>OX371263.1:29366919-30566919 GCA_947311025.1 Lypha dubia | reverse complement strand
CGGTAGGGTAGAAAAAATTTGAATAACGCTCTGCAGGAAATTATTATATATATTTTTTTTCCAACTAACAAGTATCCACAATTGCATGTATTGGCGTATTGATAATTCTTCAAATGTTACTCATTTTAAGGGAAGCTAATGGCCTTCTCCCACGATGTCGTTCGGTGGATTTCTAGACGACAAAAAACTAACTTGCGATCACAAATAACCTATTTTATTTAAGATTATCTAATAAATTAATTATTGGTTAGAAGATCTCAAATCAGTTGTTTATCGCTTACAGCTCCAACATTTTCTATCGATCGATCGACATCGTGCACCATCGTGATCGTAAATTTCTTGTCTATTGCAACATTGCCTTAGTGAATCGGCATAGGAATCATTACGGTTGCACTAAAAGATGTAAAACACCATGAGTAACATTTTGGTACAACATTTTAAGCCTCTACTACTTTGCTGTGTGGTTTCTTCATCATAGTACGGACAAGTAGCACTCCTACAACGACAATGCAGCGGATTAAAAATTTCTTGCAAATATATTTACCAGAGTACGAAAAAACGCAGCGCAGCGCCGCTCTTTTTGCTCTTTTTCGCTCTTTACGCAAAGAGCGGAGCCAATTTATTATTGCGCTTGCTCCGCGCATTTATTTTTGCGCTGCGCATAAAAAGAGCAAGCGCAAAAAAGAGCAATTTTATTTGCGCTTTTTTTGCGCTGCGCATTTTTTTGCGCAACGCGCAAAAAGAGCCAAAAGAGCAAGAAATGCGCATAGCGCATTTACAGTGGTAAAAAATGTTAGTAAAGGAAATAATAGATATTTACATCAAGAATAATCATCTTTAAAAAATACAACACCACATTATCAAGGACTATATATATGTACATAGTACATATCTATGTATACATGTTTATAAATACCTTGATAATTGGTTTTTTACTTATAGGCAGATTTTGTAAAAAAAAATCGTTTCTAAACGTTTTAAATTTGTATGAAAAATAACAAAAATTCATATCAAACAAAATTTTTCCATACAATTTCAAAACGAAAAAAACGTTTTAGGTTAAAAAAATCTGCCCCTTATACAATTATACATACTCACATTGTATGTCTCTCAAAGTTATTTAAAAAATATCTTTTCTTGGATTTCAAAAAATCTTGTTAATGATGGGTCTTATACACATTTCGTTACTTGTAAGAAACATACACATAAAATGTTGGAAAAACCCAAACTGCTCAAAAATTGAAAAAAGTCATAAAAATATTTGCTTGCGAAACCACAGAAAGGGTAAGCAGGCCAAATATTTTTAAATATTTTGTGTGAATGTACATTCATTCATACCTACAGATGATGTAAATGTCATCATCAGGTTCACTACAGTGTTTTCGGGCTTGTCTTCTAGGAACATACATATGGACATACAACAAAATATTGAAAAAATTACTCAGGAAAATATTCAAGTGCGTCTATTTTTAGAATTTTCGTCGCCTTCTTGTTATAAACGTACATGAGAAGAGTTACATACAAAACATACCTAAATGTATTTGTTGTGGATATTTCTTATTTAAACTGAAATTTCTAAAAAAAAATTTGCATATGTGACAGCGCATAGAGAAAGGGACCTAAGGGTAAAAAATCAATTTTCACTTTTTTTTTTATGTGGACAACATCTGAGCATCGAATGAGACCGATCCCATGCCCCAAAAGTGTTCCCTCCCAGAGATATGCGCGTTTTATGAAAGTGAAGTCACGTATTAAATACACGTATTTAAATCTTTAAAATGGCTCTCCTGAACTAAACCGGTTTTTACCCTTAGGTCCCTTTCTATTTTGCGCTTCACATATGAAATTTTTTGTGAAGACTTCTTTCCACGATTTTAGTTTGATTTGATTTTTGGGAGCTTTAAAAAAGGTTCATTTCCAATAGCTCTAATCTTTTGTACATATCACATCTATTTTGCTCAAATACAAATTCATATTTATTTCGTATTCATTTTAAGAAATTTTACAATTTTCTTTTTAAATAAAAATTTTTTAATTTAAATTTAATAAATAAATAAAAATAAAAATTCGACACCTGAAATTAAAAACAAGTGGTTTGCAAGAATTGTCAGCTGGGCTTCTAAGACTACCTTATAGTCATTGAATCATGCAATCAGATCATTTTTATACATATAATATACGGATTAAGAATAAATCCTTAAAGGCCAAATATGATTGATATTTTACTCAAAAATAAAACACACCATTTTAATAAACATTAAAAAAATATTCTGGTTACTTTTATTCTTATTTAGTTAAATTTTTTAAAGATTTTGGCTGCAAAGACTTTTTTTTCGTGGCAGCAATGAATAAACTCAAACGAACCACTGTTATCATAAAAAAGAGCATGCGCAATGCGCCGCTCAATATGCGCAATGCGCAGCGCAAAGCGCTAGACAAAAAATTTAAATGCGCATTGCGCAAAGAGCGGCGCTAATAAATCGAATGCGCTTGCGCTGCGCATACCAATTGCTCCTTTTTTTTCGCTCCGCTCTTTGCGCTTGTGCGCATTTTTAATACGCTTTTAAGAAATGCGCAAAGCGTAAAGAGCAAAAGGAGTGCGCAAATCCGAACTCTGATATTTACCCTAAAATTCCATTATATTCGTATGTCATGCTATTTTTTTTTTTGTTTTATACAGTGCTATGGATATTATTTCTTCAAAACGTTGATAAAAACTTATTCAAATAGAATTTTTCATAGAAAAATTTTTATGAAAAATTTTAAATTAGTTTTTACGTCATGTTAATCGACATTAAGTTGCTTCAAAGCTATTCAACTTGTCACTCTCACTGAACGTTTTACTTTAATAACGTTCATAGTATGTGCGGTCACTATAACAAATAAAGGTAAAATTATATCTTCTTATTGTCCATCTTCCCTTAAATTTCGCTTTTTTCCATGTAATTTATGTATATGACAGCAATAACCTTAAATGTTCATTCCCCTCCCTTCTTAAAAACAAAAAACCCAACAAATTTCATAATACATAGTCCCATTAATGTAGAAATATTATAATTTCCAACATTGATTTCAAATAAAAACTATTCGTCAATAACTACAGCATATGAATTTTAATGATAACTATATTTTTTTTTGTAAACTTTTTGTATTAAATTTCAATCTGAAGTACAAATACAAGTGCACAGCGTTTAAGGTAGGTCCGGTAGATTACATGTGTACAGCAACAAAAAAAGAAGAAGCAAATTACTTTCACTTGTACACTCATTTTTTGTTTAATATAAGAAACTTAAAACTCTTTTACATTTATTTAATGCTCTTCTACCAACAATAACGAACGAAATAAATAATAAATGGTTAAAATAGAGCTGCCAGCTGAATTAAAAAAATTTATTTTAATTGTTTCACGAAACTATAACAGGTAGTAGTCGTATGCTTGAGAGCTCAGGTGCTTATTTTCACCTTTTTTGCACCTTGTATTTCTGATTCTTGACATTATTCTCACTATTCTCTACATTATTTTGACATTGGAAGTAGACATTTTTTAAAGCGAATTAGGACGAGTATCACTGTTATAAATTTGCCCTGATTGTTGCATAAATAAAATTAACAAAACTTATCCAAGTAGTGACGATTTTGGTTTATATTTTCTTGCTCAGTTGTGCAAAAATCAAAACTAGATTAAAATAAATTGAGTTAGTTTTTTTTTAATGACCGAAAAAATAGATAATCCCACGAGCTCAACGCACTAAACACTATTTCTTTTCTAGCTTAAGATTGAGTTTGTATTAAAATGTTTTTAATAAACTGATAAATGCAGTAAAAAATCATGTAAAATTCAACTTCAGTCTGGGCAAAGAGATCAACAAGAGCAGTTTCCATAATCCACAGTAAAATATTTTAATAAAAAAAAAAAGAACTCAGTTGTATGATCTACTTATTTTAATCGCAATTTAAAACTGACATATAGAAAAACCAGATCATTATTTTTAAGATCATTTATTCTTTATTTATAAACAAATAAAAATTTGTATAAAATACAAAATAAAGTTTTAAATCACAACAATATCCTTAAAGAAAATATTTAAATAAATTTCTTTGTCATTTGGTAGCTTTGGCAAATATTTTTTGTCTTAAAACAGTGAGTTTAATAAAAAAACCCGTTTACATTGAGTTCTCTTACTCCCTCTGCAAACAAAACCTGTGGTCACAACAATAACTCGGCCAAGAGAGTAGTAAAGCCAGTGCTGAAGTCCGCTTGTTGAATGTGTTTGCGGTAGAGGGTATTAACACAAATTTTTACCAAGTCATAATGAAGGTAAAATATGTAAATATTTTTTTTTGTAAGTTTATATAGTTTGGCACTAAGAAATTTTAAAGCCGACTATTTTTGTTATTTGTTTAAATTGTTGTGTGTTTCTTTTTTATTTCATGTTACACAAATTTGTATGTCGTTTTATTTGTCATCCTCTCCATGTATTTTAATTTCAAAAGACGACTTTATGTCTTCATGTTCATGGCTTAAACATTAAGTTTAGACCAAGTTTTTAGTTTTAATCAAAACTTGTAATCAGTTGCAGAAAATCGTTGCTTAAAAGCGGTACTACCAGAGGAAGTGGCAAAAGAAAATAAAACAATATAAAATACATAAATATAAAAATAATTGTTGTTGAGACATTTTGTTTTTGAAAGCATACAAAAATAATAAACTAAATTTTAAAATGAATCTACATCAGTTATTTTGCTTAACATGTCTGCCGTGTTTATATGTTTTGTTTGTTCTTTTAATTGAATTTGTGGAAATTGGTGTTGCTCAAAATCCAGATCCTCTATTTGAATTACCAGTACAATTGGTGGGCTTTCCAGTGATTGTATTATCGGTTCGTTTGTCACAATTTGCTAAAAAGTTGGCCTATTCTTTGAATCCAAGTAAGTGGAAAAAGAAATTAGTAAATTTAATAATTGGGAGTTTCTTAAATCGAAAGCAGATTTTAGTTTTATAAATTCAAACTAAAAAATATGAGACTTTTTAACCAGTTTTAAATATTGTTTTGATTTTGAATTCCAATTTCTTTGAATGTAAATGACGTAGAAAAAAAAGAAAGAAATAATTAATTATGCAGCAAATATATAAATTAATTATATCAAATATTTTGCCCATTTAATTTAAGACCAGCATAAGTGAAAAAAAAAATAATTTTAAGGAAAACCTTTAATAAAATGTAAATATCCAATTTCTAATGAATTTTCGTTACATTTGATTCTGGGATTTTGTTTTACTCACTCTTAATTCATACGATTTCGATATACGAAAAATTGATTATAACGAAGTTATGCTGGATAGTATTCAATATTGATACAACATTTTTCGTGATACCAACCATTTTTAACAAGGCCTATTAGCAAGATATTCTTCCAGCACTTTAAAAATGTGTAAATTGAAAAGTCATCACAAAAACACATAAAATTATTTTCTTATTATTTTACTTAATTCCACCGCTCATAAAATGTGTTTATTTTATTATTATTTTCACAAAATATTCATAACAAAATAAAGTTCACTCTTAACCTGATTATTTACAACAACTGTCGCAATGCTGAATTAAATATAAAACAACAAAGCTTTTAAACTTTGCACTTGACATTAGGCCTTTTAACCCAATTATTATTATTTTTGTTGATTTTATGTTGTTACATTGCCAAAGAAGAGTAAACAACATATGTTTGTATATTGCAATAACAATAACCCTTAGAGCCTCTTCCCAACATATGGAATAAGTATCGGAAGGTCTTTAAGTTTAGTCACGGCACGTACTATGAATTCTTTTAGCGATGCTATTGTTTGTATTTCAATTCTCACTTGTATGTGAGTACCATGTTTTACCAATCAACGAAGAGGAATAAACCATAACAACGTACATACATACATACTCAAGCAATGAAAGATGTACAAAATAAACAAGAAGTTAAAGTGGGTCAAGGCTAAAAAAAATTAACAAGTGACTGACTGTTTTTTTAGGAAATTCCAATACATTCGTAAGACACTGGTACTTCTTGCTACTTGAAATAAATGTCTATAACATAAAAATTGTAAGGTTCATGCTCAAGTTGTATTTCATAACGAAAAAGAAAACTTTTCAAGCATAAAAACAATTATGATGATATAAAAGCAGCAAAATCATATTAACTAACTTTAAAATTAAATAATTGAGGGCAATTAAAAAAAGCTCTATTTATTGTTCATGGCTTGAATTATTTCTTAGATATTCTAATTGCTTTAACTATTTCAGATACTTATCGTGCTCGCAGCAAACGTGATACCGCCTTATTAGCACATGATGCTGATATCGCTCAAAAAGAAATTTTACGTGAATTTGGCCCCAGAGCTTGTATTATAGAAGAACCTTGTCGTATCCATGCATCCCGCCCGCGGCGTGCTTCACAAACTCATCTTAATTGGCATGAAATTTTCCGGTAAGTTATTTAAATCTTTATATATATTAAAATATTTTATTTACTGAATTTTGAGGGATCATTGAATGTGTCCATAAGAATAATTTAATACTCGAGTTGTACACTCAAGAAAATAACTTTATTTTACAAATTTAATGTTAACAATAGACCAGATTTTTTTTCATATATTTTTTTTAATTTTAGTACGAAAATTCGAAAAAAGCAAATTTTATCGAAAAAATAAAAAGTACCAAAATCAAAAAGTACCAAGAGTACCACTGTTTTCTTATTGCTTCGCTAGAAAGTACATTATATGTTGATATATCAAAAAAAAAAAAAATAATAGAAAAAAAGTACCAATTTGTCGCATCAAAAAGTACCCTTTATTAGTTTTCAAGTTTCAGTGTAACAAATATACTATCTTTCAAAATTATAATATTTGAAGGATTTTTTACATCAGCCCTTACCCTACGCCTTCACGAGCCATCTACTTGAGCATGGTCTACATTAGCCATATGGGCATTTCCACAGAAAACTCTACTTTTTGTCACGTAACGTCACCAAGACATTGTGCTTGTTCCTTATATTTTAGCATACACTAGTAATTACGTCAACATTTAGTAAGAGTAGGGAAAATTCGAGCAGCATGACTCTAAAACACACGTTTAGTTGCATGGTAACGTTACGTGAAAAAAAGTGGACATATCTGTGGAAATGCCCATATGCGATGTCTGACATAATGCTCATACCAAGTTCATGGCTAATGAACACGCCTAGTTATTTGTCTTTCAAACTGCAACTCTGTGTGAAAAATAAAATTATAAAAATTTCTATAAAATATACGAATTAAAAAAAAAAACAAATAAACTTTTGATTTAAAATTAAAGTTCTCCTTTTAGCAAGTGACTAATACTCGCCTTTCCCTACCAACGGTTTTGTGCCCTTAACAACAGTGATTTTACCGTTTACATGTGTAATGAGTTGAGATTTTTCGATAGTTTTTCATTCTTCTTCTTTTGAACATCATTTGCAGAATATTGAATTATTTTTGATAATTTTCTTTTCTTTTCTTGTTAAAATATCATTGTCGAATGCATTTATTTCATTTATTATTATTGCTGCAGCTAAATGATTATATTGTGTCTCCTCCCGATGGCGTAGTATTTGTGGCAACAGCAACAGCAGCAGCATGTTTTTGAAATGTTTTTCAATCAATTTTTATTTGAAAAGTGCCAACTCATTTGTGCATAATTTAATATCTTCTTCACTTGTAAAACTCCTAGATAAAACATGAAAAACTTTGTCCATATATTAATTTACAAAAAAAATTCTAAAGACGTTGAGTAGAGTGGAGTACATTGACGGTTTCGTTTGTTCAATTTGTTGGAAAAGATTTGTAGTCAGTTTGGTTTTTTTTTTTTTTTAATGAAAAAGCAAGATAAGTTTGTGCAGAAAGAAGGTGGCACAAGAGTTTCCGTAAATAGATTTAGAAAACTGTAAGGAAATCATGTAATAGCAAGTAGACACATTTAGTAATTTAGCTTAGACATAAACCACCATGCAATTTCAATAAGTTGGTTAAAGGTTTGATCTTGGGTTTGTGTCTAATCTAAACGAGTTTAAACCGAATATTTAAGGTTTATAATTTTTAAGTTTTATAGATTGAAGTCAGATACAAAATTAAAAAGAGAAATTTTATATACAACAAAGTGTTCATTATGAAATTGCTATAGATTTTCCTTTAAAAATCAAATAATAGAGATTTCCTTCTTCATTTATTTCGTAAATTTCCATTTGTATTTCTCACAACAACTTTAAGTTATTTTCGCTTAATATTCTTATTTTTTCATTTACACATGGTTTTTATACATAATTCCTGATTAACGTTTATTGTTCTCAACTAAAAAAAAAAAGTCGCAAAACTTTTTACGAGTGTACACAGCACTCGTATCGTTTAATTCACAATTGCATAAAAGCCAAAAAGCATAAAGAAAAAACAAATTTTATTTTCCATAATTTTATGATTCAAAATGATAATATACATAAATTAAAGTGAAAGAAGAAAAATCAATAAAAAAGTTATGGTTGCGAAGTGCTTTTTTTTAACAACTTTTACGGTTTTGCTTTTGTTCTTAAGACACTGACCTTCAGCAACATAAGAAATGTTGTGGCGCTCGCTAAAGAAAACAAAGAAAGTTTAAGCAAACTATAAATTTAAAAATAAATCACTGCGAAAGAAGAAATTTTTTTAAATGGATTTTCGGATAATTAAAATTTTATGGTTTTCAAAAAAGTTTGATGCATAAATAAGATATTGAATTAAGTGGCTAAATGTTGTAGTAACAAAAAAGATTAAGGAGTGATATGGTTGTGCTACTGTTGGTTGGGGTTATTTAGGCAATATGAGAATATACTCGTATGTGTGCGATCCAGTCTTACGAATTTGTTCAGTGTCTTTTTAAAAGAGTAGGGGAAATCACTCTTAGTATTGTAATCATTGCAGATATTGCAAGTTTAGATTATTTTCATCAGTTTGCTGCAATGCAATAACAAAATTTGTATATAAGCTATACCTGCAAGAGCTGCAACGTATGCAAGAGCAGTTTTCAACCAAGAGTGATTACCCTCAGTATTTTTCACATTTCACTCGAGAGTAGTTTTCATATCAAATTAAATTTTTTGCTAAAGCTGACTTTTTGCAGGCACTCAAGTCTTTTTTTTTTCATAAAATAATTTCGTTTCATTGTTTTAGTTATTTATTTTTTAAATTAAATTATGACTTTCTTATTTTAGCAGGGCATAAATTGTGACCACTTTTTAATCATGTTTTTTCTATTATTAAATTTTATCCCTCTTCTCTCCTCTTCATCAATATGGATTTTATAATTAGTTTTGTTGTTTGCTTTCAACAAAACCTTTAATTGTACAAAAATATTGCTGGAAATTTGTCGCAAGCATATAAAAGTACTACACTACGCGACAAATTTAAAGTTTTTTTCCTGGAAGTGGTTTTTACACACGTATGTAAATACATTTATTCTAAATATGTAGTGGAGCAACATTATTTTCAAAACGTCCTTTTCTTAAAGTAAAATACTGTAATTATTTACTTTTTGGATGATTTTTTTTTTAACTGTCGAGTGGTGTTCTTACTACCAACTCATTTTCTGTTTTTCTGGCATTCTCCCTTCACCATCATTCGACGTGTACAAAAAAGGTTAATCCAAAAGAAAAAACCTTGACTAAATTTTGAAACTTAATAACTAAAATAAACTCCTTTACTCTTGAACTGTTTCTCTCCAGCTCCACAGGTTGCATTGAAATTGTATGAATGTACTTGACATATGTAAAGTTTTATACTCTATTGTGTTGTTGCTGTTGTTACTCTTACATCTGTATGTATGCATACGAGTATGCAGAATAACTTTAACATTATTGTGGCCTTTGTTGTTGGTATATGGAGAGTGTGAAATGTACTCGTTTTTATTTTAAAGTAACAAAAATATTATATGCAAATATTATCGTATTAGAAACTTTACTTAAAGTTTTGCTATTGTTGGTGTTGTTGCTAAAGTACCAGTTTATTTTAACAATGTGTTGATTATATGAATTGTTGTTCTTGTTGGTGTTTCATGATTGGGCATAAGTAATGTAGCCAGCGCTTCATACAGAAAATTGATAAAACTGGTGCATCAATACGTATGACATTTATTTATTTCATAAAATATTTCGCATACTAGAGAAATTATTGGAGTACCAGCAAAACAAAAAAACAAGGAAGAATTGTTATAAACGTAACTAAATGAAATCGCATAATAAATATAAATATTTTTAGTGAAACTTTAATTCGTTTAGTTTGCCTCCATATATTTTTATAAATAATTTTTTTTGCTGCTGCTTTTCTACATGTAAAATTTTTGAAATCAATGTAAGTTTGTTTGTTTACTTTTTGTTGCTTTTGCAAAATATACATGTTTTTGAATGGATTTCAAATTAAGTTTGTTTTGTTTTTGTTCCTCCTTAAGTGTCAAAATGCATTAGTAAAAATTTTGATATGAAAATAATGAAATAAATACCTTTTGGGTCTTTCAGTGAGTGACTGATCGAGTTCAGTGCGCACAAGGAAGGAGAAAAAACAAGTACAGAAAAACAATGAATGAATTAATTTATAAAATTACTTTTGTTTTAAGTTAAAACAACACAAAAGAATTAAAATAACTTTTGGTATGCATTAAAAAAACCTGACAAATGAATATGCAAATCACATTGAATTAAAGTTTAAATAAGAACTTATTTTGAAACAATATTGTTGTGGAGTAAAAATGGAAAAAAGTGTATATAATTTTTTTTCTCTTTTGCTTTGCTAATTATACAGAAAACCTTAATTTTCGCTAAATATTAAAGCTTTTCAACTTTATTTAGAGGTGGTGGATAAACAGTGACGTTTGTAAAAAATTCCTATGTATATTAAACTGTTGTTGTCCCAAAATTTTTTTCTAAATCCGCTTCTTAATATACTCAAGCAATGAAGAAAGCGCACTGGGCTCCTGCTAGGTTAAGCTAGCAGCCGAGCTCCGTCACAGTTTGGGGTCCGTTAATTCGGTTACTTTGTGATACCCCCTATAGAAGAAAAAGCAACGTCAATTGGTTATTCAAATGTGCCCTGCCGCCTTATAAGGCTGCTGTTAAGATTTTCGTATTAGTATTATTAAGTGCGGCCATAAGCACCGCCACCCAAAGGATCTTTTGCGCAAAATTTTCTAACGCCTTTTTAAATATTTTTTTATTGCATTCTTAATAAATTTTTAGTACAAACTAAAGACGTGCACAGTTCTATCTGTTTGTACCAGTTTCTCTTAGTTTTCAACTTCTGGTATGTATTAGTAAATATTTTCTTGTATCTGGTATTAGTAAGTATTGTTATTCTGCAAAACAGATACTGTATGAGTAGATAAACAGAGAATGAGAGGAACATATTTGCTTTTATTTGTTTTCATAAAACAGATATGAACAAATACTGATGTTTATAACATAGTTATTTGTGGTACTCTGGAAAGTTGTAATAACATGATAAGAAAAAAATTTTAAATTATTTATTTTTGTTACTGTTCTTCTATTTTATTCGACCTTCTTCAATTTTATATTGATCTATTTATTATAGCGACCTATTTTTTTTATAAAAAATTGTAATAATTTTCTAAAATAAGAGTGCAATTTTTCTATACAATTAATTATCTAACATGATAGGTATTAAAGGAACAGAGTATGTACATATGTATGTACATACAAACATATTTATACACATTATTACAGAATTTGCATGCAACAAAATTTGTTATTTCTGTGTCCGTCTCATCTTTGATAGAAGCAAAACAATTCCATATATTGCTTCGCCCTCTTTTTTCACTAATTTTGTAATCCTTAGATTCAATTTTTTGTTTTATAAATAGATTATTCATTTTTTAAAAAAAAAATTTTAACTACACAAAAATTAGCTCAAAACACGACTTACGCACATGTACTTATATTACATACTATAAATATGAAAAACGAACCCAGTTTTTTACATTATGTTTTTAAATGTTTTCAAAGAAAAGCAACATCCATACACAATTAATATTTCTTATATTATGTTACTATTGCTTGGAAATATCTCTGTTACAACAATTATTTTGAAAATATTTGTGGTACAACAGTTACTGGAGAATAAAAAACAAATACAGATATATACTGGTGCAAAATCAAAATTCAACTGTTTTTGTTTGTACCAGTAACATGTGTTACAAAAACCAAACAAATACAATGTTGTGTACTCTTTTTCGCTCTTTAGTATCAATTTTAACAATTATGTATATGGTATATTTGTTTTGCAAATACTTTTAGGTATACTCATGCACGTCTTTAGTACAAACTCCCAACTGCTAAATAAGTGCACATTCTACTTAATGCGTTTCGTATTATAGAAACAGCCAATATACTCTCTATCTTTGTAGGAAATAAAAACTTAAGTTCTTTGCGCAACCTCAATAATTTTTTGAAGGAAATTAAAAGATTTTTTAGTGAGTTTCAAACTATGAAAGCATCGTATCGTAATGCAGGAAACTTTGCACCACTCTGACGTACGTAGACACATGCAATACACACATGCATACATACACATACGCACACCTATACACACATGCTACTGTATATGACTGTTTTAAAGACTTGGTAAATATCTACTTGTTAGTTTCTTTGCTTGCCTGCTTGTCTACTTTAAGGCATTGTTATGGAGCTTTATTACAACATGAGGAGCGAACAACGAACATCTAAAAAACCCTGCTGAAATGAATTATTTTTAATCTCTTATAAATGTAACTGTATTTTTTTTTCTTCTTCTGCTTCTTATTTTAATTTCCCTACTAATCTTCGTTTATAATTTCTCAACTTTCATTTGCACTCGATTTATTAAAAACAATATTTCTATTGCAATTTTCTTTTCTTTCATTCTTTAGAGAGCTTTCTCGTATTTTTCCACAATAAAGTCGAGTCGAGTCTTTGTAATATTTTTATTGTTGTGCGTTTGCTTGTTAGTTTTTTCTTCACATTTTTATAGAAATAAGTACGTAAAGTAAAGTAAAAAGATGCTTAAATATAAAATAATTTATCATTCTACTACTTATGAGAGATATTATTGTTTTTAATCCGCTTTTTATATTTCAGTTTATGAATTTTTTCTTATAAATATACAATGAAATTTTTACTACTTACTTTGTGTTTGGGGTGTTTCGTTGCTGGTGTTGTTGTTGTGCTGTATGCATTTAAACATTGGCTTTATTTTTTTTTTAATTTGTATGATTTTATTCTGTATAAATTCTTTTATTATTATTGTTTCGTTTGTTTCTTTTTTTTTCTTTATTTTTCAGTAACTACAAAGTGCAATCAACCGGTATGAAACAATGGTATTTGCTGTCTTTATTCATTGGCGATGCTGTGCGTGATGTACCCCTGTGCCATTTGTTGGCTAAGAGAATGCCATGTCCAGGCACTGGTCCCCTACCGCCCCCACAGCCACGATAAGTAAATATTACCTCTAATTACTTACAGTAGAGTGTAAAAGTAGTATTCAGAAAGTAAAATAGTCCATCTCTACCTCTTAGTAGTGTATTCTTTCCTGATAACCTTTTATTTATATGTAATGAAATTTGCTTCTGTATTTTTTGTTTTCTTTTAATTTTTCGCTGACTGATGACAGAAAATGTTGCATTAAAAAATCTTTCCAAAATTACTTCAAAATATTTTTAGTCTTGAAAATTCGAGATTATGTAGAAGCCCGTACAAAATGTAAAATGTTGAAACTTTTATTTTTTACATCTTAGTGCAGAGAAAAAATATAGTTGGGGCAATCATAACATGAAAATAAGGCTGCATTCTACAAAGTATTATATTATTGCCTAATACAGCAAACTCCAACTATTGTATGTTTCACTTAAAAGTTGCCATCATAAAAGCTTAACTTGAAGCTACGTAATAATAATATGATTAAAACATTAATAGTTTTCTGATTTTCTTCACCTTTTTAATTTTAGTTGTATAATAATTTTTAAAGCTTTAGGTCGTTTTAATATAAAAATGTTTTTATTGACATATATTTTTCAATATTTTGATTGGTATTTGTTTAAATTATTATAAATTAGATTTTACTCAATTTCTCCTGAAGAAGCCAACCAACGGTGTGGCAAAATATCGAAAAATTAAATTAAAAAAACACTTTTATATAAAAACGATCTAAAGCTTTAAAAATTGTTATACAATTATGAATAAAACATATCATATTATATTTATTGTATGTACGTGTTCTTGTGCTAACCATGTTTTGATAACAACAAAATGTGATTCTAATATAAAACTGTGACATCATTTTAGAACCAACATAAAATGTTGTATCAAATTATAATTAAAAAAAGAATTTGTTAAATAAAATCATGTTGCTATTTTTTATGAATGATTATATTGTAATGATTAAAACGAAACATACATATTTTTTATCATATTCAATTAAGTTTCAAAATATTTTAAAACAGTTATAGCATCATTTCGCAACCATAGATTACTTGAGAAGGTATGACAGACATTGTTGTCGCAACCATGTTCTTTTTCTCTGCATATAAAGTTAATTTTTGGTAACACAGTTTAAAATATTGTTCTCAGTATGTGTCTGACTACCACAGGAAATGTATCATCTCGTATTTGTATTTTTTGAATATTCTGCATCGTGTTACTGCGGTTGTTGCTGGTCACACTTACTTACATACAAGCATATTTTGTGGTCAATACTAAAACGTGGAATATAAATAATTATGTTGCATAAATTAAGCAAATGTTATTGACAAAAGTTACATTTGTGTATGTATTGCGGCGCTGTAAAAACTTTAACAAAAAAAAAATCACTCAAAAATTGAGTTACACTTTTAAATTTATTTTAAAAGAATTAATGACTTTTCCCTTAAAAGTAATTCAGAACTTATTTTGCAACAACTCGAATCAACTGAGGCATCATTAAATTTTATTTTTATTTGATTTTGTGTTTTTTTTTTTGTCAAACAATGAATGACCACTTTTTCATTGTTCTAAAGTCATTGTAGTTGTTTTTGTTGCCGTCATTTTATATTGTTTGAGTCTGGTTGCATGTAGGAGTCTCTGTGTGTGGATTTATATGTATGTGTGGGATGTTTTTGTTAATAAAGTTACAAACGATTTCATTTTGTCAGCAATCAAAATGACAAAAAAAAAAAAAAAAAACTGAAAAGTTTTTCATTAAATTTGATAAAAAAAGAAGTGTAAATGAAATGCCAAAAAAAGAACAAATCGCAATTGCTGCAAATCTTTGGGTATAAATTCCAACAAATTGTTGACAAAATGTATTAAATGAAATGCAAGCAACATGTTAAGCGCCTTAACATACGAAAAAAAGAAAATTACTGACACTGTGGCACACAAACACATGTACTTCATGCATACATACATACATGTAATATAGTACAGCAGACAGATCCACATATAATCGAAGTGTTACTCTTAATGTGGATCAGAAAAAAAATAGTATTAAATTTTTAGTTTTTTATTTTTGCAAGAGAGAACGTCATTTACACTGTTACAACACACACAGTCATACATACATATACTATTGTACATGTACACACGTATTTACATTCTGGTGTATAAGTTGCCAAAAAAAAAAAAAATAAAAACAGTGCATGCATCATCATACTAAATTTACTGTATATGCAACACAATTTAATTTTGTACTTTTATCAAGGGATTTTTTCGCCGTTTCTCTATACAATTTTTTGTATTGTAAAAACGTATGTAATATCGTTTTTTTTTTCTTTTTTGGGGGTTTTTTGGCATCCATTGCATTCCTGTACATTTAATACCATCATGGCTTAACTTGTTGATTTTTTACTTTGAATGGGTTTTTGTCCGTACCGTTTGTTGGTTGTTTTTGTTTTCTTATACTGCAATATTTTCGTTTTGAATTTTTCTGCTTTAATTTTATAAATTTTTTTTTTTAATAACAATTTTTTCTGTCATTTTGTTGCAATTATTTATTTTGTGCTATTGTATGTATTTATATGTATTATTTGAAATTGTATTTAGTAATTAATTGTTGATATGTTTACTTTATAATAAATGTAAAAAAAACTATTATTTAAAATAATTGTATTTTTGTTTTTTCTCATCTTTTGCAGTAAAGTAGACTTTAGTTTTTAATTAATGTTGTCGTAGAGAGTTAATTATTTGTAGCGTATAATTTCAGGATGAATAATATTTTTGTACGGACGGACAATGGTAGGATTCGTATTGATTTATAATTAATGAAAATTAATTTTAATCTGTGTATACCGATTTTTATCAGATCTTAAATACAGATTAATACATTAATATCAAATGTCGTCATGTATGTATTTCTATGTTTGAAATTTAATTATGTGTCGAATCT
Source organism: Lypha dubia (assembly GCA_947311025.1). Taxonomy (NCBI): domain Eukaryota; kingdom Metazoa; phylum Arthropoda; class Insecta; order Diptera; family Tachinidae; genus Lypha; species Lypha dubia. The sequence goes on along the minus strand of OX371263.1, from coordinate 30,550,484 downwards.
CATATTTTTACTGTTAATATTTTTATGGTATGTATTTAAATAAATACACACAGATTAATCTACTTTTATTAAATGAAAAAAAGTACAAAGAAATTTTTATTTAAAATAATATAAAATGATTTTAATTACATAAATTAAAACTACAGTAACAATTGTAACGTTTTTTGATCGCTGATCACTCACTGATCGTTTTCATACAGTGTTCCCACTGAGAGAGCAAAACTTTCCCTATTAAATTTATTCCCCAGAAATGGCAAAAGGCCAGAAAACGCATAAAAAATTCTTGAAACATAAGTTTAGTTGTTTCTTTTACAATAATTCAGTTCTCGGCTTTCCAAAACTTTAAATTGCTGATGCGCTTTGGTTTGAAATAATGATCAAGCAATCGAGTCTTTCGATAATATAACCTTCACTAATAAAATATCTCGAAATTACTTTATCCGAGTTGCATTAAAAACAACAAGAAAATCTCCCAACAAATTTGATAGGGAAAGATGGCAACGCTGCTATTCAATACAGTTAACAAAAATGCAACAAATTATACGGCATATTTTTAGGAGGTAATATTTAGTTTATTAAATAAATTCAATACTTAAAAATATTAATATCGTATGAGTGAGGTGTTGTTTGTGTTTTTTAAATTATTTAAACTTAAATTAAATTCTTCTTAAGACTATTCCGTAGTGCATTTGAAATAAAAGAAAATTTCGTAGTTATTAAAGAATTGCTGTAATAAATTATTATATTAAGCAGCAAATCTTTGAAAATACCGAATACATCCATTTCGAATGGAATACAGACAAGGCATGTGAAATATATAATTAAAACTATAAATATACTTTTCTACCATCTGGCGTTAAATAATATTCTGTTTCACCTCGTGAATTTGTAACATAAATATTTTCATCAGCGGATTTCCTTGTAGTCTTCACAGACGTGTATGTGTATGGTCGCTTTGTGGTATAAAGGGAAGAGTGATATCGATTAAAACTCGTTTCACTATTAGAAGTGTAATATTGAGGTTTATTGAAATTGTTGTTGCCTTTATTAAACGTTGACGTCGCAGAAGAGCTGCTAGAAGGATATTTTTCCTTTCGAATGTTGTAACTGTGTTGATTACTATTGTGGTCTTTATTTAAGTAAATTGAATTGGACGCTGTATAATCTGTATCTGATGATGATGATGATAATGGCGGTGGTACAGTTGGCAAAAAATGCATGGTATTGCTGTTAATGTTGGCGGTTGAAGATGCAACATAAATATCAGCATTATTTACAGCAGCATTTGAAGAAAAGGTATTTTGGTCATTCAAAGAGTTGAAGAGTGTGTTGTGAACATTTACTGAAGATGTTGGGGGAAAATCCGTATACCGTAAAGGTCTTTGATTATTATTTATTATAAATTTATCGTTCTGAGGTGCATCTGATTCTTGTTCCAAGTGATCATTTTGCATATAATCATGTATGTAGGCAGCAGCGTAATAGGGATGATTTAATATTTTACCCCATCTTCCAGGAAAAACAATATTTTCTTGCAATTTTTTAGGATTTTCGAAATAATTTGATTGTAACGATTGAGCCTGTTCTTGTTCATTGTCCTCGGCTTCATCGTTATTTCCGAATTTTACTTTTTGTGTTTCTTTTTGAAAATCGTCGAGGGAATTCTCGACATAATTATTAAATTGATGACCATAATTTTGTTCAGTCAGTGGGTCCAAGCCATTATTTCGTACTTTTCTTTTTTTTATTTCAGAATTCTGCCATTCAGTATTTTCACTCTCATCAGTGGTTGTTGGAAATTTCAATTTTCTTTGTTTATTTAAGTCGTTAAATTTTTGAATAATTTGCTTTAGTTTTTTCATTTCATTTGAAGCTTCTTCTCTGATTTCGGGAAAGAATTTCGAAGGTTTTCCTTTTATAAAATTTTGGTTTAATATTGTTTCTTCAGTGTTATCAGAATATTCTGGCTTGTTATAATTTTGAAAACTTACGCCCTGTTGGGTATCTTCTTCGTCCTCTTCATCATGGAAATCTTCTGCGATAGCATCGAAATCTTCATCTTTAAATCCAAATACATCTGTTTGATTTTCGTTGCTTTCATCTTGGAATTTTATATTGTCTCTGGAAGTTTCCTCGTTGTCTGTTTCACCTTCAAACTTAATTTTATCATCTGCGGATCTTTTTAATCTTCTTTTAAATCGTCTTTGGTATTCCACAGATGCATCACCCACATAATCGGACAAGAGCTGTGTAAAGAAATTTCCTATGCCACTAGTGACATCTGTCTGGGGTTTTGGTGTTGGTCTAGCAGTTGTAGTGATCGTTTGTGGGGTGCCAGTCAAAGCTGATAAAATACTAAATAGTGACGTTGCACCGCCTTGTTGTGTAGATTCATGGCTAACAGCTTGTTGTTGTTGTTGTTGTTGCTCTTCCGGTTCACTAAAGAATTTAAAGAAACCGCCACGATGATTGTTGAGATAATCAATTATTTCGTACTGTAAAAGATGAGTATCATTTGGAAATAGTGTTCTAAAATAAAAAAAGCAGCAGTTACCTCATTTTTGGGACATTTAACATACGTTCGATGACAAATCTTCTCTCCACCGCTTAGACCTAAGAGAGCCGCTCTTCCATATAAAAGAGCAGGTGAGGCAGCAGGAAAATCAGCCAGAAAACTACAAAATTTAAATCGTTATTGTTTTCATTTATTTAATTTAATTTAATTTAATTATATTTCAAGTCTCTGGAGAATTTTCAATTAAATTTTAAGGAAAATTGAATAGTTGTTTAGTTTTAATTGTTTATTAATAATTAATCTAAAACATGCAAGAAGGCCAACCATTAACAAACTCTAAAGATAAAAGGTATTGATCATTTGCTGCAACAACATCAAAACTCAAAAAAGGTAATTTTCGAGTTAATCGCAATTTGTTAATCTTCATATTGTGCAAATGTTTAAAATTTAATATTTAAAGTTTAAACTCATTTCTAGAAAAGTCTGTTGTTTGCGTTATCAAGTTGTTGTAGCAAAAGAACGATATGTATGTAGGCTTATGCAAACAACGACACACTCCTGATAAACTTACTTGGCAATAGCGGGCGAAGTAATGAACGCAGGCAATTGACCACGTTCTGTTTGAGAAGCAATCATTTGACATAAAACTTTTGGCACACATTGCAAATCGTCATTGTGTGCTATATTCTCTAATGCTTTAATGAGTTGGGAGTTAACTGGTCTTCTGTTATAAGAAGAAGACGAAGGAGGAGAGGAAGATGGTGATTGTTGTGAGGCTGTATTGCCAGTAAGGGCACCTATAAGGCTGCCTAATGGACCATTAGTGTTTGATCCTGACGTACCGCCACCCCCAACTCCTGCCAAAAGTATTGAAGTAAATTGTGGTGCATATTGTGCCAATGCTGCCAAACCACTTTGTTGCTGTGCCGGAGGTGGGCGTCTGTATGGCCCCTGATATGATTGTTGATTAGATGGTCCTGGGTAGGGGTAATTAAACTGTTGTGATGGCGATGATGAAGTTTGTTTGGGTGGTATTTCACCTATTTGATAGTTGTAATAATTATTGTAAGATGGAGGCGGTCTGGATGTCTCGTATTGAGGATAAGAAGCTTCTGCTGAATTATATGGTGGTCGGGAAAAATATTGATGATGTTGCTCATCTAATGGTTGTGGTGGCATAGAATCGTAATGAAAAGACGGCCTGTTTTCATATTGTTGTTGTATTTGTGGCCTGTGTTGTTGGAAATAGGGTGATGGTGGTCTTGGTGGTGGTGGTGGAACTTCTGTTCGATAATAGTCGCTTGGTGTTTGTTGTTTATTAAACATATAATTATCAATACTGTTTGCATAATTAGTCAATGGAGATTGTGATGGTTGTAAATAATGTTGCTGCTGCGGCCGTTGTTGACCAAATATTGTTGGTTGTGTTGGCATGAGTAGTCTTATAGCTTGTCTAGGTGGTGGCGTTGGAGGTGGGAGGCTGACTCTCACTACTGGCTTAGCGGTTGAGGTTTGACTTGGCACTGGTGTTGGCAAGAAGTTAGAAGTCTGTTGTTGAAAATAACTTGGCGGTGGATAATCATGTGAATCATAAGAAATTTTATTTATTTTAGTTGTTGGCACTTCCTCCTCAGATTTCTTGTCAATCACTGAATTGGGATGATTATAGCCCATCTTCTCATCGTATACTAAGCCAGGACGTTTAAGATACACATCCTTATCAGCCGACAAGCTCATGTAAGGTCTAAAGGGATTGCTTTCTTGCTGCTGTTGTTGATGTTGTTGTGTGCCTACTATCATGCTTGATTGAACTAAATATTCCTGATTATCATCTTGCTGATATTTAAGGTGATGTGGTGTATTTTGTTGCTTGTAAGCATTATTGTTGTAATTGTTATTATCGTATAGTCTTGTTGGTGGCAGTGTTGTATATTTCAGATTGGTCTCAGTTGGTGCATAATGATAATTCTCATTTGTAAATGGATCCCTGTAGATATAAATAGGCTTATCTGTTAGATGTTGTGGTATTTGTTGTTGCTCATTAGGAAATGAAAATTGCTTTTTTCCAGCATTTCCATGTGTTGCTGCTGTTTGAATTGCATAACGTCTATTGCTATTTTGTGTTTCTTGTTTTTGTGGAATATTATTATTATTATTGTTGTTCTTGTTGTTGTTGTTGTTGTATCTTATTGCTACATTAGTGTTGGTAGCATGTTGGGCTTCTATATAGGTGGGCTTAAATTGTTGTGGCATGGTCGCATCTGCTAGTGTAAAATCGATTACTTGTGATGGTCGAAAATTTACAGTCGTTTCTTGTTTGCTATCAGTTATAGGGCTAAAACAAAATACAACACATTTAAACATGTTTGTAGGCAAAATTAGAAAGGCAATAGAAAACATAAGAAATTCTCATTTAATTTAAAGCAGAGTAAATTTAAGTTTTCTACAGTTGCAAACTTTGCATGCACGTTTCTTAAAACTGCTCGAAAGAATTAAATTAAAATAATTTTTAAATATTTTATTCTTTAATTTGTTTTCTTTTAATTTTTTTTCCTTTATTAGTACAATAGTTTATGTTTGATCATTATTTATTTTGCAACGTTACTTGTATGTAGTTTTCTTCAAAGCACTTACCTTTCATTATTAGAATTTTCAATTGTTGCTTGTTGTTGCTGCTGCTGCAGCAACATATTGTTACCCTCATTACGTATGCCAGACACGTACGCGAAAAATGATATAATTAGTATTGCAATTTGTTGTCGCTTGCATTTTGTTGTTGCCAACAAACGAAACATTTTGACATTTGTATGATGACAGCGATTACCAGGGCAACAACTATAAGAAGGAGGGAAAAAATCGAAAAATATTTTTTACAATTACTTGTATGTGTATAGAAGAATTGAAGAAAAGAAGAAAATTGCAAACAACAGAAAATTATATTAAAATAAAAACTCAAACCAAACATGAATGAATAGAAAAAATATATTAACGAGACAATCAAAATGGGGACGAGATAAAAGCGTTAATATACAAAACATGGCAATATTACGAGTATCGCGGAAGAAGTATATGAAGAAAAAAAATATAATGTTGACCGAAAGTCGTTTTTTATACAAAATATGATTTTTTAAAAACTATTTTTTTTTAATTATTTTCAATTACACCGACATTTATTTCTATCGTAATTATAAGAATAAAAAAATTTCTTACAATTGTCCCTATAGCAAATTATTAACCAAATCTCTCAACCCTCGCATCGAATAATGCTCCAAATTCAAATAAAAAAGTTATTCTTCTTGTAGAAAGCAAAGAAAAATAATTTTAACAAATGTCACACGTTTAATAAGACGACAAAGAATGCATATTTCAGTTTAGTTTGGTTTTTTTTTCTATAATTTTCTCTTCTTTTTTAGCTTTCTGACGCGTCAGCATGGCAATTCATAAACGAAAGCTACTCCAGCATATAATTTCAGTTATTATCCTTTAAATATACAAAGTACAAAAGATCATCACGTTTAATATTATTTTCTTAAGGTGAGTATGGAAAACGGGAATAGCGAAAAAATATCAGAATTTTCAACTTAACAAACCCAGTTGGTATCATAAACACATCCCTGGGGGAATTTGGTTTTTTTTAATTTTTTTTTTTGTTTGGCAAATGAGAATCATTTTTTAAAATCATTTCTTATTACTGCTTGGCAAATTTATTATAACAAGTGATTATGCAAAGACACATTTGCAAAATTCATATAAATTAAACTTAAACAGGAATAACAGAAAGCTCTTGACTCAATTATATTTATATGCGAGTATGTGCGTGTGTATATTCCTTTGCACAAGTTAAGGTGGCAAATAGCAAAGAATTTATTTTTAATGTTGAGCTATAAAATTTTAAAAGTGTTGCACTTGCTGCTGCATAAAACATTAACTGAACAATTTCTTTGAATTTTAATGTTTCTTATTTGCACCGAATACCTTTCTTTTATTGCAATAGAAAAGACTTTAATTAAAACTAACACGTTTTGTTGCACAAATTACCAAATTAGAAAAAGCATTATTTGCTTTGTTTTAAAACATTTCTACCCCTTTTTTTCTATGAATTTATTATATAATCATTTCAAAATAAAGAAAATTGAACCCAACATAAGCACTGCAGCTAATTTTCCTTTATTTTGGCAAAAAAAAAAAAAAAACAAAATAAACAAAAAATACAATTTAAATGCATTTTCTAGAATTGTTGAAATAATAGTTTTAAGCTTTCAGATCAAGCATTTTTACATACTCATACTTTTGTATCTTTCGATTGTACGAGTAGCAGCAGGTGTTGAAGTCACAAACAAACAAAAAACTTTTTACTCATGCTATTTTTTTTAGGATGTTGTTCAAACCTTGCAACCTTCCTTTTTAACAACGCCACTTGTAGAATTGTTTCGGTTTCAATTTTATTTTGTCTACTACTTGACGCTCACTGTTACACATCTTGGGTGTCATTTAGTTTTGTAATGTGGCCATACATTTACAACAATATTTTATTGTCAACTTTTATTATTTAAAAGGGAAGGAATACTCTTAGATAGAGATAGATAAGTGGATAGATCTGGTCCAAGGACCGGCAAGGAATACTCTTAGTAAAATTAATACAGTTTCGTTGAGTCTCTACTTTTTCTAAATGTGATGTTGTGTTAAACTTTTACCAGAAGGATGTTGTATTTGGACTTTTTGAAGAAAAACAAATTTGTATTAGAAAAAGTATTTAACTTCTTGAAAAAAAGAACCACATCTCATTTCAAGTATATATTTTTAACAAATTTTGAAATAAGATATCCTTGAAACTTTTTAAAAAACTATTTTTAAAAAATAAAATGTAGTTGTGATTTCTGTGTCTTTCAGGATTAAAGAAAATAGTTTGTGATTCAATTAAATTTAAAAACAAAATTTTTATATAAATTTTTACTAAAGGACACAACAATTTGTTTTTATTAAAATTTCGACGATGAAATAACACGATGTTCTGACAAAAATGTTTATACAGGGATTAAAATATTTTATTTTGTGCTTGTCTTTTACATAAACAGCCATACCAGAACCGGCCTAACCGGTTTATTAACTCCTTTTTTAAATAAAGTTCAAAAGATGATTGAAAAAGACAATTGATTATGACTTTAAAAATACCGAACCCACAACATCTCGTGCACTTGTGTGAATAAATATTTTTAATTTGGTATCAGTTTTGTCGAAATCGGTTAAATAATCTTGCCATAAACTCTATCATCAAAAATGGTTTGGCCTATTAATTATTCAGATTTAAATTGTATGTAACTTTTTTACAATACCATGTAATGAGGGTGGTGTTGGCTGAAGTGGTTAGCGCGTTGACTACTAAGCAAAAAATGACTGTGTTCAAACTCTGGCCAGAGCAAGTCAATCAACATCATTAATTTCTCTAATGTACATTAGTGAGACATTGTATTAATTGTTGTCGGACTATTTAACTGATGAAGGCATAGCACTGGTCACTAAAACCTGTTCCGACAGCGATTGATGCTGTTTCCAACTAATTTACACAACATTGCCCTCCTTCGTCGGTTTGCAGAAACATCGGCGAAGTAAAACAATTAATAAAATGCCTGCTAATAAAATAACACAGCTTAACAAAGTTAATGCGTCTACTTAACACCGGAGGCGCCTCAACACTGTCTTAAAAATTAACATAACGCGCAAAGCAGAGTTGTGAAAGAGTTAAGTCTTCTACATTTTCAACATCCCTCTCACTGAGTTCCAGCACAATGCACTGCAGACGTAGGGGTCATCCCCTGAGTGCTGGTCCTAATTAAAAAAAAAAAAAAAAAAAACCAAAGTTAGTGATGTTTAACAAAGTCTTAAAAGTTTCTTTGTTGTCTTCATATGCAGGTCTTCAAAAATTTTGAAAATCATAGTAAAGATTTGAGGAGTCAACAAGAGCTAAAAGTTAATTTCATATCACAGCTCTGTTAAAGGACATTTTAAAGTTTTCCCAGGCTATTTTAAAGTAACCCAATAGGTCAATTACACATTTTTTGTGTTTATTTTATAAAGTTTCAAATTACAAATTCACATGAAATAAATCAAATCTTTATAAACTAGAATTTTTTAATATCAAATATATTCGGTCTTAAAGAGGTGTTCTACGACATAGAGCCTAGTTATTTACTAGTGCTTCAATGAAGAAAGGTATGTTAATCTCTAATGTTGTTGATGCTTTATTTGTAATACAAGTACATATACATATGTAAAGCTTGCAATAAAACCCCCAAAAAAAAAAAACTTTACGAGTATATTTTAAAACAAACTAACTCTGAGCTTCTTTCTCTCAATTAATTGTATTCCTTTTTCTTTAGTTGTTGTTAGACATACTTGTCTTTTTTTAACTCGATACTTTGCTGTAAACTGTAAAAATAAAAAGGAAACGGAAATGTCATTTGAACATGTCATAACAAGCTTACTGGAAAATGTCGACATAATATGTCCGTACGTGTTTTGAATTTTAAAAATAGTTTTCTTGTTAAATCTTGGGTTGTTTTCCACTTCTTTTTTCCTTTTTTTTTTGTGCTTACAAGTGTCCCTTTAAAAGGGAACAAGTGTTTTGTTTTATTTTTGTTTGCTCGGTTTTTAAATTTGGTTGGTGTTTTCAGAGTTGTAAAGTATGAGTTTTTCTTTTTTCAATATTGTCAGGTTAACACTTAAGAGAGTGTGAGAGAAAGATAGGGGAGGGGAGAGTTTAAAATTAAAGTTTCGCTGTTTAGGTGTAATAACTTAAATTATAAGTTAATTTATAAATTTTCTGTATTTTCTTTATACATAAACATCTTTTATTAATTGCTTAATCTGTTGTTGTTGTTGTGTCATACATAGTCTGCTGGTTGTAGTTTTCAAACTTTTTGACTTTCTTTTCAATTAAGTTTTTTAATTCTGTGTGTTTTTTTTTTTTCTTTGCTGCAGGAAAACTTTTATTTATTATCAGTTTTTTAATTAATTGTTTTATTAATATTCCATATTGTTTTTTATTACTTTAAATGGTACTCGTATTTGCAGTTTAACTTGTTTCTTTCTTTTTTTATTGCATTTATTACCGCATTATTTTTATGTTTATTTTCGAACTCACTTACACTTTATTATTCACTTTTGCGTTAAATAATAATTTAAATTTCTTTCTTTGTGGGCTTGCGCGTGCTGTGCTGATGGCCGTTTTGTTTCAAGTCTAGCGTACGTTTGTGTGCTCAACTGCAGAGTCTTTTGCTCGTAGTTCCGGCCGTTGTTGTGCTTTAAAGTTATTGATGTTTCATTGAGTGAAATGCAAATTTTGTTTTCAAGTTGTTTTCAGTTCATGAGAGTAAAAGAGTTGTTTATGTTTTATACATACATAGTTTTTTTCTTATCATTGTTAAAATCGTGTTTTAAAAAAGTCCAAACCTAATTTTGTAATGCTATGAAAAATCTGTATGTTGTTTAAATGTGAATTTTTTTTCTTATTATTGAATTTGTTATGAAAAAGTAGGAGGTTCGATTTCAACCAGAAGGTCATATCTGTTGATGGAAGTGTTAATACATTTTTAAACAGCAAAACTGCAAAACAGCTTGTTGCTTTCGACACTTAAATTATTTAAATTTATGAAGAAATATATGGATGTCAATCAACGGCCATAATAATTCAGCACATGATCACTTATTTTAAAGTATTTTGGAAATTGGCCCTCTTATAATTTCATAAATATTGCATCAATTAAAATTTTATTGATGCAGTGAATGTGAATGAATGTGATATTTTACTGAATTTCATTAGAGAAGTAAACACTGGCTAGATAGCGGTTCGAAGGACTATGTAATTACCTTGTTGTCTGCGTGGGGGTACTTAAGCATCGTTTTTCGATTAAAAATAAACAAAACTAAATGAAATAAGTTGTTTTCCTTTTCTTTAACACTTTTTCTTGAAATTCGTTGAAACCCACTTTATAGTGTACCAGCGAAATCGTCAAATTTGGTATTCATTTTTCTTTTATAAAATTCCAGATTTTCTTGTTTTTTTTTATAAAAAACTATATTTTAATTATTGTTTTGTTCATGATATGCTCAAAAGACATGTCTGTTTATTTCAATATGAAGCAATCACATAATTTGCGTATTAAACCATATTAATATATAATTTGAAAAAAAAAAATAAACAAATATAGAAACTGTTTTAAGATTCAAATTAAAAAGATGTATGCATTTTTTTTCTTTTTGCAAAATATTTTATACACAAACAGCAATATTTTTGTTTTTTTTTATGTATATTTTTCAGTTTATTTACATAATTTGTTAACAACTAAACTTCCAAATCGAATATAAGATGGCATATGAGTTGACATACAAGGAATGAAATGTTAGGCAAAACAAAACCTCATTTCTAGACAAGCTGTAGCTTTGTGCCAGCTTTTAATGACTCAAGTTAAACAAGAAGAAGAAGAGGCAGAAAATACTGAAGAAGTAGAAGCCATGAACCGCAAAATCAGCACAAAAAAATATACTTGTAGCCAGAGAAAGTTTTTTACACAATTATTCATTTACATGGAGCGACACATTTGAGTTTACTACTTTCAAGCCAGTGGATCTCAATGTCTGGTAAGCAAAGATAGCAAAAAAATTATTTCTTATTTTCTCATATCTATGCCCGATGGAAATTTGGCGTCGTATTTATAAAATTATAAGATTAGGATTGGCTTAAGTGACTGCCTACTACGTGTAAGCATTCCAGTAGAAACAAAATAATTTCCTTGTGACAAAGATCATGCTTTAAGTCTCAAATTTCGTGAATATAAATTTATTTTTGTCTCGATTTGTTATTCTTGCCCCAATATGCCTTAAAAAATGCCTCCCGGGGATGTCAAAAATATCAGAGGGATCAAAAATACAAGCGGCGAAAGTAGGCGAATATAAGCAATCACTGGTGCTCTCGAGACCACTTTGTGTGAGTTCGCTTTTTCGCTTTTTTTTAGACTAATGTCTTAATGGTAAAAGTAAATTTTCTTTTTCCCTCAAAAGTTTTTAAAAGAATATTATTTAGATGCAATATTTACATGGTGTGAACAACGCTGTGTCAAACAATGCTTCATTATTATTTAAAAAAAGCACATATTTTGTATGTTCAAGAGCGGCTTCATAGCAGGTAGCCTTATCCGTACAATAAAATTCGCCGCTAAATTCTCCTCCAACCGTCAAAGCAAATGCAACAATGTTCTTATAGAAATATATAAAGAAAACTAACCTAACTTATCAACATACACTATTTTTGATAGTTCAATGTTGACCAGCTGATGATGATGACGTAGGCTAATAAGGCCATTTGGTAATGAATTCGCCTTGCGTGAATTGTATATTTTACAAGTATGATTGATAAGTTTCATAGAAACATGTTTCCAAAAATTGCAAGACATAAAATTTATAAAATACGTTGTAGTGTGTGTTGACAATAATATTTAAAATAATATTGCAACTAAAATTTGACTATCGATCGTATATTGATTGCTTGCAGTGCGAATGTAGTGTTAAATGTTTAGTGTTAAATTTGGGAATCCCTGTAGAAGATTGTAATCAGCAAAAACTGAAAAAAAATCTATGACGTCGAAAAATATTATGTTTTAGTTTTTGTTGCTTTTTTTGTACTAATAGATACGATATATATTAAGTAATATTGTAAAAGTATAAACTGGATTTGGTACGATTAACTCACACTCAGCATACAGCTGAACTTCGAGCACGTTGTTTTGTTTGTTTTTATTTGCCTTTGTGTGAGTGTGTATTTTTTCTTCTTTCATTAGGAATCGGTGGGGTTTCCGCATTACAAGTCTTTCAATAATTGTTCAACGGAAAAAGTTTACTATTATTTTCAGCGTTGCCATTTTGGTGCTTTTCGGGTATTTTTTGGTGCTTTTTTTACTTAAGCAATACCCGAAATTTTGTTAAATACCCGTTTTTGAAAAGCGGGTATTAATAGAGCTTTTAACAATTTCTCACAGTGCTTTTTGGTGCGTTTTAAATAATCAACATTTTTGGCACTGAACCATTTTCCTACTATTCTTTAAACACACCTAATACTTTTTTTTAACCAACTGCGTATTATGTGCATACATATATATTTTGATTAGTACTCGCAAACTGTTAAGAGTTTGAATTCTATAATTTTCAAGCATCTTTTTTTTTTAAATTCGTGCAGAAAATTTTATGATTTATTTGTTTAGCAATGATTTTACTTTTAATACACATATCCGTTGATTTGTTTGCTGTGCAATTTATTATAAAGCTGAACAGTAATTAAAAGTAAGTTCTTCATTGATTTTATATGTGTTAAAGTTCAGCATCTAACAATGGCTTTCTTTTAGATGGAAAAACAAATATATAGAATACCTTAGGAGAATGATCCAGCTTTTAAAATATGGCTTAGATTAGCAAAAGATGAACTAAAAGCATATTGCATTTGTTGTAAATGTGAAATAGATTCACGATAAAGCGATTTACTCCGACAAAGTCGCACAAAAAAAAACATGAAAAAGCAATAGATCCAAATGAAAGTATTTCATTGAAGCCAAGGCTGTCTTTTGATCCACCAGACCCAAAACAAAATTAGGTTTGTGCTTTTGTACCCGATTTTTTTTTTCATTTTTTACCCTTTTTTACCCTATTTCCATGGGCTCACAGTGCTTTTGATGTTGCAAGAGTTGGCATCACTCATTATTTTGCTTTTATTCACTGTCTCATCTCTCTCTCTGGTAAAAAAAAAACGTTTTAATATTTCTCTTACAGCTGATATTGAGTTAAAATTATTTTAAATTAATTTATTTCATTTCATTTTAGATTAGCGGTCAACGAAAGTAAAATTGAATTGGTCAGGATCTGTTAAAAAAAAACAAATAATTGATAATTTTTCAAAAAATTTTAAATTGTTTGTATTTATTTAAAGATAAATTTTTATTTGTGGGTGATTTGAGTTGAAAATTACAATTACAAAACAAATTATAATTTAGTTAGTCATAATAAGTGAGTGAGGATTTCCCAGAAGTGTGTCATTAACATGAATGAAGAAAAGAAAGTTTTCTGAAATAAAGACACGAAAGTAAATTTTTGTAACTTGAATAAACAAATTTAGCGGCGATACTATAAATAAAATCACTTCTAATAGTTTTATATCTAAAAGTAAACTGAAACCTTGAATTAATCTGCTACAAATTTTATTATGGAAAATTCTCATTTTGACTGCACAAATATTTATTTTTATCTTAACGTTTTTTAACTGCTCAATTAAAATTTTAAATAATTTGTAAATTAATTTAGCAAAATCGATTCCCATTGCAAAAGAATAAAAAAACGAAAAAATATTTTTTGGCCTAAATTTTAGCAAAGGCACGGTGAAAATTGCCCAAAATTGCAATGATCGTATTTTGTAAATATTTTTCTGAAAAATCATCGCAGAGCTCTAATATTTGGTGTGGACTATTAATTCGTGTAGGAAGATCGATTTCCTTTGCAAAAGAATATAAAAAACCAAAAAATATATTTTGATATCCGTATCGCAGTTGGTATCATGTGATACATACATATACATATATAATACAATTTTATATAAATTCTGGACTATTACTGAAATAAAATATATTTTTATAATCTTTTTTACTACAAATACAAATTTGCTTAGGTATTTGGTTACGTACATATCTTAGAAATCTAATTTTACTAATTTTATCTGAATTAAAGAAAACTGTATATAGTAAAATAATTTTTAAAATATATCTTTTCAGAAATCCAGACATTCAACTGAATTAAATGCCAAAAGCTGTTGGCTGAAGTACTTAAGAATAGATTCAATACTAAGCAATCGAAGCCAGCTGTACGATACTAATATTAATAGTGAGACGCAGCATTCAAACACAACTCCGCTCGACAGCAATTGCTCCTAAAATTAAATAAAACAGAAGCAACAGGAGAATTTTACAAATGATTAAACATTTTCTACCACTTTACTAGATGTGTTCTTTCCACACGACGGCAATTGATTGAGAGCTTTGTATAGCAAGAACCAACAGAAAATTACCCGTTACAACTTTACATGCTGATGTAAAATCGATATCAAAAATTTTGTTTTGGTTTTAATTGTAAAATCATCAAAAACTAATTTTTAATTAATCCTTTATTAAAATGTAGTTTACCAAAAATATTTAAAATAAATACAATTCATAAGTAGGTATGCATTTACGTGTGTATGAATATCTAATAAAAAATATTTCCATAAATATATAATAAAAAATGTTGTTTTATTTAAAAAATGGTTTAACGCGGGTATTGCAACTTCTCCGCACGTATTTTAAGTCTTTGAAACATTTCGTTACACCTTAGTATTAAAAATATAGCTAAAGACTTAAGACACGAAGTCGAAAAAATTTGTAATTTGCCATCGAGTTCGTGTCTTAAGTTTTTGTAAACATGTTTGGTACAAAAATGACAATAGACTTAAGACACGAACTCGAAAAAATTGAAATTTGCCAAAATTTTGATCAAATCCAATTTTAAGTGTTTTTTGCGGATTCAGCATGGGGAAAACCAAGGACCTTAAATAATAATTATGCTCATTTTTCAGGTACCAAAAAATTGACCACTTTTAAGAAATATTGTATAAAAATTGGTTTTAATTATTATGTATAATAAAAATAAATATTTGTTGAACATAACTATTATATCCAATTAATATCTTATTACATTGGCTAATAACTATTATGATCGATAAATATTTATTTGTCTTACAGATAACTATTACTAAAGATTTTTATTGTTTTTATTTACGATAAGAATTATTTTGAATATTTGCTTGATATTAGTAATTGTTTTATTTTTGCAGATTATACATATGGATATATCTACATATATGTATGTTTATGTATGTAAGTATATAAAACCGAATGTGTGTCTGTTTATTTGTTTGTTCCTTATAGGAGGACAAACCCTTGGACCGATCTTCCTGAAATTTTCACAGTATTTAACTGGAACTCTCGGATGAATTATAGGCTACTTTTTTTTAAACCACACCCACTTTTACGCCCAATTTTTTAAATTATGTTACTCCTACCACGTAGTTTTTAACAGATTTTATAATGTAAAGTGAGCATAACTTCGCCATTTGTGGATCAATTTTCAAAATTCCTTCAGCATATGGAAAAGGTGCATTAAATTTTTTTGTTTTCGAAAATTGAGTGTAGGGGCAGGGTGTCGCAAATGGCCCGCCAAAATAATTGTTTATCAAATAACTTCGCCATTTTTGAGCCAATTTTCAAAATTCTTTTTGCATATGGAAAAGCTCCAGAATATTTTTTTGTTTTTAAAAATTGTTTGTTGGGTCGAACGGGGGAGGCGGTAGGGCGTTGCAAATGGCCCGCCACAATAATTGATTATCAAATAACTTCGCCATATTTTGGTCATTTTTTGACCTACGTCGATGATATTTGGTACATATGGTATTGCCATAATTTGGAATACGTACCAGGAGAAACTTGGGTGGAACCACGCCCCTTTTTAGGAAAATAAAAAATCGTAATATAGTCTTAACTACTGGACCGATCGTCATTAAATTTTCACAATAGGATATATAAATACTTTTAATTTTATTTTATAACGAGGGGTGGCTGCTCTCAGTTGCCAGTTGCCATCCGTAATACAATTCTCAGCAACTGGCAACGCAGCTGTAGTTCGGTTGCCATCCATAATCGACCCATTAATGTATTTTGAAATACTCACTATTGGTTTCCCTTTTTGTTATAGATTTTAACAATAATTTTAAAGTTAACAAGTGTTATTTCTTTTTAAATAGAGCAGTGAATTAAAAAATCATTTTTTTCTATGTTTAGTTTCAATTTAAACCTCTTAAATACAATAAAACATCATTTATAAAACAATTTGTGTGACTAAACTTTATTTATAAAATGAGTTATAACGATTATGCTATTTCTTATTCATAACTATTAAAAATATTTAGAAATATATTTATCGAATAGTAGTAGTTATGCTTGAGAAATATTTTTACTTGATACCCATTATAGTTATCATCAATTTTTTTAAATAAAAATTGGAAATAATAATTATTCTGAATATATAAAATAACTATTTATTCGTAATAATTATTCGCAATTTTTATCGAATAAAAGTTATAACTATTAAGTCCTTGGGGAAAACCGAGCTAGTTGGGTCCACGGCCATTTCCGCCCACTATTTACCGAGAAAAACGCGAAAAACATAAATTTTCAAAAATTGCAAAAATTTCACGCTTCTGTCTTAAGTCTTAGTAATTAATATACGGATCTAAAGGCAAAACACAAAAGACTTAAGACATATGCTGTCAATATCTCGTTACCATTTTTCCAAATTGTGGTGACTCCGTAACTTATACTTTAAAATATTTCCTCATAACAACCAACTGGAACAAAATGCGTGCAGAATATCGCAGCACTTTCAGTAAAGTTGAAAAAATGGTTATGACATACTGACAGCATGTGTCTTAAGCCTTTTAAAAACCTCGTATGATAATTACAAAGACTTAACACAAGCGTGATATTATAGAAGTTATTGAAAATTTATGTTTTTTGCCTTTATCTCGGTAAATAGTGGGCGGAAATGGCCGTGGACCCAACTAACTCGGTTTTACGCATGCTGAATCCGAAAATTACACTTAAAATAGGATTGGATCAAAATTTTGGCAAATTCCAAGTTTTTCGAGTTCGTGTCTTAAGTCTTATGTCATTTTTGTACCATACTGTAACGAATCATAAAGAATGATGTTAAATCACATATTAAAACAAACAAAAAGAAAAAAGAATTTCCCTAATATAGAGTAAAAATGACAAAAACGTTAGAATACAAAGTAGAATACTTTGATGATAACGGACTATGAGTTTATGTTGATTATTAGTATTTTCCAAAACAGTAATGAGGGAATTTCGTACTAACCAGCACTGTTTCAAGGTAGAATAAAAATGAATTAAAAATTAATTCTCATATTCTATTTCTCTTGAAAACTGGTTAAATAGTTGATATTCTTCTCAATTAGTATCCACTTTACGAAAATTGTAAAGATGGACAATTGAACGCTGATGAGAGGTGTAGCGGCCTTGAAATCAGTACTGATACGTTCTGCTAAAAACTGATTGGATATAAATATTAATATTTTCCAACATAAAAAAACTCTTAGTAATTTTTAATTTTCATTAATTCAATAAAACTGAACTTGAGTCTGATAATATTACTTTTCATATAGAAAAAAGAACAGTTGATAGAATGTTGAGTAGTATAAGATGAAGCTAACTACCCAAATCTTTCACCCACCCTCCTTGCTAACATGATTTAAAGTCTATTGTTAGCCCAAATCTAATTTGCAATAATCTACCCTATACTTCCAACTTTACCTTTCGTAAATTATATTAAAAAATTTTTAAAATTTTATATTAGACAACGTTTTAATAAATTAAAGTAGTATTTAGACACTAATTAACAATAAAATGTAAAAAAAAAATTTAATGAATACAATTAAAAACTAATTTAAAAATTTTAATTATATAGATTTTATGTATGTATAACAAAAACAAAAATAGGAAGATATTATTGTATTATTTGTAGAGTGTATCTTGAAATCATATTATGATTATTTTTAGATATGGTAGTACAATTTGTACAACGATTTAATCACAATATGTTGTTAAGTTGTGGAGATGATTTCTATATCAGTATAGAAATTTAGATTTAAAAAAAAAAAACTTACTTTGATTAGCTCCATCGTTGTCACCAGGCGCCGGATAACCGTAGACTTATAGTTTTCAGGAATAATTATTTTATAATTAAGGATTTAGATGGAAAATATAATTTTTTTTTCTGTGTGTGTCTGTTTCTATGGGGATAAGTGGGTGTGTGTGGATTTTATCATTCAAGAGATCCTTATATCCGCTAATAGCAGAATCCACATAATTTGAGTTTGAGAGATTTATATATGCATGGATATGAAACCATTTATATATAAATTTCCCCTTTTCTTTTCCTTTCGTTTTTTTTTTTTTATTTTTTTATAAACGTTATTTACTCAAAAATTAACGAAATATGCAAAATAACGAATAATATACTATTTAGAATAACCGAAAATCAAGTATGTAATTATTAAACTAAACGGTTAAATTTAGATGTAATATTGTAAGGAGGAATAAGTTAACAGAATATATATGTATATATATTTTTTTTATATTGCCAAAAATTCACTTTTTCTATGCATTAAGTTATGCAATATTATTGTGAGCTTAGCATAAAATATTCTCCTTTCCAATTGTACTCTTAGAACTTGCGTTGTGGATTCTTTTAGAGAGTAACTTGAATCACGTTGAAGAAAAATTATTGTTAAAATTGCTGAAAAGATAACAGCGTAGTTAGCCAATCAATACTTCCTTCCACAAAATCCTATAAAGATTGGGACAAATGCCCACAATTCTACACATAATATATGTATATAATAATCAATGTTAGCCACCATTTAAAAGAGACAAATTTTTAAAATATCTGCTTACCTATTGAAGTTATATCTGGTTTAAATTAAAATGTATGAAAAACCTATGAACAGGAAAGAGGCAAAATCTGTTGTTGCTCTTGCACAAGCAACAAAACCACCCTTAAATTCTTCAAACAAAATTATATATTTAACAATCACAATTATGTACTGACCTCAATGAAAGTTTCTTTTAAAATCAATGCGCACGGTAGTGCGCCAGGCCAAGTTCGGCCACACAGTGTGTATATTTACACGAAACCATTAGAGCTGTTTTTACCCCCCTCATAACTTTGCTCCTCCTGATCATAATATAATGAAACTTGAAACATAAGGTCTTCCCACAGAGATGACCTCACAGGTTAATTTGAAAGTTCTACCATAAAAGCTTCCCAAGATATTAAGGTTTGAAAAGTCCATATTTTAGTACATATTCACTGACTCACTGACTCATCAATATTATTGGGTACTTCCAGTAAAGCTAGAGAGCTTAAACTTTGTACACAGGTAGGTCTTGGTGAGAAAATAACCAGAAAAATCTGAAAACGGGCACTTTACACCCGGGGGTAGTGTTGAAAAAGTATTGAGTATTTGAGTACTGAGTATTCAATACCGGCTGTTTTTCCCGGTACTCAATACACAAAAGTAACTACTCAATACTTTCAGGGTTGTATTTTGTAGTACGTAAGCGAAAGTTTTACTTAAAAATGTGTCAAACTTATACAACTATGTGTGCAACTTTAAGCTTGTTCAAAATATATGTAAAGCTGAATACTTGAATTGAATACAAAAACTTTAATAATTATTAAAATTACACTATATAAAAAAAAACTAATATAATACACAATAATATAATAAAACAATGGCAAGCAGAAAAAGAAGCCACATATGGCTTCATTTTAAGGAATCTGAGGGAGGAGACATAGCCAAATGCAATATTTGCAAAACGATGATTTCCCATAAAGATAGGTTTTTTATACTAATGTATGTTGTACATGTGTTAAGTTTTAAAATATTATCTTTTTTATAGGAGGAGGAAGCTCCAATTTAAAGAAGCATTTGGTTTCTAAGCAACCGACAATTGATTTGAAAAACCCAAGTGAACCCGAAGGTAGTATCGTCAAACGGCCCCGTCTAACATTTTGAAAATTGTTCAGTAGGAAGAAAAAAATTTGTTTAAATTAAAAATATTGAGATTTTCAATGCTAATTTCTCCAATACGATAAAAAGCGCCATGACGAATTCATTTATGCAATATGTATATTTGTAATATTTTAAGAGTTATGCTAGTTTTTCTCGTTTTTCTGAAACCAAAGTGTATGAGAAGTAATGTTTTAATAGTAAAAATAGATTTCTACACACTGCACCGTTCTGCTAACGATTTGTATTATAAAATTTATTATCTAGCTCAATGCCTATATGTATGATAAATTTATTTTCTTATTTTTAATATTTCCAGATGCACCATGTTCATCGCAAAAAACATTGGAAGAATACTGTAATATAATTAAAAGTCTTTGGGTTATTGTAGTGCTCTCTAGGAGCTCTCAATTTATTTATTATTTTATAATTTGCTTAGAGCTAACTAGTAGCTCCTAAGCTTGAGGTTTTATGATTGATTGATTTCTTAAACTAATTGACATTGGCTTATATACTAATTATGAGAATAATTCTTAGGGGTACCTTAACATAAGAGTAAAAGAATACAAATATATATTAATGTTGGGTAAGCATATTTAGCTTCCCACTATTTACGTTTGGCATGTGTTCAACAGTTCAATAGTCTAAACGAGTGCAGACCCAAAAGTAACAGATACTTTGGGTTGCTTATATTTACAATTAAACAAATGCAGTTAATAAATGTTATTCATTTAAGTGCATTGTGCAGCTGCACTTGATTAAACACACAAGTGTCAAATTACAGTCATACAAAATATCTTGCTTGCAGTTTGTCAACGATTGCATGTTGCGGTACTATTTAATTGCAATGCATACTACACACTGTTGGTCACATGCTACAATACAACATAAATGTGCATGTATCAAAAGCAAGGGAGAATCAAATAAATAAAGCATTAGTAAAAATGGTTGCCACGGACTTGCAGCCTTTGTCTATTGTGGAAAATGAAGGATTCAAATCTTTTGCGAAATCTATGAATCCGTCGTATACATTACCAAGTAGATACACATCTTAATTTATACAGTCGGAATATGAGGAAAGGACTAAAGATTTAAAAAATAACCTGATTAGTGTCCAATATGTTTGCATAACAACAGATGCATGGACATCTGTCGCAAATGAGTCATATATCTCTTTAACGGGTCATTTCGTTAACAGTAATTGGAAACTTAATTCCCAATTCCTTAATTGTTTTCAAATGTCGAAATATCACACGGCACTGAATTTGAAATATGAACTAGTGGAAACGTTAAAAATGTGGGGAATTGAAAACAAAGTTTCATGCGTAGTGTCAGATAATGCCGCAAACATTTTAGCAGCTATTACAACAGCAGGTTGGAGCAGCTTGCCATACTCTACATTTGATCGTGACGGATGGTTTAAACCATAAAAAAATTAAAATTCTTGTTACGAAATGTAAAGTTGTAGCCGAGTTTTTCCACCGAAGTACTAAGGCTTCCAATAAGCTGAAAGAAATGCAGGAGCAAATGGGAAAGAAAAAATTAAAACTAATCAACTCTACGCCAACCAGATGGAACTCGACACTACACATGATAGAGAGAATAATTGAAAACCAAGAAGTTTTGGAAGCCACTGTAGCAATATTACACAAGCCGGTAGAACTGTTTTGTCTTGAAGAGTGGGAAATTTTAAAGGCACTTTGCAACATATTAATGCCTTTCAATGAAATAACAATTGAAATGAGCGCCGATAAACTTACAACCGTTTCCTAAATCATTGTTTTAATTCGTGGACTGCAGTCATTTTTAAGTAATAAAATTACAGAAAAGAATACAGAAGAAATTACGTTATTAATAGAGAAGTACATACATAATATAAATAGACGCTTTCACCGTTTGGAATTCAACGACATTTTAGCAATATCCACTTACTTGGACCCACGCTTTAAATCAAAAGCTTTTGATGATCAAAGTGCAATAAAATATGTAAAGGAAAAGATTTCATCATTGTATTTTTTACCAAGCTCTGATCTTCCTACAATCAGTGTAACAAATACAAATTCAGAAAGTAATAGTACTATTTGGAATTATTTCGATAACGAAACGCCCGATGAACAAATATTGGACAGAAAATGTGACCCCTTAGAGTGGTGGAAGGCACGTGAGACAATATACCCAGGTTTAGCTGTAATTGCAAAAAAAGTGTCTTCCGATTGTGGCAACCTCAGTTCCCAGCGAACGCGTTTTCTCCAAAGCAAGTCAGGTTCTTACAGATAGGAGAAATCTTTTAAGTTCTGGCAATGTCGATAAAATTTTATTTCTACATTTCAACGATGAGTAAGTAATAACATTAATTTTGAAAAGAGCTTAAATTAAAAATATTTTGAAGAAATCAATGCACCAGAAGTGACAAAGTACATTAAAAACTATTAATGTACAAAAGCTAAAGATGAAACCTATTTACAAATTTTTATTTTTTATAAATGAATTTATATACATACATACATATATTTAATTTTTGTTTTCTTTATATATTGCATACATTATATGTATTGCAGATTAATGTGATTTAACAAACAATAATATTTAACCTCATATGTATGTGTATGCGTGTTTTTACTTTGAAATGCAAAAAGCCGCTAAAGTATTGAGTAGTATCGAGTACCCAATTAAAAAAGTATCGAGTAGTATTGAGTAGTCAAAAGTAACCGCTTTTTACAACACTACCCGGGGGGGACTAGGGTCCCCCTTCTTTGTATGGGGCACTTCCAGTATAGCTAGGAAGCTAAAATTTGGTACACAGGCAGGTAGTGATGAGAAATTACCGAAAATGATTTTATAACGGGCACTTTTCATCTAGGGGGACAATCATGCCCCTTCTTTGTATGGGGCACTTCTAGTATAGCTAGAAAGCTAAAATTTGGTAAACAGGCAGGTAGTGATGAGAAATTACCGAAAATGATTTTTGAACGGGCACTTTTCATCTGGGGGGACAATCATGCCCCTTCTTTGTATGGGGCACTTCTAGTATAGCTAGAAAGTTGAAATTTTCTACACAGGTAGGCTCAGATAGGCAATACATATAAATATTTACACAAAAACAACTTAGAAAAAAGAAGTGAGATCCACACAAAAACATAAATGTGAAAAAAAGGCCAAGTTCGTATCCAAAAAGTTTCGGCCGTAAAAAGTACTGAGATCAAAATAAGGACCAAGTTCTTGATAGGTGCAATTCCATCTCATTTCTAGGCAACCTATAAGCTTGGAAATATTTTTCCAACAATTCTTTCCCATATTAGAAAGGCAAACAAATTTTGCCAAGCTTAGTTGCCTAGAAATGAGATGGAATTGCACCTATCAATAACTTGGTCCTTATTTTGATCTCAGTACTTTTTACGGCCGAAACTTTTTGGATACGAACTTGGCCATATTTTCACATTTATGTTTTTGTGTGGATAAAATTTTCAACTACGAAAATTTATAAACTAAAAAGCAAAGCCAATCTATCAATCAACAAAATACTGTACAATAGAATTTCCACACCCTCAAACCAAAAACTTACTAAAAAAAAATTAAACCTGAATACGTAATCAACGCCATCACAATACTTGTAGAACAAGACTTAAGACACGAACTCGAAAAAATTGAAATTTGCCAAAATTTTGATTCATTCCTATTTTAAGTGTGATTTTCGGATTCAGTATGCGGAAAACCGAGCTAGTTGGGTCCACGGCCATTTCCGCCCATTATTTACCGAGATAAACGCAAAAAACATAAATTTTCAATAAGTGCTATAATATCACGCTTGTGTTAAGTCTTTGTAATTAACCTACGACGTTTTTAAAAGGCTTAAGACACATGCTGTCAGTATGTCATAACCATTGTTTTATAAATGATGTTTTATTGTATTTAAGAGGTTTAAATTGAAACTAAACATAGAAAAAAATGATTTTTTAATTCACTGCTCTATTTAAAAAGAAATAACACTTGTTAACTTTAAAATTATTGTTAAAATCTATAACAAAAAGGGAAACCAATAGTGAGTATTTCAAAATACATTAAATATTTAGTTTGATGAACATAATTTTTTGCATTTTTTCATCTGACAGATTACATCGTTGGTCGGTCAATATTAAGCGCAATGTGGAAAAAGATCTTTCCACCGAAACCGATGTTGCAGGCACAGCATGCACAATGTACAGAATTTACAAATTGATGTATTTAAGTTTTCTTGTAACTGGTAAAACTCTATAATAAAGAAACATCTATACGACGCATTATTACTTAATGAAAAATTACAACTTCTTTCCTAGCGAAATGTGATAGCAACAATGTTTTATGCACTTCAAAATTTGTTGTATATATGTACATATTCATATATTTTATATTTTCCCGTTACTTTAGTATTATTGTAAATTTATTAGAGGTATAACCACTTAAAATTAAGAATCAAATGCAAATATATTATAATTAATAAGTATATATCCTAGCCTATCCCGGTGTGCATCGCTACCACCCCTCGTTATAAAATAAAATTAAAAGTATTTATATATCCTATTGTGAAAATTTAATGACGATCGGTCCAGTAGTTAAGACTATATTACGATTTTTTATTTTCCTAAAAAGGGGCGAGGTTCCACCCAATTTTCTCCTGGTACGTATTCCAAATTATGGCAATACCATATGTACCAAATATCATCGACGTAGGGGCGGGCCATTTGCAACGCCCTACCGCCTCCCCCGTTCGACCCAACAAACAATTTCTAAAAACAAAAAAATATTCTGGAGCTTTTCCATATGCAAAAAGAATTTTGAAAATTGGCTCAAAAATGGCGAAGTTATTTGATAAACAATTATTTTGGCGGGCCATTTGCGACACCCTGCCCCTACACACAATTTTCGAAAACAAAAAAATTTAATGCACCTTTTCCATATGCTGAAGGAATTTTGAAAATTGATCCACAAATGGCGAAGTTATGCTCACTTTACATTATAAAATCTGTTAAAAACTACGTGGTAGGAGTAACATAATTTAAAAAAATTGGGCGTAAAAGTGGGTGTGGTTGAAAAAAAAGTAGCCTATAATTCATCCGAGAGTTCCAGTTAAATACTGTGAAAATTTCAGGAAGATCGGTCCAAGGGTATGTCCTCCTATAAGGAACAAACAAATAAACAGACACACATTCGGTTTTAGATACTTACATACATAAACATACATATATGTAGATATATCCATATGTATAATCTGCAAAAATAAAACAATTACTAAGATCAAGCAAATATTCAAAATAATTCTTATCGTAAATAAAAACAATAAAAATCTTTAGTAATAGTTATCTGTAAGACAAATAAATATTTATCGATCATAATAGTTATTAGCCAATGTAATAAGATATTAATTGGATATAATAGTTATGTTCAACAAATATTTATTTTTATTATACATAATAATTAAAACCAATTTTTATACAATATTTCTTAAAAGTGGTCAATTTTTTGGTACCTGAAAAATGAGCATAATTATTATTTAAGGTCCTTGGTTTTCCCCATGCTGAATCCGCAAAAAACACTTAAAATTGGATTTGATCAAAATTTTGGCAAATTTCAATTTTTTCGAGTTCGTGTCTTAAGTCTATTGTCATTTTTGTACCAAACATGTTTACAAAAACTTAAGACACGAACTCGATGGCAAATTACAAATTTTTTCGACTTCGTGTCTTAAGTCTTTAGCTATATTTTTAATACTAAGGTGTAACGAAATGTTTCAAAGACTTAAAATACGTGCGGAAAAGTTGCAATACCCGCGTTAAACCATTTTTTAAATAAAACAACATTTTTTATTATATATTTATGGAAATATTTTTTATTAGATATTCATACACACGTAAATGCATACCTACTTATGAATTGTATTTATTTTAAATATTTTTGGTAAACTACATTTTAATTAAGGATTAATTAAAAATTAGTTTTTGATGATTTTACAATTAAAACCAAAACAAAATTTTTGATATCGATTTTACATCAGCATGTAAAGTTGTAACGGGTAATTTTCTGTTGGTTCTTGCTATACAAAGCTCTCAATCAATTGCCGTCGTGTGGAAAGAACACATCTAGTAAAGTGGTAGAAAATGTTTAATCATTTGTAAAATTCTCCTGTTGCTTCTGTTTTATTTAATTTTAGGAGCAATTGCTTTCGAGCGGAGTTGTGTTTGAATGCTGCGTCTCACTATTAATATTAGTATCTTACAGCTGGCTTCGATTGTTTAGTATTTAATCTATTATTAAATACTTCTGCCAGCTTTTTTCATTTATCTCAGCTGAATGTTTCTCGAAAGACTTTTGCACAAATTTCTGAAAAGAAAAATTTTAAAAATTATTTTATTTTATACAGTTTTCTTAAATTTGGATAAAATTAGTGAAATGAAAAAAGATTATATCAGTAATAATAAATAATATAAACAGTAATGCGAATACCGATATCAAAATCGAAACCAATATAACTACCACTGCTAATGCCATCGCCAATACTAATGTTACCGTCAATGCCAATGGTATGATCAATGCCAATGCTAGCTACTGCCAATACTAATGCCCATTCTAATTTATTACATTATTTAAATGAAATTTTTCTATATATAAGTACATACATACATGCATAGCACAAAATAAATAAGTACCGACAAATAAATTACTATTAAAATTCCTAAAAAACTGTTTTTTTCAAATTTTGAGCTTAAAAAAAATGCCAATGGCTGTAATAATTGGCGGGAAGAGTCATTTTCTGTAGGTATGTATGTACATCGATTACCAATACAGAAATTAAAAAAAAAAATTGTTAACAGATGACTTTAAAAAGTCCTTTGGAAACATCAGGCAAATGTTTTATTAAATAAATTTTCTTTATTTAATTCTATCCATAAATTGTATAAGTTTCTAGAATATTTAATTTATTTAAATATGTGTGTTTCTCATTTTACCATTTTACTTTTATGAGAATATCCTTTTTTTATTATTATTAATCATATCTAAGCAACATTTAATATTTGTACAGCAAAGCATAAAATTATTTATTAAAAGCCTGTTGGCATGCAAAGTAATGACAAATTTCACCTTATTTTGATCACTTCAGCTCTATGTATTTAGTCACAGACATCTATTGCACTAGAAAGCAGAACAATATTTTAATATCCTTCAGCAGGACATCATCTGTAATGTACACATAAAAAAAAAACAAAAATAAAACTAATATGTCTTTTACACACAAAGCAATCTCATACAATAATGAATTATTGTATGTTCTTCGTACAAGGATGACGAGTTTATGTACGAGTACGTTTCCATATAATATTTACAACTCTCGTAACTCAACAATCGTTGGTTGTAAGTTTTTCTAATATAAATTATATTTGGCAGAATTGCCACTACGAGAATATGAATTAACAAACCACTTATGAAAATGGTTGTTAGTTAGTTGTAGCATATGAGGTCCTTTTTTTGTTGCTGTTGTTGTTAGTTTCGACGTACATACTTACATACATTTAAGCAGGATGCATTTGTCCTTATTGGGAAGGATTATATCTTGTTTTTGTTGTTGTTGTTTTCGCTACAAATATTTGTAATATGTGAGAGTTTGTGCTTTTGACTTCCGGTTTCCGTTTTAGTCAAATCAAACAGGCTATAAAAGTCACTAGAGTAGAGGCAGGCAGGCAGGCAGGCAGGCAGGAGTATAATAGACAAAATGTTAAAGTATTTTAAGTATTTATATGGATGTGCTGCTTAAACGATGTACGACGAATGTATGCATGTGTAACAAAACATAAACCATCCTTATAATCACCATCTACACATTATGGTTATATTCTCGTGCCAGTATGAATATCCTTGTTTGGTGGTACATTTTTTAGCCAGTGCTGCTACCGCACACAATAGCACAACAAGAAAAAAAGTTTTGACCATTAAAAGCCAGAAAACAAATTACTCATATCGTCGTCAAAATATCTTTTAGCATTTACTCACAGGACCGATACTCGTTTGTATACGTTTCTTTGTATGTCCGTCTGTGTCAGTATGTTATCATTATTTTAATAAATCGTTTTGTTGTCTCCACAAATATTCCACATAGTTGGCTGGATTGACAGGACATTCATTTATTCATTTTCATACAAATAATGCCTGGCTCAACAGTATTTTTATTAGATTGTCAATAAAACATGTTTTCTATATGACCAGCTCTCTACTCTAAACATCATCAGTAGCAGCAGTGGAAGCAGCAGCAGCCGAATTATTTATATCATCAAATTCTTTTCTTTGTGACTCTTGTTTCCTTTTAGAGAGACAAAAACACAAAAAAAAAGAAATATGAATTTTACAGACTCTGTCGTATTCATGTCTTCCTGGAGGCTATTGCGTGCGACTGTCCCATAGAGTCTGTGCAAATAGATAAATTTTTTGGCATAACAAATTAGGTTTTTCTTTATTCGGGTTTTTTATATTAATTTTTGGTTTTATTCTACTTCTGATTTTAAGAGATTTTACTTTTAATATGGAGTGAACATTTTTATTTTGATGTTTTTCAATTTTTGTGTTAAATGTTAATGAAATAGTTTTTCATTATCTTTTCCAGCATTAATTTTTAATCATGCTTGAAGTACTTGAAACTTTATCAAAGTGTATGAAATTCTAATTTGCCAGAGGATTGTGCGAAAGTAGCCAAGATAAACACAAAAATTGTCCGACCAGTATGATGTCCTTAATTTTATTGGAAAATATATTTAACTTTCATCCAAATCTGAGTTTCAATCGAAAGTTAGTGGATTTTTTTTAACTAAATCTACGGGTTTTAAATTCATGATCAGAAAATCTATTTAATAGTTTTTTCCGCTCTCTTTTGGAAACGAATCACACGGAAGTGAAATATTCCAAATATTTTGTTTCGAAATACTAAAGTGAAAAGTTTTTCTGATACGAGTACATACAGAGACATACATGCCTTTTGTAATTGATTAAAAACATGCAAAACGAAAACCAGAAAAATTATTGAACAGCAATTAAGTAATTTTCAACATGCCACCATATTTTGGTTCTTTTTTTTTTCAACAATAAAATGTTGTGTCACATAAAATAGTTTCAATCTCAACATCTTGAAAACCTCAGGGAATCCTTAAATAGGCCATTATAAATCACGTTAACATAATTTTGCACACGTAAGGAATATATATGTATTCGTATACCTTTAATATAGCCAAAAAAGGATATGTAACAGGATATTTAACCCCTGACTGTACTGTTGTTACTCGTATTATTTCTTTTTCTTTCTTTATTTTTGTGTGTTTTTTTTTGTTTAAGGGGTTGCTGTCTTCCAATTATGTTGTTCTCTAGACAACAATAGTTTTTCGATATTATTATTTTTTTGTGGTTATGTAGTGATTAAATTGTCGAAATTGTAATTTAGTGTTGAAATTTTAGCTTGAACACGCGCAATTTCCGCAAATGGAAACTTTTGACTGACATCAACTACTGCACACATAAACGATACTTTTTCCCCTTTTTTTTTTTTTTTTGAAATTTAATGCTCAATTATTTTGACCCATGTTTTTCATATTTAATAACTATAAATTAAATTTAATATAACAATTCCTTGCAGTTGTTCTAAGATTCCTTATTTTATTTAATATGGATTTGTTATACATACCATGCATGTCCTTATGTCCTTTTGTTTGCCTTGCCACAATCGTTCCTAATCTCTTACTGATTGGTGGTTGCTACTTGGTAAAGTGCCAATCATATTATTTTCACAATTAAATGCGAAAAAAAATGTTCTTGTTTGAACCTTCAAAACTGTCGAGAGCATGCACATTTTCTATTTGTTTTCCTTTTTAATAAATAACTCTTAAACTACTGATTTGCTTATTTAAATGTTTGAAAATATTTAGAAAGTTTTTTTATCATGATTCTTTTTTTTAAGTCGAAATCGGACATAATGTTCACGAGTAGCGGTGAAATGTATTGCTTTACTAGGAAGAAAACCAAGGACAGATTATCACTGAGTATATTTTAGCTAGAAAAAAAATTAGTATTTAGAAAAATTTTAATATCAAACATCCCTTTAGATTTCAACTACACTGCTGAACAGAACAAACGTTGTTTTTTGGGAAAAAGCCACTAAATCTCGTCAGTATTCATGTGTAAATGAATTTACTTCTTCTTAAGGTTACTATGGATTCTACCGAAAACAACGTTTGTTCTATTCAGCCGTGTCATTGAAATCGAAGTGATGTTTGATAACTTGTTTAACAGTAGTATCCTTGTTACAGTAATCTCACGATAATGTGAACTAGAATTAAAATCAAGCCTATTAATTTTATCAATACATCATTTTTAATAAAACCATATGATTTCGATTTAAAAATTCTATTTAACAAAAAACATTTTAAACAATTATTTTTTCTGATGCAGTAAATTATTTTGGAATAAGAAATTTACTTTTTCTTAAACTACAAAATATTCTTACGTAAATAATCATCCCGCCCTGGATTTTTTAAATATCGTTTTATGGCCGCAAAATTTCGCTTTAAAGATTACCTCCCTCTTGATGACGAAATTACAAAATGCGTTGACACATGTCTCAGTGCTTTAGAATCAAACATGCACACACGCCTGTATTGCTACTCTTCTTTCATGCCTCACCATCCTCATTTTGTCAGCATACTCACTGGTGTTATCATCAAAGTGCTGCAACGTTCTTTGTAAAGCGTGTTAAAAACCCTCACGGGCATTTTTAAGGCCATTTATGGTGGCAGACAAAAAAAAAAAGAAAAAACACACACATAAACTAAATGCTACTCTAAATTTAATAAATATAAAACAAAAGTGTAAAGAAGTGCCGCTGCGACACTTTATGGAAATTCAGTTTTATGTCACGTGATTGAAAACTAAAAAATTACATGTTATCAATTTTCATTTAATTTCTTCTTTTATATTTTCCTTTAAAAATGTATAATTAAAAATTTAGAATATAAGAGGGTGTGAGAAAATAGAAAAGTTTACTTTAAAAATAATTAGATTACATTTATTTCATATGTATTTAATAAATTCATGCCAATGATTACGATTGAAGTTCAATGGCAATAATATTCAACGCCATTTAAATTTGACTGAAGTTTTTCAAATTCATAATCAGAAAACTATTGCGATAATATGAAAAATAGGTTTTTTACCACTTGATCGTTATCAATTGTCTTAATACACTCTGGTTTTTGTTGATAAGCCAGAAACTCTGTCAGCTGTAGCGAATTATTGTCCTTATATTGGTATTTTCTTGTTAATTGTTAAACTCAAACAGAAATTTACTTTGAAAATATTATGCGTGTAGTTCTTGATATCAAACGAAAAAGTCATCTTATTTTAAAGCTTAGACTGCACTGCGTCTTTGCTGAGGCAACATATAAAACTTAAATTATTAGAATTACAAATATTGTATTTATTTTGTTCATACATTATGCTAACTATAATATTTATGTATGTATGTTTATGTTACCATAAAACAAATGTACTTTTATATATAAAAAATAGTCACTTCTTGCTGTTTTGAAATGATTATTTAAGATTTTAAAAAATCTCACTGTACTGTCGCTTTGCAAATTTATGGCATTCTTTGGTTTTTTTAAAAAAAGTGTGCTAAAAACTTTCATTTATTGCAAGTTATCCTGCGTATGTGTCTTAAGTCTTTGAAACATTTTGCTTGCCTTCAGCGGTACAAAAATAACAAAAGACTCAAGACTCAAACTCGAAAATATTTTAAATTTGGCAAAACATTAGTCCTCTTCATTTACACCGCTTAATTATCGGGATAAACGCGAAAAACATAAAATTCGCGAAAATTTCATGCATGTGTCTTAAGTCTTTTGTGTTTTGCCTGTAGAAAATCTCGTAAGCCAACTAAAAAGACTTAAGACTCAAAAGTAAAAAATCTTCGTGTTTTTTTGTTTTTATCTCGATTATTTGTGGACGGAAATGGCAGGGTCTCTTGCTAACTCGGTTTCTCGTATGAAAATGAAATTGAAATTTGAAAATGTCCTAAAAGTTTTAAGCGATTAAAATTTTTTGAGTTCATTTCTTAAGACTTAAGGTACACTCTCCTAAGCTAAAATAATACTTTATGCTTAAAAATGCAGTTTCAAAATTCAGGAAATTATTTCAATTGTATACAATTGGAAAACATATAAATGCATTTGTGGTGGCCGCTTAAATTTCCAATAAATTTTACAAAAGTTTTCTTTGTGTAACAAACAATTCAAACCAAACGCTTTATCATAAATTATACACAGTTAGTCACAGTCACATATTGTAAAACATAATGCATTTTCTTTACAATTAAAGCAAAATTTATTTAAATTTAACCACAAGGAGGACATAATTGTTAAAACTCATTATCATAAGCTTATGAATATAAGGAAATTAAAGCACATGAAGGATGTAAACACTATAATAGTCTTTATTGAAAAAAAAAAAAACACGACATTATCTAAACTTGTTTTTGGGGGTGGGTACAATATAATTATCGATAATACTTTGCCAGGATTTTATCTGTGTTTATTGTTCAACCACAACTGGTTATAATTATTTGTGTTGCCATGGTGGTAAATCCTTAATTAAATAAATCGTATACTGTTGCAGCTAAAATCGACTTTTTTTTGTATTTTTTCTCAAAATCAGCTTTAAAACTTCAACTGCGTGAATAGTGAAAAAGTTTTAGCAACTTAAAAAGAAACATCATTAAAACTCTCACTCACCTGTTTCGGGTTATTTGCTTTTGGAAAAAATGTTTTTTATAAAATTTTGTTTTGTTGTATGAACATTTATGAGATCATAATAATGATATATAAAATACATATTTTATTTATTTATTTATACGATAAGATTTTCATTTTTCATTTTCAGATTAAATGTTATAATATTTTTGTGTTTTTGTTGATTGAATTACATACAATAGAAGTTTGTTTTTTTTTTATACAAAATATAGAAATTCACAGTTAACTACAATATTTTGAGCACATTTTATACAATTGAAAAATTTTTTAAGCAAATATTAAAGCCTCATAGAGAAAGAAGGCTGCTGGATAGTTGCACTCTCTTCAAAGACTGCTTTAATATTTCTTTTTCGAAAAAGTTTTTTTTTTTACCCTGACCAGTGGAACTGTGAAAATCTCTTAAATGTACCAACAGATTTTCTGTTTTTATTTTAAGTATAATTTTTAAAATTACAATATTACAAATTAAATAAGAATTAAAACTTATTTTTGTTTAAAAAGTTTTTGAGAGAGAGAGTGAGAAGCAAAATATTACTACAAAAAAAATACATAGTGCACAAATTTGCTAATTAAATTTAATATAAACAAATAAACAAATACTAGTTTTTAAACAAAAAAAAATCAAATTTAAATTGGCAGCAAATTATGACAAAAATAAAAGTTTTATATGCTTTTTTTGTTAAATATACAACTTATTGTACATAAAATTTAACAAAAAAAAACCTAAAATTAAAATGAAAATTATATAAAAATGAGTTGTATGGCTTTTAAGTTACAAAAAAAATAATCTTTTTTTTTTTTTTTGGAGAAAAAATTTTTACCAATATTTTTTTGTTTGTTTGTTTTTAAATTATGTATAACATATTTATAATTATTCGTTTTTTTATTTAATTCTACTATGCAACTGTAATTTTTGTTGTTGTTGTTGTGTTTGTAATTAAAGGCTTAAAATACATTTAATTTATTTAGAAAAATATTTTCATAAATAAAATTTGTCTTTTAAGCGAACAAAATTCATACCGAGATCATTGTGAAAACTACCAAGCAAAAAAATATGAACTTTATTTTCAACGCGTCAAGCAATTAAATCTTTTTAAGGCTTTCTCGTTTTTTTCTTTTGGTTTCAAAATAAAGCTCACAATTTTCGAAATTTACAATTTTTATGTTTATTTTTAAAATAATGGAAATGTTTGTTAATGTTGTGTTTTTTTTTATTTTTAATTTAAGTAAAAATATATGTTTGTTTGTATGTTGAAATAATGAAATTGTAAGTTTAAAGTTAAATTAAGAAATTGTACTATTTGAGACGAAGGTGTGAAAGAAAAAAACTTACATAAAAATATAAAAAAAATATTGAAGATTTTTCTAAGAAAATATTATTAAAATGCAACTTAAAATTATCTCGTTTTAAGCTCGAATACTAAATCACTGCAAAAGTTCATTAAATCAACGAACAGAATAATTAGTGCTGTTGAATAAAAGCAACAACAATTGTTTTCAATAAATCATCTTACATTGAACTTTGAACCAATTATTGCGTTCAATTAATGTCATTCATTGAAATAATGTAAAATTTAACTGGTAGTTTTATCGACGGCATGAAAAATAGCCTCAAACCAAAAATGAAAAATAGTGTCAAATTTTTATATTGAATACCGCAACACGAACTATTGGGACGATTTTTTTATATATATTTTTTTTTGGAAATATTTCACTTTGAGGCCATTTTTAATATCATGAGGATTTATTTCACCCTTTTTTTGGGTCTTAGTTTATTTGGGCAATGTGTTCGGTGCAAGCCTTTTCTCTCTCATGGTGCTTCCATATCAGCAGCATTCGTTTACTAACGATTTTTTGCATGGCAGACCTTCGGCGGTTTCTCCTCCATGGAGACTTTTTGATAAAAAGAGTTTTTTTGGATATATTTTCTTTTACTATTTTAGGACAATTTTTTATTTTTCAGTTAATTGCCGTTTTTCAGTTTTAGTTAATTTTTAATTTAGTTCATTTTTCATAGAGCCGTTGTGAAAATAAATTGCCAAAATTCAAAAATAAAAATATGATAAATGGTCCAAATGGCCCCAAAATGAAAAATGTCCGCATTTTACATTGAAAACAACAAAATATTATTTTTGGGACCATTTTTCCTATTTTGGGGCCATTTTTTATTTTTGACTTAGGCTAATTTTTCAGTTTGGGTAAATTTTTCATTTTACAGTTTGGGTACATTTTTTATTTGGTCCATTTTTCATTGGGGCCATGGATCCATTTTTACCACTTCTATTTTAACAAAATTTGCCCAATTTGCAAATGTTTGTATGTCCCCTCAAGTGGTTCAAAATAATTTCTTCCGAATTTGACTTTTTTTTTGTAATTTCAACTCGAAATATATTTTAAGGTGTTTTATAAGGAAATTGTAGTTGAAAATGTACACGGAAAAAAACTGGTACTAAATTTTTTTAACTAATCTTTCTTGGGGACTGAATAAAGTGTTCAGGGATACTTTATTTTTTGGTGTTGAATAGCTTTTAAGCCAAACAACCGAAATTTTCACTCAATTATTCCTGTATTTGTGTTTTATGATTGTGAATTATAATACAATAATATAATATGAGTTAAGCAGTAACATGAAGAACTTATCCTGCCATGGGGGTTGTGAATCATAAATTTGTACTGAAATTTTCGTATTGTCTGTCATCATTTATCAGTAGCAATGAGACTAGCGTGTAAGTTTATGTTGCACTTTAAATTTTAATAATATTTTCGTTGTGATTACGATACGATTTAAGTAAACCTATTTATTTTTTTAGAGAAAAGTTAGAAAAAGATACTTAACTTATAATATATATATATATATATATATATATATATATATACTTGGCTTGTTGAAATCAACTCCTAACAACTAAAACTATTTGAACTATTTACAAAAAAAATTAAAAATAAAATAGAAAACCTGAAACTATGACGTCTCAAGTTTTGTTTGAAAAGCAAAATGAAATTAATTTAAAGAAATTCTACATTTAATATAAAAAATATAAAAAATCCAAAAAATATACAAAATTAAAACTAAACAAAACTGTCTAGTGACAAGAAATTGTGCATAATCCATAATTAACATTAATATTATTTTTATATACTTTTATTTCTTTTTCAAAAAATTTACTTTTACGCTTGGCGTTTGTTTCTTTTTGTTTATCATTTTGTTTTACTTTAAATATAAGTTTAAGAATATTTCATTTAATATTTTTGATATTTTTATTTTAAAAAATATAAAAAAACAAACAAATTTGTTTATGAGATCATTTTGTATTTGGGAATTGTTTATTTTATATAAATCTTTTTAGTATTAAAATTATTATTTTGTTATTTTCAAACATTTTTTTCTTCCGATTTAAGCAAATGTTTAAAAAACTTTCAGTATTTTACAAAATTACAAGCAAACAAGTGAAAAATAAACAAAACTTTGGCTAAAGAGATCTTCCTTTTTTTCTATTTATCAAATTCAATTTAGATATCCACGAAACTTTTCTAAATTTTATTAAAGATTTTTTAAAAAAATTTTAAATGAGATCTGGTAATTTTTAAACATTTGCTTAAATTTCCAAAAAAACACGCACAAAAATGAGACCAATTTGAAAACTTTATTTACGTTTCAAACTTAACTATTTATTTACTGCTGGTTTTGTTAAAATTCAACTTAAATTTTCTTTTTCTTCTTTTTCAACAAAATAAAGAACAAAAATAAACGACAAAAAAAATAAACAATTGTTACTATGAAAATTAATTAACATAAAATAAAATAATGAAAAATTAAAGACAAAAAAAAAATAAAAAGAAATTAAAAACAAAATCACAAAACCGGCTTTTTTCAAAAACTATAAAATTAAAACTAATTTACAACTAAATGAAAAGAAAAACTTTAAGAAAAAATTGTTAATTATTTAATTTTTAACTGGAGCAATTACAACAGTTTGGAATTCATTGGTAGCAAGCATTGATCTAATGATCTCTAAAATTACTTTCAACAATTTCTACACCAAACTTATTGTGAAAAGCTTATAAATTTTTAAGAAAATTAAACAAAAAATGTAATTAATATTACGAAAGAAGACATGGATTTTTGCAAACTTTATAGAATTTTTCTATAAAGTTAACATAAGTAATATAAAATATTAAGTATTAAGTTATGTAATATTATTATAATATTGTTATAATATTGTAAAAAAAGCGATCTAATTTAAAGCACCTTAACCAAAGACCAAAAATAAATGGAAGCGAAAGAGTTTACTAACACCTGGCCCAAAAATATAAAATATACAATTTGAAATTTTTTAACAATTCAAGAAAATAATAAAAATAATAATACAAAAAAAATATATAATTCATTAAATTTAGTAGAATATTTACAGCAGAATTAAATCATACAAATGCAAATAAAGATTTGGGGCAAAATCTAGTTTAGTTTTTACCAAAAATAAAAAATTACTGGTACCTTTTTGAAAAAAAAAACTAGTTAAATGCAGACTGAGAAATAATAAAAAAAATGTACAAAGAAATTAACCGCGGTAAGGTGTGTGCACATACTAAGAGGTGTGTGCTCTTGCTATTGCTCATATAAGGTTTGGTAACAAAATTCACATCAAATATGGATGTCACAAAATATTTCAATGGAAATCCAATAGATCTAGATCTAATGTAAATGCAACTAGATCTATATCATGACTTATTTCATAAAGTATGTTAAAATAAAATTTATATTCTTTTGTTTAATTAGAATGGTATCATCTTATAGAAAGAAATTATAATTATTCAATTCAAATGAAAACTAAAAGAGAATTTTTGGCGACTTCTTACCCTAATTGGCAAAGAAAAAGAGTTTCATGCAACAAATATCATGAGTTTTACCGAATTTACACTATGAAAATTTTTTTGGGCATGCAAAAAATATGCACTCTCTACGCTCTCATTTAAAATGAGAATTGTATGCAATAAATTTTGCACAATATAAATACGGTTTTTATTTATAAATTACCAATAGAAAGACAGCGGATTCACAAGTGTGACTCAAAAGTTGTATTGATTTTAATTGAAAGTAAATTGAAAGCAGCAAAGAACGAAACAGAAGGTTTCGTGAAAGAAATTTCATGGAAAAAGTCATGATATTAATCTAGATATTTTATAGCGAAAATAAAAATCTACCATTTTGAAATCTCATTACGATTCGAAATTTTTTGGATTTTTTTTATGCTAACATGTTTAAGGATTTTGAATACAGAATTTAAAATATGAACACATTTATGAAAATTTTTGAGCCTCAATCTAAATGTAAAGCATAAAGCAGTTTTCAATTATACACTCCTTAGAAATAGCTTTGTCTCCCTAGTTAGCACTTGTTTGGTACGTTTCTACAGCAGTCCAATACCTTCAAAGCTTTCAATATATTTTATTGCACAACCAAGAAAGAAGCATTTTACATTTTTACTATGTAGGCAACATTGTTCGCTGGTCCCCACTGGAGTTCTCAAATTGACTAAATAAACAAATATGTTGTGAGTTTCTTTAATCTAGTACAATAGTCAAAGTCGATTTGAGACGAGTAATAAGGACCAGAATACCACTTGAAGAGACAGTAATTAAATATTCAATATACAATAATTTGAAATGCTTAAAAAATCAAGAAATGAAGCGTTTCAGAAATAGTTTTACACTTAAAAAAAAGTAAGGAAGAGCATATAAATAGCACATATTAATTTCAACTGCACCTTCGAAGCTAACTCCCAGCAGCATATTTCAAAGTCTGTATTTAACTTTTGAGCGGCATAAAAATATAGTGGAAACAAATATTATAAGTTAATTATTAAGTTTGTATTAAGAGTTTTTGAAATTCTATTAAAATACTTGTTATTGTAAAAATGTTGAATGTTAAGTTTGTTTATGTGTTAAAAAATACTGTATAAAAAGGCAGTTTTTTTTCTGTTTTTCAGTTTTTTCTTACTCGATTTCTCTACGCAAATTATAACAAAAAGATTAAGATCTTGTATTGTTTTTTTTCTTTTCTTATGTTAAAAATTTGTAAATATTTATACCAAAAATATGTTGTAACTTTTTCGCTTTTAATTCTATTAAAATATTTAATTTTTATATATATTTTTCTTTTTTAAAAAACTTTTATCAAAAAAAATTTTGTTTTCCGCAAAAATCAGTACCATTATTTTTAATCGTTTTAATTCCTTTCTAAGAGTGTATTTTGTATATCATATAAAGAATATTTTTTGTTTTCGTATATTATGAGTATAATATTTTTGAATGGTTTGCTGCCAGTCTAAATTGTTTTGTTGTTTATTTTTATATTGACAAAAGTGTTCTTTATTCAAACAAGCAAAAAAAGCTTCTCTTTTTTTCGTAGTTTTTGTAAATGTAAATTTGACTGTGGAAAACTTTTTGTTTTGTTCCCGCCCGTTTAAATTCCCTTTATTTTTTACCTCTGAGTTGGTTGTAAATATGCCCGCTGCCGCCGCCGCCGACTTTTCCATTTGATCCTTTATGTGGCTTTGTTTGACTCAAACAATGAACTAGTTATTTCTTATTTTTTTTTTTTTTTGAAAATAAATTCGTTGTTTTGCTTTTTTGTGTTGCTGCGCTTATAAGGTTTTTTTTTTATAAAAAAATATTTATTCCATCTTTTTTTGTTTAAAATCCTGTAAAAGCTCATCGGGCTACGAGAAAGCCACAACCCATGGCAAAAACGAAAACTGTAACGACAGCAGGCCATGTAAAGCTATGATCCTGGAAAGTGAAAGAAAAAAAAAATGATGTAAAAGAAATTTTAACAAATGTATAAAAGTTTCTGTTATGAGTTGATAATCTTTAAAAATAATATATTGCAGAAAATCTTATTTCAAGGAATTTACTACCACTTTCTCATAATTAAATTAAAAGGAGCCCAATTACGCCACATGATATCGCTTGAAATTTCAATGAAAACTATAGAGAAATTTCGATCAATATCGAATTCCGTTTATACTGAATCTTAAAAAGTCTATCCGCACAAAAACACAAATGTGAAAATAAGTCCAAGTTCCTATCGAAAATATTTCGGCCGTAAGAAGTACTGAGATCAAAATAAGGACCAAGTTCTTGATAGGTACAATTCCATCTCATTTCTAGACAACCTATAAGCTTGGCAATATTTTTCCAAAAATTCTTTCCCATATTAGAAAGGCAAAAAAATTGGTCCTTATTTTGATCTCAGTACTTTTTACGGCCGAAATATTTTGGATAGGAACTTGGCCTTATTTTCACATTTGTGTTTTTGTGCGGATCTCACTTCTTTTTTCTAAGTTGTTTTTGTATAAATATTTATATGTCTTGCTTCTCTGCGCCTACCTGATTACGAAATTTCAGTTTTCTAGCTTTACTGGAAGTACCCCATACAAAGAACGGGAACCCTAGTCTCCCCAGGTGAAAAGTGCCCGTTTAAAAATCATTTTTGTTAATTTCTCATCAGGACCTACCTGCGTACGAGATTTAAGCTTTCTAGCTCTACTAGAAGTGCCCCATACAGAGAAGTGGCACCTTAGTCCCCCTGGTGGAAAGTGCCGTTTTCAGATTTTTCTGGTTAATTTCTCACCAAGACATACCTGTGTACCAAGTTTCAGCTCGCTAGCTTTACTGGAAGTGCCCAATAATATTGATGAGTCAGTGAGTCAGTGAGTGAATATTTACTAAAATATGGACTTTTCACACCTTAATATCTCTGAAAGCTTTTAAGGGACAACTTTCAAATTTAACCTGTGAGGTCACCTCTGTGGAGACCTTATGTTTCATTATATTATGATCAAGGGGAGAAAAGTTAGTAAAAACAGCTCGAATGGTTTCGTGTAAATATATGTACACACTGTGTGGCCGAACTTGGCCTGGCGCACTACCGTGCGCCTAGATAGTAGACTGAACATGTTGTTAAGTAAAGTATACTTTATGTAAGCAACTATGATTATAAGCCCAAGCAAAGTTTTTAAATCACTCTGAAAGTCATAAAACTTTTTTTGCAAAAAATCCTAACACATGGCATGGCATGCCTGAAAGGAAACATTTTCTATCGATATTTCATGTAATTTATGCTAATTCAAAGGACATAAATAAAATCATATTTTAATATTCATTCAAGTGTAACTAAAATTTAATTTTATTATAATATTTAGTATTTAGTTGTCAATGTCTATAATTTATAGATGAAAAACAAAGGGACAAGTGTTTTATAAAAGCAAATACAATAATAATAAAAATAGTAATAGTAGAGCGGAAAAACTAAAGCAAGTTTATTAAATATAATTATTTCACTATTGTTATAGAATTTGTGGCACATTAAACCAAAGAAAAGGAAAAAAAAAAGAAAAGGAAAACAAAAACACCAAAGAGAAGAATAGAAAGCCCCTATCTTTAGTTGAACTCATTTGTAATAAAAATCTTAGTGTAGTCCGCAACAGCATGAACTGGAAAATAATTTATTTCATCCCTCAATATTTGAGGTCAATATTTGTGGTCAAAGTTATGAAATTTATTCATCTGTTGTGACATTAATGTGTGTGTTTTTTTTTTTTTTTCAATGTACAACCGGATGATATAGTCCTGTTTTCTCTTCTACATTTAACAGATCCTTTAATTGTTGTATTATTTTAACTAAACTGGGTCACCACCTTGCTTGCAACTGTATTGCAGTCCAAACAAGTATTTCGACAATTTATCTGTGTTTTCTATGGGGGTGGATCGCTGTTGTTGTTGTTGTGATTAAATGTTTGGGAGTTGTTAAAGCAAATGTTAACGCTTTAAGTGTGTGCCTGTTCATTATACTCTGGGGTATAGTAACTACAAAATTTATATACTTTTAGTGCATTTAAAACATTTAGCAAGAGAGATTACGCTGTCACTTATTTATTAGTTTTACAATAATTATTGTGATTTCTTCTTTTGGATTAGAAAGAAAGAAAAGAAAGAATTATGATAATGTTTAAGATTTCTAATAAAAACTTGAGGTGGAAGAAAAAGGGACGAAAAATATCAATAATTGAAAACTCATAAAGAAAGCTTAAAGCTTCTTCAAGGACTCTTGTCATATTTCACAACTGGTCAATTTTAAAGCCACCTTTAGAGTATAAAATGATGTGTCCACGCTTAACGTATTAAGTGAATGCTCATGAGGAATAAGTGTGTAAATATTCAGTCGATACGGAATAACTGCTGCAGCAAATCATTATTTTTTTTTGTTTGCTAATTATCTTCATTATTTTGCAATGTTTTTTTCAATTTTTTCTTAGTCGTCTTATATCTCAGCTTAAAAGTAATTTTCTTGTCGCTTTAAGCCGGTTACATTATTGTCTTTGTTGTAAGTTTTTTAAATTTATTTAATTACAATCCCATTTTTAATTAATTTAATCGCGCAATTTACAAAAAAAAAAAAAAAAAAAACAAATGTAAATAAAAATTATTTAAAATTTATATTCTTACGGAATTGCGTTGTAAATTAATTGTTTTAAATGTGAATAAACTATACAAAAACACACATAAACTGCTTCGGCAGTGTTTTGTTATAACCTTTTTCTTTTTTTTAATTCGAAAAAAGCAAATGCACAGTTTTTGCTTCTTCTCTGCTCTTAAGTTTCTAGAATAGTTAATCCTTTGTTCTCCAAAGCTCTACTCGTTGCCCAGCACGAGTTAAAGATACAAAGTAACTAAAAAAAAATAACAACGAAAAGAACAACCAGCAATCGAAAGAATTTTATACTGTAAAATATTAAAGAATACAAAAAAAAAAAATAGAAACAAATGCAACAACATTCAAACAACCGAGTTCGAGTGACACATGTGTAAGAGTTAATGAAAAAAGGCTTGCAAAAAAAAAATTTTAAATATATACAAAAACAGAAAAAAAATATATCAAAAATAAACAAACAGCGGAAAAAAACTATTTGCAAAGGAAAAGTTTAACGAAGCGTATGGTTTGGAAAACTACATGACAGGGCGTGGCTTTTTATTATTGTTAAACTAAGCAGACTTTTATGACAACTTTATAATCTTTGACTTTTTTATTACCAAGCCAGACATGATATCGGAAATACTATATAAATAGAAAAGATCGACTTTGAAAGGCACTATTTTGTACAAGTTATAACATCATATTGACATCTCTTATGTGTAATTGGTGTATAGCATAACATGAGAAAACACACACACAACTACAAAACATTCTTGGCGCGATCATAATATGAGGATCGGATTATTCGGTTGTATTCAAACGATCATATTAGAAAAATTTTATTCTAAAAAACAAGTTTGCTACCATAATTTAATATTACAACATTTTTAACCCAACCATACTTGTATATTCAGGCGAGATCATATTATGATGGAAAATTTACTGAATATGATTAAATATAATCATATTATGTTTACATATTAACATCACACAAATCATTTAAATTAAAATCCATAGCAATTGTGACCGAATGTCATAAAGAGACGAAAAAAGTTTTATGATAAATTCGATCTACAATTGGATTCATTGGAGGAAGTATCATTCCCGAATTAAATCGTTGTTTGGAAAACTAATGAAACTTTTACCATCATACCGCTTCGTATCATAAATCAATTTACACTTTTTATTATTCATGCAGAGTGTGAATATGGCAGATATAAGAAAGGAGTATTTTTACTAGATTTTTGTATTTATTGCATATTGTATTTGTGGGTACGTGGGTACGTGTGTGTGTGTGTGCTTTATTTAATTTTTTTTGTTGCTATAAAACAAGTATAGAAACGTATTCATGGCAATTTTTAATTTTATTATACTTCTAGCACTGCGCAATTAATTTTTATCGCAAATTTGCATTTTTATTTATAGTTTTAGGTTGTATTCAGTTTAATTTTGTAATTGTATACACACATACGAGTACACATGCACATTTGTACGACTAGTTTTAAACACCAACCAACCAACCAATCATCCCAACCCATCCATCCATCCCATCCATTGGTTTTATAAAAATATATCTACTTACGAATAAATACTCTTTAATACATTCATAAATACTAAGAAGGGAATTTTTTTCGTTTTTAATATCTTTTTTTGTTCGATTTTGACTTTTGAACGCATTTGTAAGATGAGTTGAATTGGTTGGTTGGTGTGTCGTTAGGTTGGATTTTATGATTTTGACTTGATTGTTTTAGTTTGTTTTTTTTTTGTTTCAAACATGACAAAAGTATTGTAGGTTGTGTTCACCATACGTTGCTGGCAATTTGTCACTTGCTTGAAGCGTGTTATTGCTTTGCACATTGACGGCAATGATTTGTTTTCTCCTAATTTAGTTGTCTTTATTTTTATTTTCAAAAATTTCATATCGAACAGCACGTGCATTTTGCTGTCTGTATGCATTTGTTGCAATTGCCGTTCGTTTGTTTATTTAACTTTTTTTTGTCTGTCCAACTTAACAGATGTTGCTTCAAATAAATGAAATATTTAGAAAAGTTTTTTTATAAATTTTTATTCTAGTCCATTATTTTTATAGTCTCATGTGGGTATTAAAGAAAGGGAGCGAGAAATTTGTAGAATTTTTTTTATGATCATGCTATACGAGTTAATGACCTTTTCGTCAAGTCCACGAATACATTAATTAGATTTACATTAATAATTGTTCCAATGTACGTACGTACTTACGGACGTACAGCCGAAAGATTTACAATTTGTAATGAAAAATTAAAAAAAATATAAAAATAAAATTCACCCACCTTTTTATCTGATTTGGTTTT
Source organism: Lypha dubia (assembly GCA_947311025.1). NCBI lineage: Eukaryota > Metazoa > Arthropoda > Insecta > Diptera > Tachinidae > Lypha > Lypha dubia. Next base: position 30,505,636 of record OX371263.1, on the reverse strand, counting down.
TGGCACATCCTTTTTCTTTTTACGTGGTGGAATTCTTCCATTGAATTCCTGCAGCCTTTCTCGGCCTGCTGTAAAATTATCATAACGATCATCGAACTCATCCCAACTAGTCTCATGTTCACTTTGATATTCTCGCTCGTCTTCACCCGTTGAGGTTAAACGTGATCTGCAATTAAAAATTTTAACATACTATTAATTATTACAAAAAAAAAAAAAAAAAAAAAAAAAACAAACAAAAACAAACACTACAACAATAATAATAAAATAATATTTACGATTAAGAAATATGGCACAAATACATAAATACTAATTTAAGTAGTTTAGTTTTCTGTTTGCTATTTTTAATGGAACTGATGATGATGATGATCATGATGATGGGCGAAGAGTAGTAGGAAGCTTATCTTATATTTTCATATTTTTAATAACAAGGGACTTTTGTTGTATACGACGCATGATGCTGGCGATGTTGCTGTTGTGGTAATTAAAAGTCTGTTTTTATAGACAAGTCATGGGAGAATTAGTATTTTATATATTAAAATAAAAAAAAGGAAAAAGAACTTTTAGTTTCAACAACAAAATATTTAAGTGCAATGGACTTTGCAACTAAAAGATATCGGTCGAACGGTCGATCAACGTCCATACATTTTTAGGTTTTAGTTTTAAAATGCTTATAAATTTCACAAAGAAAAAGTGTTGAAGGACTTACCTTCTAGCCGAATCTGAGAGAGATCGATGTAAGCATCTGTGCGCTCCACTTGTTGAAGTACCCGTAGATGTGGTGTATGTGCCGGTGCCTGTATTAGGTGTCGGAGGCGGTGTATATTGATAATAACCGCCACCAGGTCCACTATGCTGGTGGGCAAATTGTGGATAATGGCCATGAAGTTGATGGTGGTTGTGATGATGACTGTTTGGTACTGGTGGGGCTGACTGAGGTGCTTGTGTAGTTTGAGTTTGTGCGTTACCACTTGATGAGGCAGGCGCTGACTGATGAAAGAAATTCACTTCATCGCCGGGAGCAAAGCTGACACTAGTTCGTGGAATTCTGGGTGTACTGCGACTACGTGGAAAGAATACTTCTCCTCCTGTATAGGAAGGACTATGTACTGAACATGAAGGGCTTGGTGGTGTGGGATATTGGAAAACGGGAGCACCTGCAATTAAATTAATTTAAATGTTATTTAGAATAGTAAAAGATGGAAATTTCATTTTTGTTTAATATCAAATTCGACAGTTCTGGTTTTTTTCATATGAATGTTGAAAGATCGTTTTATATTTATATACTTTGGTTCCTTTGGTTCTACTTTGGTTACACAAAGTAGGCCCAAAGCTCTTAAAGCTTTTTTTCATTCTACACATTTTTATCTTTGAGTATTTTGCATTTATTAAATGAAAAGTCTTTCTTATATCGTACGTATAATAAATACACCTCCCAAAACTTTTTTGTTATCAAATTTTCAAGATTTCGATTTATTGTAAAATGTTTTTTTTTTTAAGAATAACAAATTTAATAATACGTAAAGCATTATCAGAACTTTGCCTTTTTTAAAAGCTCTTCAAGTTCGTAAATTCATGAAGAAAAAAAAAACTGAAGAACTGAACTGCTATAATAAACATCATTTTAATGTCTCAGTTTTTATGACTTTTAACCATTTTTTTTTCGCGAAAATATACAAAAGTCTGTTTGTGCCATCATAAAATTTACCTTTTATATGACAAACTCTATTTAAATCAGTCATAAAACATGCAGGTTTTGTCATAAACAATTTTGCATAATATTTATTACGCTCAACTCATCAACTCCAACTACTGCTTTTCAGAACTTTGGCAGGTTTTATGATGGTAAAAAGAAGAAGAAGACAAAAAGTTTTAAAAAAATTTTGTTAGGAAAACTAAAAAAACACCTTCTAGTGAAATGAAATATATATCTTTATTTTCTTAAAACAACTACAACTCTAAAAAGTGTGTTTAAAAAATTTTATGGAGTTAAATTTTTCATGCGTTTTTAAATAAAGAAATTTGATTTACAGAAAAATTGCATATAAATGAAGTGTTAATCGTAACAAATTACAAAAAATAAAAGAACTGAATGCATGTGAATTTAATTTAAAGTTTGTGTTTTTTTATTGTTTGCAAAAAAAAACACAAATTAATTAACATAAATAAAGTTGTTGTCTATTTAAAATATCTAGAATTTTATGCAAATTTTTAATTGTTTTTTTTTAAATTTATTCGTTACGATTTTATTGCTGTTAAGCAAACATGTACACTTTTATTACACCTTTTTGGCATGGATCATTTAATTTGAACAAGATTCGCACAAATGATTGTTTTACTTAAGCTCATTTCCAGTGATGTGCATAATTTACTTCTACTTCTTCTTTTTTTACTTATTTGTTTTTTTGCCTCAAAAAATCACTCAAGCATTTACAGCACAAAATGTTTATTTTTTAGTTATTTCTCGTCTTTTTTTTTAATTTCAGTTTTTTTTTCTTATTGGCTTTTAATGATCGACCACATTTGTTCAGTTGTTGCATGTAATTATCAGGTGCAATGTGTATATCATATGAATTTCAGGGTTAAGATGTCTCCAAAGTGGTTGAGATCGTTTTGGTTATTTATTTAGTAAAATTAAATCTGTTTGCTGTATATGTTAACATATACATACATACATCGATACATACAATCTTGAAAGATAAAATGTGTTCGTCTGCTTGTTTTTGTCTTATCAAATTGTCTGAAGGTCTGATTATTTGTTCGAAAATGTGGGGGAAAACGTATTACATATTTTATTTACATCGTTTTGGACAAGTTTTTATTCTTTTTATTGCATTTGCATTTTGTTAAAAACAAAAAAAAAAAAAAACAACATTCATACAAACTACACTGCGCAACAAAATTTTAGTTTTTGTATTTTCAAAATTTCAACTGAACAAAAAGTTATTAATAAAACCCTTAACGAGTCACAAACAATCTAATGAAATTAATTAAAAACTGTCGATTAGTGTTGATCTATACAATGAAATCTGTATGCCGACTTCCCTTTCCGTTTGTCTGACTGTCGCCCCTCTTAACGTTTTTGTACTAGTTTTGTTTATATTTTACTATTTACGTTTGCAAGTGTTTACGTGTGTATGTAGGCGTTTGACAGGCGCCATAATTATATTCAATTTATGAAGAATATAATTGCTTTATTAAATATGTAAAGTGTACGAACGTTTCAGATGTTTTCATTATTTAGATAATTAAAATTTATTACAGCAAACACTTTAATTCTATAGACAATATTTAATTTAATTTTTATTTTGTATTATTAATGAATCTATAATCACTTGATTAAATTAAATTCAATTTTAAACTGGCTTATACGATTTTTAAATAGCCACAAAATATAAGTACATATGTATGTTCATGTGGTAGTCAGGAGTTTAGCAAGTGCTTTGACACATATTCATTCTGTCGTACGTCACCAATCAAGTTTATTTAATTTTTGGTTATTTTTTTTAAAGAATATTTGAGAGCACTGGAGTGTCTCTGGTGTGGAGTAGACGCATTAATTTTCTTAATCTATCTGAGCAGTAATTTTATTAATTGTTTTGCTTCACCGACAATTGAGCTAACTGACTAAGGAGGTCGCTGGGGTGTACATTAGCTGGGAACAGTATCAATCTCTGTCGGGACTGGTTTATTTTAAGGGCCAGTGCCTTCATCACTTAAACAGTTCAACACAAATTAATACAATTCAACACTAATGAACATTAGAGGAATTTATGATGTTAATGACTTACCCTGACTAGAGATTGAACCCAGGTCTCAAGTCATAGTTTCCTTAGTAGTCAGCCAACACAACCCACAGACTTTAAATTAAATATTTGGGACACAGGCTTATGGCGTATGTGAACATTTCTTTTTTTTACCTTGGAAATGCTTGACTTTAAAATGACAATCCATAGATTTTAATTTAATTGTTTTAAGTTTTGTGTTTTTAATGTCTACAATATATTATAATTATTTTTTTGTTTCCACAAGACGAACGAACGAGTGTTTTGCGAGTAAAAAATGTACCTTAACATTTTGCGGAAGGAAGATTTAAAGGTCAGCTTGTAAATGGATCGAATTTCGGTATTTAAAATTTAAACACAGAATGCAAAAAATGCCGAATTAATTTGTAGTCCATTTTTTTTGCAGTCGAAACGCCCACTTTCGCTCCATTAGAAATACTATCAAAGCACCAAATTTCGTAAAATTATAAATATAATTTTAAATGTTGTGTAAAATGCTACTCCAACAGAATTTTGTAGCAACTGAATTTTCTGAAATCAATAACACCTCTTAAACGGCTTAAACAATGTATGAATATTGAAAAATTAATGAAAATAGAATGAGAAAAGTGGCTACATGATAGTCAGACTTTGGCCCGCCTAATTAACAAAAATATATCAATTTTACTTTACAGATCGCATCTAGAAGATGCATTGAGAATATTCTTAACAAATCTGGGGAAATCGTGGATTATAAATCTACAGACCTGTGAACAGCGCTGCCATTTTGGTGCTTTTCGGGTATTTTTTGGTGCTTTTTTACTCGAGCAATACCCGAAATTTTATAAAATACCCGTTTTTGAAAAGCGGGTATTTATAGTGCTTTTAACAATTTCTCACAGTGCTTTTAAGTGCTTTTTAAATAATCAACATTTTTGGCATTAATGCATTTTCCTACTACATATTCTTTAAACCCACCTAATACTTTTCTAACCAACTGCGTATTATTTGCATCTATATTTTGATTAGTACTCGCAAACTGTTAAGAGTTTGAATTCTAGAATTTCTCAAGCATATTTTTTTTAATTCGTAAAAAAATTTCATGATTTATTTCTTTAGCAACATATCCGTTGATTTGTTTTTTGTGTAAATATAAGCAAGAAAGTGCCAGTTATTAAAAGTAACTTCTTCATTCATTTTATATGTATTAAAATTCATCATCTAACAATGGCTTTCCTTTAGATGAAAAAACTGGCTGTACGTATTATCGTCAAGTGAAAATCGCCCGAAGCAGCTAAATGAAGGAAAACCCAAAATTGTTAGGTGATTCGTCATAGTGAAGAAACACCCAAAAAACCGTGCCCGATCGCCTATAAAAGATGAAGGAAAATCCAAAAGTGTGAAATGAATAATCGCCCAAAGATTTTAGATGTTTGTTCATTATGTAAAATCTTCCGAATTGAGAGTGAATAATCGCCCAAAAATTTTTGTTAGGTTTTTTAACTCTTTACAAAAATTGGGCAATTATTCATTATGAACAAATACCCAAATATCTGAAAATGTTGAATCGCCCAAAGTCGATGAACGATCACCCAATTTATTTTAAAACAATTTTTGGGCGATCCTACATATTTGTTATTCGGTAGATTTTCACTTGGGCGATTATTCGTACAGCCGGAAAAACGAATATATAGAAAAGCTTGGGAGAATGATCTAAATTTTAAAAGGTGGCTTAGACGAGCAAAAGATGAACTAAAAGCATATTGCATTTGTTGTAATTGTGAAATAAATGCACTATAAAAGCGATTTACTCCGACTAAGTCACACAAAAAAACATGAAAAAGCAATAGATTCAAATACAATTTTTTCAGTACAGCCAAAGCTGTCGTTTGATCCACCAGACCCAAAACAAAATTAGGTTAGTGCTTTTGTACCCGAAATTTTTTTCATTTTTACCCTTTTTTACCCTATTTCCATGGGCTCACAGTGCCTTTGATGTTGCAAGAGTTGGCATCACTGCCTGTGAAAGCTTTATTCACTTGGAGCTATTTTCAGTAGCTCTTTTCTTTTTACTAAAATTTATTAGAATTTATACTCCAAATAATTTATATTTACAATTAAAGCTTATTAGTTAGTCAAGGTTGCCAAAGCACTAACGAAACTGTTGCAATTTAAGCAAGGTAAGACAAAAACAACAGCAACAACAAATATAAAAACAACTAAAACAACACAACACCTTGTATAAATTAAGAAAAATGTTTTATATCTCAAAAACATTATGTTTAAAATTCAAAAGTTAGTTATTAAAAGACTTGATTGATTATTGTCAGCTGCAATAAATGATGGAAAAATTCTTGGTGTAGAATTAAAGCGAAAAAAATGTATGTAAAAAAATTGCCTGCAAAAACCTGAAAATATATTCAGCTATAAAATCCATAATAATAATAATAATAATAATAATAACAACCACAACAAATGCAACTTTTGTGTTGTTGTTTTACTTCTACGGGGGCTATAAATTGTTGTTCGTGTTTAATAGATTATAAAATTATACTAGACACACTGTCTAAGTATAAATTTAATTTTTTCTTTTTTAATTATTTATAGAAAATAATCTATTGTGGTTTATAAATTTAACTTTATTGTTTTTTTTTTGCTGATTACTCGTAATATTTCATACTTTATTTGCTATTTAAGTTTTAGCAAAAATCTTTGAAAAATCACGTGTATCATGTCTTATCATTATCATTTTTGTTTTTTGTTGAATCTTGCTAAATTGTCATAAACATTTTAACACTATATTTATTTAAGTTTTTTTAATTTTTTTTTGTTTTTTTTGTAATTTAATTTATCATTATAGACATTATAGTTTTTCTCAACAGATACTTGCACCTCAGTATGTGTTTTCAGATGTTTCGTTTAGAGTCAGTTTTCAAGCATGCATGTGTTGTTCTGTCTGATACGAGTATATAATTCAAAATGAATAAATAATTTAAATATTATGCAAATGGATGTTATTTTTTCGTTTTATTTAGTAACAATCATTGTTTTGTTTTACAAAATTCTATACATTTTTTTTCAATCTGCCTGTAAAGAAGTCTTTATTCCAAGACAAGTTTTGTTTTAATTTTTCTTCGTTATTTCTGTTGTTTTTTTTTTTTTGTTTCTTCTTACAACTGCTAATGACGCCTCAAATGCTTAGAAAAGTATATATGGCACTTGCAGAATGCATAAACAATTTATTTATTTTTTTTATTTGTTATTTTAGAGAAAGAAAAAAAAAACCTGACGATGCTGCTGGTTTTTCAAGGTTAAATTTGTTTTGAAGTAAAGCGCGCGCTTTTTTTTTCAATATAACTCGTTATATTTGTAGTTTAACCCTACAATAGCTTGACAGATCATATATGGTACAAAATTAAAAGATCCAATAAATTGTCGTAGTGGATAAATATTTTACAAAATACCGATATCGGTGGAAATTATAAAATTTATAGAATAAAACTAAACGCATTAATGCTGTAGAGATGGTGTTGGGTTCATTAAAAACACTATAATTTACTTGTTTTTAACTCTATTGAAATATTCAAACATACGTAAGGCAAGTTTACAACAGAGACATTTTATTTTCACCTCGATTCCGAACTCAGTTAGATAATTTTTGAGAATTTTCATTATCAAGCAAGCAATGAAGCTATTACAAATGATCAACTGCACGAAAAGGGTTAATTTTGGCACTAGCACGTGAAATATTATAGTAAATTTGTGTAATTGCATTTAAAATACTAAATGCATACAACAACATTGGTTTTAATGTACAGCTGCACAGATATCTTTAACAATGTCATACTTAAAAAGAAAAAAAAACACACATTCATCCAAAAATAACATTTACAAATTGCTAAGAAATATATTTATATATTTGTAAAAAAAAAGATAAAACGAATACTTGTAGTGTACATCAAGCGTCATCAAACTTGTTTCAAATGCTATTTCAGTAATGTTGGCTAATGCAGCCATATTACAGCAGCAGCAGCAAGAGCAACAATTGTCTTTTAAAATATGATGTTGTTTTTGCTGCGGTTTTTTTTTGAGATATTATTTTTATTGTTGTTGTTGACCACATAGTTAAACCACTCCTTTAGTAAATCGTGTTTTACGCTTCAACAGCTTATTTGTGAAAAAATTGTTTTGTTCTTGTTTGTATGTACCTCCCCTTTAACTCCCTCCGAGCCATTAGCTCGATTAAATACTTATGTATGTTAGCCTTAGGTTTTTAGCAAAAGAATATTATTGTAAAATATTTTTTCGAGTACTTTTTTTTTCTAAATTAAAATTTATAATCATTAACAAAATGTTTTGCTAACAGAGATCTTGTTTTTTTTCAGTTTCTGCAGTCTATCATACTAATGTTTTTATGCTGGGCATGTTCAAGCATGCTGCTGCTTGTTGAACAATCAACAAAAGCTTTAAAGCGCACACAATTTGAGATCAAGGATTGTGGGTCAAAGTAAAATAATTTATGTTTAAAGTAATTACACAATTAGTATATGGTTTAAGCAGTAACAGCAGCAGCAGTAGTAGCTTCAAGGGTCAAATTATTTAAGTCAGTATTTAATGATTATGAAAAAAAGTTCTAAATTTTCGTGAACATTTTTAAACGAAACTGAAAAATTAATAATGAATTAGTTAAGTAAATCTCACTCACATCTAACCATCACAGTATTTAACATTTTAAGCCATATTTGATAAATGACTTAAAAAAAAACCTGCCAACCACAACCGTTATTTTTACCAGCTGTATGCCAAATTAAACAAAAAAATTCGTTTTTACAAATAAATATTCAATGTGAAATATTCAGAAACAAAAAAAAAAAAAAAAAAAAAAAAAAAAAAAAAAAAAAAAAAAAAAAAAAAACACTTGGTGACAAATAATACACACAAAATTTTTAAATTTTATTTTATAGTTTCAGCAAGTTTTTGTTAAATTCGTTAAATCATGATTGAATTGTGGGTGGGCCTCAGCTTAGCAACAGCAAGACGGCGGCATCATCACCACTTTTGGCTGTTGATTAAAATCAATCATCATCTCAAATTGACACTCTTGCCTTATTTGTATGCAACAAGTTCAACAACTTTTAAAGCCATAAGAAGATAAATATTGCTTGAATAAAACTACTAGTATAACGAAATTGTTATTCCAGGACAACATGCAACAATAAAGTTAATTCTGTTTTTTTTCCTCAATAATTTTAAGAAGATTTAATATTTACTATAACAAAAGATGAACGTAATTAAAAAGATTTTAAAATTTAATGCTTGGTCATTATCAGAGAGTAGAAAGAATAAATTTTTAGTTTTAAGATATAAAAGATTATTATTAATTTGAGGATTAAGTAAAAACATTTTTAACACGAAATAAATACATTCCATAATAAAAAAAATACCAGATAATTATTAATCAAGCTAAACATTGACTTTATAGTGAATCAGTTGCATTTTACGCATGCAATTGAAATGAAACAGTTTTCTATGCACAAATTTTTATTTCAGGAAAAAAACGGTAGTTTTTGGAATAACTAACGATTTCAATAAATCATTTCCAAAATAAATACAATCAATATTTCGTGTCGCCATCATTCAACGCTCATTCCCCTCAAACCATAACTGTTGCATACACAACATGATCTTATAACGGTAAATGTATGCTGCCTATTTTAAGGAGGCCTGCGTGACAATATTTGTAAAGTTAATTAAAAAAACGGCTTTGTACAATTTTGGCAATAGGAAATACACAGAATATATTTTTTTTTAGATTTAATTTAAACAATGAGAAATTTTAATGTTAAACAAACATTTCCTTAAAAATTAATTTAGGCAAATGTCCTTTTATGTAGCTAAAATTTAGGAAACTTTTGGAAAAACTACATTTCTATTCTATATCCGCATACTTTTTTGTGGTTTTCCATTGATTATTTTTTTAGTTTAAAATCATAAAACAAAAGCAGTGTTTTGACCATAAACAGATGATCAGTTTAATTAATTACTTTGAAAATTATATTTGTTTTGAAATTGTTCAATACTAATTCAAAAAATAACATTGTTTGTGTTAATTAAGATTTTTAGTCTGTTTTTTTTTTTTTTTTTGGCTAATAAAAACTATTGTTTTTCGTTTTGATTTAAAAATTTTCTTTGTAAAGTTTGTCATGTCGAACTTGTCATGTTTAATGTCCATTTTTCCTTCCAACACCAATTTTGGCTAAAACAACATTTTATCTCATTGGGATTTTTTGTTGTTGTTGCTAAACAATCATTTGTCAATTGTCTAGAATCAGTGATCGACATCTCATTGATTGTTTCGTAGTTTTATTGACATTTTTATTGTTCTCAAACATTTTCGATTTTAAAGAAGTGTTTAATTTTTCGTAATTGTTATAAAATAATTCCTAGTAAATTAATTACTTGCATTCACACATTTTTGCATACTCGTGCATGCAATTGATTGATAATGCCTTCATCCAACCCTGACATTTAAATCGTAATCATTATTGGAAATAAAATCGCATATTATTTGTTATATTCTTATCAATAGTTTGCATTTTTTTCTGAATGAAATTGCAAGTGGTGGGATTTGCAATAGAGGCTGGATTTCAATTCACTGCGTTTAAAAAATACTTTACTTTAGTGCTTTGCTAATTATACAACAACATTTATACATTTTGCGATAATTAACAGTCAGATGTGTGTGTGTGTGTGTGAATGTGTGGCAATGCGCTTTTGGCACATAGAGAAACAAAAGCAATGCGATTACACACGTTATTGTATTTATGAGCAACATATGCCGGTTTGGCAATGAATGCAAATGGAAATGGAAATACTCATGCTGGCAGAAATATTAAAAAACCTTTAATTACAGAAAATTAAATAGATTCTTGAAAGTATGATTATGAAACCAAAATACGCATTTGAAACAATAGAAATTCGTTAAGATTTTATAATGCAAAAAATTTTTCAGAAAAAAAAACACATAATCTTAATAATTTTTTTTGCCAGTTTGCAATTTTTTTTATTTAATGAGAACTCGACCCCATCTCTTTCATTCAGAAAAAAGCAACGTCAATTTCCATTTTTTTTTTTTTGTAAAATAAATCTTTGTTTCGCTTTCTGTGTCATTACACTGTGCAACACAAGCAAAAAGTAAAAAAATAAGGTATACATATTTTTTAAAAAAAAATAAGGTGCTGTTTCCACAAGACAATCGAATAATATGAGATTAAAATTTGTATGAAACTCACTCAGTTTTGTGAGTGATTTTCATAAACACTTTACATTAGAATCATTCGTCCGTCTTGAGTAAACAATATCTAAGATTTGTAGAACATTTATTCTTATAAACTAAATCATTTTAAACTAAATTTTAGACTGTTAGTCTTATAGCAGAATTTCATTACGAATAGTATTGTTGGACGTTTTACACGTTTAAAATTTTGAATAATGCCGTTCAGGTTGAATATAGAGATTTTTAAGGTATAATTCATAAACGAGTCATAAAGTTAAAGTGCACATAAAAAATTGTTTTCCCATACAAAATTCGTACAATAACGACACAATAACTTTATGAATCGTTCATGACTTAAACCTGACAGATTTATAATAGAATTTTATTACAAACATTTTAGATCGCTTTATCAAAGTTTAAGAGAAGTTTTTCCCTTCCCTTTTTTAAGATTAAGGATCTAAATCTGTTCAGTTTTGCATTACAGGTCAAGATTTCCTACCTTGATTTACTATAGCAATGTGCAGACGACGAATCTAAGCTCTCCCTTAAAAAAAACTAAAATTAAAAAAAAAAATTGGTCTAAAATTACAAACTTAATATTTTTGAAAAAAAGAAATTTCTTGTTCTATAATTTTGTTGTACCGTGTTATTAGAACACCAAAAAAAAAAAAAAAAAAAATAAAACATGTGATACACAATTTCCGTTTTGCTTTATTAAAGTGTTGACTGGCGTTTATTTGTATTTCTGTATCGGATTCTTTTTAATTCATTTTTTAACAAAACGTGCAATTTTCATTAGGAGTCATCTAGTCTTTTTGTTTTATTAATTATTTTAATTGCGTTGATTTTTTTTGCAATAGTTTTGCCATTGTCTGTTTAGTTTACAAAGCCAAAACTGTGAAGATGTAGATGATGATTAATAATTGGCTTGTAAAAGGTTTTAATTCAAGTAATTTAATATTATCAAATCGCAATGGGAGATTTATCGGTTTATTATTTAATAAAGCAAAAAAAAAAGAAAATAAATAATGATAATGATTTATAAAATCAGTATAACAAATAGACATGAGTAATATTAGTAAACAGTTTTTATGTTAATTAAAGATAATTTGGCGAATACACAATTAAAACACTACTAAGTAGTTTTAGTGAATTTCGTAATAATTCTTGAAATATATTAATTAGGCTAATTATGAATTTGCAAAGGTAGGCACCGGTTTTCAATTTATTTCCAAGCCTTCAAGTATGCAATATTAAGAATTTATTCCCTCCTTACAATATAAACATTATCACCGCCTCCCCGCAAAAATATTTGCTTGTAACAGCTCTAAATTTAAAAAATTTTCTGCCTACTTTAAGGAAATACATACATAGAGAATATTTAAAAATATATATACGCAATTTTATTTAAAAAAAAAGGATTCCAAGAATGGCATTGTTCCAAAACAACTTCCTTATATTTTCCACAGACCACTTCAAATCCTAGAGAAAACTTGTGTAAACTAATAAAGACAAAACTGAAGCACGTACCAGAAGCATCAAATAATAAAAGAAAGCATAAATGTTTAGAACAACATTTGAAAAACAAACCAGAAAGCTTCAAAGAATATTTGCTAGAAAAATTAATCATACTTTAAAGAAAAAGTCAGTCGTTATATATTCTAAAGGAACAAAAAAAAGTGCATTAAAATAGACGCATTACGGATAATCAGTGAGCCAAAGTAACAACCAAAAAAAAACTTACGAATTATAAAAGCATAAAGGAAGTTTTTAATAATTTTTCAAGTCGAAAGCAAAAAATATGAACAAAGTCAATGGCATTGAATAATAAGCAAAGTAATTGTACAAAAAAAAAACCAGATGAAATGTATAAAACAACAAACTAAAACAGCAGCACGTGAGTGTGTGCGCAAAAAATTACGAAATAAAAAAGCAGTAAGTGGCGCAAAAAATAGGCCTGAAATAAAAAAAAAAAAAAAAAAAAAAAGTTAGAAAATAATCTGACGAGCCCTCTTGCTAAAGCAGCTGTTTCTAGGCGGCCATATTTGCCGCCATTTTTTATTTCTGTACATTTTCCTTTTAAAGGATTTTTTCACATAAAGCTAAAAATGGGAACGCGCCCTGTTTTAGGCTACATTTTTTAAACCAACGAAGTTGCTGAGCAAAACAAAAACGAACAAAAATATAAACATTCAACTTTAAACAGCAGCAACAACAAAACTTTTACGAAAAGCAAAAAGCCAACAGCACTAAAAAAAGAATTCAGAAAAAAAATATTATGCAGAGTTTTGCAGAAGCAAACAGCTGATTTTTAGCATGACTATAAAAAGGATAATAAATGAAAGCAGTAAATAATAATGAAAAGAAAATAAAAAAAAATATTTAAAAAAGTGGTAAGTAACAAAAATAAAAGTACAGGAAATGCAAATAATATCAATAACAGAAAAAGTGGGAAAAGTGGAATAAATGGGAAAAGTTGGAAAAAGAAATATGTAAATAAACCAACCAGCTACCAAAGTCAAGAGCATTGCCTTTAGTAAGTTTTTTTTATGTATTTGTGCGAGCAAGTATGTTTGTTAGCATGAGATGATTGTAACGCCTGACAACAACAAGCAGGCGTTTAAATTTTAACACATTAAACCTGCAGTAGCAGCACCAGCAGCAGCAAAGGAAAGAATAAGCATTTTTGCATAAACGTTAACATGATTTTGTATTTATACCGGAAAAGGATGCGAGCAGCGGCAACAACAACAATGCGGAAAAAATAATTTTTCTGCTATTTTATTCTCTTGCTCTTTGTAGCAAACATAACCAAGCAAAGAAATAAACAAACATGCATACATAAGATGATAGAGTACAAAGCTTTGTGTGAGAAGTTGTTTATGCATGTGTATGTGGGCATTTATGTTAGTATGTATGTATATTTATAAATGTTTAAAGGAATTATTTTAATTATTACAAAGGACTATAACTATGTTGTTGCTGTTGTTCTTGACTTCTAATGAGTGTGAATTTTGAAAATCCTGTAACGTTTGTGAGTTTCTGTGTGTGTGTGTGTTTTATAAGTATAACTTTTTTCTGTTGTTGTATGTTTAGTCCCCGTCTACATATGAAAGTTTTGTTTCAGCAATTCTATAGGTTATAGGAGAGAGAAGAAAAAAAAAATTTAAGAACTTAAAGAAATTGCGGAAAAAAAAGCAGAAAGTAAGTGTAAATGAGGATTTGGAAGAGCAGAAATAAAATAATACAACGACATTTACATTTTGTGTCTCTATATGGTTGTTTAAGTTGTTTTTATTTTATTCTTGTTGGCGAAAGGAGAAGAAGAAGCAGTGACGATGATGATGAAATTTTTTTACATGTCAGTGTTAGAGATTTTTAAATATGACTCATCATTTTGAAGCTTTTCATGGTTACACACACAAGCATTGGATGTTAATCCAGTGACGTATTTAAAAGTTAGTAGCAAAATAAGAATTATAATAAAGCGCTTAAAATAAATTATTAAATTATTTTTAAATAAATACTTGTGCCATTGATTCAATAAATTAAAAAAAAAAACAGAACAAACGTGTAAACCACAACAGTTAGAAACAATTGGTTTTGCATATTCTTTCTATTGGCATGTAGGTATCATATCTTTATTTAATATAAATTGCAGTCTCTAGCAAGTATTTGTGTCGAGCACTTATCCTTAAATAAATCAATTAACTCACTTAAATTCCTTCAAAATTTGCAACGACCTAAAAAAAGGTCAAGGCAAATACTACGATCACCTTAATACACTTATTTTCCAGTAATATTTGAAAGGTTTTGGAAAGTTGGTGTACTAACTAAAAGGTTTTACAATTTTACAACTCTACTGATGATTCGGCAATGAACTACCATACAGCAGCATCCGTTAAATATAAAAAATTATATAAGCAATGTTGCTGTTAAAGGACCTCTTATGAAAACTAAAAAAATCCTTAAATATCTTCTGTCTTAAATGCGAAATGAAAATGTTTAAAATCACAATAAATACTAATTTTTAACAATAATATTTTTAATTATTTCAAATAGTATTTTCAATTCGCTTGGGCATTGAACAGAAATCCAATGAAAACCAAAAGGTTCCTTTTTTTCTCTGCTTAATTGAAATATTAATGCTAATTTAAAAATGAATTTTATTTCTCTTTTATTTAACACAATACCAGTAGCTCCCAAATTAATTTTAAACAGCAACGAAAGAGTCAAGCTTGTTGGTATAAATTAACAAAGGGAGTTGACCACAAAATAACAACACTTCCATCCACCAAACTAATGGTCAGTAAGCTTAAATTTCCAAAAAAAAAAAAAAAAAAAAATATGAAAAAAAAAATCCGCACAAAACTAGTTTAGTCCAAAGGATACTATCAAATAAGCCAAACAAGCAAAGCAAACTACAAGAGTAAACCTGATTTTCGAGCTTGAATCAAGACGTAAACTAGCAAGATCTGTGTTTTATTTTTCTACTCTTAAGTTTTTACCAAAATGTGAACAACTTCAAGCAAGTTAACACACTAACAAAGCAATATTTTACAACACCAGCACAAGTACAAGCATGCGAGCTTTAAAAACTATAGAAAAAAAATATAGTGAATTTTTTATTTTATTTAAAAACCAGCAGCAGCAGCAACAACAACAGGGAAAACAAATCATGCTTATATTTTACATGAAGACAAACAACAACAACAAGAAAAAATTAAAATACAACAAAGTGGGCGTGTAAGGCCTATTAAAATCGAATAAGATACTCGTACATATTATAAAAAAAAAAAAAAAACATAAAATTGAATACGAAACGAAACGGAAAAAATAACAGCAGCAACATAAAACCTAAAGCTGAAGCAGTTTAAAAAAAGTAAAAATAAAACCATAAACACTATTATAATATGAACACGCGACAAACACACTTTGGTTAAATTGTAACAACTTAACTGATACGTGAAGTTTGAAATATGGTGCTGGCTGCTACACAACACTTTACGAATGTACACAAACGTTTTACAGATCGAGTTTGTTTCTGTTTTTTTTCTTTACTTTGTTTTAAATTACCAACAAAATCGACGACAAACCCATTTAGCTTTTAGCCAAGTTTTATTATTAAAAAGGAATAAAACTAAAAACTGACCTAAGATCTCTCTGGGCAAAACTAAATTGATTATTATTAATATTTAGTTGTGAAAGAATTTTAGATCAATTGGAAGAATGGTGTTAAGAGCTTAAGATCCTTAGATATTTTTCGCGAACGTTAGTTACTTTGATCTTATGGCTGGTAAAAATGATCTTGTTTCCAGTTTTTTTTTTTTAAATTTAGTTGTCGAGTATTTTTCAAGAAACTCTTTTTTTGCAGGACCAGCACTCAGGGGATGACCCCTACATATTCAATGCATTGTGTCAGAACTTAGGGAAAGGGATAGGATAGAGAAGATAGATCTTGAAAATGTATAAGGCTCAATTCCTTTACAACTCTGTTGAAGCATTTGGTTGATAGGTTTAATTTTTATGGTTTTTGTGAATTTTTACTAAAATTTAGGTTGAATTTAAGAAGATAGCAGTTTTTTGCAAATTTCTAGAATTTTTATTTTTCTAGTTGAAGTCCTGGATGTTGATGACTTGCCCTGACCAGAGTTTAAACCCAGGTCTTAACTAATAGGTTACTTAGTTGTCAACACCAGCCCAGTTCAAATTTCAAAGATAATTTTAATCATTGAAAGCTTTTGATTAAATCAGACTAAAGTTGTTTAATACAAATTTTTAATTAGTAAAGATCACAAGGATTTTTTTCTTCTACAATAGTTTACAAAATTAGTTTCAAAATATTTAGGCAATTTTAACGGCATATCCCAGCAAAAAAAAATTTGCTTGCTATTACGCCAAAAAGTATACTACGATTTAAGTTTTAACTAATGGCTGCTATTTGATACGATAATTGTGTGCTTAATTGTTACAAGAAGTTAAAAAAATTAAGGCGCACCCTTTAAAAATATATTAAATTTTTTTTACTGTAATTAACTATATATTTTTCTACTTACTTACAGCCTAATAATATGTACATAGGCATTACTCATTAGATTACTCCTGGGATAAAAAAAACTTGTTGTGGTGCAATTAAGAGTTTTTCTTAAGTCCTTAATAGGAATATTGTCGTAAACTTTAAACTCAAATTGTTTTATGTTTGATAATTTTAAAAACGCCTTCTAACAGTAATTTTACAAAAAGCTTTTTTTTTCATCACATTTTAGTGCTATTTGCAATTAAAGTTTTTTTTTTTTACTCATCGAAAAGTGTGTTATAAAATCCAATTTTTAATTTCATTATAAATAACACAAAAGAGACACCTTTAGTTTTATGACTCATTTAATTTTTACTACGACGACTTGAATAGTAAAAATAAATAAAACATTTAAAAGACTTAAGCCAATATGACACTAAATTGAAAGAAAAAAAATTACTACTTTTATTATACGATTGTGATCTTTTGACTCTTTTTTTTCATTTTACATACAACAATCATATGGTAAATACTAAAAAAAATATGTGTTTAGTTCAGCATTTTTTTATGGTCATCCTTATCGTTGTGCAGGTAATTTAAGACTTAAATGCTGATGAAAATTATAAAAAAAAATTTTAATTGTAGATTTTTTTGTTGGCAATTTGTGTGTATAAAAAAGTGCTTTGCTAATGAAATTTGATATCATTTAAATTTTTATAGTACGTGTGTTTTTTAAGTACAATCTGCTTTGCACAAATATACATTTTTATTGCTGGCAGCCTAATTGTCGGCTAAAAAAAAGTAAGTACGAGTATGTGCTTAGAAAAGACCAAAAGAAACAAAAGTTATATGCCAGGTGTCAAATAAAGCTCGAGCATACTAAGTTTACACAAAAATCCTACAAATTGAGCCTTTGCTGCAATAAAGGCATAATATAAAATAAATAAGAGTTTTGTTGGAAAAATGCAACATTAATTGCCATACTAGTCTTCAAATTGTGTAAAAATTTCAGGAAAATATTTTATGTCCTAAGCATTCATTTACCACTAACTTGTCAGCGAATTCAGTACTATAAACTAATATTCTTGATCCTAGTGCAGCAAAGGCTCGATATGTATGTGTTTGAGTGGGTTTTGTTTTTCTAAAATATATTACAATTGACCTTGTTAGATATATATTAAACAAAAAGTATTGAATACATTGAATAACATTGAAATTTAAAAGTTCTATAAATTAAGTTAGAACTTTGACCATTAAGTCGCCTTTCTATGAAAAAAAATAATACAAAACCTAGAGCTTTTAACAACTAAGTTTCGACGCGCATGCATGAAGATTTTGATTTTTTTATTAGAAAACTTCTTTTTAAATTCATTAAAAAAGAACACAATAATACAATTAGAATAAGAATTAAAAACATGTGATATAAATTATAACTTATCATTGGTCTGATCTTAAGTTCCTTAAACGAATTTAGTTGTTTTGGGCTGGCTTAAAGCATATATTTAAAACCGATTTGTTTTAAAGTTAAAACTGATTCAAAGTACGAATGAAGTTTTTTTTGTGGTAAAACTGGTTACAAAAACACCATCTTCAAACTTTAATAATTGTTTATGATATATTTAAAACAATTTATCTTTTTAAATACTACAACATGTTAACAACAACAACAACAACAAAAATAACCAAGGTAAGACAAAAAATATGATAACATATTTTGGTGTCATTATTAAATCATATTGATGGTTATTTATGATTATTTTTTTTTTTTTTTGGTAATTTTCAGAACTTTATACTCGTAGTGTTAAACATAACAAAATTGAATAAATTTTCATATTTTATTATTAAATTCAGTGTCGTAAAGAATATTGTAATTTTAATTTTAATATATAAGAATATAGTATATTTTCGTTACACTGTTTGGAAACCTGAAATGATTTGTAAAAGCTTAAATTTTATTTGTTGTAGGCTGAACCAGAATATTTTATTCCAAACTGCATATTGTTTAATAATTTATTCTTAAGATAATATTCAAGTATTGATTAAATTTCGGCTGCGTGTTTTAAAACATTAATTATTTATATGTGGTATAGTTTTTGAAATGCTTGGCTTATTTTTAAAAAGCATATTAATTTTATTAGGTCGTAAAAGCTTTTATGTACCAGCATAAATGTATGTTTTTATGCTTTTTTTATCTTTTTATGCAAAATCGGATTTTAAATTATATTTTTAAATCATATTAAGAATTAAGTACATACTGCAGCATAGCGTCAGAGTTGAGCTTTGATGTAATGGAGACATTCACATTTTAAAGCCACCTAAAATCCAAAGAGGGTGTAATTGCACTTTGTTATTAAATTTCAGGTGAAGCAATTTTTTAAAAATTTACATACGAGTAAAGTTTTATTAAAGAATGTATTCTTGTTAAATACATCATAACCTATCTAAAAGTCAATATTGAATTTTTTGCCAATTACGGCCTTTTGGATTTTAGGTGACGATATGTAAAAAAGTAACTGAATGTTAATTATTTCAAATGTAGGTATAATACTAATTGAAATATTAAATAGGATAAGAGCTAACTACTGTCCATCCCTAGATAACAAAAGAGATCATCTAATAAGAAAATTTGTTACTACTATCGCTTAAAATGCATTAACCATAAAGTCTTTCTGCTTTTTTCCAATTAAAAAAAAGGTACTTATATGTACAAATTTTATATTTATGTACAAATCTATTAAAATAGTTCTATTTTGAGACAGACTGCCGGTGTCCATACACTTTCTAAAATTATTAAATGTAGCAACCAACTTTACAAAAAATACATACATATGTATGTATGTACATTATTACTTTACATACATATGTTAGAGATTAAATCATACCATAGTTCTTCTAATTTATAAACTCAATAGGTACAGAAATGCACGTGAACATGCATACATATGCACAAACAAGCATTTACAATTGACAAGACACAACAGAACAAGACATGCATGCAGACATGATTTTGTTTTTTTTTCTTGTTTATTTCACCACAATCGATGTTTAGTGCAGCAGTTCAATAGTTAAAGGAAATAACTACTCAAGAGATTTAACAATTTTGATATTGAGCAGTTTTGTAATACGTTAAATAAATCAACCGCTCCGGGCCATATTATCGTAAGTGACATTTCCTGCTTTTGCAAAAATTTTTATTTTTTTATAAAAATTAGTAAAATTTTAAAAATTAGAGCTACTAAAGAATTTAAAAATTTTATATATTTTTTTTACTAAGAAATTTTAAAAATTTTAACGCTTAATTTTTTATGAAAAATACACAAAATTTTTTAAAATTTTCAATAAAAATTATATTCAATTTTCTAAGAAATTTTAATAATTTGAAAATTATTTCTCATTAAGCTCGAACCAAAAAGTTTGGCTAACTCTGGCGTCTTTTAAAAAATTTGAAGAAAATAACTTTTGCTAGAATTTAATTGACCACAACAACTTACCTGTATTAACAGAATAACGAAAAAAGGTCTCATAAAATGCCATCAATAAATCACTCGGCAGCAAAGGACCTTGCATTGGTGTTTGTGTGGCCGATGAGGTGGTATTTGGGGAGGATTGCAAAGAGCTAGCTGCACTGCTAGCGCCATCGGATGAGGCGGTGCCGCCGGATGATACGGTATCATCGGCACCACCCTCTGGCAAATAAAAGGGCACAGCCATTGTTATGACAAAATTTGAAAATTATTAAAATAATGATGAAAATGTTGGTGTTGTCAATATACTGAATGAAAAGTAAAACACTTTAACTGTTTTTGCGCACACTTTAATTTGTTTCAACAATTCAGTTTAGTTGGCAGTTTTATTTTGTTACTGATTTATTGTTTTAGTTTAAATTTGTTGTTGTTTATTTAGTATTACAATTTTAATTTGCAACACTTTTTTTTATGACAATAGAAGTATTTTTATAGGTATATTTTTAAAGTTAATTTCATGTTTATAAAAAACTGTTTATTTTATTTTAACCACTTGTATTAATTTTCACAAAAAATGTCGTATTTAGTACCTATTTGTTTAGTTTAGCACAATTTGGATTAGTTTTTTTTACAAATTGTATAAATTAAAATTTATACAAAAGTCAAAAATTATTTTTTCGAAATTTTTTAAAAAGTCGTTATTTTTTCTTTTATTTTGAAATGTTAGAAAACTTAACTAAAAGCACTTAAAACGTCGTCGAACGTATAGAAAATTACAACAACACACGTCTTACTCGCTTCGTAGTTCAAAATCAACTGCTGGCACAAAAGATAGGTGCCTCACACCATACCCGTCGTTGGAGCTCTACTAAAACATAATCATCATGCACTCACTCACTGTTTTAAAAAATATCAAAAAAAGAAATCCAACAACAAAATCTATAGAAAACTCAAGCACACCAGAACAGGCTACAGAATGAGAATGGAAACTGGGAAGAAGTAAAATAAAAAATACAGAATTAAAAACCAACAACAACGAAGAAACTAAAAAAGTAGCGCGTATAGGCATGCATTAGCAATGCAACAGCAAAACCATGCACGCAACAAACATACAAACTTGCTTGCATGCACATCTAAACACTGCAGATGCACTCACACATACACAAAATCACTCACATACAATGCATGTATACAAATACGAACATATTATGGATATGAATAAGAACAACAACAAAAACTATGAAGAATAATAATAATAATAATAATGAAAAAATAAAACATTTATATGTACTGGATATTAAAGTAAATCAGGAAATATAAGGAACAAGTAAGAAGTAACAACAGCAACAAAATATAAGAAAAATTACTCTCCTCCATTAGTAGGGTCCTCTATTAAAAAGCCTTTATTAACAACAACAATGACAATCTAAGAATACAGAGATTTAGGTTTTTTTTAATTTTATTTCTTATTTTATTTTTTATTATTTTTGTTTTTATTATTATGTTTTTTTTTTTTTTTTTTGGAGAGCAATCAACTTCAATACTCTTGCTTATTATACAGAAGAATATTCGAAATTTATTTAAAGACACCGTGTTGCCGGACTGCGTTAAAATAAAATCGGAAGAAAACGGGCGTTATTGTGGTTGAAGCATTTTTTATATAAGGTTTCTTTAAATTAGAACCCCCATCACAATGAGTTATGAAGACAAAGCGACAACACTAGAACTCTTGTATGAGCAGACGCAAAGTTATATAGTTAAGGGGCTGTGCACATATTACGCAATGCTGTTTTCAGGGATGTTTTACCCCCGCCCCACCGTAACGTTTTTTAATAATTTTTCAGTGCAAAATTCCAAACCGTAACAATTCTATAACCGCCCCTTTAAGCGTTACGTAATATGTGAACAGCCCCTAATGGTGATTAAAACTTAATTACGGTTTAACGATTAAAACGATTCAATTCATATTTTTTTTACATAACTTTTGGAAACCTCTCCCGGTCAAAAACTAGTTTTTTTTAACGGAAACTGGGCGGCAAGTTTATCTTCGAAATTCCATTAATCTGGCAACAGTACTTGCTCGTTTATATTTTAACTTTTCCTTTGACTTTGCTCCCATCAAAAAGACAAAGAGCACTACTACTCACTTGGCTACTCTAGCAACAACAATGAAACGAATCCATAAGATACAAAAAGATTTATTATATACATACGAGAGAAGACTGAAAAGTCGTATTAATTTTGCTTAGTGCTATATTTTATTTACCAAATGAATTCTCATTTTATCTTACTTTTAAGATATTGTAATTTTAAGTTCTTTGAAAAAATCTCGTGTTTTTTTTGCAGAATAATTTCCGTTGCACGGAGAAATCATGATGACGCAAACATGGCCTGAGGTTTCTAAGCTTTTTATTGAAAGAGAAAAATTTTATATATGAAAAATTATAAGAAATTATTCTTATGTACTTAGGAGAGGGCCCTCGTAATATTGTATTAATAATGCAAGTATGTATGGATGCATGTTGATATGCTTTTGCGTACGTATAGAACGAGTGTTGTACAAACATACATATCTTGAATCTTTCAAACATAATACAAACATAGCTATGTGCACATGTATAGGAGTGTATATAAGTAGGAATGTATGGAGTAGGAGTACCCAAAATCAGCCATAAGCGAGCCTTGATATTAGATACATATATTCTTGTGCTCTTTGGTACCTATATATTTTAGATATTTTATTTTTCTTTGCACTCAGTCTGTTTTAAAGTCAATCCATTGGATTCTGATTGTGCCAAGCAGCAGGTATAAACAATTTAAAAAGTTAACGAATGCTTAAGCAAAACAAAAAATAAGATTGCATGTTTTTTATCGCTTGTTTTGTTTTGATATACAATTTTTACCATGATGAAGTTTTCCACAAATGTGTGGATGTAGCCGTTTCTGCTGGTGCTTGCTTTTACTGTTGTCGTTGTTGTTGTCTTAGGTAGTCCGTCAGCTAACGAGCGAATATTATTATCACAACATAAATTTAGAGAAGAATATAAACAAAAAAGTGAGAAACCCGTATGTTTGTTAGTATCAGTGTATTTTGTATAGAATATAAAAATTTTTAAAGAGAAAGAAAATTTTGTGTACAAAATCATTTAAGAGAGTGCCAGAAAAAATTAGTATTTTTATTGAAAAATAGTAGTAGATTTAGTAGATGATCATCAAAAAAGGTAGCAGGTTAATATGAATATTGAGAGAGTCTAATATGTTAATAAGTCTTCTTAATTATTGTGGAAAATTATAATTTCATATATAATTATATTATCGAAGAAACGAAAAGTACCAACTTTTCTCCCCCACACCCCAAAGTGCACTGTATGTTAATAAAAAAAATGAAAAAAACTAAAAAGTACCAAGAGTTCCAGCTTTCCCTATTTGAACCCCCACCAAAGTCCACCGCATATTAATTAAAAAAAAAGTAATAAGCAACAGAAAGAACCAAAAGTTTAAACCCTATACAAAGAAGGGGTATCACAGTCGCCCCAGATGAAAAGTGCCCGTTTGAAAATCATTTTCGTTAATTTCTCATCAGGACCTACCTGTGTACCAAATTTCAGCTTTCTAGCTATAGTGGAAGTTCCCCATACAAAGAAGGGGAACCACAGTCCCCCCAGGCGAAAAGTGCCCGGATGTTAAAAAAACTTCCCTTTTTTCATAAAAAGTACCTTAAATAAATATATTTATCCGGGTCGTATGCTATCCTTCTACCAAATTTGATCCAAATCCAATAAACGGGTTTCGTGGTACAGCGGAACAAATATATACATAAACTTTTAATGTGTGGTTAATCACCAGCATGCATCATTTCGCCTACCGGGGGGAAAATTTAGGGACAATAAGTTTTTCATAATTTTTGGGTATTCTGAAATATTATTCCATTATTATCGAATTAGTCAGCAGATTATCGGAAAACAATTTAAGTTATTTTTAGACATTTAACAACATCCCACACTTTTTCACATTAGCCGTCTCCAGTTTTTGTTATAATTCTCAATCATTTGTGGAGAGTGTTTGTTTATTGTTTAAAAAATTTAAACCTACAAAATGGGTACAAACATAATCTGTTTTCTAGCATTTTTTTGCGTTGTTTCTAAAACAGTGCAAATAATTATCGCACAAAGTTTTTGAGACGGAATGTTGTTGTTTCCAATCGGGAATAACATACACATTTCACTTTTGAACTTTTTATTTCCTTAAAATGAAGTTTTCTTTCTAATTTCTTGCCGATTATTTAATTAATATCTATCTAATAACATCAAACAAAATCACTTTAACAAATCCACTTTACAAGATTTCTTAATCTTATTTATTGGAAAAAAAACGAGAATTCCTTGGAAAACGTCAAGGAAATTTTCATATGAAATCATCAAAAGATAACAGTTTAATATCACCGCAAAATGTGTGAAAGTGTATGTGCGTGTGCTTTTTAACCACAACATAAAATAACAAATCAACATTTCCACAAGACAACAGTGCTGCTGCACAGCAACATCCCTCTTGCATGCATTCACTGCACAACACACCATACGAGTTGCAGATGAGAAGCTAAAAGAAAAGAAAAACAAATCGCTTTTTTTTCTGTTTGGCGCATTTGTAAAATGTTTATTTTAAATTCTGTAATGCTCTATTAACTGTTGACCTCAAAGTTGCCGGCATTTAAGCAGTTGAGATCATTCACACACCATTAAAATAATGGTCAAGTATTGAAAGCAGAATTAACAAGAAATGCAAATGAAAGAAATTGCTTAATGTACCGCCTTAAAGGAGACCACAATTATTCATGTCCATCCATACTGTAAATGTTGATATCAAATGGAGTACTTTAAAATATTAACCCAATTATACAAATTACGAACGAGGAACGAACGAACGAGTGTGCCAACTAACTATTAACCATTCATTTCAGTGCTAAATTGTACAATTTAAAGCCATTAAAAGTGCTCTTGTAGTATTTAATTTGCTGAGTTTCTGTTCTTTTTCTTTTGCTGTTGCTGCTGCAATTTTCTAAACATGATACATACATTTTACTATTTTTCGTTATTTGATATAAGTTTCAAAAAGTCATTCTATAAGATATTTTCCTTCTTCTCTGTACAAAACACAAAAAAAAAAACTCCCACTGTTGCTGTGCGTGTCACTACATGCGACTAAATGCTACAAATATGATGAAGATGAAGATGAAGCTGAGGATGATGCTGATGATGAGTTGTGTTATGGTTTATCTTAAAGTTGTGGCTCCATATGTTGTGGTGTTTATAAAAACACAGTTGGCAACACTTTGTTGCAACATTGATTTTTTTCTAAAACTTTTTTCTAGGTAATATTCTGGTTGTTGTATAGAAATCCCCCTTTTTTCGTAGGTTTATGTGTATTTTTGTATAAAAATGTTTGAAAAAAATAGCAAAACAAAAGAACTTCTCCCACTTGTATTGTGATGGTATTAAACGGCACGAGAAAAAAATAGTCGTTGTTTTCATTTGATTTTTTGCCGGGTGTTTTTTTTTTATTTATTTATATGTTGGATTTAGTTTAGAATTTTTAACTTAAAGGAGCCTATGTTGCAGATGAGGATGATGATGATGATAATGATGATGATGATGACTATGATGTTGATGTAACTGCCGTTTTTGTTGCAGAGGCAATACAGCAGCAGCAGCAGATAGCAAGCAAGCTGCTACTGTTTTTTGCTTAAATTTTTTTTATTTGTTGTTGTTGCTGACGTTTTGCTGTTTTGCTGTTTTCTGTTTATGTTGCTGTTACTGCCACATTTTGCCAATATTGTTCTGCTTTACTGCAACAAAAATCACTTGATAGGTCAGCGACCCAGTTGAAGCTGTATAATTGTTAAATTCGCGTACATACAAACATAATTACAAATGTATGTATATTCCATACACATATTCCACCTCATCTATACACAGAAGCATGTAATAACATTTTTCTATGTATGTTTATATAAATATATATGTATGTGTGTTCATACTTTTTTTGTTTGTAATGCTGACGTTACTACTGTGGAGTATTGGAAACATGGTATAAAATTTGTTTAGGGGCAGCAGACATCGGAATTTTCGAAATATCCGTACGAGAGAAATTTCCTAACAAGTAATTTTATAAAAATATATCGTACAGTCTGTCAGTCAAGCTGATACCTGGCAAATGGAACCAAAATTGTAAACACACATCTCCCAAATCCCAAACTGTTACAACAACACTATTGGAGCACCTACACAGAGCCAAAACTGCCTAATAGAATCACTAAGATTTTCTCTATGAAACGCTTTTATGCTAAGGGGTATCCCAGCAGAAAGAAGCGAAGATTTTTTCGAAGAGATTCCTTATTGTTTTTATGTAGTAAATCTTATTAATTTTTTCAATAAGGAAACCGCATAAAATCAAGAAGAAAACTTGTTATATACAATTTTTTTTACCCAATTTCCGTTATTTTTGGCACCAAAAAAACAATCCCTAGAGAAAAACTTCTTGATTCTATTAGGTTTTCATATGAATTGTATATAAAAGGGTTTTCTTCTTGATTTCATTAGGTCGTCTTATTGTTTTTTCAATAAGGTTTTCTTCTTGATTTTATTAGGCCATCTTATTGTTTTTTTCAATAAGGTTTTCTTCTTTTTACATTTTTTTTTTATTAGGTTCCTGTATGATCATGTGTAAATCATCTTCTTAATTTTTTTAATAAGAATATCTTCTTGATTTCATTAGCTTGCTTGTTATTTCATACATATAAATCAACAAAGGAACAATTTTTTTCATAATTTTTTTGTGCTACGATAAATTATCTTCTTAAACTGGCTGCTAACATGTATACTATAGTAAGGTGTAGTAGTGAGGTGGTTAGAGTGCCAATCTACTAAACCGAAGTTCCTTGGTTCAACTCCCTGAATACGTAAGTTTTATAAAAATGTTTTCATCACCCCTCCATCCAGATAATACAAATACATGTTGTAAATAAACATTCGGGACGTACCATGACGTTCTGATAACATCACAACAGAGAAAACAGTGCATAATAAATACCTAATAAAATAGAACAAAATTAATAAGATATCTCTACGATTTTTTTTTCAAAAAGGAAGTCTTATTATTTTAATAAGGAAAACCTTTTTGAAAAAATCAATAAGAATACCTAATAATATCAAGAAGAAAACCTTATTGAAAAAAACAATAAGAATACCTAATAAAAACCATAAGATTCCTTATTGATTTTTTCAATAAGGTTTTCCTTATTAAAATAATAAGACTTCCTTCTTGAAAAAAAAACATAGAAATATTTTATGAATTTTGTTCTATTTTATTAGGTATTTATTAGGCACTGTTTTCTCTGTGGAAAATGAGTAAAAGAGTTTTGATTTTTTTATGAATTTTCACATTACCCAGGTCACAGAAGCCGATTAAAAATTTTCCGTGGGGCCGGGAATTTTATGTTAGAAAATATAACAAGGCCAAGTTCCTATCCAAAAAATTTTGGCCGTAAAAAGTACTGAGATCAAAATCAGGACCAAGTTCTTGATAGGTACATTTCTATCTCATTTCTAGGCAACCTATAAGCTTGGCAATATTTTTCCGAGAATTCCTTCCCTTATTAGAAAGGCAAAAAAAATTTGCCAAGCTTACAGGTTGCCTAGAAATGAGATGGAATTGTACCTATCAAGAACTTGGTCCTTATTTTGATCTCAGTACTTTTTACGGCAGAAATTTTTTGGATAGGAACTTGACCTTATTTTCACATTTATGTTTTTGTGCGGATCTCACTTCTTTTTTCTAAGTTGTTTTTGTATAAATATTTATAGGTATTGCTTTTCTGGGCCTACCTGTGTACGAAATTCAGTTTTCTAGCTCTACTGGAAGTGCCCCATACAAAGAAGGGGCATAAAAATCCCCCAGATTAAAAATGCCCATTTAAAAATCATTTTCGTTAATATATCATCAGGACCTACCAGTGTACCAAATTTAAGCTTTCTAGCTCTACTGGAAGTGCCTCATACAAAGAAGGGGCTCCCTATTCCCCCCGGGTGGAAAGTGCCCGTTTTCAGATTTTTATGGTTAATTTCTCAACAAGACCTACCTGTGTACCGAGATTCAGCTCTCTAGCTATACTGGAAGCGCCCCATACAAAGAAGGGATCTCCAGGTCCCCCTGGGAGGATTTTTCTGATTAATTTCACATCAAGACCTACCTGTGTACCAAGTTTCAGCTCTCTAGCTTTACTGGAAGTGCCCAATAGTATGTAAACAGTTGTAAGTTTTGGGGAGTAAGTATCCCATATTTCAATAGTGTCGCCCAGAATATACCGGAGATTAAAAAGTCACCAAAGGCAAAAATAAAACCAAAACATGAAAAACGGTATGAGATGTTCTTTCATCGGACTACAGAAAAAAGCTCAAAGGTCCTTCTCTAGGAGTGTGTTAAAAAAAGAACTCCATTTAGGAATTTCTTAAAATTATATTTTGAAATCCTTAAAAGAAAATCTTTATTTTTAGTATTTATATTCTATTTTATTTGACCTTTTCTTTATATTTATTAGAATGTTTGCTTAAGCAATAGGTCTTTTGATTTAATATATATATATTGTTGTTTTATTTATATTTATTTTCGATATTTCGCTAACAATTTGTTAGCATCTTCAGGAAAATTTTTTTAAATAAATTTAAAAAAATTTTCCTGAAGATGCTAACAAATTGTTAGCGAAATATCGAAAATAAATATAAATAAAACAACAATATATATATATTAAATCAAAAGACCTATTGTTTATTTTTAGTATTCAAAATATAAATTCCTTTATTATAAAGACAAAATTTTATTCCAAAACGTATTTCTTAGAGCTTTTCTTCGGTACGTATACTTAATATTTTGTTTTTTCATAATTTTTGTGAAGAATATACGAAGAAAGGAAAGATGTTACATTTTATTTCCTTAATACCATTAAAATCTTAGAACAAGAAACAAGCTCTGGGATACCAAATAAAACCATCTAAATTTTTTATAGAAACGATGCGGTCTACTTTGTAGTGCTCTGCCACAACCATTTTTAAGTCTTTTATAATTTAGGTATATGCCACTGTGTGTTGAAGTGTAAGTTACGTACTTGCAGATCGGCAAAGTATGTTTCAAAAAT
Organism: Lypha dubia; assembly: GCA_947311025.1. Classification (NCBI taxonomy): domain Eukaryota; kingdom Metazoa; phylum Arthropoda; class Insecta; order Diptera; family Tachinidae; genus Lypha; species Lypha dubia. Next base: position 30,475,932 of record OX371263.1, on the reverse strand, counting down.
TTTATGAAGAGTTAAAACAGTGGACTAAATTCTTAAAACTTCCATAACAACATTAACTTAAAAACTTACTTTCCACTGAAATAAAATCAATATTAATTTACTTATTTATTGAAATACTCCTAAATTACGGTTTATGTGTCAGTTCTTAAACCCTTTAAAATATTTATTTCATTTCGTTTCTTTAACAAAAAAGAGCTCATTGATTTTAAAAGGATTTCATTTGTGTTTCTCTCCCCATTTTAAAAAGTCTTTGACTGTGTTTTAGTTTAGATTTTTTTTGCGGCTAAAATTTTTTTGCAGCTACTGTCATTTTTCTTCTTAGCCTTTTCCTTTAGGCGCAGTGCAGTTGCTTCTTATTTACATGAAAAGAATGCACTTAGAGAAATTTACTTAACAAATCATCGTCGCAAGATCTCTCAGGGAAAGTAATTACTTTTAGTTAGGAAAAGAATAAGTTTTTTTTTGCGAAATACAAAGACCCAGACTGACTGGGTCCGTTGTCCGACAACAGACGGCCTTGGAAATATTAAAGCGAATCGGTTAGAAAATGCCGAATAACACGAAGATCTTATTGAAAATCACACTATTTTATCCCAATAAAATGATGTCCAGGAATAATAAATTATCTCATTTGTACATGAATCTTGTAGGAGCAAAATAAAATCAAAAGCTTGGATTTTGTAATAAATTAAAAAGTGATCGTAATTTTCTCTCCATGCAGTTTGTCATGATGTAACTTTTACTGGATTGTTTTACAATTCTTTTTTTTTTCTTCATATGCTCCTTGCTTTTGCTCTCTTTACTGAATGTTTTGTTTTTCTTCTGTTCTGTTTTTTTTTTGTCCGATTGCATTAGTTTGTGTGTGTGTGTGTGTGCATGAATAATGTTACATGTGTGCAGCGAATGTATGATGTTGCACTTTAAAAACATAAATTATGAAATAAAGACTCTTTACACTACATGGTTGGTTTCTTAAGGGCAACTTATGTGTATACAAAGTCATAGGCGAAAGTGTGTTTTGTTGTTGTTGTTGCTGTTACTCCTGCCTTTTGCTGCACACAACATTGAAGTTCAGTTTAGTTTGTTTTATGGTTTTATGATACAATTTTATATTTACAACAAACAGCAACAACACACATCAGCATCAAGAATTACAAAAAGAAAAAGAAACTAAATAAAACTGCAGCAGAAATAAAAACAACAACAACATCAACAATAATAATAATAAAAATGCACACGGAAAAGCGAAAATACGTATAAAAATTTAAATTGTTGTCGTTGTTAACAATTTTAAAGATGCTTAAGAAAGAGCAAAGGCTCAACAACATCAAAAGTCACGAGTGATAAAGTTTATTTAAAGGTAAAGGAACTACAATTATAGAAAGTAGGATATATGCAAAATTGTACAAAGCAGTCTATCTACGATGATGACGAGTTGGTATCACAAAGAATACATTTGTTTATCCTGCTGCAGGAAGGAAGGCGCTGCATTAACGAGAAAGTGTTTATAATGAATTTAAAATGTTTGCTGCACATTGGGGCAATTGCATTTCGCACGATAATGTTTAATAATAGATTGGCGATATATTTTTATTGCAAATGACCAAGCAACTGATCGTGATATTATCATCTTTGCCTTAATTCCACTAGCCTTATTTAATTTTTATGAATAGGGTATCAAGTTTATAGTACTTTTGTTCGCGAAACTATTTAGGTCGAGTTTGTCATCTACTCTACTCCACATTTACATCCTTAAAAATTATTGAAGTAAATTGAATTAAAAACTCACCGAAACCTGCTTAAAGGCGGACAGACCTAAAAATAAAAAAAAAATAAAAAAAAAAAAAACAAATAGATTTATAAATGTTGCGAGCTGTAAAGTAACAAATAAAAAATTATAAATAAATAAAACCAATGAATCGTTATCAATTCAAATTGCAACGTTTATGGAAGCCAATAAAAATCTAAACTCTCTTGATTTATTTGGATTTCTAATCCAGTAACTAGAACAAAACCTAAATTAGAAAGAACATTATCTTAAAGATCAATAAATTATATACAACACACCACAAATGTTTTCAAGAAGAAACTACAAGCAAAAGAACAAAAAGAAAACGAAATCCATTAGTTTTAAATGTAATCAAAACAAAATAAAACATAAAATTTACCAAAATATCTCGTTTTTCTGCCTCTGTTATGTTAATTCTAATGCAATAAGACAAAATTGGTTGGTTGGTTGTTTGGTTGGCTGGTGGAGAAGGTGCGGCTCTTAGGCACATTTAATAGACAAACAAACATATTCAAGTGAACGTGGAATAAGTTTACAATAAAAACAACAACAACAATAATATTATATATTATTAACATAAATAACAAAAAAAATATCATATGAAAAGAAGAGTGTCTTGCCAACAACCCAGCAATTTGTAAATTACAAAACACCGACTAACGATCTGTATAATTAGAAGTTATGAAACCAGACTAGAGAGTCCAAAGTAGTCTACACTACGAAAATCATAAATATCTATAAATTTTCCGCTTAACTTCCAAAACGAGAACTTTAACAGTTATTAATTACTCAGTCCTACAAATTCTAAATTTTTGCCCGTTTTGAATAAATCTAAAGTTTTTTGCGACTTATTTGATGTTTTAAAAACTACTGTGTCCTCAATATTTTCATATTAATTACCAGGTTTTGTTTTATTTTATTTCCAATATTTCAGCCTAACTCGAGATCGGAGTATGTGTCCGATTTCGATCAACTCCAACAAGAGGATGATAGGATTATTATTTTAATGTAAAAAGCAAAAGCTCTGGTTAAATGGTTTTAAATTATTCACAAATTAAAAAAAAAAAAATATAAAAAAAATATTTTAAAACTGCAAACAACTTAAAATTTTCAATGTTGATTTTAAGTACAAATGTCTTGCGAACAAAACAAGTCTAATATCGAGTCATAACCGCCAAAAGAGCTTAAATTAAAAGAGTTTATGCAAAATTTGCCAATTATTTAGTTTATTACAAAAAAATATATATAATTTAAATTTAAAACCATGCCGCTTAAGCTAGGCTCGATATACTGAAAATTTGTGGCCAATTGGTGATTTTTCTCACAATTGAATGACGGAACTCAATTAAGGAAAATTGGGATTTTCATAAAAAAAACAACTTCCACTCTCACAAATTAAATATTTTATTTTATAAGAAAAATCATTGCTTTTTTTTCTAAACTGTTTAATTTTCTACACCAATTTCTAAATTATTATGCCTCTGTGCCTCTCTGGGGGATCACCGCCTTCACTTTCTAGGTAGTACATCCTTCAGTATCCTCTGCGAGCTTTCAGCCTCAGGACCTCATTAGTACCCAAGTGGCCTGGTATCTATTTTCTTTTCACAGCAACCTGTTGTCCTACACCAATTTCGAGGATCGCAGAAGCCGCCCAACGATTACTCATAACCGTTACATTTATTGTTATAAACCATTACTTTATGTTGTTTATTATCATTTGAGGGTGGTGTTGGCTGAAGTGGCTAGCGCGTTGACTACTAAGCAAACAATGACTTGTGGGGCCTGGGTTCAAACCCTTGCCAGAGGAAGTCAATCAACAACATTAATTTCTGTAATATACATTAGTGAGACATTGTATTAATTGTCGTCGAACTATTTAAGTGATAAAGGCATATCACTGGTCACTAAAAAACAGCGATTGATGCTGTTCCAAGCTAATGTACACAACATCGCCCGCCTTCGTCGATTAGCAGAAACATCGGCGAACAAAAACAATTAATAATATGCCTGCTAATACAGCTTCACAACAAAGTTAATGCGTCTACTTAACATCGGAGGTGCCTCAACTAAACAAATTAACATAACGCGCAAGGCAGAGTTGTAAAAGAGTTAAGCCTTCTAAATTTTTAATATCTATCTTCTCTACCCTATCCCTCCCTCTGAGTTCCGGCACAATGCACTGCATGCGTAGAGGTCATCCCCTGACTGCTGGTCCTAATAAAAAAAAAAAAAATCTTTTATTCTGTCGGTCTACTCGCTTTGGTTATAATTCAGCTTTTACTTCAATTACAAAAAAACTATTAATTTTTAGCAATAAACATTTTTTTAAAACTTTTTGATTTTAAATAATTTTTGTGATTGCCTACGTACATGTACCACTTGTACGTTGTTGGTTTTTTTTAACTAATCCCTCTTTATGATGTATTAAACTTTAACTGCCCATTTGTTTATTCCTACTCTTCGCCACCACCATATTTAACTATTAACGAAACTTTAACATTAAATTTTATGCACCATCACAACGGTCTTAGCGTCTACTCCTGTGAATATAAATTTCTTTATAAATAATATTTTTCAATATAATTTTTATAATTTACTTAACAAAACAGCGCTAAAAAGTCATAAATTAAGTTTTTGTTCTCACTAACTTGTTGTTTTTTGTTTAATAAAATATTGAAATAATGAATAAAATAAAATAAAAAAATAGAATTGAAATTGTGTTTTAAAAACCTGTGCCTATACCTGTGCCGGTGTTGTTTGGCTCATAGAATGCTGTGGTTCTTGCTGCATGTGCGCACACTTATCGAGTGTAGTGAGAGAAAATTTAAAAATGATTTTCTTTAACAATAAATTAATTGTTAATTTATGTGTAATTAGATTTTATTGGACATTTCAATTAGAATGATAAAATTTACACTCTGGTTGTAATGAATATGTAGGAGTGAGTTTATTGGAAATATTTATAAACAAGAATCAAAGAGTAAAATCGTTGGGTGATATGAGTTTATTAAAATTTGTTACTAAATCAAACGGGACAAAAATGTACTGTTGTTAATAGCACAATTTTTGTTTTAAGGTTTATTACATTTTCACAGCTTTTGTGACAAAATGCTTGAAAGAATTTATATTTTTTAATTAAATTTTCTTTCAAAATTTACTTGATTTATTAAGTATGTACATATAATTAAAATTCAATATTAAATCGAGTATTGTAGTAATTTCATATTTATATCCAGGATAATTACAAACAAGTTTTAACAAAACGACTTGCATATATAAGTACAGGCTCATTTATGTATGTATGTATTTATGCATTGTGCATTTAAGTGCATATTACATAAAATGATCAAGTCTACACACAATCACTATTAAAAATTTACAAAAGCTTATGGGTATTTTAAGCGATTTTTTAAAGCATGCTTAAACATGTTTTTAAACATCCCCCTTCATTTTAACAATTTAACCCTTTTTTTTCCACACTTTAATAATTGACTTTGCTCAAGAAAAAAGAAGAGAAATTTAAAATAAAACAAAAAATTCTCAAATGGGTAAGTTTTTTTCTGAAATCTTTGTTTGTCCTGTTTAGGGAAAAACATTATTTTTAATGCAACAAACAACCAAATACACTTTATTTGTTTGTGTATTTTGAACAGGTTATTGAAGAGTCAGTATGTCCAACACTAAACACAACTTAAATGAACAAGAACGAGCATGATTGAAATTTCACAACATTAAGAAATAATAAAAATAAGTTTGTATAGTTGTTGTTGCATTATTTCTAAACACGAGTTTTGTATTAAATTTCTTGCCGCTAAAAAGAAAACACAAACTTGCGCTTTGCCATACACAAGTGGGATTGGAAAAAAACGAGCGGTTGAGTCGATTCGTTATACGCCTACAGACACTTATTAAAAAAACAAGTTCTGGCACATTGTTTTGTAAGCTCTCTGCTTCTTGATTAGTAAAATCTATCTAATAGATGTTTTAATTATGTTTAATTATGTTGTTTGTTTGATTTAAGCATAAATTCGAAATAACATTGTTTTTAGTTGATGCATGTGTAAGTAAACGTGTAGCATGAATCACTGTACACTTTCACTATTTTATATATTTTTCTTTAAATCGTATTTATTTATTTTAAAATAAATTCTGGATTTTTTTTTTTTTTTTTATAAAAATGATTTATCATTGTTTATAAGAAAAGCAAAACTTAAGCAAATATTGAAACCGAAGAAATAACAAAACTCCTTTATTTTTATGACGTTTCTACAAGAAACACCACGGTATATGCTCAAGAAATATGATTTTAGTATGTATGTAGCTTTGTATGAGTATTCATTTAAGGAAAATAGAAGCACAACTATACAAAAATTAAGTAAACACAAATTAACTAACATCTGTGTATGGAGAGTTCTTTGCGATTGTGTATTTTTATACGTTTGTATGTTTGTAAAGTCATAAATAAATTAAAATCATTAAAAACTACAATCATGCTACATATAAAATTTAAACATCGAAATCATACAAATAAACAGACATACAAAAAACAGACTTATAAACATTCATAATAAGTAATAAAAAATAAAGAAACATTTTTACTTCCCTGTTGACATTTCTGGGTCAGCGACCCAAACAACACTTTATTATTGGTCTCGGCAAAGTGTGAGTGCAGAACTCGCTTAATATTTGTATTGCAAACTGCAACAAGAACGAAAGAATACAACCGCAGCAACAGCAGCAGAAGCAGCAACAATAATATTATTTTTTTTTTAACAACACACACACACACACTGCCATGTATGTGCAACAATAAACACTTTATGGGTCGCAATTTGAATGTGTGTGTGTGATTGTGTTTTGTATGCAATTTCAATATTTAACATTTTTGCCTTAAAAACCAAAGAAAAATTAAAAAGCACGTTGCACACACATCGAAAAGCTTTTATAGAACAATACTTATGACGACGATACAGATTTAATAACCAACCGGCAGCAACAGCAGCCACAGCTTTAAAAGCACTAGTATGTACATAGTTACAACATCAACAATCTATTTTATTCAAAATGCATGTGGATACGATTTTATTTATTTTATTATTATTTTTTTTTTTTTCATTAAACTACTGGCCGGTTATAACTCAAAAATTATAGATGTTGTGCAAAAGAAAACGGAAAAAAAGACATGAGCTATAATGTTTAAGGACAGACGGACAGATGGACAGACAGACGTACGAACGGACGGACAGGCGAATTGAACTGACAATTGAGAAAAAGTAGACAGAAACCACAACGATAGTAAATTGTAGTAAATTGTTTATTACACAATAATAATAAAAATTTAGAATATTTTTAAAAAGAATTACACTGTGGAATAATTTCAATACTCGTAAGTATGTATGTATGTATGTAACAACACATTAGTTTAAAATTTAAAATCATTATTTAGAAAAGATTTCCTCAACTTTTTCTTTGAGCTTTAATTATAATTTAATAACTTTTTTTTTAAATACTTTCCCTCGAAGAAGCCTCCCTCCAACAATGGTGGCCCGAGTATCTATTTTAAATAAAAACTTTTTATTTGATAATTTTTATAGGGAAAGAAAACGGTAGAAAAAAAGTTGAAATTTTTATATCAGATTAGATTCATATATAAATTATAAAAAAATTTAAATCATTTTTATAGAAAGAGAGAGAGAGAGATCGAATAACAAGCAATACTTTATGTCACTTTCATACAAAACAAAAATTTATTGAAGGTGTAAATTTAATGAAAGAAGTAAAATAACTAAATATTCGCGAATTCTCTTTCTATTAAAAAAGTTTGTTAAATAACTAGTTAATATTCATACCCATTAGTATTAACCTTAATAAATGGTTTAATTGATTCTTTGACTTAAAAAAATTTATAAATTTTTATATGTATATTATACATACATACGTACTTTTGACCTCGTACGAATTTATAGGCAGAACATGTTGAACACCAAACATAAAACTTCAAGTATCAAATGAAAGCTCAAATCTAATTAAGTCCACAACCCAATTGAGTGATTATAAACTTTATATAATATAAAGGAACCACCTAAACAGTGAGGTGAGGTTACAAAATATCTATATTTACTAAGGAGAGTGTATTGTGACCTACAAAAAAATTTCTTGTATTTTGTTAAACAATCAACGTAAATTTTTAAATTAATAATTTTAATGTTGTCTCATGTCCGATTTTTTTCAGGCTAAAAATTCTACGATTTTTAAACAAATCTAAGTTTTTTTCAATCAACTTGATGCGCTAAAATATGCTGTGAGCACAGTTTTTTACCATCTAAAGATTTTTATAGTCATATCCAATATTTCTACAATTATATTTCACTGCAAGTGGAGAACAATTTAGATTGTCTGATTTATTTTATTTTTTTTATTTTATTTAATCAATCACGGTCTATGGACTAATATCCTTACAGAACAATAAAATAAGCTACATATATTTAAACATTTAACTGATTAATTATTGACTTACATTTAGGAATAAAATTATGTTACGTTTTATAATGTCAACATATAAAGAAAATCAATAAAATTATAAAAATCATTAAAATTTTTGCATAATCTCCTCAGGGGTCAGCGTTTGCATGAAGACATCTGGGATGAAGTGTTGTAAAGTTCCGAGTAGATCTTAGAGGAAGATTAAAGATGATGTTTCTTAGCAGGAATTCTGAACAAATAGAATATGGGGGAAGATTTGCATTTGGGGTCCATGTTGTGTTACCGAGACAAAATAAAAGGAATTGTTTTTGAACAGATTCAATGCGATTTATCTGATAATCAGTGTAAGGGTCCCAAACAATAGATCCGTATTCTATAATAGGCCTTACTAGAGATGTGTACAATCGTTTGGTTATTACAGGATCAGATTTCACAATAATATCATTAGAGTAGACATTATTGAAAATAACATACTGTTTTCGGCCTGTTAAGTATGATCTTATTCAATTTAAAGTATTTTGAGTGCATCCCATAAGACGAAGTTTCAGTAATAGTAAAAAATTATTAACTGTATCAAAAGCCTTACTGAAATCAGTGTATATGACATCAGTTTGTTGCTTGTTATTAAAACCTTTGTTAACCAGGGTTAAAAGGGTTAGATCAACAAAAGATGAAAAGATTTACATATACTAAAAAAACCCTAAAACTGTTATTATTATAGTTAATCAGTAGTTTCTCATTTATTCACAAATTAGTATAAAAAATTGTTTATTTTTACAAAATTTATAAAAAATTTTTTTTAAAAAGTTTGGAATTGCAAAAACATGGCATTTTATATACCATTCACAAGAATTGTTGCCTTAAGAACAAACTAATCCATATAATCAATGGAAAAATTTTAATTTTATTTCGAATTTGAAATTTTTCTGTTGTATAAAAATCGGGATTTTCATCAGCTGAGGATCTACGAGACAAGATTTTCAAAGATGGAATGGATAACAAAATTAGCTAAAATGGATAATTTACAACAAAAAAAAAAAACGTTTAATAAAATAATCTATGATCGAGCAAATTTTTTACGATAACTTTTCTTCTCTCAGTGTACGTTATATAATTTTTAAAATAACTTTAATATTTATTAGACATAAGTCCTACTTTTCAGTGTGTGTAGTTGGTAAATTTTGCGTAAAAAAAAAAACAGAACTTAACTGAGTGCAGAGTATAAACAAACTTAAATTAACATTAAATTAAAGCGCACGCTGTCACAATCATTAAATCAAATGTGCTGTGCTGTGTGTGCTGCGTTGTATGCATCGAAACTATTGCCAGACTGTACGTACAGATGTACAAAATTTATAAAAATAATATAATAAATAAAAGATATGTTGCAAGTGAAATGGGTGAGTGTGTGTTTAAGTGTGTGCAACCTCATGTACGTGTAAAATGTCATTTAGTTGCAATTTGATTACGATTTATCTAAAAGGCACGGCACGAGGCTAAATAAAAGTTATATTTTTGTAGACAAGTTTGTACTTCTAACTGCGTATCCGCAAAAATATTTTTACACCACATCATCGAAATATTAAATAAACTCTTTAAGGGGTCATGCGAAGAGCTGCATTGCGGTAAAGAATTGGAGCAGCTGGAAAGTCCAATAAAATTTTTTTTTGTTTTGCACTTTTTTAATTTACGAAAACAAATATGTACAACATTGTTGTATGAAAGTATGTCGGTATTTATATGGGCAAAGTAAAAAAAAGATGTATCCTTGTAATAATTGGTTTTAATAATTTATTTCTTTAAAGTCAATAAATCTCACACTTCAGTTCAATAATTTTATATATTAATTGAAATTTTTAATACAAACACTTAACTAGTGCAGTAACGATCGCTAAGATCATGTTGTTGCACTATTTAGCAACCTTTTGTTATAAAAAAATTATGATGTAGCGGAATAGTATAAAATTATCATCAGTGTTTTTACGCATTTTAATAATATACTTACAAAAGCCCCAAGTCATATTTTTTTTAAATTGCATACCTATTTATCATATTTTGGTAGGTAACCTTATCAGTTAACGAACTTATCAAAAAAAGGTGATTTGAAAAAGAATGGAGTTAGGACCTTTCCATATTACGGTAACGATATACATACTTATGATCACATTAATATACCGGGAAGAATTAACTCGAACAAACCCATTTGGGAGGATTTGCGCCCAGATCAAAAATTTTGTTTAACGCACACAATAGTGATGTTACGAATATCAATTTTTAGTATTCGCGAATACGAATACGAATACGAATATTTAAAACAGTATTCGCCGAATACGAATACGAATACGAATACGAATATTTCTTTTGAGGTTTATATTTCAAATTTAATTGAAAAAATCCCTGCCTTTGCGTTAGTAACTATAAATGAAAAAAAAAATTTTGTGATATAACATTATTATTGCATTAAGATGCCGAATTTGAAAACCTCTACAGAACATTTTTTAATTATTTTACTTACATACTTTTAGATTTCGTTTTTCTTACTCTGTTTGGGATTTTAATTAATAATCCAGTGCTGTTTAGCGAACATATTTTTGCAGAAGGCGCATCCACCTGTGTCAGTGGAATTTCATATATAAAAAGTTTTAGTTTGATTCCTGTAGCTTCCCACCCTTATACATTTACATATAAACAGAATCAAAACATCTCACCGAGTTTCTTTAAATAGCATGCATTTAAGTTATACGATTATATTCCAATTTATTGGATTATATTCCAATTTATTGCCGATAGATGATGTACTTTGTTCAATTCACTGCTGCGAAAGCATTTTTAATTTTATTAATACATTTGAGACAACTTAAATTATAATTTATATATATTTTTGTTTGTTTTTTAAGACGGTTATTACTTTGCGTGAAATACAATGGGTTTTTTTAATAAAAATTAATATATTTTTTTACATTTTATGTACTTTTGTATAATTTTTTTGGAAAATGTATGAGAAAATTATTCGAAAAATATTCGCTTGAATTTAGCGAATACGAATACGAATATCTTAAAACAGGCGAATAGTCGAATAGTCGAATACGAATACGAGTATTCGTAACATCACTAGCACACAACAACAACCAAAAATAATTTTTTGAATACAGTCGAACTTCCATAACTCGAACTTCTCTAACTCGAATTTTCTCTAACTCGAACTAATTTGGTTGGCAGTAGCGTTAAAAGAACAAATCACATACAACTTTCCTTCCGTAACTCGAACTTCCATAAGTCGAAGTTCTCCATAACTCGAACAAAAAACATACACATGAACTCTATAACTCGAAGAATTTTGCTTGTTTGAACGGTTTTTTGCTTTTTTTAGTTATGGTTTGCTTGTTTTACTCTCTTTTGTTGTTTGAGCTGGTTTGTATATTTTACATGCTATTTTTTTTTTATATTTTTCGGGGAATTACAAATTTATTTCTTTTTATTTGCGTAACTATCAGTTCTATGCATAATTCGGGCTAGATGATAAATGTTGAAATGGATTTTTTTTTATTATTATGGCAACTAAACGTGTTTTAAAATGCTTATCAATTAAAGAAAAATATAAACATATAAAAGACGTCGAAGATGGATTAAAGAAAAAGGAAGCAGCTGATAAATATGGTATTCCGGCAAGCACGGTCTCAACAATTTTCAAAAATAAGAAATTAATTATCAACTCGTTTGAATCTGGATTTCGTTTATGTACTAAAAGAGTTAAGACACCAAAATTCCAGAATGTCGACAAAGCAATCATAGATTGGTTTTCAGCAACTAGAAGCCAAAACATGCCTTTATCTAGTGCAATATTATGCTTGTTCTTTTATATTCTTAAGTATGTATGTAGTTTTCCATTAGAGGCTATTTTAAATAAAAATACATAATACAAAAACCTTTTATTATATTTTGACAAAAAATTCTGTAACTCGAAGTCTCCGTAAGTCGAAGTTTTTTTTGGGATAATGGTGATTCGAGTTATGGAAGTTCGACTGTATTTAACAAATTTAACTCTAAAATCTTTTTTTTTTCCCCGGCTATTTCGCAATACAATCAATCTACCTTTTAATTTGACTCGAGTAAAATAGAAATTTTTTCTAAAGCTTTTGTTTCTTTCTCTTCTATTTATTAGAGAACTGTAAATGTCATAAAAAAAGTAAATGCGTACGTGAGTTTCGTAAAATGCTAGAGATATAACGCTGACATTGCTTTATTACCCAACCTTTTTATTTTGTTTTTTTTTTTTGTTTTTTTTAAACTCCATAATATTTTGAAATGTTATAAAGAAAATCGAAAAAAGAAATTACAGAAAAAATAAACAGAAACGCTCAAATGAAACTTTACTTTTCGATTGTTTTTTTTTTTTATCTGCGCTATTTCGTTTTTCCGTCGTGTTTTGGACACTTAACAAGTTCAAGACAAGACAAGATAGATGAGCTGACAATCAGCCAGAGCCAGAGCCAGAGCCAGCCGTAAGCGTGGTCGTTATCGGGCCAAAAAAAAAAAAAGAGAAAAACAAATCTGTAAAAAATACGTTGTTCTTGTTTAAAAACCAGCATAAAAAATAAATAAAAAATGCAGCGAGTTAAAATAAAAGTCATATATGTATGTACAACAGACACACGTGCATACATAGAATACATACATATGTACATACAAATGTAAATATGTACATACTTTCATACCCATAAAGGTGTAAGACAGGTAGCTACTGCTTGTTTCACCACTGAAACTAAACGAATTTACGTATCATACCCTCATACATAAACACATACATACATAAATACATACAAATGTGCTGTAGTGTATGTAATTAAACTCAGTTTAAATTTTGTATAATTAATCGTATACTGAAAACTTGTAGTTACGACTGAAGTTCTACAGGTTTTAAGATTTTAAATTATATTATAAAAATAAAAAAATAAATTAAATAAAACAAAATCGTCGTCTACAAACAGTTAAACTTCATTTAAATACTCTATAAAAAAATGTACCACATAGGACAAAAGGCTCCTAAGTTCGGCATGCACCAGTAGTCGGCATTTGTTTTTTATTAAAAGTTATATAAATAAGAATATTGTCAATTTTATGTAGGTATAAGTAGGATTTAGTGTCCTTTGAAAATACACTCATTCTACTGTCTTCATGAAGTGTTTGAATTGGCTGAGATGAGCAAATTATGACAAGTGAGTACAATCATATTAATTTATGTCTTATTTTTACGAAAAAGGTTTTAGATGTTTTTTTGGGTATTTTCTCTTAATGAGCTCAAATGCTATAAACTTGGCAGCAGCTTTTAAATGCTTTTTTATTACAAAATGCAATGCCGACCATAATCCTTTGATAATCCAATAATATGATCACACCATTGACAATAACTGTTGAGAAATGGAAAAAAAGTTAAACTGCCAACTACTGGTGCATTTACCATATGTACGAGTACATACATACATACATCTGTAATATAAAGTAGAAGTTATCAGAGCAGTCGCCACACCATTTTTAATTGTCTGTTAAGTTTTTAATGTACAAACCTTTTGTTTGTGAAATTATCTGGTTTTTGAAAACATGCGTGATTAAAAAAAAAAAAAAAATTTTCAAGTGCCCCGAGGTTGCTGTTTAGAAGAGATTTACTGCCTATTTTTAGAAAATGAAAACAAAATAGTGAGTGAGAATTTATATTGAAAACAAAAACAAATTTTCGTATTTTATTGTTGTTTTCAGTATAAATTCTCACTCACTATTTTGTTTTCATTTTCTAAAAACAGGCAGTTAGTTTTAATGATTTTATGCAGATAGAAAAAAAATCGTTAAAAGTTTTTGGTTTGATTCGAGCTCATGCTGAAGTTCTTCTTTAACTCAATTATAGTTTTGATGTTTTGCGCAATTAATTGCCATCTAGTACAACTCACTTCATTTCGTTTAGAGTAGAAGGCTTCTACTGCAGGAGGGCGTTTCTTGAAAAGGAAGGCCTTCAACTAAAATTATCCAACCGGCTAATGGTTGATTAGTGATTGAGGGTACACTACATGACGAAACAGAGCCTAATAAGTATGACTTTGGTACAAACTCTCTAACATTCAGCCTTCAACCACATCCGTTCAATAAACTCTCAACTTAAGGCCCTGCGAAAGAAAACGGTTTAACCCTAAACTTGCCGTTTCCATAAAACTCATTTATAGGATTTTGAAATCAGATATGATTATCATGTTTATTCCGTAAACAACCTCACGGCAAAAAATAACTAACAGGCCAGGCACCAACAAATCAATAAAATTCAAGTGGTTGGTTGCACTAATAATAACCGAGAAGAAAGGTACGACACAACGATGAGTATTTAGCGCAAAAAAAAAAAAGACTATATGATAATGAAAAGTACTCACTACTGACAATCTAACAATTAATTAATCCTGTATAAATAATAAGAGGAGATTTTTTTAATCATGCATATACACTTTCATAAATGCAAACATAAAAACATAAAATAAAATGCATTTTATCTCCTTGTGCAACATGAATTAAAAAAAAAGGAGAAGCAAAATAATTAAACCCTTCTTTTTTAATAAAACACAGAAAATTTATAGATTCTAATAATACCCGCCATACTGGCAACTACCCCAGGCCTATAATTTTTTGTTTTCTTTACTTCATATATTTTTTTTTATTTAAGATTTTTATTTTTACTAGTTTCTATAGACGACTTTCCCCCCATTTAGGAATAATTTAAACTGCAAATAAATTATTGCTTACATGCAACCAAGCAACAGTAGAAAAAAATCTGTGTGTGGGTTTTGAGGCTGTATTTTCTTCTGTTCTCCGCATCTTCTGTTGCAATCTTTACATATCATTTATATTCCTTGTAAATTATTGTTGTTCTTGTTGTTGTTGATGTTGTTGTACCCCTGTTTATTTATTTGTTCCTATACTTTATGTATGTAAAATTATCATTTGTATTTGTTGTGGCATGCAACACGCGCCACAAATTGTTAAAATCTAGATTTAAATCGTATGTTTAGAACAGCAACTGCAGCAGTATCACCATCAACAACATCAGGCAGTGCAGTGCGGTCGGTAGTAAAGAAAAGTCAGCAACAAGATGGAATTAAAATGAATACGAGCGAGTATTTAGATGATAATTTAACAAAAAATAAAAAAAATAGAAGCATTTTCTAAGATTAAAATTTTAGTTCTTGCAACAAACATAGAGATTAATGCAACATAACCATAACAATATAACAAAATAGGAAACTTTCAGACAAGCAACAACATTTAAAAATTAAATATATATACAGTGAAACTTCGATATAACGAAATTCGTTATAACGAAAAACTCAATAGAACGTATGTTTTATTGAGTCCCTTGAGAAAACCTCTTTATTGCAAAGTTTTTCATACAAAATTGCACTATAGCTATAACGAATAAATTCTGAACACAAAAGCCTCTATAACGAAATATTATTTATTGAAATGCCTCAATATAACGAAATCAGAATAAATCCTAAATGGTAAAGTCCCTTTATAAAAACAGCGAAGTCTAAATGTATTTATAAGCGCACTTGTAAGGCCTCTATACAACGAAGTACTCGTACAAAAGCCTCTATACAACGAAGTAAGAATAAAATTTAAAGGAAAATGGTAAAGTGCCGTTAAAAGAACGAACTCGTAATGTGTGTGCAAATTTAATTCATCAGTATTGACTTGATTCTTGTCAAAATGAGTAAAGTAAAGCGTAAATCAATATCTACTCGAGAAAAAAATATTATAATTGAGGCCGTAGATCGTTCGATTGCTTAGATTTTGTCGAAAAAAGTATTGATAACTGTATTTGGAACTTGAGAAAACAAACAAAATTAACACAATATTTTATTAAAACCTAATAAAATTACCTGAATAACAAAAATGTGTTTTATTTCTTATTTACCTCATGAAATATAAGCTTTTATTAGCAATCTCATGTTAAATAGATTTGAATAAAGAAAACTATAGTTATAACGAATTTTTTTCGTATTTCTTCAAATTTCGTTATATCAAGGCATTGCTGATTATATTTATAACGAAGCAATAGCTATAACGAAGTATTTTCGGATCCTCTTGGAATTCTTTATATCAAAGTTTCACTGTACATTGTTTTTTTTTTGTTGTTGGTATGTTGCTTAATAATTAGTCAAGTGCAGTTCAAATGCTGAAATTGTAAAGATTGTAAATCTAGAAATGGTTCATGAAATTAAAAAAGTTATTTTTATAAACAAAGATTTGTTAAGATTCCCACTCGTATCCTTAAGAAATGGCAAAAATTAACATGTGTGTAATTGAAATAGTTAATTTTTTTTAGAATACTTTATTTAATTCATTTTAAAGCAGAGATCATAATATTTCATTCCTAAAAAAATTCATCGAATTATGAAAATTAGTTTTCAAGATATGCGAGGAACAACTTTATGCGAAACAAGATAAACAATTTGCGGTGATTTTTGTCCATTTTTTGGTTTTTAGAAAACGAGTCAATAAATTTTATAAGATGAAGTCTTAATGAGGAATAGCATGCATTGAGTATTTTAAACCACGCCTTGTTCGAAAGAAAAAAGTGGGCGTTTAATTTAAAGAGTTATTTTTTGAATACTTTGTTATGACTTTAAACATTTTAAAGATTTCTTTAATCTCAAATTAAAGCTGAGATCGTAATTTCATACACTTGTATTACGAAATTTTTAACTTATCCACCCTACTTTTATTTTTAAAGTGGGCGTAATATTTATATGTTAAAAAGTGCTCTGTTATATGCAAAATTTGCCTCGATTAAAATTGGTTTGCTTCCATACTAGTTTGCAATGTGTATAACCATGGTTTTGTGCATAGCCGGCCTTCGGCCGTGCTTAATGATTTTATTCACTATGGTATTACCCAACACGACGGTATATAGAATAGATTTTCTGCATAGAGGGTGGTGTTGGCTGAAGTGGTTAGCGCGTTGACTACTAAGCAAACAATGACTTGGGGCCTGGGTTCAAACCCTGGCCAGAGCAAGTCAATCAACATCATTAATTTCTCTAATGTAGATTAGTGAGACATTGTATTAATTATTGTCGGACTATTTAAGTGATGAAGGCATAGCACTGGTCACTAAAACCTTTTCCGACAGCGATTGATGCTGTTTCCAACTAATTTACACAAAATCGCCCTCCTTCGTCGGTTAGAAGAAACGTCGGCGAAGTAAAACAATTAATAAAATGCCTGCTAATACAGCTTACCAACAAAGTTAATGCGTCTACTTAACACCGGAGGCACCTCAACACTGCTATAAAAATTAACATAACGCGCAAAGCAGGGCTGTAAAAGAGTTAAGTCTTCTAAATGTTCAACATCTATCTTGTCTACCCTATCCCTCTTCCTAAATTCCGGCACAGTACACTGCATATGTAGGGGTCACCCCTGAGTGCTGGTCCTAATAAAAAAAAAAAAAAAAGAAATTTAAATTTAAATTATCTTCAAACACATTAAGAAAAACTTTTAAATATTTCGATCTGTCTGCAAAGAAAGAAAGAAAATATTTTGAAAATTTAGAGCTCTTAACAACTTAAAAAGTTTATTCTTATTTGGCATAAGCGTGGCTATGATTTTGAAAGGTCACTTTTTTATATTCGTGAATTATTGTTGACAATTATTGCAATTTAAAAACTACTATTAAATTTAATTTTATTATTTTACGGTTTTATATATTTTTTTTAAATAATTTTCCCATAGGCTTTGTTGTCTTATTCATTTGGCTGCACGGAAATGGGTTTGATAAACATGTTCAATCATGGCAACCATATAGGGCGGAAACCATTACATTTTTAAAGTTAATTAAGTTAAGAACATGTCGCTGGCATAAAAGGGAGACAAGTGTGTTGTACTTATTATAAAATTAGACGTCAAAATCTACGTACACATTTAATACTTTTGTACTTTGCACTAAAAAGAAGGCACGCTTAACACTGACCACAAAAACCAATTAATATGCGTTGAACATTTTTGGTTTAAATAATTTTTTTTTTTATTATTATTTTTATTTCCTTTTGTGGTCTTAATGGCCACAAGATTTACACAAGAAATTCAACAGACTTTAATGTTTTTGGTTAAGTTCTAATGAGAAAAAAATAAAAAATAAATAGAAAATAAAAATTTCACCGGCAGTAAGATTTCGTTTATGATAAAATAATTTTCATAATTTCCTGAAAAAAAGAAAAAAAATCATGCAAATATACCGTTTTTTTAAGATTCGGGGAAAACAAATAAAAAATGTTAAGAAACAATTTAGGTAATTGGGACTTTTTAAAGCTAATTACAGTGAAACTTTGATATAAAGAATTCCAAGGGGATCCGAAAATACTTCGTTATAGATATTGCTTCGTTATAAATATAATCAGCAATGCCTTGATATAACGAAATTTGAAGAAATACGAAAAAAATTCGTTATAATTATAGTTTTCTTTATTCAAATCTATTTAACATGAGATTGCTAATAAAAGCTTATATATCATGAGGTAAATAAGAAATAAAACACATTTTTGTTATTCAGGTAATTTTATTAGGTTTTAATAAAATATTGTGTTAATTTTGTTTGTTTTCGCAAGTTCCAAAAACAGTTATCAATACTTTTTCCGACAAAAGCTAAGCAATCGAACGTATTTTGCGACGTTGAGTCCTGCGATTCAAGAAATGTTTGCAGTTTTCCTACAATTATTTTAGCTTCGCTAGCGGTAACAGCATATTCGATTTCTTCAGTTTCTGCCTCTTCCTCCTGTGCATTGTCATCTTGTCGATTCTTTACACTATTAATAATTTCATCATCGTTAAGGGACCCAGTAGAAGCAACGTAGTCATCGAAGTTAACAAAATCATCAAACTATTCTGTAATATTTAAATGATTTTTTAGAATAAGCCATTCCCCTGAAGGCAAACATTATCTGTAACCAAAATATTTGGTCGCACCACAAAGCCACAAATCGCAAAACATTTAAAATTGTTGATTTTTGAACACTTTCCCACGCTTTGTGAGCCATCCTTATTCCTTGTATAACGTTTATAGAGCTCTTTTGCCCCTCATCCAGATCGTTGATTAAAGTTTGACTACTTCTTTTCTCCAGATTTTTTAAAATTGTAGAAAGAGTACTAGGCGCTATACTAAATTCCTTAGCAATTTCTAGCTTAGATATGTCAGCACGATCTACGGCCTCAATTATAGAATTTTTTTCTCGAATAGATATTGATTTACGCTTTACTTTACTCATTTTGACAAGAATCAAGTCAATACTGATGCATTAAATTTGCACACACATTACGAGTTCGTTCTTTTAACGGCACTTTACCATTTTCCTTTAAATTTTATTCTTACTTTGTTGTATAGAGGCTTTTGTACGAGTACTTCGTTGTATAGAAGCCTTACAAGTGCGCTTATAAATACATTTAGACTTCGCTGTTTTTATAAAGGGACTTTACCATTTAGGATTTATTCTGATTTCATTATATTGAGGCATTTCAATAAATAATATTTCGTTATAGAGGCTTTTGTGTTCAGAATTTATTCGTTATAGCTATAGTGCAATTTTGTATGAAAAACTTTGCAATAAAGAGGTTTTCTCAAGGGACTCAATAAGACATACGTTCTATTGAGTTTTTCGTTATAACGAAGTTCTTTATATCGAAGTTTCACTGTAGTTTGAAAATTAAATAATAAAATATTAAGGAGTTCTAAAATAACAATAATAATAATAAAGATCATTCGCGATACATATAAATGTAAAGTGTCACAAAACAAAAATAAACTCCACTAGTAAAATTTGTAATATTAAATTTTTAAACAGAATATCAGGGATTAGAATAATATACACTGTACACAATATGTTATACTTTCACACTTGGTTCTTTTGCACTAAAAGTCATATAAATTTCCTTCCTAATACTCGTTTAGACCATTGAACTATTAACCAAACTTCAAAAAGAAACTACCAGCAACTTTGTTGTCTTACAACCAAATTTTGTGGTACAACTAGTTACAGAAAAACTATATACTAACAAATATGAAGAGGACATAAGATGGTTAGTCTACTTAGTAAAACAAGTACGCACAGTTTGCAATCAATTTCGATAAATTAAAAATTATTTAAAATTATCAATATTCCAAATTGCTTTCATTAAAATCATCCAGGAGATTCTACGTCAACGACTCTGACTGGCCAAACTGTTAATCAATGAATTCCCCCAAAGAAAAGCTCACTAGGAAACCATTTAGATATTTATTTATTTTTCTGTTCTTTGATAACATTTTTAAATCCCCACTTCTAGAAATGTCAAAACAATATTTATGTTAATCTGGTGAAGAAATAAAAGTCGTTTTGAAAAGTGCAAGAACGTAGACGATATTATATCTTTAATAAACAAAAGTGGACACTAGCAAATGCTTATAACAAGAGCTGAACGTATTTAAAACATTGTCTATAATTAATGATATGACTGACTAGTAGTGACTGTGCAACAAAGAGCAGCATAAAAAAACAGACGAAGAAAAATGGTAATTAAAACAACATATTCCAGTTGAGATTATACGAAACCATCAGCATTATCATTATCCTAATTATGATGATGGTGATCGTCGTCATCATTATCATCATCACTATCGTCTTTTTATAATTTAAAACAAACCTTAAACACCAACATACACCGCAAAAAAAATTTATAGCCCAAATGCACAAGGACTTCAGGAGTGAGGAGTATTTGGAAAGTCTTCCTCAATTAAGATACAAACAAATTATTTTTAAATTAATAAAACAGTTCGTTAATGTGACAAAATAATTGTTCAATAAATGTAAATATCTGTAGAGAGAAGAGAAAATTTCACAAGGTAACTAATTTCATTGATTCCGTAGGACTACCAACTCGTTAGACATCTGAGTCCTTTATGTGGCACTTTTACTAGATGTTGGTGGCTTTTTCAATAGCTTTCAAATTTTTAAACTTAAAAGTATTTATTTAGGAAAAAAATTTCAGCAAAATTTCTCGCAAGGATGTTATATTTATAATTTGTAGTTATCCATCTCTGAACAGCAAATACATTTGCTGCCAATTTTGCATAAGAACAAGGATTTTATTATGAAATAATGACAAAATTTGATATTTTCCCACTGATGTCGTGTTGTTTACGAACAAATTCCATATAATCTTCTTCAGTGTATAAACATGTTTAAACATGCTTCTTACTCACGTATGTATGTGTGTTGTGTGTACGTACATACATACCTAAATCCATTTGAAGGTATGCTCATGCAACAAGCAGCATGTTACCAAAAGGAACTTGTTTCTTGGCCATTTGTTAGTGTTATTGTTGTCTTTTTGAACAGCCAGAAAAAAAAGACAATTACAACTCAGCCTGCGATTTGGTTCGTTTTTTTTAGTGCATTTTGATTTTATTATTTTTTTTTTTTTTTGTTTTTTCTTTTTTTTTTTTTTTGTGGCAAAAAGGGAAGTGCTACTGTCTTACACCAAATATATATAAAAAATAAATAAAAGAAAGAACAAAAAAAAAAAAAAATAATAATAAAAAGAATTAAATAAAAGAAGTCAGTGAGTGCGTTTTGTTTGTGTGTAAGTGTTTGTATTGTGCATTAATGTGTGTGAATTAAGTATCTGATTGTAGTGTCGTTTTTTCTCCATGGATGTATGTTACGATCTTGACGTAAATAAATGTGTATATAAGTCCGTCATATACAATGTGTGTATTTTGTTGTTGCAGTTGTTGGTTGAATGGTTGTTTGGTAAACCTATAATTTTTTAACACCAATATGAATAAACCACGATTTTTTTATATCCAAATATAACACTCTACAATCGGTAAAGGTGACTCTGAATATATTTTAGTTTTTGTTAGAGAAGAACATAAAAATATCGAGCTGATATAAAAATTAAGGTCATCTTGATAAGTGATCGTGAATTTCTCTCTTTTCATGGTTCACTTAATGATAGAACTCTCATTTGATTTCGATTAAAATTAATGTAAATATTGTATTATTGTTTTGGCTACAAGACTGGACTTGCTATTATTATTTTTTTCGGAAAAGTAAGTTCATTGTTGGAAAAATAACTCAACTTAGGTTTAACTTAACATGTGGGTATTTTAAACTACTTTTGTAAGAAAAAAAATTAAATTTGTTATTGATAATCTCTAAGTGTAATACTTTACATAGATATATTTGTGGTCTTATACCTCTGCAACTGTGCAAAATAATACCGCAATCAGATGGATTAATCCTTTAAGCTGCGCTTTGTAAAACCCACTTTTAGGGGCTAAAACGAAGTCAATAGCAACTGTTTCTCATTATTGTAGATTTTGATTTGCTTAATAGTTGTCCATGTGTACATGTGTACATACATAAATAAATACATAAATACATACATAATATGTATGTATTTTTGCCCATGACGTTTGTGTGTGCATGTTTGTATTATAGGTTTTCTTATGTTTAAGGTGCCTTTTAAAGCTAAGGAACAGCATGATTTTGTCGTTTTTTGTTTTCTGTATGTTTTTAACTACAGATGCAGGTGTGCATCCAATGTGAGTAACATTTTAGTAGTTGTTGTTTTTTGTATTTTTGCTCGTATGTGTATTTGAAAAAAAAAAACAAATCTTATCCCCATGCTATCTATGAAATATACCATCCATCCATCCATCCAAGCACCAACAACAACTAAATTCATTATACATGCATACAAACAAAACACTATGAACGAGTACCTACTGAGAAAACAACTGCGTTGTAATAAATTTACGTTTTTCTTAAATTGTGTGTTTCACTTAAATGCATAAAATAAAAAAAAAAAATTACTATCAAGAATACATACATAAGTATATCTGAAGAACAAAAAAAAAAAAAAAAAAAATCAAAACCTGTTTCTCATTTGATTTTTAGAAAAAAATTGATTGTTCTTTTTTTTTGGATTTCAAAGCTGTTACCCAAAATTTTGAGTTTGACGTGTTTTTGTCAGTCTGTTGCTTGTTGTATGAATTCATTTAATTTAATTTGTGTAGTATGTTTTTTTTTTTTTTGGTTCTCTTTCATAATTGAAATGAAATTTAATTATTTGGCAAATTCTTCAATGTCCTCAACTACTGTAATATGGTAATACCTATGAACTTATGTAACTTCAATTTGAAAAAAACTTTGTTACAGTAAAATGCATCTACTCGTACTTACACTGAAGTACTTATGACGGAGACGAATTGCCAAAGTAAATACTAAACAGTAGAATAATAATATTACGGTGTCATGAGATATTCCCAAAAAAAATGCTGAAAAGTCGATATCGTAGCAAAAGTGAATTTATAAGGACTAACGCAATTTTTTTTTTTGGGGCAAAACTTTTTTATAATTTTGTTTTATTCAACATTAATTAAGAGTAATTCAGTTGTTTAACTGTTCAACTATTTTCTAGACTTAATCCTACTAATATGTTTTATAAATGTGAAGGCTTGTATGTTTGTTCCACTTTAAAACCGAAAAAAAACGCTCAATGGATAGCATGTGAGCCAGATTATAATATAGGTTAGTTTTTAATTGATAAAAACGGGACAAATTAGTAGTTTTGGTACTTTTTACTTTTGTTCTAATATTTTATAATTTTTTTATAACCTAACATATTTTATGTGGGCTATATTGAGCAAGACACTTGCACTTTTGGTACTTTTATATTTTTGGAACTTTTCTATTTTTTTAAATTACATAGGGTACTTTTTAAGGGCAAAAAAAGGAACACCAATAGTTTTTTGTACTTTTTACATCGTTCTAATATATTATAAATTTTTTTTTGCTAACATATTTTCTATGGGCTAAAATAAGAAAAAATTTGTACTTCTGGTACTTTTATATTTTTGGTACTTTAGTAATGTTTTTAATGGATTTCTATGAAATTTGGTAGATAGATAGTATGTGATCCAGATTAAAATATAGGGTACTTTTTAAAGGCTAAAAACGGAATAAATTGGAACTTTTTTGCACAATTTTTTTTATTAATATATACCGGGCTGTTCCACATTCCGAGTGAAATTTTCACTTCTGAATTGTCAAAGCATTGTTGCTGTATAATTTTTATTTTTACCAACAATGCTTTGAACAATTTAGAAGTGAAAATTTCACTCGGAATGTAGAACATACTGGATAGAGTACTTTTTTGGCGGTAAAATAAGGTAAAGCTAAAACTTTTGGTACTTTTTTCAAGCCTCGAAAGCTGAAAAACTATATAAATGTGGCTGTTCGGAATACTTCCCTTAAAGAAAATCGTTCACCAAATTGACCATAATTTTCACTTAAAAGTTAGAATTATCCCAGATTAAAAACAAATAATATCAGTTTCATTTCTGATTTCTAAGGCGAGTTAATTAAGGAAATATGTACGTACCCAGCAAAAAATAATCAAGTTTTTGGAAGCAATACATTCTTTTTCTGCCTTAAGAACGTGCTTCGTATTAAGCACATATGTATTAGCTTAACAAATGCAGAAATGCATGGCAGAAAATGTAAAATTTTTTGATAACTTTATTTAATCAATGTAGAAAGAAAAACAAAGAACACTAAAGCAAATAATCTCTATACATGCTCCCTTACACTAGTGCGTACCAGAAAGCACTTATTGTAAGGCAATGATTAAAATTGTAAATTTTACGAAGTGTAACGAACATAATGAGACGACAGTACGAATGTTTGGATGATGCAATAAAAAATAAAATATATATAATTCAGTTGATATTGTTTTCGTTCCATGAATTTACTTCATACTCACTGCTCTGAAATAACCACTTAAAACGAAATGCTCCAAAGTGGGACATCGCGAACAAATATCATGCCATATCACCTGATATTCCCTTACACACCTGCTTACGGCGAAGCAGCAATTTTTGCTGGCTATGTTTGTGTGTAAGTGAAAAATTTAAAATTAGATACGAGACACATTAGATCGGCGAAAAAAATTTTAATATACAATTTTTTTGTACCGCATCCCTAAACAAACTTTATTGACATTAAAGCATTAACAAGAATGCATTGAAAATAAAACAACTCAACAAACAACATTTTATTATCACTTGTCTAACCAAATCACAGTCATCTATACATACAACATAAAATCGTTATTAATGTTTGTGTGTGCATGCATGAGCGCGAAGTGTATAAGTAACTGTACATTAAAGATAATGACAACCTAAAGGATTTTTCGTCTAAAAGTAATTTGATCATGTCAAGTGTGGAAAAGGAAATAAATACGAAGATGAAACAAATCTTAATCATATACATAACAACGACATTAACAACTGCGACAGCAACAACAAGATCAGCGGCAACAACAACATTGACTGGCAAGAAAGCTAAACATAAAATCTAAGAACTATTACCAATTATACTCTTGTTTTTTTTCTTTTCAATATGATGTAGTTGTTTAGGATCTTAATCTTGTTATCTACACGAACGTGCATTTGATTCAGAGTTCTTTGAGTGTGCTTTTTTCATTTTTTTCTATACATAAATATATTTTGAAGATATGTATGAATATTTTTGTTTTTTATTTTGCTTTAGATTTTATATATGCATCAAGATGCATATTAAATTTGTTGTACCTGGAAATCGCGTTAAGGAGAAGAAGTTTTCGTACAATAGGAAGCTGTTTGCAACATGATAAAAAAAAAAAACTAAAATAAAAATTATCACAATAAAAAAAAACCAATAGGGTAAGTGTACCAGTAGTCGGCAGTTTAAGGCTTTTGCTTTTTTTAAATCTAGCGCCTTTGCACGTGTGAATAAGCTATTGGATTGGTAGCTATTTAATACAAATCATTAATTTGTATTGTTTTAGATCAATTATGTTAAATTTAAATATTTTTGTACTAAAATTGAGAAATTTACAGATTTTGTAAAAAAGAGCACATTTGCCTATAGTCGGCACCAATTTTCCACTTTTCGGCATGTTATGTTCCTATTGTCGGCATATCATATTTTAGTGGAGAAAACAATACATTGAGATAGAAATCATACTGTTATTTATATAAAATAAATTAACTATGCTTCTACATTTGTTATGAGATCATGCAGGAACAAAGGATTAATTCATATTCGACCAAAAATTAAAAATATTAATACTACATAATATTATTGTACATTTCAATCCTTGGAATTCATTGTTTGTACTTAACTGATGTATTAAAGGTAAAAGCTAGGTATTTTATACCTATATATTTGTGCATTCGAGGAGTCTAATTCTATTAAAAAATATAGAAAGGTACTTTCTAATTCCATAACGTCATCGTATTGCATATTTTTGAATTCGGTGCATTTAAGGTGATACCACTGTGTCAGGTATCACACCCAACATTTCTTAGCTGATCATCTTCGGTATCCGAATCCAACACTTCAGAACAAGTGCTACATTTTTGCTTTTGCTTTGGTATTTTAAATTTGACTGGCTTGATTCCTTTTTCTATTTTTGGCTTCTTTCAGTTTCTTTCATCCGTATATGGATCCTACATGCAAGAGCACTGAGGGCCATAATTTTGCTTTTAATTGTAAGGACGTTGATTGCTTTGGGAAGTAAAGATGATTTTCGAACAATGTTGATATGGATGATTCCGGGTTTTTAATTAGCTTTGTGTAGCTAATACTTTTGGTCAAATTACATGTTGGAGAAGAGCTAATAGGATCACAATATAAGGGTGCTACAAATTGAAGAACTAAGTGAGAGGCGTTCGGCTGACAATTGTAAGGTTGGAGACGAGCACGAAATGTTTAGCTTTGCTTTGGTTTTGAAGAAGTTGGTGTTGAATAATATAGAGCCGGTGATATTGTTGGTATGCCCTCCATTTCCAAAACTCCTTCGTCATTAAATATATATGTCCCTGACTGCTCTGTAACATTGCCTAAAATTTCGATATATTAAATGTTTTCTCCATTTTTTAAAGCGTGAATCTCTTCAATAGCTACATTTGAATCAATCCCTATTTCAAGCAAGATACGGTTCATGAGGTTGATAATCTAAATGTCTTTATCATAATCCATTTCTCTGAACATTTTAACATTTTTAAGACCGTTTGCTTATTCTGCTAACGATTAATAACACATTTAGTATAATCCGAACTATCAGGGTTAAATAGGTAAAGGCCACACTTTCGAAACCCGTTCCTAATCGTTTCTTCCATTTTAAGATCCGAAAGAACCGTATGAAGAAGCGGATAAAAACGATGGTGTAAACATTGCAGTATCCTTTTGGTGACAGTACTTTTCCAGTTTTGGAACTCATGGAAACACTAGTTTCGTCCCTCATAGCTTCCAAAATGTAAAGTTTATTTTGTTCGCTTAAAAAGTTTTTCAATTCGGACAACCATTTTCTTAAAAACCACTTTCTGACCAGACGATCGCTTAAAAATGGTGTGGCTCGTTTGTCTTTATTAATAATTTCTTGAACTGTGTTCAGAAAATCGTTAGTTTTAAGTGGAAACCACATTTCACCAAATCATTGCACCATTTTTCTTAACAATCTGAATCTTCGAGGAACCTCAAGAACGCGAACATGTAACATGTCTTGTGAAGTTGAACGTGGAACACCATATTTACCACTGGACCCTAATATGGAAATGCCGCCTACCCTTCTTTCAGTCAGTGCATCTTGTAGAGACTGTTCCGAATATTTTTCTTTTGGTATTCATATTTTAATTCAAATTATATCTGAGACTAGTTAGTATAAATCTCAACATATTTTTGGCATTATAGTTAAACAAAACTAGTACAAAAAACCACTGCCGACATTATAATAGGTATTGCACTGTACTGTATTGTCCTGTAGTCGGCAGGTTGTAAATAACTAATTTGAAACTATGCCGACTACTAGGTAAACTTGTTTTAAACTCAATTTTTATATATACAATGGTTTTCAAAATGACGAATACACAATTTTCTCAAGTTTGAGTTAAATCGGAAGAATTTGCATGTTTCCTAGTAGTCGGCATTGTTCCTAATGCCGGCATCCCTTAATATATCGGAAAAGTGCAATTTTTTTAAAAATTTACACTGTAATACTATTATTTGAGCAGATTTCAGCCTTTTAAAACCTTTTCCGATAGAAATTAGCTGAAATTGACGTTTTTACATGCCTTACAAAGTCGGCTTAGCCACTAAATTTTTACTAAGAAATAAGCACTACCACACGTGTTGTAAGAGAGTCACTTACTAAAGCCAACGAACTCAATAAACTATGCAAATATGCTCGGTTTTGTTTTCTCATATATAATTCTGGGAGTATGTGTGAAGCTTATGTGTTCTTACTTTAATATATTATCACTGTTATTCTTAGTTATTTGAGTTTAAATTTGAAAACTGCCGACTACTGGGACATGTCGAACTTAGGAGCACTTACCCTATAGAAAACTAAAGAAGGGTTCTCCTCTTGTGTTGTCCAGTTTATTTATTTTTTAAACCTGTTTGGTTACGTTGGAGTTGCTGATTCTATTTTCTTATAAATTTTTTTTTTTTCCATTTTAATGTGCAAAATTGGATCTACGGGCGCATGTGCGACGCCACACTTTGTATGGAAACTTCTACAACTTGTAAACGATCGTTGTGGCAGCAAGCAACACAGCAAATAGATACGAAAAAGTAAGAAATAATCAAATAAAAAAAAAAAACAAAAAAAAGAACAGCATCCATCCAACACAGCACAAAGCGTAGTACCACCACTCTACTTATATTGAATGAAAAAAAAAAAAAACTTGAAGTAAAAATAACAGCAACAACAACAACTTCACATGGAAAAAATATAAGCATAAAAATCAAATATCGAAGCAGGTGTTAGAAAAATGACTAAGATACAATTTGGTAGTATGTAATAATATATTTATACGCTCTTTGCCGTTTGTTTATTTGTTTGTTGTTGTTGTTATTGTTGCCATTGCAATTGTTGTACGAGTAGCAAATAGTATATGTTGTCATTATATGAAAATTATTTGCACAAAAAGGGGCATTTTAATGTTCCGAACAAGCAGAGATAAAGACAATACAGCAAAGCAGGCATGGTATCATGTAATTTGAAAATTTATTAATTTTTCTTAATTTTAAAATTTCAATTACTTCATTAAACATACAGATATTTTTTTTTAAGAAAATAGTGGTTCGAAAAAAGCTTAGTAGAAAATAACGCCTAAACACAAGTTTATAAAAAAGTCGTTTTTTTTTTATTTTAAATAAAGTTTTTTAAAAATTGTCCATTGCTTAAAATTGACTTAGTCACAAAGGATATTTTTAGAATATCAAACTCAAATAAAAAATTAACTAAAGTAATGGAAATTTTACTTAATTTGATTTGAAATGGGTGTTGTATGACGCCAATGCCGTTTTTTACAGAAACTAAGTAAAAATTTCCATGATGTTAGAAAATACATATTTCGTTTTTAATAGGAAATTTTTACTAAAAACTAGAAAAATATTTACTAAAAACTAATTCAGAGTTTATCCCAAAATTAGTGAAAATTTCGTTATGTGCGCCACACATTCGCCAACTTGCTGTGCATTTTTTATTTCCTTCCTTTCATTACCTTCTTCTGAACCGAAAATCTGCGGAAAAAAAGCTTTTGATGCCATCAGTGTGGTAGAACTTCCGGAAAGATTATGTACAATATTTAGTTGTATTATGTGGAATAAGAGGTGATGAAAACATTTTTATAAAACTTAAGTATTTTGGGAGTCGAAACAAGGAACTTCGGTTTCGTAGATAGGGACTTTAACCACCTCACTACTACGCCTTGCTACCTCTTAGCAGCCAGTATATATAAGTACTACATTCGCAATTTCTTACATTAACAAAAATAATTGTTTTAAAATTAGTATGTCATGAACTAAAATAAATTCAAAAATTATATTCTTTAAATTTTGAAAAAAATTGCATTATGATAAAAAAAAATATGAACTTAAATTGAGGACAGCCGCTTTCCGTTCTTAAGTATTAAAATTTTTATGAACTATTCAGGATAACGTTATTTTCTAAATATTTTTTTTACAAATAATTTTATTTGTATGACAAACTGTAAAAAAACATTCGTACTTTTAGAAAATAAGCACCCAAGATAAATAAAAATTTTCCTGAAAGTGAATTTTTAAAGAGTTCAGTACATTTGATTATTTTTTATTATAAAAAAATTTTATTTGATTTAAAAAAAATTCTACGAATTGATAAAATTATATTAAAATAAAGAAATGTTTTAAACTAATTTTCAAGGAAATTTTTTTTACTAAAATTAAGTACGTCTTTTTTTTTGAGTGTACCGGTATACGGAATTTCGGGTTGTTATATAATGATATTTTCTTAATCAGATAATTTCGCGAAATATATTTTCATATAGAAAAGAAGCTACAATCAATTGGAGAAGAAATTAATTTCTTCTAAACAGATCTTATCGAATTGTATCCATCCAAGCTTCCTGAAGCGGTGTCCAAAAATATACAAATTTAATGCTGACTGCGTTCGTAGAACTAAGTAATACTTGCAACAATACTTCAAATCCAACTGACCAACATCTCCATCTCTGTTCTCTTGGCTTAACTTTTTTTTTTATAGTGCATTTTTTTGTTGTTGTCGCAATTTTGTTTATGACTGTTAATTTTCTAAATATGATCGTTTTATATTTTTATTCTGCAATAATTCTGTATTCATTCTTTCAAAGGAGCTGCTGAGATGTATAGAAGCTTCAAATTATTTGCTATATTTTCTAAGGAAATGCTATGGAAAATGTTAACAAAAAACACTACATACCATGTGCCAAAATGGCATAGCAGCAAAAAAATACAAAATAACCAACAGAATTATGATTTACTTCTTTAAATAAACGTAAACAAGAACAACAACCACAAGAAAAAAAAAACAAACAAATAATAAAAACGGACCAGTTTTCTTAGCTAATTTTTCTTTTTTTTTTTGTGGACGTTGTTGTCTATTTCTAAGGAAATCTTGTGCCACACTTCAAGTCAATAATAAAATATTGTAATAATTTAAAATATCAGTTTTTAGCTATTGAGCCATTTACTTACTTGCATCACATGGGCCACTAACATAACATGCAAACACTTTAACTGCCAATTTGCTGTATAAAATTGCTACGAGTTGCAACAACCACATACACAGTAGTGGTGGTAGCAAGCAACAGCCGCAGTAATTGTAGTTTGTGACAGTGCCAGCAGCAACAACAGCAGAATCAGCAGCAGCATCAGTATCAGGGCAAATATCAAAGTGATTTATAACAAAGTTGTTGATTACATATTCAGTTGCTGTTACCGTTTTACAATAAAATTACTAACAATACATCAGCATCATTGTTGTAGTTCTTAAATATATGTTGCAAGATAATTTTCTAAATAAAACAATAAAACTCAGCGTTGATTAGAGAACAAAAAAAAAAGCAAATAAATAATAAGGAAATCATAACAAGAAGAATACAAAATCTTAATGCAGGTCTTCTTAAAAACAAACAAACAAATTTTAAAGATCTATAGTTTTATTACAACTTTTTTGGTGAAATTTAATGCTACAATTCTTAGATATGGATTGTAAAATACTAGAAAAGCTTTGCTATTTTTTGCACAAAATTCCAAAAAAATAAAATGATTTTTTTGAAAGTTCGATTATCGAACTCATGCCGAGATTTTAGCAATCAATTCAAGTTTTGAATGAAATACGTTACGAAGATTTATTAAATTTCTTCGAACTTTTTATATTATTTTTCTAATAATAATATCAAGCACAAAGTCTTTTTATAAAAGTAACAGTAGCAATAACTTTTAATTTTTCCGATATTTCGCTATCTCAATGGATAGCTTCTTCAGGGAATATTTTTTCTTCGACAATGACAATTTTTTTAAAAAATTTTTTACTTTTATAAAAAGACCTTGTGCTTGATATTATTATTAGAAAAATGCGATACGAAGTTTAAAATTGTTAAATTTATTAAAGAAGTTGCCATTTAATGGCACTCCGAGATGTTTATTTTTGTCCTCCAATTTCCCACATTTTGCTAATTTGGTCGCTGTGGCAGAATGTTTTTTTTTTGTTGAATGATTTAATCATTAAAAAGTGCTTTGAATTTTTTTTTTGAGTTAACCAACCATTTACTTAAATGTTTCCATTTAAAATCTAAAAATTTTATATTACTGCAGAAAAATAACTTAATCGAGAAATAAAGTTGTAAAAAAAATTTTTTGTTATTAAATTGAAACCGACCGCAAATAATACATTTTAAGTTTAAAACACAGAACCCAAAGCAACAAACCCAAACGAAAAAGGAAGGAAAAACGAAAGACACCTGTGTAATAGATGACAACCGACATTAAGATGATGATAATGATGAAGGTAAAACAAGATGAAGAAAACTCCTTCAAATTAGAATGATTAAAGAAATCATTACGAAACGATTATAAATAAAGCCAAGATCAAGTCAGTCGCCAACTGCCTGGTTTCAAAGGTAAGAAAAACAATAACAAAAGACACGTGGTCAAGATGAAGAAGTATAATATATTATATTGTTTTTTTTTATGATCACAAGACATACAAAACACTTGAGCTTTTTGTTTAATATTTTTAGCTGCAACAGTAGAACAATGACAAAACACTTATTTGTGCTTGTTTATGACTACTTTTGACAAGAAGTTTTTGGAATTGAAGTGCACGATCAAACAAACAGATGAGATGCTGTTTGAAAATGAAAAAAAAATATAAAAAAACAAAGAGCTGCAAAAGAAAATGAGTGAGCAGACGCGTGCTTCTTAAGTAAAGCCTACAATCAAACGTTTTAACACGGTCAAAGAAGGTAAATAACCGAATGACTTCTTCTTTTTGTTTGTTTTCTTCTTCTCGATTTTCCAGCAAGAGCTTTAAAGAACGTTGTAATATTTAATATTAAAAAAAATATGTGTTTACGTATAAAAACTATCCAACAAGATGGAAGAAAAGTGCACTAAAGTTGTTTGTATGGATATAATTTTTTTTTTTCGAAATTATAAATTAATTCTTTAAAGTCGAAAATGAAACAACATGTGATCATATCGGAGGATCATGATTCTTTTAAAGACTTAAAGTACGTCACACATGGCGTATTTGTATTAAAAACGAGAAATAAAGTCAAGATTTTGAAATGGTTTGATTCTCTTTACCATGTAATTGTTGCTCATGGCATTTCGCAATGGGTTAAAATTTTATTTATTATGTAGAGATGAGAACACAAAAGCAGTACTGCGAAGCATTACATTGAATGCTGTTGCCTGTTGTTAGTTGATCCTAAACGAACAATAAAAAAGTTTATTTACAAAATAATATAGTGTGAAAATAGGCGTAACAAATTTTTAAACATTAAAAGCATACTTTTGTAGTTGTGTTGTTGTTTTTATTGCTAAGCTTAAGAATAATTTTAACGAACTTTCTTTTTTTTCTTTTTTTGTTTCTTAATAAATAATTTTTCTTAAAAATACAAATAGTTTGGCTGCCTGCCCAAGCCCTGCCTACACTGCCTGCTCATTGTCCAATGATGGGCTGGTCTGGTCTGCTCAGGTCTTATGGTTAAGTAACACGGTAGCCACTTGTAAGTTTATTTTTCCCATTTACTTCTTTTGTTGCTGCTTATTGGTGTTGTTGTTGTTGTTGTATGTAGTAAATAAAATATACTTGTTTGTTGTTGTAATTTGAAAACACTGCATCGAGTACAGAATCTTTTCTACAACATCTTGCATGACGTTGTTGTTGATTATTTTATAGTTTTGACCGTTACTGTTAACGCATCTTCATTTGGTGGAGATGCTGATGATGATGCTGATGATGACGCTTGCTTTTTATAGTCCTCATCTTTACATCCACAAACGCATACATAACAACCCAGCGGGAGAAAGAAGGACTACGAAGGCCTTCTAGACGGCCTCTGCACCCCCTTCTTTTGGATGCGCTAGGCCTTCTGGCTCCATTCCATTATGATATATTTTTTACACACGATGTCATTGTGGGGAAGCCCTTCCGCATTCGTTTGGATGTTCTGAATGTATATACATATGTACCTACGTATTAATGTATGTATGTATGTATGTATGTACCTACGTATTAATGTATGTATGTATGTTATTTTATTTTTATAATGGCATTCCAAATCCTTTATTTTACTTTGGAATACGAGTATATGTATGTAACACAAAATAATTTTACTCTCTTTCTCTCTTCTCCGAGAAGCTAATTTGAAATGTCTTATTATTCATAGGGAGAGCCGAGGCCTTCTATGAAGCCTTCGTTAGCTGTTAGAAAAAAGAGGTTAGGTTAGGTTAGGTTAGGTTGGCAGGCTGCTGGTAAATGGAAGATTAGATTCCAGCTCACTTGGGTCCTGATATGGTCCCATTGTGCTACCTGTAGTGAAGACGAGTGATGGAGGAAAGGAGATTAGAAGAGTCGGAGGAAGAGTAGATGAGGGAAGACCATAGAAGAGCAAGAGAATAGTAGAAAGCAGAAACAGGTGGGAAAAACCAAAGCAAGCAGTTGTCTTGCAGAACGTCCAGGATGTCGAGCCCCCTATTGGGCGAACCATCCACTGCTCCTGATGAAGGAGCTAATACAACCGAGTTCCGTATTTGAGAGCTCGGAGAGGGTACTGAAGGATCTGCTGCCTAGAAAGCGGAGGCGGTGATCCTCCATAGCTGGGCAGAGGCATAGAAGGTGTGCGATGCTTTCTTCTTCTTCCTCGTCATTGCAGCTGGAGCAATACTCATTGTATGGTAGACCCATGCGTCTGGCATGGGTTCCGAAGGTGCAGTGTCCCGTGACCGTGGCCACAAGATTGCGCAATTGCGGTTTTGGAAAGTTCAGCAGATTTTTGGTTCTGTTGATATCAATGCAAGGCCATAGGGTCCTTGCTGTGGTACAGGATGGTTCATTAAACCATCTTGTTTGTGCCTCTTGCATAAGGGCTTTCTCGATTCGCCTCCAGCAGGCCAAGAGCGGAAGACCACAGAAATTGTCAATTTCAGCGGCCTCTAACTCTGTACCTCTCCTGGCCAGATTGTCAGCGATGAGGTTGCCTGTGTTTTCTCCGTGTCCCCGTACCCAAATAAGGGTAACACTAGAACAATTAGCCACTGTATTAAGTGATTTCCTGCATTCCAGGGTAAGGAGGGATGTTGTGTACACACCCGAAATTGCTATTATTGCAGGTTTGCTGTCGGTTATGATATGAATAACTCTATTTGTTATCCTATAGTACCGTAGCCAGTTTGTTGCCTTTTTGATGGCGGATATTTCAGCTTGTAAGATACTACATTCGTCCGGGAGTCTGAAGGAAATCCTGATCCCGAATTCTTCAATGTAGACACCCCCGCCAACCGTGGAGCCCCGTTTGGAGCCATCCGTGAACACTCGTAGGGCCCCGTGCGGTGTAGGGGGGAGGTCCTCCGATAGAGAGTAGTTAAATGCTCTATAAAAGGAAGGTCTTGGAATGCAATAGTCGATGAGATCAGGGATAGTTCCCATGGTCTCTACAATGCTAGCGTGACCCCATGGTCGATATTTCCATGCGTCAGTTGTACTAAGTCGCACCGCAGTGCGTAGGGCTAGCTTCCTAGCCAAAAGATCGACTGGAAGCCAGCCCAGCATAGCAAAAAGGGCCTTTGTGGGCGTAGTTCTAAGGGCACCAGTTATCATGATTGCCATTAAGCGGAGAGTTCTCTCAATTCGCTGTCGGTTTGTTGCCAAGTCCAGTGCTTTCCACCAGATTGTTACACCATAGAAAAGAGTTGGTTTGATGACCGTTTCAAATATCCAATTAATCCCCTTGGGACTTATGCCCCAGGTAGGACCAATGGCTTTCTTGCAAACATATAATGCCGCTACGGCTTTTGTTGCACGAGCATGAAGATTGTCTCTCCATGTTAATTTATTATCAAGGATAATGCCTAAGAATTTGGCTTTATCCGATAGGGCTAGTGTGGTGCCATTTATTTTGGGTAGAGTGAAGGTGGGAATTTTGTATCTTCTAGTGAAGAGCACTAGTTCCGTTTTGGTTGGGTTGACGCTGAGGCCGTTCTGTGAGCACCATTTACAGACCTCACTGAGTGCATCTTCCAGCCTGTAGCTAATTGTGTCAAGATGGAAGCCCGAGATAGTCACTGCCACATCATCTGCATATGCAACAGTATTGACGCACATGGACTCCAGTTTTCTAAGCAGGACGTTTAATGCCACATTCCATAGCAGAGGGGATAGGACACCACCTTGTGGTGTGCCCTTGCGGGCGTACCTGGTAATACGTGCTTCCCCCATGGTAGATGTGATGGCTCTGCGTTCAAGCAAATTCTTGATGAATTGACATAGTGACTGCTCTATTCCTAGCTCTGTGAGAGCTTGGGTAATAGCATCCGAGTTGATATTGTTAAAGGCGCCCTCAATGTCCATGAAGGCCGCTAGAGTATAATTCTTATGCTCAAGTGACCCTTCAATGTGACCTACGAGCGAATGTAACGCCGTCTCAACCGATTTGCCTTTGGTGTAGGCGTGTTGATTGGCTGATAAAAGATTACTGTCGATTGTTATAGTTCTAATATGAACGTCGATCAGTCTTTCTAAAGTCTTTAAAAGAAAAGATGTAAGGCTGATAGGTCTAAAGTCCTTTGCCTTCGAGTGCGATGCTTTTCCCCCTTTTGGGATGAAAATTACATCGCATTTGGTCCATTGTTGCGGAATATGGGACCAGTCAAGACATGCTCTGTATATTATGAGCAGCCAGGGTGTAACAAGGTCTAAATTGTGTTGTAGATCTGCGGGAATGATTCCGTCCGGCCCAGGTGATTTGTACGGATGGAAGCTTTTAATAGCCCAGTGAAGTCTGTCAGTAGTTATTGCTACGTTCGTCATACTCCGGGCAGGAGGGGAAGCATTTTGTACCTCCATAAAAGGGGAACAGCCCGGAAAGTGAGTTTCCATTAGGGCTTCTAGGGACTCCAAGGAGTTAGTAGTCCATTTGCCGTCTAGTTTCTGGATGAATCCAGGTACGGACGGTTGTTTGGCCAGAATTTTGCGCAGCCTGTTAGTGTCGGAGAGGGATTCCACATTTCCGCAGAAATCTTTCCAAGACTTACGTTTAGCGTTTCTAACCTGATTTTTGAATTTATTCAATGAGGCTTTGTAAAGAGCCCAGTTACCTGTTCTTTTTGCCCCATTAAAGAGTCTGCGGCAGCTCCTGCGAGACTCTTCTAGGCTGACAGACCACCAAGGTGGTTTGCTATTTTTGCGTTGTGTGGAAGATTTGCAAGAGATTCTTGTTGCTTCCTTAAAAGCATTAGTTAGATTATTGACTGCTATTTCTATATCGGCTACTTCCTCTATGTTTGGAGGATGTGCAATTGAGTTGGTAAGGATATTCTTATGTTCCTCCCAGTTCGTTTTACGCCTATTAACGAAAAGCTTGGTGCTTCCAGTTTTTAAGCTGATATTGAATTCAATATAGCGGTGATCAGAAAAGGAGCAGTCAGCTGAGACCCTCCAGTTCCTAATTATGTGAGCGTGTCTCGCACTAGCAAGTGTAATGTCTAGTACTTCTTGTCTGTTTGAGACTACAAAAGTTGGTTCTGAACCTTGATTCAGCACTACTAAGTTTTTATCAATAATGAAG
Organism: Lypha dubia; assembly: GCA_947311025.1. Taxonomy (NCBI): domain Eukaryota; kingdom Metazoa; phylum Arthropoda; class Insecta; order Diptera; family Tachinidae; genus Lypha; species Lypha dubia. The sequence goes on along the minus strand of OX371263.1, from coordinate 30,437,944 downwards.
TCGAATATACACTCACCCCTTTCGTTGGTATTTGAGCTACCCCAGATGTGGTGATGTGCGTTAGCGTCCGCACCCAACAGGATTGGTATGCCTTTCAAGTTGGCGTTGTGTGCCATTTTGTGGACCAGATTGTGTGGTGGTTGGTCCGCATGATCATGCGCCATGTAGCAGGATAGGATCCATATGGTGGATCCTCCTGTCTCCCATGCTGCAGTTACAGTGTCTTCATCACTAAAATCGGATAGAATGAAGATATTGAGATTTGTTTTGGCTAAGATACAGGATCGAATGTTTTTAGCGTTGTTACCTGTTTTTGTTGCATACAGCAGTTTGTAGCCAGTGGTGCTAAGTCCAAGTATTCTGCCGTTTTTGGTCCACGGCTCTTGGACTAGCACAATGTCCTCCCCTTTTTCTGAAAGGCGGAGGGTTAATGCAGCTGATGCTGCCTTAGAGTGCTGCAGATTAACCTGTAGCACTTTCGCCATTGTCCGTGTCGGGGTCATAGACGGCATTTGCCTCGGCATCACCCTGACTCGGGTTCAGGAGTGCGTCCTCGTCATCTCCAAAAATGAGTCCCTCCAGGAGATCCCCAACCAAACCGGCTGTTGATTGGGAACATCCTGAAGTGACCGATTCCGTGGAGTCCCCTATGACCTCCGTACCGGCTGGCTTGTCAGGTGTTGTTTTTGCCAGCTCCTTCACATGGCCGCTAGCATTGTCGGGATCGCGTTCGCCATCACCGCGGTACACACTGAGCCTGATTCCCATAAAACCATAGAAGACCAGGCCCTGTCTGTCCCGAAGTAGAGGCAACGTCTCCTTATTCAGGACAACGATCACCTTCCTACGTGCACCTTCCGCCCCAAAAACCTTGACCACCTTCCAATCACTGGTTGGTAGGTCAGGGTTTGCACGACGGAAGATGCCTAGGATAGCCTCTGGGTCATGCGGCTCTGCCGGAATGGTCGCAACTGCTCTCGGTCTACGAGGAATTTCGTTTACCGGGACCAGCTCCAACCTCGCGCCAGGCCACACCTCGCCAAGAGACTCGATCACTAGCTTAAGTTTGGTGACCGACCTCTCGTCCGTGCAAGACACCAGTTTAACACGGCCCTGGACCCAGCCAGCGTCCGTGAATTGAGGCGAGGTTTCTTGGACCTCGCTGGTGTTGAGCAGGTAGACGTCAAGCAGCTTTTGACAGATCAAACCCCATTGAGCATGGTCGATTGATCCGTCGCTGTTGCTGCGATCCAGAACAGCTCTTATCAGCGGATTTTTTGCAACCTCGCTGTAAGACCTGTTCGTGATTTTGCCGTCACCCTGTCTTGGTTTTTTATTTTGTGGCTGCATCTGCTGCTGAGACGAATCCTCTCCTGATCTTTGTCTTTTGGGGCCAAAACTTGAAGCCGGTTTGGCAGTGCCCTCAGGAGAAGATCCGTCTACAGTAGCCAGATGTGTCTTAGCCCAAGCTAGCGAGGATTTCTCCGCGCTAGTGAGTTCCGCCGCCGCTTTTTTGCCCAACCGCTCGATATAGCGTCGAGCGGCCCGAGTCTCGGAAATGGCTTTGCGGGACGAGAACTTCCTCTCTCGTGAACTTGTCGAGGCGGATACATCAGGCACAGTTGCCTTCGCTACAACCGGCGTATCCGCTTCGATGGTATTGGGTGCAGTTGGCGCGACTGGAGCGTGTACAGCCGGCGCACCCTCTGATTCACTGATTGCTGGTGCATTAGGCACAGCTGCTTTGACCGCAGCCGGCGCACCCGCAGATGTTTGCTTGGGTACACGAGGCACAGCAGAGGATTTCTCAGCCGGCGTACCCGTTTTGATAATGGTGGCTAGGTTTTTACCAGCCGCGGAGGTGCCTGGACTTTCATCCCTGGACACACTCCGCTGCACTCTTGCCCTACCTAGCGACAGGGCAGCTGGTTTATTGTTTTGTTTGTTTGTTTTTGTTTTTGTGTTTAGTTTATTTTTATTGTCAATTTTGTTCCCACGAGTAAGCACGTAAGGTGTTGGACCCTCCATGCAGTGACGGCGTGCATGGATTAGGCAAATAGTTTTTACAACCGATCCGTGCCCTGGCATCGGAGGGGAGCCGTTAGGGACCAGTTCTCTTTAACCACTTACTGGCCATGCGTACCTCGGCACGGCTTCCAGCCACCTTGTACTTACAAGTGGAGTAGATTTGTTTTGGTCCGCGGGTCCGGTAGTCTTAGTCACCGTCACGAGGGTGTAGGAGAGTCATGCCCACGACCCGAGGTCTGCCGCAAGACCACCTAAGGGTGTGAATTTACAGTCGACCCTACGTCGTGCAGCAGCCCCTCAGCAAGAACTCATTCATGATGGAATGCCGGTCTTGCTCAGGGGCCGCTGGGAGATGACTCTCCCTCATGACCACACTCGTACCAAGCACCAGCATGAGCTGCCTGCTTGAGACGAGTGCCCTCATGTTTCGTTAGGATGATCTAAAAGCACCTGGGACCTCGGCCTGGCATAATACCACGTGTACCCCTGGTGTGCTGAGCACACGTAGTATTAGACCCGACCCGAGTCATGTCGTTGACTTATCAACCGTTTGTTGATTAATAAGCCATTTACATTTCTCTACCCCTATCCGCCACCTGGGGACGCGCCCGATGGGAGACTACCACCTCTCCACACGGGTAGAAAAAAGAGGAATTTATTCAAAAACAATCCCAAGAAGGCGTTTAAAAAGGCCTGAATTTAGAAGGTCTTCTGAGTTTTGCCGCTGGAATATTAATATACATACATATGTACGTGTGTGTGTGTATGTAAACACACCCTGCAGGAAATGTCGCTTTTGACTTTGTCACCAGTACTACTCTCTATTACCCCCCATACAATGCTTTGTGCTATAGACATTTAGCATGTGCTTGTCATTGAAAATGTACTGTTACTAAGAGTGTTGACTAGGTAGTGATTACGTAGTTCTAATGGGACCAAGTGGAGACCTTCAAACCAGAATGTTACTAGTACATTTATATAATTTTAGTCTAGCTGTTAAAACAAACTAAAAAGTGTAGACGTATTATTGACAATGTCATCAAGAAGTCAGCACTAGTGGTCAAATTGGTGGCCTGTCAGCAATAAGCCCAGTAAAAAGTCACCAAACAAGTAGACAAAAGTGGTGACCTGGAGACTACAGGGCATCTATGAGTTTACATACTTTCAAAGATGTTTTCTTATGCCCAACATTTGATTTTTCGGAATTGCATCAGCCAGCTTTTCGTTTGTTTATTTGTACTCTTGTTGGTTGACTCTAGTAAATTGCAGTTTGTTCTTCGTAGAACTAGAAGAAGCTCATAAAGATTCTTACAAGCCCCAAACATTAAGTGAAAATAAATTGTAAAGATAATAAAAAAGCAAAGCAAAGAAAATAAATACGATTTTACTGCAGCACATAATCTGATGACATGTAACGGTTAACCAGCGGAGACTCCTCTGTCCATAAAATAACGACAACTGTAATTAATGTTGAACTTATATATGAAAATCGTAAAAGTTTGAAATTTATTGTCAAAACTGATTTCGGAAACTTTTTGTTTTTCTACATTTGGCAAAACGCAATATAAAAGAATTTATAAAATATTGTTAGAAATTTTGTACGAAGAAAACATAAAGTCAAAGTGCGATTTAAAACATCGAATGGATGGATGAAGACACAAAAATGAAAACAACAAGTGATGCTAAATGATCATCTCGGGGGTGATCGTGTTTCCTGACAATTTAATTTTATTTTAAAAAGCGTCATTCATGCGGAAAATATATTGATCCTTTGTAAGGCATTGTTCATTCTCAACCTCCAATACCTCCAATTTGTCAGATTACAGTATAACCTCGTTTAACGCAACCAAAAGTTCATTTAGAATGAAACAATGTTTACTTTTAAAAGTGTAATGCTTTTTTTTATTAATATTAAAAAACAAAAAAGATCTACATAAGTAATAATTTGCGTGTTACGATAATCGAGGAGTTCCAAATATCCAGGCTACACTGTATTTCACTGTAAAATGTCACTTTTATACTTGTGCGAAAGTGGTAAAATTATAACTAACCTCTTCCATATCACCGAAATTTTACAGAATGTGAAATTTTTTTTAGCATCATCTTACGACATTTATTGTCTCACAATTATAGTTGTCACAGAAAAACAACACCCTCTCGTTTTCCCCTGATCCTACATGATTTTACAGGGTTATTTATGCACGTTATTTTAAGGCAACATTTTGCCGATTGTCAAAATAAAAAAAAATATAAACTTTTTGTATTTTAATTTGCCGATCGTTATTGAAACTTTTTCGATTTGATTCTGAACTTCAGATTTCTTCACATGCACAAATTTTGTTGCCTCCAATTAAATTTAAAATTTTTTATAGTCTTTTATTTTTACAGTCGTCGGGTCGGGTATGTAGTTGAATAATTTCGTTAGATAATTGAAAAATTGCTTTGCCATTAAAGTTTATTTTGTTTGGTTTTGTAGGTTTTTAATAATTTATGTGGTCAATTTCATATACAATCATGTCTATGGACACGTGCCATAACTGTAGTTTTATGCTGCTAAACTGACTTTGGCGTTTTTTGAAACGAAAAAAAAAAATGTGGAACTAAAACTGGTTCGTTATGGAGGCCATAATTGAAAAATTGTTTTCAACACTTAACAAAAGAGAGGAGAAGAAACAAAAAAAAAACCATAAAAAAGTAAACTTTGAAAACTCCACGATTGTAATTGTGTTCTCTAGACAAGATCAACAAACACACTTTATTTAAGATAAAATCTTTTTGATTTGTAACAAAAGCTCTCAGTGGGTTGTAATTTTAAATTATTTTCGAAAATTAGACAAACTTTAAATGAGTGTAGAAAAGGGAGTTAAAAGAATAATGAGGTTTTAAACGACGGCTTAAAGCCATCATTTAATTTGTAATGATTAAGCATATTTTTCAAGTTCTTTTTTGTTTAGGCCTAAACTTAATTATTTTAATATTTGAGAGGAGAAAAAATCTTTTTTCAACTGAGGAAAAGAAAAATATAATTTTTGCTTTAAGCATTTTTTTTTCTAATTTAAGTTTAAGGCTTAAATATTTTCTGTTTTTGAATTAAAAAAAAAAAGCAGTGTTTAACTTAAAGCTCAATTAATCTAAATAAAATCGATTATATTTTCCCCCTTTTTTTCGCTATTCATCTGATAATTTATTCCTGCGTTAAGCCTATTGTAATGATTGATGCTTTTTATTCCAAAAAGTGTTAATGAGCATCGTCGTCAGCCTGTTTTTCTTTCGTTTTTTTTTTTTGCCATAAATTTTACTTAAAAATATCAAGCATCACAACATTAAAGGTTTATAAATTCATAATTCATAACACAAAAAAAAAAACGAAAAAACAAGATCTTAAATATCAAGCCACCGATAATAAAATAACAACAGCCATTCGCTAGATCAGGTATTGAAAAGTAATTTGCATTTTTTCCATCTTCATCTTTGGGCTGTGAATCCTTAATCCCTTCAGGGCTTGATAAACCAACATTAACAAAAAATTTATAGATACAATAACTGGGTATGAAAAAAAAACAGCATTCGAATAGTATGACACTAAGCATGCTTATACTGAACGTGCGACTAGAAAAATTATAAATAAATAAACTTTTGATATGAAACCAACCAGCAAAAAGGAAGAAGAAAAAAAACGATTTATGAGTTTTTGATTGCAAAATGTATGATAATCCAAATGTTGATATATATAAAATAGAACGAGAATATATACGAGTAAATGACAATAAGAAAAACAAAAACTATTATTTTTTCAAGTGTCAGCATTAAATTAGAAATTAGAAAAAAAAAAGGATTTTTAACCCCTCAGGATATTTAAATTAAAACAGCTTTCGTTGTGTGTGAGTGAGTGAACATATTTTGCGTCTCTTAGATCTTTTAAATAAAGCACGTGAGTTAATTTTTCTAACGTTTGTTGTTTTTGTTTCATTATTATTGATCGTGATGCCATGATTATGTAGATTTCTCTTCAAAAACTCATTTACTATTTTTACTTCTTTTAGTTTTGCAATGATGGTGGTTTATTTTCTTTTATATCCTATTTTTGATATTAAGTAAAATATTTAAATTTTCTACAGAAGTTTGTAACATTTCAACTGAAAATATGAATGTAGAATACATGTTCAGAGACATCTTTTCAGATTAGTTTGCAAGAATTTGGGAGAGTACAGAATATCTTGTATTTGAAGATTTGTTATCCGTTTGTATGTAGTTGATACCTGAAGTTGGCTGCAATAGAAAATATGTAGCAACATCGTTAAACCATAAATAGGAACTTTTCCTGTCTAAAAGGCGTCTGAGGAACTTCTTACCCCGTACCCCGTAGTGCAGTGGATATTATGCTACACTATTGAAATTGAGGTAGCAAATTGAAGTCGATTCCTGCTAGTACCCTGGGTGTTTTTGAATACAAAGGCAAAAAGACGTAGGGTGGTGTTGGCAGAAGTGGTTAGCGCGTTGACTACTAAGCAAACAATGACTTTTGGGCCTGGGTTCAAACCCTGGCCAGAGCAAGTCAATCAACACCATTAATTTCTGTAATATACATTAGTGAGACATTGTATTAATTATTGTCGGACTATTTAAGTGATGAAGGCATAGCACTGGTCACTAAAAACTGTTCCGATAGCGATTGATGCTGTTCCAAGCTAATGTACACAACATCGCCCTTCTTCGTCAGTTAGAAGAAACGTCGGCGAAGTAAAACAATTAATAAAATGCCTGGCTAATACAGCTTAGCAAAGTTAATGCGTCTACTTAACACCGGAGGTGTCTCCACACGCGCAAAGCAGAGTTGTGAAAGAGTTAATCCTTCTAAATTTTCAACATCTATCTTCTCTAATCTCTACCCTATCCTGAGTTCCGGCACAGTGCACTGCATACGTAGGGGTCATCCTCTCAGTGCTGGTCCTAATCAAAAAAAAAAAAAAAAAAAACACGATGTGTGTGTTTGTTTGCAATGCAAATTTGTGATACCGACTTTGAAGAAATGGACATCAAATCTGCCACAATGTTTTCGTTCTTTTTGTTTTTCTCTTGGTAGCGCTAAAAAGCTGTCGTTGTTGCCTTAATTATTTTAACATTATTCCACTATATTCTCTGTAATAACTATAATGTCATACAGTTAAAAAAACGCATTAAAAATACATATTAAGAATTTTGTATTCATAAGTTGACACTTCGTTTGCATAAAACACATTAACTGTCTGCGCATGTGCAGAATTGCAAGAACTACAACCGAGGAGGCACAACTTAAACTAAAAACAGGCAAAAAAATAAACAAGAAACTACAAACCAGTTAAAATTATCATTTAACATATGACGCTTCAATGATTAGACAAAAATATAAAAAAAAACAGTTACGCACCCATTTTTACAAGGCGATGCTTTTTTTCTTAACAAATAAATCACACACAATCTTGTTTAAAAAACACTTTGTCACGTTTTTGTCTACAAATAAAAAGATATTAAAGATTAAAGAATTTTCATACATTAAATATTTTTTTATTTACGCTTATTCAATTCAAATTTTGTCAAGAATTAGGGGATTAAATAGAGGCGTATGAATTTAACAAAACTTAAACCCTATTTAAATATTTTATGCTCTTAGTCATCATCTTGCAACGGTTGTCATGATCATGGCTGAAAACATCAGCACGCCATTTTTAACACAATTTTAATGTTGCTGGTGCTGCTGCACAAATTAATCATTATTCATTTATTAGTTTCAAATTGTTAACAACTACTTTTATTTCTTATATTTACGAAAAAAAAGTTTTTGTTGCTGATTAACGAAAATAAAAAGTAAGAAAACAATACCTGAAGCAAAAAAAGCTATAAATTTATGACTCACATGAAAAGAGGCGGCTAAATTGTCTGACCGTCTATTTGAATAACCAAAATGTCTAGTTTCTTGTTGTAGTTGTAGTTTATAAATATGATCTTGAAACGATACTACTTGTTGTACCTGCTTCACACGTTTTTTTTTCTTCTTCTTTTGTCTTTGTATTTTTTGTATTTAATTGTTTTTGTTTTTTTAACTTTAAATTGGTTGCGAATCTTATAAAACCTTAAGAGTACATTTTTCTAACTGTGGCTGTAACCAATTCTCCAATAAGCAACAACATCACATCCCAAAAATCCAAAAAGCAGAAACACGTTGCATGAGTCATCCCTAAGAAAACCTTTTAGAAATTATAAACAAGTATCGAAGAAAAGAAAAATGATTTTTAGCATATATTGTGCCAACACTGAGAGAAATGGGGTGAGAATGGACGTAAACCAGCGTAAGCGTATAAAATTACGAGTTTAAACTTTCATCTGTTTTCGACCGATATTCCGCAGCGAAAGGACCTATTTTTTACTTTTATCATAAATCTGCCATATTATTATTGTTGAAACTATTCATACTTGATTTAATGCTCTTAAAATTACCCTAAGTTTAACTAAATCACCGTTTAAACATTAACTAACTAATACTATATACAGTCGAAGCCCGGTATAGCGAATGATATAATGTCACACCCATTCGTTATAGTGGAAAATTCATTATACCTATAGCAAAGTTTTTTATTTTATTTATTTATTTTATATACTTATATTTATTTAAATTAAATGTTAAAAATAACTTTAATGTTAAAACTAAGCAAAAGTTGTTTGTTTCTGCTCTATTTGCTTTTTTTTTTGACAGCTTCTTCTTGTAATTCTCTTAAAACTAATGATTTCGAAAAAGAAATATTATTTTGCTGACTCCATTGAAAGCACTTGTCCAAACATTTAATTACTTCAGCATGTTTTATTTTTGCTTCATTATCGGCCACTTTTAATTACAATTTCTACACTATTTTGTTTTCTTCGTCTGACATGAAATTATCATTTTTGTTCCAAACATTTAAATCTTCTGCATTAAAAGGAATCTAGTAAAACAAAACATTCGTGTGTATGTAAATAGAAAACAACTAAAACTAAGTGCTGCAGTTTCTTACATTTGGAAAAACTATGGTCAAAAGTTTAACACCACTTCGAAGAAAAACGAATTCATCTCCTTAAAAATTCTTGCCAAAGGTTTGTCATCCTCCTAATCAAATTCTTAATCTTTGTAAATTAAAACTTTGCTTAGCTAACGAATGTTGATCAATGCTTTTCTGCAGGCAAGTGCAATCATACAAAATTCATCACGAATATTCTTCCTTTTTGTCTTTTCTTTTCTATTAAAACACATAAACAATGTTTTCTGTGTTTATTTTTTCAATCATTCGTTATACTGGGCGTAAAAATTTCCAAATATTCTTTATATGAGGTACTTAGTACTTAGGGAAAACTGATTCGTTATATCGCGAATTCGCTATAATGAGTATTTGTTATACCGAGCGTTGACTGTATATATAATCAGTACTAATGGCGTACTGATTTCGGAAAAATGAATTGTACTTCATTTGTAGTTTAACAATTTTCTCACAGTGTTTGATTTTCAACTAACCTAGTAAGTTGTGTTAGTTTTAGCTAAAGAAAACTGAAATTAAACACAACAGGTAGTCTTTTTTTTTAATGCAAACATGGGCAGAAGAATAAAATAAAATCTTGGCCTTTTTTCGCTCCTTCTTCAATTCAACGTTGTTTTTTATTATTAACCACACAGAGACCCTGAAAGATCGTTTTTAAAACATTTTAATGGCAAAAACTGATCACTGATCGCTGATCTTTTAAATAAAATCAACACAAAAAACACTATAGCAAATATACAAGCAAACAAACAAACAAACTAAATTTTTTTCTTTAATGTGTGATGTTGACTTGGTGTGCTTTTGTTATTTTGTTGTTGCTGTTGCTGTTGTTCTTTCTTGTCTTGATTTGTAGGTCTGTTTTAAGTTTTTGCAAAAGTTTCTTTCTTTTTTTTTTTTTTTTCTTAGCTTGAAATACATAATTTTAGAGATGAGTCATTGTCTCTTATAACTTCTTTATAAAATGTTTGTTCAACACAATAAGAAAAAGGAAATTTTGCAAAGACCTTTTGATGGGACATGAGCTGAATATTAAATAAATTAAAAATAAAACAAAAATGAATATTAAGCTTCTTGTTCGGAACGCAAAAAGATATTAAAAACAAAAAAAATTATATAGATAAGGCGAGATATTGATTGAATCGCCAGAACGAAAGACAAGTAAATTAAAAAGATTAATAAAATGGGGACATTTTATGTTAAATTGAAATTGAAATAAAAATGATAATTCAGAAGATTTGAACAAATTTTGAAAGATCGCTACAATAAATAATTCTGGCAAGAAAAAAAAAACAGTTTCTAATCATATGTATGTAATCATGAACACCGAAACTTCCAATTTTTGAGCTCGCTAAATATTATGTGAAAATCTTCGGCAAGGCTCAAACCAATTGCCAAGTCGTAAAAGTTAATCTGATCTACATACATATGTACATACTTTCCCCCTAATTCATAAATGATTATTAAAGTTATTGTGGCGTTAATGTACGAATTTTGTATGAGAAAACCGGTTTTAATGTGCACATTAACTTTATGAATCGTTTATGAATTACACCTTTTATATTTAAATATAAAAAAAATTCTATTTTCATCCCCGATATCTGTCGAACCAATAAAGAGAAGAGGTTTTCAGGCATTCAAATTTGGGCTCTTAAAATTAGACAATTTAATGGGTGGGAGGTTTCAATAAGAACCGAAAATTTCAGAAATCGGCTTGCTGAGATCTTATTTAATCTTATTTAATCAGAATGACGGCTTACCATGTGTCTCAAGTTGAATCGGCTCAGATTCATACGAAATCTAACATGCGAAAAAATTCTATGAATGACGAAAAATTCGTAACATACTGAATCGCAGAAACACACACATGCATTAACTAAAGCCATACCAATGTGTTTGCAAAATTAATCGGAATACTTTTCTGGGGAATACTTTTCAAACGTCTCAGCCAGATAAGAAGTGGGGCTTCGAAAATCTGGCTAAAGTCAGAATCTTTCCCTTTCCTTCATGTTAGAAGTTAAACATTTAATTCAAATAAAGTGTAAAACAGAAGATTCTTTATATCTCTATTAGTGATGTTACGAATACTTGTATTCGAGACTATTCGCCTATTTCAAGATATTCGTATTCGTATTCGCAAAATTTAAGCGAATATTTGTCGAATAATTTGCACATACTTTCTTTCCAAAGCAAAAAAAAAAATACATAAAGTTTAAAAAATTACATGAAATGTACAAAAATATATTAATTTTAAATTATTTTGATTTAAAGAAAACCCTTTGTCATCTGAGAAGAAATGATCTTCCAAACAGCACTGACTTACTACCTAAAAGTGCAAAAACTAAATCTGAAAGTATGTATGTAAAATAAGAACAAGAACTGCAAGAGTTGATGATGAAGAATTCTTGTTAAACACTTAGAAAAAGTATTCACTCCGAATATTTCTGCTGATTTTGGTTAACTGCCACCAGTCATCTCTTTACCAGAAATATCGCTAAAATTTAACATTGTGGAGATTGAAAAGGCCATTACTAGTCTTAACACCAGAAAAGCCCCAGGTGTCGAAAAAATAATCAACAAAATGCTTCAAGAATGGCCTTACACTGCAAAAAGAATAATACTATTCATTTTAACAGTATTTTACGCCTAGAACACTATCCTAAAGAATGGAAGGTTTCGCTAATTACTATGATACCAAAGCCCGGCAAGGATCATACAAAGGTTGAATCCTATCGGCCTATTAGTTTATTGCCCAACATTTCAAAACTATTTGAAAAGCTGTACATAAGCAAGCTGATGCCTATAGTGTCTAGTAATGGATGCATTCCAGATCATCAATTCGGTTTTCGGAGACAGCATAACACTATTGAACAAACTCGCAGGTTTGTGAGTGTTGTTAGAGACACTTTTGAAAAACAGAAATATTGCTCTGCGCTCTTTATTGATGTCTCACAAGCTTTCGATAAAGTATGGCACGAAGGTCTTTTCAATAAATTAACACAAAATCTACCAGCAAACATCGTAAAGCTTTTAAAAAGCTATTTAATGGAACGTAAATTTGTAGTTAGGGAAGGCAATTTTTTAAGCCCTCCGCAGTCGATTGAAGCCGGAGTCCCTCAAGGCAGTATAGTCGGTCCATTACTTTATTTAATATATGCCTCTGACTTACCGTTAAGCAGTAACATTCACACGTCAACATTTGCTGATGATACGGCTTTTCTAAGCGTTCATGAAAATCCTGTAGAAGCTTCCCGGAATCTACAAGGGTACATCTCAAAATTGGAAACATGGCTAAAACAATGAGCAGAAATGTGTACACGTTACTTTTACTTTACGCAGGGAAACATGTCCGCCTATACAAATCAACACCGAGACTATACCGCAACACACTGTAGTCAAATATCTAGGCGTTCATCTTGATCGTCGTTTAACATGGAAATCGCACATAGACGCAAATCTGATCCAAATGAAATAAAAGCAGCCCAAATGAATTGGCTTATCGGAAGAAACTCTATACTAAGCCTTGACTGTAAACTTCTCTTATACAACGCGGTCCTGAAACCAATATGGTCCTATGGAATCCAGTTATGGTGCACTGCCTCAGCATCAAATGTCGAAGAAATGCAAAGGCGACAGAATAAAATTCTACGTACAATAACAGCAGCCCCCTGGTATATCCGAAACCTGCGAATTCACAAAGTCCTTGCTCTTCCGTTGGTGAAGACAGTATTTTCGAAACACGAGAAAAAATACATTAAAAAACTTGAGTTGCACCCAAATGTACTTGCACGCAATATTCTAGAGTATAGAAGCCACACCCGTCTGAGGAAGAGGGATACTCTTTCTCTCAGCCATACACGAGAGATGTAAAACAACAAAAATCAACCGTTGAAACTAAAAAAATTTGTTCAGCATTGGCTAACATTTTTTTTATTTTTTAGATTTAAGACTTGAAAAACTTATTGATTTTTCAATTTAAAATTGAAGATTCAATAAATAATAAAATTATCAAAAAAAAAAAAAAAGAATAACGAAAAAATTTGTGATCGAAATTTTTTTTTATTATTATACAATTATTTTTTCTCGATTTACAACAATTTCAAATATGTATAAAAATTGCTATGGATATTAAGAATTTTCTATAAAAATCTATTTATCGATATGAAAAATTATCGATACAAAAATTTTTATCGATAAAAAAATTTTCTGTTAAAGTAATTTTAGCGAAATACTTTCTTGAAATAAGTGCAATAGTAAAAAGTACCTTCAAATAAAGTACTTTAGATAATTATTTAATATAAGAACACCTAAATAATTTAGTTATCACAAATCTTTGTTTATATTTTTGTAACTGATCGTATACAAAACGTTTTTTTGATCTCTACTAAGCAGAAGTTCTTTGCTGATAAGAAAAATATAAAATTTTTAAAGATTAAGTACGCAAATTTCTTATTGATACGACCAGTGAGTATTTGTTTTGTTTTGCAAAAGTACAATTCCAAAATATTATTTGCAATTCAGAGATCGTTATAGTTAATTAAGCCACACACTGAAGAAGTAGCAAAATAATTAAGATGGCGAGGAGACAATTTTCCAACAATATTTTCACGCTGGCAGCTGTATTTCTAATGACAGTATCTGGTCTTCCAAATGGAAATGTAGGTCAGTAGTACACTTTTCTTACTTCAAAGCTAATTTGTATTTACGATATAACTTTCTTAATTTGCAAACAGCCAATAAATATTTTTTGGAAAAGCAAAAATTTTTATTTGAAATTGTGCGCAATCTGCAGGAGCCCTTGGCAATAGATGAATGGATAAATGTAGGAAAAACTTTGGTACTGGATAAAGCCAATTATATAGTAAGTTCTTTCATTATGGGAATATTGATACATCGAGTCATAACCGCAAAAACAGCTTCAGCGACGTGGATTTCAATTTTAATTTTTTTTTTTGTAATAAATGAAATAATTCGCAACATTTGCATAATATCTTATAATTTCATGGCCACACACGGAACCGCTACGAATTTATAACAAAATCAATTTTTTTCAAGAGTGCATTGAATGATTCTTTTTATTTTTTCGTGACAGAGGCTTGTCACTTAATCTAAAATTGTTTTTGTCGTTTAAACTATTTTTGCGGTTATGACTCGACATACATATTTAATAATATTTCATTTTATTTTTCCTTTAAATCTTAGGATTTTAACAAATTAATGGAGAAATATTTATTGAAAATAACTAGAAATTCGTTGCTGCCTTTAAATGATATTTTTATGTTGGCCGATAAGACACAATTGGAGGAACTAAAAGGTTTATATTATTTCCTCTGCAATGCCAGAGATTTCGAGACCTTGAAGCAAAATATATGCTGGGCTCGTTGTCATGTACAGCCTCAAATGTTTCTATATGCCTTGACACAAATTCTTATGAAAAGAGAAGATTTGAACGATCTTCATTTGCCAAAAATCTATGAAATATGGCCTCAGCATTTCTTTGCGGATAAATATGTTAGAAATTTGCAACATTTTAATTATGTCCAGTGGAGCAGAACAGACATTTATGAGGGATGCATCGAAAACCCTAAAGAGTCCTGCAAAGGTGAGGATCAGTGGTGGTGCAAAAAAGAATTACAATTTAAAATCTATGAGCAAAAAGAGCGCGTTATTTTACCCAAAACAATTTATGGAGACTTTCGCAATTCTGGCAAATGGTTGCAGGCATTAGAAGATGTGGATTTTTATTGGTTGCCGGTAGATTTTAGCCGCGAAGTGGCCAAGAAAAAAGAACGCACAGAAAGATCTGTAAGTTATTTAATAGAAGATAAAGATTGGAATACCTACTGGTATTACATTAATATGGGCTTGTGGTTAAATGAACGAGGAGAAGATAATTTATATAGCAAATCCTTAAGAGACTGGTGGTACTGGAATTTACAACAAATTGTTGCCAGATATAAAATGGAAGGCTCTTCAACAATATCCAGCTTTAATTTGGATCCATTTTTAATAAATTATCAAAGTGTTAAATACAAGCCGCTTGATGACAGAGTTTCACAAGAAATTTACAATTTTGTAAATGAGTTAATTGCCACAACTGAAAATGCTTTAAGCGAACAAATGTATGAACTAAACAACCGAACCATGTTGCAATTAAATAATCCTGATCATTTGGAATTTTTTCTCAATCAAAATTTTGCCATAGAAAAAATTTCAACAGCTTTTATGTCTGCAACAAGCAAACGCAGCGACACGCACACGGTGTTTCAATATTTTGAAACAATGTTAAGATCTCAAGAATTCTATCATTATGCAGATATAATTCTCAATCTTTATAAATCTTTAAAAACAACATTTGATCCTTATAAACCACAAGATTTACAAAGCACTGGCGTAACAATTAATGGTGTGGAAATTACAGATTTAAAAACTTATTTCGAACTGCACGATACAGATGTAACAAATCTATTGCGATTTTCTAATGTCTATTTTGAAGGAAATTTTTTGTGGTTTAAATCACTATTGGCAAGACAGCAGACACTTCAACACCAACCATTTAAATTTACATTCAATTTCACATCGGATAAAGCACAGACAGTTTTAGTAAGAACATTTTTGAGTCGTGATTGTGCAAATGGAGAGTGCTCTACACCAACTGAAAAACTATTTCAATTGGATACATTTGTCAGCACTTTAGCTGTGGGTAATAATATCGTGGAGCGAGAATCAAAGGATTTTTACGGTTATATGCCCGCTTCCCTTAGTTACACGGAATTGTATCATTTCACCCGTTTAGCCTTAAATGAAGAATATGAATTTCCTTTGAATAATACTTTGGGAAATTGTAGATTTCCTGATCATTTAATGCTGCCCAAGGGAATAATGGGCAAAGGTTTACCAGTTCGATTTGTGTTTGTCGCAACAGTCTACAATTATCGTTTTCATAAGGCTTTCAATATGGATTGTGATTTTTCCGGTGGTATTTTTCAACTCGATGATTTTCCGCCAGGATTTCCATTTGATCGTGAAATTCCGGATGATATATTCGCCCAGGATAATGTATGGATTAATAAAATGAATATTTATCATGATGATGAAAACTTATTGACATGAGATATGTATATGATGGAAAGCAACACAAATGCATGCATGCATGCATATCGCACTCTAAATACAAAAGGGTCACAACTCAAAATTTTCCAAAACTGACTTTTTTCCATAAATTAATTCAGAGTACACATCTCTAACTACCGGAAAAATTTCTCTCACACCACTATCTTCTTTAACTTGAAAAATACAGTTAAATCTATTTTTATGTTAAGTGTGTTGCTTCTGCACGAAAACAGTTTTTTGTCTCTCCTATAAATTTTAGTATTTCGAGTTGTGACCCTTTTGTATTTAGGGTGCGATATGCATGCATGTGTCTGCTCTCATCCACAGTATCTCCCTTTCTTTGTTCGTAGCCTCGTTTTAGGCTCGAACCTGACTATATTATTTGACCTAGTTTCTTCTATGCATGAGTAAGTAAACATGGCTTAGAATAATTCTCTAATAAAGATTTATTATTTTTCTTATATTCGTTTTTAAAGAATAATAAAATATCGAAACCAAAATACATGTTTAATTTTAAAATAAATTTTTTTTTAACGACAAAACTAGTTTTCTTTTTTATTACAGTGGAATGACGTTGTATAAAATTAATTTTTATGTATGTATGTATGTATGTACTTACAAACATTCATATGTATGTATGTATGGATCTGTGTGAGTTTATTTAGTATATTTGAAGCCAGTGTGCAGTATTAATTGTGTATATGAACATTGGAAACAATATTATAAACACCTGCATGATTTTAAAATCAAATCACAATAGTGTATAATAAAGCAGTAACCACATCTACACATCAAATACTGCTACTGCTGTTATTGCTGCAGCTAAGACACCAATAACAACAACAACTAACCATGATGTACTTGTACTTCTCGTACAAGAATAATAAAATCAACAACAACTTCTGCAGTTCAAAACAACCTGAAAGCCAAATATATTGATAACCCCTATTAAAAGAAATATAGTCAGTCGTCACAAGAACAGCAGAGACGATGGCGACGGCGACGACGACAATTGTACATGAATAAACATTAACTGTGGGACAGACGGCTGGATGGATGGATAGATGGATGGATGGACGGACAGACAGACAAGTGTATAGAAAAATTGGAGCCAAAACAAAAAGAAGAAGAAGACAAAAATAAAACAACACATCACACAAAAATTGATAATACATATTCATAAAAATTAAAAATAAAATTAAGAAAAAAAAAATCAGAAAAACGTACAACAAAATTTGTAAGAAAAAAAATATTAAAGTGTTTCATCAGCACTTTGGTAAGAAGGTGTCCGGTCCGGTCCGTCCGTCTATTCCTCCGTCTGGCCATGCGTATTTCTTGTCTTTTCTTAATTGTTGCCTTTAGGTAACAAAATATCTCTTCATAAACCCAAAACCGAAAACAAAACAGCCCTTAATTTTTGTTCCTCATTTTGAAAACGTCATTTTGTTTAATTTGTTATTTTTAGGATCTTTGGCTTTTATTTCTTAGAAATTTAAAACTTTTGCTGCGCAATAGTATTTTGCTTAGCAAATGGAAAAGGCAACAAAAAAAAAAAAAAGGAAACCTTTCAAATGGTAACTAACCATTATAAATCTTATTGATGACGATAATGGTTTCAATATGTAACCCTCCTTCAAATAAAATGCATACATACATATGTATGTATGAATGTGTGCAAGATAGAACAAAACCAAAAATAAACCCAAAAACAGGTATACAAAACAAAACGATCACATTTTGTGCAAAAAGGTAGGGGTTTAAAAAATATCATGATAATTTTTGTTTTATCTCTTAAAAGAAAAGAAAGAAGTTTTATTTTTGTAGTAAAAATTTCGTGTTTAAACAATTATTATTGTTTGGAAGTTATTTAATTTATGTTTATTTGTAGTAAAGGTTATATGCGAGTGAATAAATAAGATCAGTTTATGATTATGTTGAAAACTTCCGTCCTTTTACTTTATTTTTCGCAGATTATGGTTCTTAATATTAATCCTGTTGATATTAATGCTAACGCCTTCATAAAGCTACGTTCACATTTATCAAATATTTGTCAAGAAAAATGTAACCAAGAAAGAAAATAGTAATTAAATTCCTTTAATTCCAATAATTTTTTAATTATTGGTTCGCATATTTTAAAAAACTATATCAAAATACCTTTTTGTAGAATTATTAGTTTTATTTTGTAATATAAAAACAAAATTAAATGACACTATTCATAAGAAAAACTAGTGGTTAAGTTTTTTTGGACAAATATTTAATAAATGTGAACGTAGCTTAAGCTTTGTATGATTGATCTTTACTAGGGGATCGGTTCGGAACTCGATAATCGGTTAATAGCACTAATGAAAATAAAAGCGAATGTGTAATTTATTTATTTTTCTCAGATAAAAACCAAAAATAAAATAGATCAAACATTTTTAGTCGAGACACTTTTGCAGTTAACAGAGGACTGTTAAGCACTATTTTGCTCATACTATGTTCACACGGACAGAAATTATAGAGGTTCGCGGGCCAACCTTGATTGAACCTACATGTTTCGCCATACAAAATTTTGAGAGCGAACCTACGTGTTTCATTTTGAACCTTGTTGTGAACCCGTATAATTTAATATCATCTCTAATTTTGATAGCAAATTATCGCTAGTTTATCTGAACTAGTTGTCCAAAATTATTTTAACAAAGAAAAACAATTGACAAGTGGTAAAATATAATAAAAAACATTGAACAACTATACAGCATATATTTATATTTATGTAAATAATTAAATAAAATGAAAAAGCAATAAATATTCAATCGTATTTTAAACAGTAAAAGAATGTCGAAATACGAACCAATCTAGAATATGTCGTCTGAACACATGGGTTCGAAATCGAACCTAGCGAACCTAGTGTTTCAGTTCGTCGTGTGAACATAGTCAAACTCATTATATTTTTCAAATCGAAAATTTATCATACATATTTCGATAGCTAACCCTCTAAGTTATCGATGTAAGACAAAAAAAGCGATTTGAAAAAAGAAACGAGTAAGGGCCTTTCTATATTAAGGTACATATCGTGTATATACACTATTTTTTAACAATTTTTATATCAACTAAAGAATTTTGCTATTCACGGATGTCTCGAAAACCATTTTTAAAGAAAGCAAGTTCTAAATTCTCCACGAAATCTGCGGCGGGCTTACAAAAAGTCCTGCCAAATTTCATGTCTGTAAATGAAATTTCTTTGAAAATGAAAATTCCTTAACGGAAGAGAAAACAAAATCATAGTTAATTATTCTGGTGCTACACCAGATGGTCAAACGGCCAGTTATTTTAGATTTCTTCAATGTATCAGTAAATTTTTATCAATTTAAAAATCTTTTGATTTCAATGTCACTGCATTCATTGTGGTTGATTTTTATACCAGATTATTTTTGATAAATAGAAAATGGAATACATTTTCTTTATTATAAAAAAATATTTTAAAAATAATTGCGGTTTTTTCACTATGAATTCTGTGATGAACTCATTATTCAAGTGTTTCTTTCAGCAAAGAATTTTCACTTAAACCACAGTGTTTTTTTTTACGTTATAAATTTTTAATAATTATTTATAAATAATACAACAATTTAACTGAACTTTAGTGTGTATCACTAAATTGCCTTCGTTTATAGAAATGACAGTAAATGAGAATTTAAATTAAGAGAGTAAAGTAACTTTTTCAAAGATTTTCTTATATAAAAATTGTTGTTAAATAAATTTATTTTCGATAATTTTTAACTTTTGTGCAAGTGCAGTCGAATTTGCACTTTCACATGACCATTTGCACCAAACACTGAATACTGCCAATCTGTTTCGAAAATCGATGTTTGTTGTTAAATAAATTTCCATTATTAAAGTAAATACTCTATGTGTAATGTGTAAATAGTACGCACATTCAGTGTTTGGTGCAAGTGATCTTGCAAAAGTGGAAATGCAAAATAGTGATGGCAGTCGAATTTGCACTTTCCCAGAACCATTTCCACTACAAGCACTGAATACTACCTGAATGTTTCTCAATATATATCTCTTTTTAAAAAGCCTTTTTAACATTGTGAAATTGTCTCCGTTTTATAGCCAGCCGCTTACGGTTGGTTTATTCTTTTCGTCAACATGACCTACATTTTTCTCTGCAAATCCTAACGAAATTCAATTTTTGACTTCTTTATAAGATAACATGCTGTTTTTATTTGATTATTACAAAAATTTTATTATGTACGAGTATATGCATAAAAAATAAAATGTTCCTCTAAAGAAAAACAATATTTAATAAAATCTGCATGCCAAGGTTGTCAACTTGTGGCAAATGTTAAGAAAACAAAACATAAACTGGCTGGCTTGGCTTGGCTGTTTGTCTAGGCGACTGACCAACAATTAAACATAAATTGCAATTTGAATGTTGCATAGATGGCGCTGTATGGTGCAATATTTACAAGATATTTATACAAAAAAAAAAAAAAAAGACTAGCAGCAGCAGCAATTATACATAGAAAAGTAACGTAAACGAGCCCCCATGATATTCCAATTAATAAATAAATTAATACTCATTCATAACGTTGTACTTGCATCTCGTATACTCGTATGGTGTAAGCATACATTTAAATGGTTGAAAATTATAATTGTTGTTACTGCAGTTTGGCCGCAAAATATTATACTCGATCGCTTAAGATTTATTTTGAGACAAACGTTAAGTAATTCCTGCAATTTATGTGATATTTTACTTAAAGCCAAAAACAAGCTTAATGCTCGAGAAAAAATGTTGGTAATTATTTATGGTGCAAAATTTAATTAACTTATAGCTAATCAATTAATCATTGAACTTGTAAACTACGGTTTAGTTAAACTAAACCAAAACTTAGTATCTGTTTAAACTTAACAGCTGTTTGAAAAATATGGCGGCGATTAAAGCAGGATACCGATCAAAAATATTTAATCTGGGTTGGCACCTTAAACCCAGTTTAAAAATGGTGTTAACGTTTAATGGTTTATTAAATTGCTGCTTTAAAGACATTTTAAATGAAAATAAAAAAGGAATTGATTTACTCTGATCCAGAAAAAATTACTCAAAGAAGATCGAACCGGTTTTGTTGTACAGTTTCTCTTACAAGATGTGATTGGTAAAATGAGAGAAATGCCTGTTGCAAAATGATGGCGCCATTCTGTAGTTCTGTAATTAAATGCTTTATCTTCAGGCCACGACTATCCACCGATCTCTTTTATGGATCGCCACAAACGCACAATTTAGGAAACAGTTTGAATCCATGAAAAAGTTTAAAATTATTTACTGTTTTTATTTTTTTTGTGAGTGTCTCAACAAATGTGTGTACGTACACATGAGTTGCTTGCAGCAATAATTAACAATTCATTAATACGTTAAATGTATTATTATTTTTTTATAATGACCGAATTTCCAGCAATAAAACCAAAAATATTTGGCGATAAAAATAGATTCAAATACTCGTTGACTTGTTTTATTTGAAATGAATTGAAAAACAAGATGAAAGAAAAACAAAAATCGACAATTTCATTATAAGTTTGTGAATTGAATTAAAAATTGTCATTTTCATTAGACTTAAAGACGTCAACATTTGTCAGCCAGCCACTTGAGCGTCGTAAAGAACTATTAAGCTCTCACAAGTAAAACCTCAAAGACTCGATCGTCTCACGCAGACACTCCCGGTGATTTCAATTCATTCCGTTTTGCAGCTGTGTTGAAAGCAAGTTTTATGCAAAATTCGAAGCGTAATTAAATTAAATAAATGCCCCCATATACGGTTGATATGTAATTTTCTTTAATTTGTTTGATTTGATTTTAACAATTAAATTAATTAAAAAAACTCAGCAGGTAAATATTTTATTAAAAACATTTATTTAGAATTTTAATTTCAATTTAGATTTTTGCATTTATGCATTTTCAATTCAATTTTCTTTGTATGCAATTCTGTATCTGTGGTTTTTTTTATATATCTGTAATTTAAATAAATGCAATTGCACTTGATTTTTCACAGCCTAGAAAATTTCATAAAATTTACACAAATCCATCATCGTATTTTAAATCATAAATGCTTTAATGCCTCTGAATTGCCGTTGCTTTAGTATTTATTAATTTTTATTTGCCACAAATGCAAACAGTTTTTTTTTTGTTTTTAGTTTTCTGTTAAAAAAATATTTATAAAATACTTCCCTAAATAGAAAAATTTAATGTGCGCAGCACATTCAGTGCAAATGTGTAACTAAAAACTTTAATGCATTAGTGAACACAGTGTAACGATAGAGTTTATTTTTGTAAAGTTGAAGACTTGAACTCCGGACCATCGCCTTTTAAGAATTTTTCGATCTAGAGAAGAATTGAAAACAGCCGATTTAATTTTGAAAAATTAAAAACTAAACGTACTCGTTTTCTGAAATTTTCATATAGAAAGTTTGTCGAACACAGTTGCAATAAAATTTGCGCCATTCAAAACATTTTGCAAAATATAAAATAAATTACCAAATTATTGCTTTGGCAGAAATTTGTACATCAATTTCAAAATAAATGTTTCGAAATTATTTTGCCAACGATATCTATCGATCAAATCAATCAGTTTCAAATAAATTTTCAACAAGAAAAACCATTGTTGTAATATTATTGAGACTAACATTTTATGGTCACTGCTTGAAAATAAGAATATTGATAATATGTTAAAATATATTCAAGTATTAGAAACAACAATAATTTGATTACGTCAAACAAATTTATGTTAACATTTAATCAGTTTAACTTTATCTTGCGTGCATATAATATTAATTCTATATGCTGACCACAATCATAATATTATTCCGCAAATTAACTTCGACAATCATATATAATCAATAATCGTGCTTATATGTTTATTTTCAAAATCTCTGCGCCAGGCCAAGTTCGGCCACACAGTGTGTATATTTACACGAAACCATTCGAGCTGTTTTTACCCCCCTCATAACTTTGCTCCTCTTGTTCATAATAGAATGAAACTTAAAACATAAGGTCTCCCCACAGAGGTGACCTAACAGGTTCAACCGTAAAAGCTTCTCAAAATATTTAGGTGTGAAAAGACCATAATTTAGTACATATTCACTGACTCACTCACTGACTCATCAATATTATTGGGCACTTACAGTATAGCTAGAGAGCTGAAACTCCGTACAGAGAGAAATTAACCAGAAAAATCTGAAAACAGGAATTTTCCTTCCGGGGGAACTAGGGTGCCCCTTTTTTGTATAGGGCACTTCCAGTATAGCTAGAAAGCTGAAATTTGGTACACAGGCAGGTAGTGATGAGAAATTACCGAAAATGATTTTTTAACGGGCACTTTTTATCTGGGGGGACAATCATGCCCCTGCTTTGTATGGGGCACTTCTAGTAGACCTAGAAAGCTTAAATTTCGTACACAGGTAAGTCCTGATGAAAAATTTAAAAAAAATAATTTTTAAACGGAAACTTTTCACCTGGGGGACTAGGGTTCCCTTATTTGTATGGGGCCTTTCCAGTATAGCTAGAAAGCTGAAATTTCGTACACAGGTAGGCCCAGATAAGCAACACATATTAATATTTATACAAAAACATCTTAGAAAAAAGAAGTGAGATCCGCAAAAAAACACAAATGTGAAAATAAGGCCAAGTTCCTATCTAAAATATTTCGGCCGTAAAAAGTACTGAGATCAAAATAAGGACCAAGTTCTTGATAGGTACAATTCCATCTCATTTCTAGGCAACCTGTAAGCGTAGCAAATTTTATTTTTGCCTTTCTAATATCTGAAAGAATTCTTGGAAAAATATTGCCAAGCCTATAAGGTTATTATACTTTTCGAATTAAAAAGACATAATCATATTATGTTTTCCTCAATAATGTTTTTTCCTTCGCATATGTTTGCCTTTATGGTTGCAGATGAAGCGGAGTAATCTACCATAAATTGTTTGGGTAAATGTGTGAATAAAAAGAATATCAGCAGAGGAACATATAGGAGAGCAGTGATCATACCACTAACGATCATAACAATTTAGATCATTAATTTAATAACTCTATATTAATTTAACAAATAAAAAAACTATTGTATTACACTGTGTCAGTTTTTTTCACTTGAAAAAAAAAGAAAATTTTGAAGTGCAATTTTTTTTATTAATTTCCTTATTTATTCATGCAACTCGTTTATTTCATGTTATTGCAATTGTTAGCTTAAATGCAAGAAGAAGAAGAAGAAAAAATAAAATTTTAAAACTAACGAAATGAATTTGAAAATTTTTTTCCACTACAATTTAGAAAAAGTCTCCCTCTTTTCATATAGAATGTGTGTGTTGACAGCATTTTTGTTGCACTTTGATGCCATTTATAGAGTTTTTTTCCGTTAACAATAATTTGTATTTGTAGCTGCAATTGCTGGTGATATTGCTGCAAGTAAATATTGCTATTGCTGTTGTTTTTGTTGCAAGTTAAAGCCCTAATAGTTAAACAAATGTTGAGGGATTTTCATGTATGGCTTTTTAATTTTGTATACAAAATATGAATAGAATTTTTGTTTTGTGTGGCTGTGGCTGTGACTGTGGCCGTGGCAAACGAACTTTTGTAATTCAGGCGGTTTTTTTTCTATTTATTGGCTCTGAGCCAATAGGCCCCCTGGGTATAATGTTTTCGTAAAGTATAGAATCTAGTAAGTAATTGTTGATTGTTAGTGCTCAATAAAAAATATATTTTTGTTATTTGCTAACAGGACTTTAGTCAATTGCTTGGTTTTTTTATGATTAAATTTTAATATATTATTATGATTGTTGTGTTTATCTTTCAGTTAAATTAAATAAATTAAAATTACAAGAAGTAACAAAAAAACTAAAAATTTTAAAAGTTTTATCACGATATAAATCAAGTCAAGAAAAATAACAGATATTTTTATAAGAAAATTTAACACCTTTTGCTGTAATAAAACTCTGGAAATTTCATAAGAATTTTGTAAGCTATAATCCTGCCAGTTATGCATAATTAATAAGTAAAAAATAATATACATATATGTATGTATACATATAAGAAAACTTAAAACGCAAGCCGCAAACCTCCAATCAACATTAATTATGGCAATAAAACTTTGTAGTTTGATATTCAGAGCCTATAATTTTTTCTAAAAATTGTAGATAAAACACAGCCATTTAAAAATATTCAGAAAACAAATAAAAAAACAACTATCCTCTCCTGGTTGCTGTAAGACATTTTCTACAGAAATACAAAGAAATAAAAATCCATAAAATAAACTGAAAAGCAAAAGAAAACAAAATAATTTTTAAAAAATATTTAAAATTTAAATTAACGGGCAGGCAAGAGGTGAACACAGAGCACAACGATCACAAGATCTTTCATGATCGTGTTCGTAGTATACTATTGAACTGGGATCATGTATGATCTTTATAGAAAACTTAATCGCAGCCACCATCTTTAAATTAGACAAAGAAAATCAAATTGATTAATTTAGGGTCGGTGATCAACCAAACTCGATCATACAATGAATGGTTAAAAGATCAAAAAATAAATTATTTAATTTAAATAATTTTCTAAAGGAAATATTTCAAAGTCAATTATGATATTTCGTAGACGCCCCTTAAAATTAGGCATGCTCATATTTGTTTCAGTATATTCAGACTATTTTTTTTAATTTTAGTTCTTGTTTCCAAAAAAGTACAAACATTGAATATCTTTTTAACTGCTTTCTATAAGAGAAAAATCTTTAAAGTTTTTGTTCTAAATAAAATTGTTGGCAAGAAGTTCTTGTAAATGTAAAAAATTATATTCAAAGATGCAGAAAGATTCTTCGGTTCACAAATAATCCAACAAAAAGATCTTAAAGGTGATAAAGCATACATAAGCTTTGTTGTGTTCAAGATTGATTTTATTTTTTATTTAAATTTGCTCCCAATGTGGTTTTATCTGTTACACAAAAACAGGCACCAAATGATTAAGTTCACATACAAGCATGGTTAAAACAAATAAACCACTTACTGGTCAGTTAGTCAGTCAGTCAGTTATTCACTCTTTTAGTCACTGCTTAATTACTGCAAGTTCTTTTCTATAAGAAAAGCTTCACTTTTCAATCTTCAAGTCAATCCAATTATTTGACTAAGTGTGGTGCTGGGTGCCTTTTCATTAGCGACTGTTTGAATATTTAACAGAATATTAAAGATTTTCAACGCAATTCAAAACGTTATGAAAAGTGAGATAATAAATTTTTCATATGTCCACAATTCAACAGTCTGCTGTTGCTTAAAGATATAAAAATATGTACATACAAACATATATATTTTTCATTAGTAAAGTTGCAAGTTTAACTGTCTCATAAAAGCTGTTTGCCAAATTTGACTTATTTTGAAACACAAATAAAATATTTTTACTTAATTAACATAAACTGGGTCAAACTGTACTAATTTGGTGTTAAATCAATGATTAAACGTTTTCATAAACTTCATCTTTTTTTGTTTGTTTCTTTTCTTTATAGTGAGTAATAAATCTGCTAAAATTTAAGCAATTTGTTTTACACTGTAACACTGATCAGAGAATTTGAATATTTCCTTTGTATTTGTTCCGCTTTAACGCAAAAAACTGCTCAATGGCTTGTGATGGATGACATTTGGTAGACGGATGGTATGTGATTTAGTTTAAAATATTAAGTCCATATAAAATATAGTGTACCCTTTAAGGGGGACAAAATGGTAGTTCTGGTAACTTTTATTTTTGTATTAATGGTTAAAAAATATTTAAAAAATAACTTACTTCCAGGAAGAAGAAACTAGAAAAAAATTTTACTTTTGGTACTTTTTTCCTCATGGTACTTATTTACTTTTACTACATACCTGCTTTAATTTATTTAACATTTTTAGATGCATGTTTTTGATATTATATAAAACTTTGGTCCTTTATATTAAATATAGGGTTCTTTTTAAGGTGGACAAAATGATAGCCTTAGTACCTTTTATTTTTGTACTAATGGTTAATAAATTTTTAAAAATTAATATACTTTCTTCAGGCTGAAATTAGGAGAAAAACTGGCACTATTGGTACATTTTTCCTTAAGGTACTTATTTACTTTTAGTACTTTTTTTGGAATTTGAGAAGTTCTCTTAATGGATTTACTGGAAATTTGATAGATGCGTAGCACTTGACCCAGATTTAAATATTGGGTACTTTTTAGGGGCTAAAAAACGGGTCAAATTGGTACTTTCGGTACTTTAGTTTTTGTTTTCCTATTTAGTTTTACATTAACACACAACGACTGAAAGTTGGTACTTTTGGTACCTTTTTGTTTCTTCGTCCAATTAAAGGGGGTATTTTTTTTAAATGTTCTTAAAAGCAGCTTTTAAAACCTTGTCGAAAAGTTGCAATAAAATCTTTAAGTCCTAGGAAAAATGAAATTTTAAGAAACGATCGCCTTAAAACGAAGCGTTTGACAGGGGTATGGAGGTGGATTAGCCAAATTTTCAGATATAAAGAACCAATGTCGTCAAGGACGACCATGAACTGCCGTGAACTATTTGCGGAATTGGAGCTTCCCTTTGGTATTGTAAATCGTAGTTGCATTTTAACACTATTTAGGGAGGGAATCAAACTGGTTGTTCCCACATGAATTACTGGAAAAATTACTGCAGTTTGATAAAGGTATAGTGGTGGATAGAAGGAACCAGTGTCGTCAAGAATGATCATGAAATGCCTTAAGAAAAGTATTTAATTTAATATGGACATGAAGCAGCCGTACTTATTGGAATTCAAGCTAAATTGTTAACTGGAGACTTAAGTAATTAAAGAGGAAAAGTCACTCTGTAATAAAATTTTCTTAATCGTTTATTTTAAACTTTTGAAAATTGTTTATAAATAAAAAGAAAACGTAACTTTTTTGAAAAGATTCAATAAAAAAATTCTTCTTAAAATTACATCTTTACGAAGTAGCTTTAAAGTGTACTTTTTCTGGACATGAATTTTCTATTATAAAAAGGGACTTTTTTACAAACGGACTTTTTTACAAAAGGACTTGTTTCCAAAGAAACTTTTTATAAAAGCACCAATTGAAACAGTTACGTTTCAAAATGGTCAGTGTTCTTTTCGAAAGCCCTCTTTTGAAACGTTAACTTTTTAATAGGAACTTCAGATTTTTTATCACGGTACTTTTTAATAAACGTTCCTTTTTCAGGAAATCTAGTTCAGTCTTTTTTATTAATTTACAGGTTTTTTTTAAATTATAATAAAATACTTTTATAATGAACTACTTCTTTCTTTAATAATTTTACGAGTTTTACCTTCCGCGAATTCTGAACATTGATTTTTTCCAAATGTTTCTTTCGAACAACCATTTTTAAATACTTTTTTTTATCAAAATAATCTTAATGGAATTATGTACGTCTATTATGAAATTTGTTAACATGAGCATTAGAAGGATCATATAACTTTCTTTACAGATACACACAAACTTACATACATACTTATAGTGGCTTTGATAAATTATTAGCCGCAACCATTCTTTTGAACTAGAGTCAGCCAGCCAGAAGCTACCGTTAAATAATAAAATCTGTATTGATCCAAGAACGTTCATCATGAGCTCTAAGAACACACATCAGCATAAAAAAGCTAGTTAAAAATAAACTATGGAGCAGTTAATTACAAGAGAAGCATATAATTTAAGAAAAAACAAAGTCTTTAATTTATGCCAATAGTCGACTACTACTAATGATCACATACGAAACACAGATGTTGTTGTTCACATGAATATTAATAAACAATTTCCTAGTTTAATTTTTTTAAGAATTTGCAAAAAAGAGAATCAGCAAAAAAAAAAAAGAAAAACGAAAAAAATCGATCTGAATTCATAACAAAGAAAATGAATAAATGATACAAAAGATTTCTAAGGAGCAACTTGATAAAAATATAATAAAAAAACAATTGCAAGACGATGAGTATTTAAATGTGAAACAGTTAATTATTTCCAGCCATATTCCCGTGTAATTATATGATTAATTTTGAATTTGTTTAATGTGTTTTGTTTTTTCTCTTCATTATTATTTGCTGTAATAATACCTGCAGGTTCCAAACCATTAAGTTTTAGTCAAACAGCCAGGCATGGCAGGCATAGTGATTGTTGGTAGCAGCCAAAACCAGACAAAAGCATTAACCATGATTAACATGAAACTCATATAATTTTAACACTTTTTCAGGCCATATTTAGAGTTGTTGCCACTTTTAGTCATTAATTTTAATATGATTAAATAATTTTTTTTTTGTATTTTCGTTGTTGCAATTTGCATTAAAATGTGAGATTATGACGCACATTGCAAATTTGTATGGTTTTTTTTTATTTTTTTTTGTTTAAAGTTCTTTTTTTCTTTGGAAATTATTAACAATATCACATTTTAATAATGTGGAAGCAAAAATCGACCGACGCATCATCATCATCATGTCAGTTTATTTTTTCATTGAAATAATGTATTTCTGTTGTTGTGTTCTGTTGTTTTGTAAGCCAAAGTAGTGCCAGAACGGGAATCAGTTTGAGTTGTAGGATGACAATTAATTGCTATCTTTTGGATTTTAACAACGACAACAATAGCAACTAAAATAAAAAAAAACAACAAAATTATAATCCGTTACGCATCAAATGATTTTACATTAATAAGCTTTTTAGATATTAAACAGTGTAAAAAATTATTTAACAAAATAAAAAAAAAAATTTTAATTGCATGGATCTGCGTCTGGCCGTTTTAGTTCATGAACCACTTTGTTTGTTTGTTCTTTTAATATTAATCCGTTACTACATTTGGTGGCACTTTTTTTTAGCAGTTTTAACTCTTTTTTTTTCGTATGATTAATCCGAATCGTACTTTGGTCGTAACTTATGAAATCTTTTGCCTTTTTAGTAGATAGTGATCATTTTGGATAAATTTTTTGAGCAAATCTTGTAACACATTTTAGCAAGCAAACTAACTAACTCACTAACTAACTAATAATTAATGTCTTAGCACTCTTAGTTCGGTTTCCATAATAGCGAACACCGCAGCCGGTGAGTTAAATTACCAATCAAATATTAGGAGAAGAAAAACATTTTTGCAGAGTATTTTCTAGCAATTCTGCTACCTTAGGACCAACTTGGTGAGGGTTCAGACATTGCATATTTGCTCCGGGAATATTGTTAACTATTCGAAGATACTAAACTCTTTGTCAATTTTTTCAATAACAAGTTTTCATTTACTACGTTAAAAAATTTAATAAGTTCTGTTTTAAGAAGGACCAATTGCAGTTATGTGGAAGGATATTTTAATACACACTTTCGTCGCAGCATCTTAATGATCATCGCAATACTTCAAAGATAAAAGTTAATTATTCCAATTAATGGTTCGTTATTCTTTTTGACTTAATGCTTTCTTAGCGTAAATCTATTAAGTCTTTCATTAATTTTGTATCAACAAACAGTTTTACTTATGTGATTATTTATAAAATAAATCAAATTTTGTATTGCTGAATCTTTACAATTATTGAATCACAAGAAGCAATACAAAACTTATTATAATAAACAGTTTTACATTATATATCAATGATTATTTACATATATGCAACGAATGTGTACATGAAATCAACGTATTTTTTCAAATTAAGTAAAAAAATATTTTGAAGGGTTGTGATATAAAAACGATTACATGGAATACAAAGTAGTACTTATGGTGGAGAGTGGGGGATGTCCTATAAACTTCCTGTTTAATTTCAATATTAAATCTCTGCTGCTAAGCCTTGAGTCGAAGATTGTCAAGACTTTCACATGAGCTGGTGACATAGCAGAAACTATCTCCGAGGATAATCTCAGTCCATAGAGTGTGCACTCCTTAGTGCATGGAGTGACACCGTTGACTTGTCATTTACCCACCTACAGCTGAACTGGTACCTTGCGCAATGAATCAATACAAAATTGCAAATTTATTTTTATATTGCAAATTTTCTAAGGATTCTTTATTGCAACACATTCACAGTAACACCCTAAGACCTAAATTTTGAAATCGAAGCTCTAAATATTATGCAGTAAATCTTCGTAGTTGGGGAGCTCATACGGTGTATTATTTTAAATAAGTTCTTTACAAAAACTTCGCAAATTATTTAACTCTTTTAATTAGCTGGCATCAAATTAATAGTAAACATTATTTTAACATTGCATTTTTGTGTAACAAAGAACTATTCAAGTTCTAAATGAGTGACTAATAGCAAATAAACTTAACATGTAAAGGCAACAAGGTGTTGCTATTTACAAAATATACAACAAGTAATAAATTAAACAACAGTAAAAACAAATGGAATGTCAGCAATAAATGCAAAAAAGGAAATGCTTTTTTTAGGCACAAATATTCCAGATATGCAGAAAAATTTTAAAAATACTTTAAAATAATTTCACATTTTCGTACTCACGGAAGCCTTATTTTCTCTTCTTGTATGCGAGCGTATTCCTTAACCTACGACACATGAAATTGTGGTAAGCGCATGACTTTTAAAAGAAACCAAAATAACAAAGAAAAAAATAAAAGAAAAACAACAAATAAAATACAACGAGTATTTGTGACCACCACATGCAAAGCTTAAATTGTGTCAAACCGAATTTTTTTACAATCGAATAAATTAAATCACAAAATGTCATCAAAATGTCCCTGAAATACTTATTTACGAAAAAAATATAGAAAAAATAATTGCATCATATTAAAATGGTGTGTTTTTCTAGCATTATTTATTTTATAAAATAATTAATACAACATTTGTATCAGCATTTAAACAAATTTATCAAGCCAGAGTATGGCGCAAAAAAATATGTTTTTATGTACAGAAGTTTTTGTGAAGGAAAAAATATTACCTCCTCTTAGAATATGACACAATTATCAAAATATAATTTCTTTTTTTTCCAATCTCACATAAAAATTTTGTAGTTCAGTGTGGCTAATGTGGCGTTAAATTAACAACAACACAAAAGAAACGTTTATGGGCTCGTAATTAAAATATAATATATTATATATACATATTATACATACATAACTGTTTGCTTAAAATAAAGGTTGGGCTGGTTTACGTGGCTGCCTGCTACGCGCAAGCATTCAAGCGGAATCAATGAGATTCCGTTTTGACAGACCACTCCACTCGTCAGTGTCAACCTGATTAGGCCTCAGATTCGGAGTAAGATTCTAGATCCATCCCGTCGAATTAAGGTATCTAATAACGTCACCTAGACCTATCCCTGATACCTCCGAGAGATCGTCTATTATGATGTTGCCTAGAAATTTGAGTCTCGAATGGTGTAAGGCCGGGCATTCGCAAAGAAAGTGGAAGACTGTTTCCTCTTTGCTTTGATCCGGGCAACTACGGCAGAACGCATTGTAGGAAAGGCCCATCCTGTTAGCGTGTCTCCCGGCAGATCCAGCCCTGGCCAGTTCATCCGCCTGTTCGTTGCCTTGGAAGTTGCTATGTGCGGGAACCCAGATGAGGGTGACGTCAGTCTGACTACCTAGTCTGGATAACGCGTCCTTGCACTGGCTAACTAAGGTTGAAAAAGTAGCGTGTGACCTTAGAGACAGAAGTGCCGCTTGGCTATCGACAAAGATGCCGACTCTTCCTTGGACACCCCTGTCAATCAAAACCCTACACGCCTCCCTTATGGCCAATATTTCCGCCTGAAATACACTAGCTTCATCAGGAAGTCGGAATGAGAGTTTTATTCCAAGGTCACTCGAAAATACTCCAGAGCCCACACCGCAGATCATTCTTGATCCATCAGTATACGTCCTGAAGTTAAAGTCTTTTTCTATGTTTCCCCCCTTCCACTCCCGTCTGGATGGAATAAGAACTTTGAACGTACTGTCAAAGCCCAGATGAGGTACCATGTAATCGGTGGGTTTCCTCAGTGTCGGTGGTAACTGATCTAGGATTCTGGCATGACCATAGGTCCTTGATCTCCACCTCCCAGATGCCGCTAGTCTTGCCGCACTGGTTGAGGATGCCGCCAATAAATGTAGGTCGATCGGAATCAGATTTAGCATAGCATTCAGAGCCTCTGAAGGACTAGTACGTAAACATCCAGTAATCCCGATGCAAGCAGATCTCTGTATTCTGTATAGTTGGTCTACCACATATTTCTTATTTGTGGCGGGCCACCATACTACCGATCCGTAAGTTAATATAGGACGTACAAATGCCGTGTACATCCATTTAAGCATGTTAGGGGTTAGGCCCCATTTGGAGCCAAACATCCTCCGACAGGAGTAATAGGCAACTGTGGCCTTTTTGACCCTGTGTTGCACATTTTGTTTCCACGATAGTTTTGTGTCCAGGATGACTCCTATATATTTTGCATTATCCGATAGAGACAGTTCCAGATTATGTAGCCGAGGGAGTCTAAAGCTCTGGACTTTGGTCTTAGTAGTAAAAAGTACCAGCTCCGTCTTGCTAGGGTTCACACTTAGACCACAACCTGTAGCCCATTTGCTGAGTGTACCCAAGGCACTGGACATGATATCGCTTATCACGTCCGTGAACATCCCTGATACCATTATTACTACATCGTCCGCATAAGCCACAGCTTTCACTCCCGCAGTGTTCAGTCTGAGAAGAATTGTTTTAACAACGAGAAGCCATAGCAGTGGGGAGATCACCCCGCCCTGTGGTGTTCCTCTGCATGCCCATTTTGACTTCTCGCTGTTTCCTAGTTTTGCGGTGACGTTTCTTGCCTTCAACATGGTGATGATCCAGTTGCTAATGTATTCTTCTACATCGGCATCCTGGAGAGACTGTTGAATGGCTGTCACTGATACATTGTTAAAGGCGCCTTCTATGTCTAGGAAGGCAGCCAAAGTATATTGTTTATTTTCAAGAGATCTCTCTATGAACCTTACCACCTCATGTAGTGCTGTTTCAGTAGAGCGTCCCTTAAGGTAGGCATGCTGACTTTCTGAGAGAGTTGACGACCCAGCAAGTCGATGTCTAATGTGAGAATCTATTAATCTTTCCAGCGTCTTGACCAAGAAAATGAAAGGCTGATTGGCCTGAAGTCTTTTGAATTCTCGTGACTTCTCTTGCCAATCTTGGGAATGAAAACTACTCTGACCTTCCTCCAGCTGGTTGGAACGTAGTTTAGAGAGAGACAAAGTTTGTAGAACCTAAAAAGCCAGGGTATAATAGAGCTTTTCGCGCTCTGTAACATCTTTGGCGTAATGCCATCAGGATCCGGCGATTTGAATGGAGAAAAACTGTCGATTGCCCATGAGATTCTCTCCGGGGATAAAATATTCTCATTGACAGCATATTGTTGCCCACTAGATGGA
This sequence comes from Lypha dubia, assembly GCA_947311025.1. NCBI lineage: Eukaryota > Metazoa > Arthropoda > Insecta > Diptera > Tachinidae > Lypha > Lypha dubia. The sequence continues at coordinate 30,403,426 of OX371263.1, read as the reverse complement.
CTGTCTGACCTAGTCGTGTCCGTACAGCCCGGGAAGTGGGTGTTAAGGAGGATATCTAGTGACTCTGCAGAGGAGTCTGACCAGGCGCCGTCCGCCCTTTTGACGAAGGTTGGACAGGAATGGCTCATGGACAGAGCCCTACTAAGCCTTGCAGAGTCTCTAGTGTTATCTATTGACTCACAGAAATTCCTCCATGACTTTCTTTTGGCGATTTTTATAGCTTTTTTTATACGCTGCTAGCCTTTCGCGATATGGTTGCCAGATTTTGTTCTCGTAGCAAGTGTTGAAGGCTCTACGTACCTCCTTGCGTAGCTTAGAGAGTTCCGAGCTCCACCATGGAGGGTAACTCTTCTTAGCTTTCGTTAAGGGGCAGGAAATCTCGAAGGCTTTGCTAATAGCCTTGTTGAAGACCTCCACATTGTGTTCAAGTCCAATTGTATTGTCGATTTCTGGAACTCTTTTTAATTTTTGTTTCAAAATCCCGTTGAACCTGTTCCAATCGGTTCTCCTCGGGTTTTTAAAGCATTGTTTTTCTTTGTTTTGTAATATGACCTCAAAGAGTATCCAATTGTGATCGGAGAAGGATCTCTTATTGGATACCCTCCACTTGTCAATTGAAAGCTTGAATTTGTCATTAATGAGAGTAATGTCGAGAACCTCTTCCCACCCGCTAAATCGATCCGAACTCGGAAAGATAAAAGTCGGCGAAGTGCCGGAATTACATATAGTTAGCTTATTAAGGTTAATGAAATCTAAGACATGCTCACCTCTGTCATTGATCTCTCTGCTACCCCATATTGAATGCCTGGCATTGGCATCACAACAGAGGATGATGTCTTCATTGGCGCCAATGGATGACACGACAGCTTTCGCTTCGGCTGGCGGTGCTTCTTTGTCGTGTGCCATATAGCATGATGCGATAAGGAAGCTCTTACCATCTGACAACTCGACCCTCGCAACTGTAAGGTCCTCTGAGCTAAACTGAGTACAAAGAAAAATATTAATATGTTTTTTGGCTATTAGACATGATCTTGGCTTACCATTTCCTTTAGCATATAGTACGTTGTACAGGGACCTCGGGAACCCCTTAACCTCGGAGTTTGCTACCCACAGCTCCTGTACCGCGCAGATATCGAGGTTCTCTTCGGCTAAGAGAACCGTTAGGTTGTCTGTTGCACACTTCGAGTGCTTGAGGCTTATTTGAACAACCTTTATCGCCATGGCGGAGTGTTCTTCGTTTTTCTTTATTGCGGTTCTGACAGCTGCATTCCAACCAGAAGGTTGTTTGCAGCCTCGACAGCGTCGGCATCAGAACCGCTTGGGCGCAACACCTTGACCTTGGCGTCTCTCACCCCGAAGAACAATTTGGAGCCCGCTTTCTCTAGCGCCACTGCTCCTTGCTCCGTTATGGACAGCATCAGGCAAGTACCACTGCTGCCGTGGTCCTCGGTGCGGATAACCGACCAGTCATCCATTGGAATGCTGGGGTTCTGAAGCTTCAGACACTCCAGCATTCTGCCACCGTTCTTGCCCAATTGAGGCAACCAAACTCTAGCTCGCGGTCTCATCGGAATTTCCTCCGCAGGGATAAGCTTAAGGCTTAGCCCATCCCAAGTGTCACTAATCTTAGCGATACTAACGCTGAGGAACTCCTTTGAGAACGCGTCCAAGCACTTGATTACCCTGTAACCCCGGTGTATCTCACTGGAGTCGAAGCGAGGTGCCGGCTTATCCTTATTGGTGAGGACGTAGTCCATTACGAGCTCAGCCAATTTGGATTCGACGGCACCCCACTCCGTTGTTACAGGGATTAATCTGCCGTTTTTATGGTTCGCCAGAGCCATCAGAAGTAGATCCTTGACTACCTCGTTAAAGGGTCTTCGGATGGATGACGACGTAAGTTGTTGAGGAGGGAACCCCTTTGGTGCGACCTTCCTTTTTTTGGGTGACTGACCGCTTTCTGTCTGAGAGCGGTTTCTTTTGGAGCTTTTAACTTCTTGCTGGGAGAGCGGTGCCTTTTTGGACGTACTTGGTAGCGAATCCATAAACTTATGGTATTCGTCTACCTCACCTTGTCCCCAGCATCAAGCTCATGCGTAACTTCATTCGCTTCATTCTTGGCAATCTTGTCTAGAATGAAGACGGCTTTGGAGTAACGGGACTTAAGGAGGTCTTTCTGACTCCTTTTCTTAGGTTTGACCTTTGGCCGGTTGTCAGGCTCGACTATCGGTGTTGGGCTTTTGAGGGTTTTTGTGTTTTATTGTGCAGATAGAGGGGTACTTTGGATTTTACCCTCACCATCCGAGAGGCCGACTACTGTCTCCTGGCTGGAGGCAAGAAGGTCGTCCTCTGAAGAGATGTCTTTCCTTCTCTGTTGTTTTTTGTTTTTGTTGATGTTGTTTTGTGTTGTTGAATACATGTTGGTCCCACGAGTAGGCCAGTAAGGGGAGAGACCATCCACGCAGTGACGGCGTGCGTGAACTAGACAAAGTAATTACAACCGGTCCGTGTCCTGGCACCGGAGGGGAGTTGTTAGGGACTAGTCTTCTTTAACCACTAACTAGCCATTCAGGTCCTCGGCACAGCTACCTTCCACCTTGACCTTACAAGTGGGGGAGTGAAGGGATAATTGGGAGAGGGATAGAGGTTGATGAAGGAGATTATCAGGAAATGGGAAATGGGAAGGAGGAGTGGTTAACCTTTAGTTATGAAGGCCTTTTTATTTCCATATTCCAAGACAGGTCCTGTTTGTGCAGAAGCGTGGACAGAGCCTGGATTGGAATAGAAAACACAGCCGACACTTAAGCCACCACATCGCGACAAGATAGTTAACCAGTTGGGCAAGTTTGAGGTTAGGAAGTAAATTAGCTGTCAAATTTTGAAAAGTCTAGAATTTAACTGTCGTCCTTTGACATTTATTTAGTAAGAAGATAGGAAATTTTAACAATGGAAAGAAGAAAGAATTTTAATTGTGAAAATTTACTATCATGAGAAATTTCCCGGCCGGTTAATTTTTCGATTTGTCAATTGGCTGCCTCGATCTTGTGGTTAAACGCCGCTGCAGTATTTTCTATTGGGACGTTTAAAAGACCGGGGTTACGTGAACAAACCACACGACGATCTGAAAGATGAAATTCGCATTGCCGAATTGACGAGATTCGCTTATCTTTGTTGCAAAATTTTGTGAAACGAGCGGACGTCTGTACACGAGCTAGAGATGGACATTTGCCCGTTATCATATTCCATTATTAATTCCCATATTTCTACTTTATATTAGTATCAATAAAACTGAATTTGTCAAAAAAATAGAGTGCTTTTTACTTCCTAACCTCAAATTATCCTACAAACTATGTTGTTTATACCCTTAAATTTGTATTTAGAACCTCTCAGTGAGTGTATTTTAATTGACGTGAACCACGCGTCCAATGACTTTTCAGTGTAAAAATTACAGCCACGCCCTCTCCCATAAAATGGAAGAATTAGAATCTATTGCTGTCCCTCACGTGACAAATTTTCTTTCCACTATCCACTTATTTATGCCAAATTTCTAAAGATTTCCTAAAGAGTATTTACCGATACACTAAATTTTTTATTGTAGACAACGAAAAACCCCAACAACGATCTTAAGCAGGCATGAATTAAATTTAAAAACTTAAAAATTCTTCAAAAAAATCGCTAAATTTGCATCCAGCACAATTTTAGTGACACGAGTGTTTAAATACTCATGTGTGTTATCACGTATGTAATATTTGTTTTTACGATGAAGCATAAATATTACGTAAATTTAAAATTTAAAATAATATTTGCTTTACAACCAAAAAACAAAAAATCCATAATTTTTTGCTGATTCCGAGTTTATTTGTCCAAAGTGTGAGCGATAAAATGTGTGTCAAAATGTTTATTTATTAATAAAGAATTTATTTAATATGTATTTTTTTTAAAGTTTTTGTTGTTGTTCAATTTGTCCACCAAAACACCAAAAATATATAAAAAAAAAAGAAATCTTAAATAAATTTAATACAGAGAAAACGAAAAAAAAACTATTCTTCTTGATTTCTCAAGACTTGACACATGTGTGTATGTACGTTCATACGATACAATACGATACAATACAATACAATGCAGTACATATTTTGTGTACAACTTTATCATTTCAAGCGTTTCTATAATTTTAAGACAAAAATATAAAAAATACATTTTTGTATTTAAAAAAATAAATAAAATGTGTCATGTTTTATGAGTGGCTCGACACTTGTCTTTGATTTAAATTAATTTACGTAACGAAAACAGAAAAAACAACAACAACAAGTAACACAACAAGAAATATAGGAACACAATTTTGATTTTTAATGGCATTTTATGGAAAAATAAAATAAATGAGTACTTTAAATTATTATGTTTTATTATTCCCTTCCTTTATTGTTTATTGTCTTGAAATAATGACAGAACAAAACTACAGTTTCATTGATCGCTACAGGCTGCAATTGATGTGTGAAATATATATGTAATATGCAATAAAAAAACAACAATGTATGCATTAGGAATAAATTAATGGTTTTACCAAGGAGGTGTGACATAAATAATGACAGTAGGAAAACACTTGTTTCTTTAATTTCGTGTACAAGTTGTTTTGTCGTTGTTTTATTTTCATACTAGTTATCACCAGGAAAACCAAAAATATGAAACTGTAACATCTTTCCTGAGCCGTAATACGGAAACAGGGAGATAAGAATTTTAGCATTGATTTTATAAAAGCATATTTTCAAAATAATCCAAAAGAAAGGCTAAAGTACGTAAATTTAAGCAGACAAATATTAGACATTCTTAACATATTTCAAGCCACAAAGGAAAAAAATCAATATCTAAACATCCCTTTAGATTTCAACTACACTGGACGAATAGAGCAAACGCTGTTTTCGTCAGTATTTATTTCTTAAAATTTTTTTAATTGCTAAAAGTAAACTTAAATTTGTATGACATATTTTTGGTACATTTTTAAAGCGTATTTTTGGCTTCCCAGAATTATTGCAAAAGTTTACACTGAGAAAAAAATCATTATATTGAGCGGAATATTTTCTCAGTATAAACTTTAGCAATAATTCAGGAAAGACAGAAATATCCTTCACAATATGTTAATTATTTTGGTTTCACCATAGTCACCTTTACAGAAATTAGTCATTTTTCATCAATAATTAAGATTACAACTTTGTCATCCAGGAAATTTAAAAAATCTAATTTCTTAGTGTTTTTAATTTTCTTAATTGTTCTTATTTTCAATTTACTTTTCATTTATTTATAGTTTTTTTTTTTTATTTTCAAAATCTGGTCTCGATCTTTGGATTTCCTTTAATATGAATTTTCTTGTATTCTGAATCATTTATTTTTTTAGCTTGGTAAATTGCGAACAATATTTTTTTAAATTTTAGCACAGAAAAAAACTAATAATACCAATCCGCACAAAACCATAAATGTGAAAATAAATCCAAGTTCCTATCCAAAAAATTTCGGCCGTAAAAAGTACTGAGATCAAAATAAGGACCAAGTTCTTGATAGGTACAATTCCATCTCATTTCTAGGCAACCTGTAAGCTTGGCAAAATTTTTCCAAGAATTCTTTCCCATAATTTAAATACAAAAATATTTTGCCAAGTATTTTCCCATGTTGCACTGTTGTTAGTTCTTTAATTTTTACCAATATTCCTACTAATTACACAGTACAACAGCCAATCTGGGGGGTGAGAAATTCCAAGTCAGGGTGATGGTACTAGGTCAGTATAGTAAAACCCTCAAAGGGTTTGGCGTTCGTATGTGTCATTTTTTTTATGACCTTTTAAATTTTTTCCTTATCTTGATGTTTTTTTTCGCTTAGTTGTAACATTTTGGCAAAAACGTAGTTTAACATAACTCGAGAACCACTTGTCCGATTTTGATGAAACAAATTTAGAAAAATTTAGAATTACAATTTCTTTAATCTGTTTCTATACCGTTTTCCTATATGTGCAACACTTTCGAAGTTAAAAATGAATGTATGAAGGGAAAAAAGTATTTTTTGCCTAAAAATTTAAATATTTTTTTTTAAAAATTCATAAAAAATCCAAAATGGAAAAAAGTGCAAAAACTAATTACTTTCGCGTAAAGTCACATAACTCATGAGCAAAAAAAGGCATAGATCATGAAAATCGATGCACGCGTTTCTCATTTATTCACGATTAGGTAAATGTATGAATTTCAAAAATTGGCTCCAGATATGCACAACATTATTTGGAGAAAACATTGACACTCACAAGCCGAACTCTCTCATATTTTTATTTATTTTTATTTATTAATAAAAAAAGTGTCATTTATCGCCTTTTTCATAAATTTGAAGCAGATGACTGGAGATTATTTTTGAAATTCATACATTTACCTAATCGTGAATAAATGAGAAACGCGTGCATCGATTTTCATGATCTATGCCTTTTTTTGCTCATGAGTTATGTGACTTTACGCGAAAGTAATTAGTTTTTGCACTTTTTTCCATTTTGGATTTTTTATGAATTTTTAAAAAAAAATATTTAAATTTTTAGGCAAAAAATACTTTTTTCCCTTCATACATTCATTTTTAACTTCGAAAGTGTTGCACATATAGGAAAACGGTATAGAAACAGATTAAAGAAATTGTAATTCTAAATTTTTCTAAATTTGTTTCATCAAAATCGGACAAGTGGTTCTCGAGTTATGTTAAACTACGTTTTTGCCAAAATGTTACAACTAAGCGAAAAAAAACATCAAGATAAGGAAAAAATTTAAAAGGTCATAAAAAAAATGACACATACGAACGCCAAACCCTTTGAGGGTTTTACTATACTGACCTAGTACCATCACCCTGACTTGGAATTTCTCACCCCCCAGATTGGCTGTTGTACTGTGTAATTAGTAGGAATATTGGTAAAAATTAAAGAACTAACAACAGTGCAACATGGGAAAATACTTGGCAAAATATTTTTGTATTTAAATTATGGGAAAGAATTCTTGGAAAAATTTTGCCAAGCTTACAGGTTGCCTAGAAATGAGATGGAATTGTACCTATCAAGAACTTGGTCCTTATTTTGATCTCAGTACTTTTTACGGCCGAAATTTTTTGGATAGGAACTTGGATTTATTTTCACATTTATGGTTTTGTGCGGATTGGTATTATTAGTTTTTTTCTGTGCTAAAATTTAAAAAAATATTGTTCGCAATTTACCAAGCTAAAAAAATAAATGATTCAGAATACAAGAAAATTCATATTAAAGGAAATCCAAAGATCGAGACCAGATTTTGAAAATAAAAAAAAAAAACTATAAATAAATGAAAAGTAAATTGAAAATAAGAACAATTAAGAAAATTAAAAACACTAAGAAATTAGATTTTTTAAATTTCCTGGATGACAAAGTTGTAATCTTAATTATTGATGAAAAATGACTAATTTCTGTAAAGGTGACTATGGTGAAACCAAAATAATTAACATATTGTGAAGGATATTTCTGTCTTTCCTGAATTATTGCTAAAGTTTATACTGAGAAAATATTCCGCTCAATATAATGATTTTTTTCTCAGTGTAAACTTTTGCAATAATTCTGGGAAGCCAAAAATACGCTTTAAAAATGTACCAAAAATATGTCATACAAATTTAAGTTTACTTTTAGCAATTAAAAAAATTTTAAGAAATAAATACTGACGAAAACAGCGTTTGCTCTATTCGTCCAGTGTAGTTGAAATCTAAAGGGATGTTTAGATATTGATTTTTTTCCTTTGTGGCTTGAAATATGTTAAGAATGTCTAATATTTGTCTGCTTAAATTTACGTACTTTAGCCTTTCTTTTGGATTATTTTGAAAATATGCTTTTATAAAATCAATGCTAAAATTCTTATCTCCCTGTTTCCGTATTACGGCTCAGGAAAGATGTTACAGTTTCATATTTTTGGTTTTCCTGGTGATAACTAGTATGAAAATAAAACAACGACAAAACAACTTGTACACGAAATTAAAGAAACAAGTGTTTTCCTACTGTCATTATTTATGTCACACCTCCTTGGTAAAACCATTAATTTATTCCTAATGCATACATTGTTGTTTTTTTATTGCATATTACATATATATTTCACACATCAATTGCAGCCTGTAGCGATCAATGAAACTGTAGTTTTGTTCTGTCATTATTTCAAGACAATAAACAATAAAGGAAGGGAATAATAAAACATAATAATTTAAAGTACTCATTTATTTTATTTTTCCATAAAATGCCATTAAAAATCAAAATTGTGTTCCTATATTTCTTGTTGTGTTACTTGTTGTTGTTGTTTTTTCTGTTTTCGTTACGTAAATTAATTTAAATCAAAGACAAGTGTCGAGCCACTCATAAAACATGACACATTTTATTTATTTTTTTAAATACAAAAATGTATTTTTTATATTTTTGTCTTAAAATTATAGAAACGCTTGAAATGATAAAGTTGTACACAAAATATGTACTGCATTGTATTGTATTGTATCGTATTGTATCGTATGAACGTACATACACACATGTGTCAAGTCTTGAGAAATCAAGAAGAATAGTTTTTTTTTCGTTTTCTCTGTATTAAATTTATTTAAGATTTCTTTTTTTTTTATATATTTTTGGTGTTTTGGTGGACAAATTGAACAACAACAAAAACTTTAAAAAAAATACATATTAAATAAATTCTTTATTAATAAATAAACATTTTGACACACATTTTATCGCTCACACTTTGGACAAATAAACTCGGAATCAGCAAAAAATTATGGATTTTTTGTTTTTTGGTTGTAAAGCAAATATTATTTTAAATTTTAAATTTACGTAATATTTATGCTTCATCGTAAAAACAAATATTACATACGTGATAACACACATGAGTATTTAAACACTCGTGTCACTAAAATTGTGCTGGATGCAAATTTAGCGATTTTTTTGAAGAATTTTTAAGTTTTTAAATTTAATTCATGCCTGCTTAAGATCGTTGTTGGGGTTTTTCGTTGTCTACAATAAAAAATTTAGTGTATCGGTAAATACTCTTTAGGAAATCTTTAGAAATTTGGCATAAATAAGTGGATAGTGGAAAGAAAATTTGTCACGTGAGGGACAGCAATAGATTCTAATTCTTCCATTTTATGGGAGAGGGCGTGGCTGTAATTTTTACACTGAAAAGTCATTGGACGCGTGGTTCACGTCAATATGAGAGAGTTCGGCTTGTGAGTGTCAATGTTTTCTCCAAATAATGTTGTGCATATCTGGAGCAAATTTTTGAAATTCATACATTTACCTAATTGTGAATAAATGAGAAACGCGTGCATCGATTTTCATGATCTATGCCTTTTTTTGCTCATGAGTTATGTGACTTTACGTGAAAGTAATTAGTTTTTGCACTTTTTTCTATTTTGGATTTTTTATGAATTTTTAAAAAAAAATATTTAAATTTTTAGGCAAAAAATACTTTTTTCCCTTCATACATTCATTTTTAACTTCGAAAGTGTTGCACATATAGGAAAACGGTATAGAAACAGATTAAAGAAATTGTAATTCTAAATTTTTCTAAATTTGTTTCATCAAAATCGGACAAGTGGTTCTCGAGTTATGTTAAACTACGTTTTTGCCAAAATGTTACAACTAAGCGAAAAAACATCAAGATAAGGAAAAAATTTAAAAGGTCATAAAAAAAAATGACACATACGAACGCCAAACCCTTTGAGGGTTTTACTATACTGACCTAGTACCATCACCCTGACTTGGAAATTCTTTCCCCCCCTGACAATAATCCCAAAAATGTTCCATAGTGTTATTTTAAGTACAACTTTGTACTAAAAGCCAGCAAAAGAAACTAATTATTAGTACGATCTTTATTTTTATCTACAACATTTGGTTCAAGATTGCAAATAAATTAAATGACCAATTAAAATGTGGGAAGGTATCCCATAAGACCCCATACATTTGATTTGATTAAGCAAATTTACTTTTTATCTATTTTCCCATATTCCAAAAAGAATAATTGCAAATACTTATAGGTGATTTTATATTACACACGACCCTTCTGCTCTTCCATTCGCTGATCTTTAGCTCTTAACAAAAATGATCTTTGAAAAGAAAAATTAATAATAATTAGAATTTTTAGTAAATCATTAAAGAAAAACCCAAGCACATATTTACTTGAACAATAATTAATTTTATTTGATTATTTTACTACCAACGAACACATGAACTTCCATATTATAAAGTTGACTTAAATTACACGTCATGGTTAATCAGTTGCCAACACATCAGCAGTCTCACAACTGAAATAAGAAACAAACAACACCAAACAACTGCATGTAGAAAAATAAAAAAAAAAATGAAAACTGTATAGAATTTTACAACTGCAGAAACCAATAGCCAATAGACTGACTGACGATAATAAAAATTAATCATGTGCACACTTAATTTGACACTTGATCGTAAAAAAACACAACGATCAATAGAAGAAAAACATACGTACTAGAGCTGACTGACAGACAGATTTGGAAAAAAATATATTCTAGAAAAAAAAAAAAAATAAAACATAACAAGGCAGCAATAAACAACAAGACGAAGAAAAAAAAACGAACAACTAATCACCAAATAGCTGAAAGGCAATAACTAATCATCATCATAACAGCCACCTGCTTTACGCAATTATTACTTCTATTTCTACAACTAAAAACTGATAAGCAAAAAAAAAACAAAGCAAATAGTGTTGCTGTTGTTAAAATTTTTAAAATTATAGTCAGCCAGGCCAGCCCAGTCTTTGTATCTGTAAATTTTACTGTGTGTAAAAAAATCTTTATATTTTAAAACTCTTGTAATCAGAAACAAATGAAAAATCTTAAAAAAAAAACGATCACAAACTTTGAAAACATGACACATACAGACAAAGAAACACATCGATACATAAAATATTTACTTATTATTTTTTTTTCTGGCTTTTGTATTTATTTGTTTATTATTAATGGTTTTGTAAAATGTACTTATTATTGTTGTTGTTGCTGGTGCTGTTGTTGCTGTGTACTCGTATCTGTATCTGTTGCTATGTATCTGTTGCTGTTAGTTAATAAACCTCACTTAAGTAATAAATTATTAAAAAATCTATGTTGTATGTTGTTTTTTATGTATGTTGTCCAGTCAAACAAATCATTTATGAGCGTTTTGTTTTTATTCCCTTTTTGATTTGTTTGTTATTTACGTAAGAGCAGTAGCTAAAAAGTACTACTAAAAGAAAAACGAAAAAACCAAAAATAAATATAACCAAAGATAAGTTTTATCTTTTCTTTTTTATTTTTCTTGTTTAACCAACAGAGTTCTTAAGGTAAGAAAAACAAAAGAGTTCAATACTAAACTACAACATATTCGGTATCAGAGAAGATGGAAATTCAACACATGAAATAAATTTGTTTAGGTTTTTATTAAAAATCTCTAAGATACATACATTAAATTGACAAAGTGACAAACAAGCTAGACTAAAAAAAAGTATGTTTTATCGACACAAGTCCCATGTTAAGAGACAGTGGGATTAAAAAAGTGCAAATAGATTAATGTGTGACGTGAGGTACGTACGCTATGTATGTACATAAAGTTATGGTAGACATAAATAAGGATTTAAAAACATTTCGAATACTCAAAGTCTCGATGTATTTGTTTAATATGTTTTCGATCGCCAGATAATTTCTTCTAAAATCCCTTTAAAGGATAATAAAAAATTTGTTTCACAAACATTGATTTATCAGCGTTATTTGCAGTGAACTGATTAGTATTGAAAAAAGTAAATATCAACAAAATTTCTAAGAAATTTCTGTTTAAGATAAATACTGCACCCTACCGAATAAACAAAATATGATCAGGCATGATGATTCGTTTATTAAATGATTTTTTTTAACCATTTAGTTTGCTTTAAACTACTTTTTCAAACACCATGGAAAGTTTAAGGAATTTTTTCTAAAATTGCCGAACAAGCTTTTGCATTGTAATTTAGAAGTTTATAATAACATTCTAATTAAATGCCGCAAATGCCAGTTGATAGTGTACAATAATATAGAGAAAAAACTATTTTAAAAATTTTATTCACTTTACTCACTCCAATCGACATTATTTTAAATCATGTTGATCCGTTGCATCGAATTTTACAGTTCGGTAACCAGAGATATACCAAATCTATCAAAAAAAAAAAAGTACCAAAAAGTACCAAATTACCAGTATTTCCTATTTGATCCACCAGAAATTACATTATATGTTAAAATAAAAACAATTAGAAAAAAATTATAAAAAGTACCACATTGTCTTGTTTTTATCGCTTAAAAAGTTCCCTATATTTTAATCTGCGACATAGAGTTGAGCAAAAATCAAACATCTAATCAAAAAATCTTTAAGATTTATACACTCAAAAAGAAAAGACGCGTACTAATTTTTTTTACTAATTTTGGGACAAACACTGAACTAGTTTTTGCTAAAAATTTTCTTTTAAAAACAAAATTTGTGTTTTCTAAAATCATCGGAAATTTTACTTAGTTTCTGTAAAAAACGGCATTGGCACCAAACGACAACCAGTTTAAACTCAATCAAGTAAAATTTCCAAAATTTCACTTGATTTTTTTTTTAGAGTAAAAATAGACGGATATGCTCTGTTGTTTCAGAGATTTGGTATTGGGCTCAAGTTAAAGTCTGGGAATTTATCCGTTTCTCCAGAAAGCACAGCACTAAGGTGTGATTAGTCATCATGATGCATAACCGTATGGACGCCGGGTGGTGTAATTTTGACAATCCGCGATATCTTAAAAACAGTAAGTCAAAAAACTCTTGAAATTTTCACAGTACAAAGAATTCCCAAAAATTCTATAAAAATCGCCCAAAAGAAAAAAGTCGCTAGAACGGAAAAAAAGACGTGAAGACAAAACAAAATACTAATTGAAAATAAACTGCTGAAGCGAAAAAATCGCCGAAAGGAAAAAAAACGTAACTCAAAACAAACTTTCGAAACGGGAGAAGTGTGTAAACAGAAAGATTCACCAAAAATTTATTAAATCGCTTAAACCAACAACTAACCGGCCACAACCTAAATAAAGACGTTAAAACAACCAAAATAAAAAAAAAATACTTGCGAAAGTTAAAGAGTAGAATAAGCATATTCATATCAGTTTCATCCTATTTGACTGCTATAAAGCTTTTTTGGCCTTTCAAATTTTAAAAGAACAATTTTCTTACTTTTAAAACTTTTATCTTGGACTGCTGCACATTTCTTAAACAGTCATGCAGTTAAAATTTAATTGCTATAAATTTTCATATAAAAAAAATTTTTTCTTTTGTTTTCTTGTTGGCGCAAAACACACCCAAAATTATTTACTGACTTCATATTTTAGCCTTAAGGTTGATTAGCGTTTCCTAGTTATCTACATTCAGTGATTTATGTAAATTTTTTAAATTGATTTTTTTATTAAAGTTTTTTTTTTTCATCATGATTTAATTGAAAGAAAAAATAAAAGCAAAAATAAAAAATAAATGAATTCAGAGCTAAATTACAATAGAAGGCAAATTTCAAAGAAGAAAAAAATTCAAGTCAATACAGTGTAAAATAGTTAAAATGAACAACAGCAATTTGATATAAATATTCGTTGAACCAACTTTTACAAAAAGGTGTCCAAAAACCTTAAAAATATATAGGTTCTGAAAGCAACGTTGTTTTGTTCTGTCGTTTACGTTGCAAATTAAATTGATGCAACGTTTCCCTTGCTCCTCGAAATGGTGGTTGGTTGAATATAATATTATTTTGGACTATAAAGGAAATTAGTTCGAAATCGAGTGATATTAGGAAACAAAAAATACTTTCAATTATGTAATAAAAATGTTGTTTCATTATTTAAGCCACAGTTTGTACAGGAATACAACATTATTGAATTACTACCAGTACACTTTTCAATTGCTTGAGATCACAAATAAATGCTTACAAATTCGTTACCAAATTGGGCAAATCCATTAATTTCTGTTGTAATTTCGCACAGTATAAAATGATTAATACAACTACAACAAATTTTTTGTAAATGAATATTCATTAAAAATCCATTAAATAATTTTTTTTTTGTATAAAATCATTTTTAAGTGATTTTTAATATGACACCTACTTTTAAGCCATCCAGACTTACTATAAAAAAAATAAGGACAGGCATGCAGTCAGCAGTACATTTTTCTACCTCAATGACGACGGGTGACCTAGCCCGTCTGGCTGCAACAAAAGCAACAACAAAAAAAAAGGATAAAGAAAAATGACAATTATGGCAAGAAGACACAAGTACAACTTTTGTGCATTAATAAAATCAACAAATTGATTAACTGTAAAATTATTATTTGATTTTGTAAACGATTAACAAAAATGAATCATTTATTAAAATTTAGAAATTTCATTAAAAAAATATAAACGAAGCGAAATCAAAATGATTTCACTTGAATTGAAGTGAAAAGAATATTACAGAAGGATGGCAGACAAACAAAGATTTTTTGTATTTTTTAATTATGGTTTCCTCTTCCACACAAATCTGTGAGCGCCCAAAATTAGGTCGCCAGAGATAACTGTGTTACTACTGACACATTTCAACGATTTATGAAACAAAGAAATTTGTTTTTTTTGCAACAAAATGCAAAAATTCAAAGTTTTTCTGTTGCAAAAATAAAAAAAAAATTTTAAAATATTGAAAAAATAAAACGGTATTTCATTTTACCCAAGACAGCATGTCAATTTAATTAAAATAAAAAACAAGTTAACTGAAAATGGGAGGTCCTGTTCCATTTAATAATCGTTTAATAACAAAGCAACACATCATCACTGTACAGATCAACGGTAATAACGAAATGATAACGATCATAAGAACAATAAAGTATGATAAATTCAAAGTACGGGAAACGAAAACAAAAAAAAAGAAAAAATTAGTCACATAATTTTCATTTTAAATTGTGGAAATTTTATAATAAAGTGCTTTTTACAAAAAAATCTTTATAAAAAAATACACTTTTTACATAAAGTTTTTTAAAGAAAATAGATTTTGCAATTTTTACTGCTTATGAAGGTACGAATTTGGAGAAGGTTCTTTTTAATGTGAACCAGTGATAACACAAAAAAGTATTTTTGACAATTGACAATTGTTTCTCTGTTAATTTTAAACTATTAAAAAGCACCACAATGACTCTTGACTTTTTAGTTTTATGGCTTGAAAGTACATAATAAAATTGCGCTGTACGCTGCCCTTAACGTTAAATTAACTTCGACGCCCAACAGTCTGTTGCAAAAATATACGTGTTTCTTTTTTTATAATTTTGTGCACAAAAATATCACTTGCTTTTTTTGTTGTTGTTTGTTGAACAACGTCGCAAAAATATAATCGTTTTCTACAAATGTTTTTCATTTAAAAGTTGTTGCTTTTTCTTTAAACAGAAAAATTATGATGATGCAGACTATTTTTAGTCATTAATAAAAATAGACTAGAAGCAAAACAATGAAATCAAGGGAAAAAAATACTTAAACAAACTCTAAACAATTCCATAAAGGTTTATAAATAAAATAGTAAATAGATTGTTTTATTGCAAAATTAATATATGAAATTTTTGTATCTACCAAATCGCACACACTAATCATACAAAAGATAGAGAAGTCGGGCTAGCGTCGTGCATGTCGAGTGTTTTTATTTATAGAGACATTGACAATTTAACAATTTATAGCCGCTAAAACAACAAAACTAATGTTTTATATAATTATCTCTTGTTCATCTAGAAAAAAAAAGGAATTAAATTGCAGTTTTGGTTGTAAAGAAAATCTAGTCGAGAAATAATGTAGAATTGAACGAATACTAAGGGGGACTACAAAATACCCTACAGCAAATTTTCATTATGTAGTTTGCAACATTCCTCTTTATAGTTTTCTTAAGATCGATGATCTTGTTAATACTTTTTAATTAAATATCTTCTAATAAAATGATGGCAAATTGAGCCGATCTAATTTAATACGATTTTGTTGCAAAATATCTTATTGTCTGTCTGTCTGTCTTTCCACTTATTACCTGCCAGGTGTGCAACAGACATGCATACAAAAGATAATAAATATAAGACGCGAACAAGCAAAACGTATGAATAAATGAAAATTAAATAATCTTGAGTTGTATCTAAAAAGATCTGGAAAATAAAGTAGCAAATGAATTAAAGCAACAACTTGAAGAAATCTAAGTAATAAATTGTATTTTTGCCAAGTAATTTATGCATAATGCAACTGCAACAAGAAGACTATTCGAAAACGTACAGACAGACAGGCAGACAGACAGACAGACAGACAAATGATGATAATAAATACTCGCAATTACGTTAAAAAAAACACCAACAAAACATAAGAGTGGAAAAGTTAACTACAATTTTGCTACGTAGAATTTTGATTACTGATAAATCAAGTGTTTTGTATTTCCACAAATTTGAATTAAGCTGCCTGCCAGCCAATGTCGCTATCGAAGTGCTTTATAAAACGTTCATTAACATTGATTATAAATAAATTACAATTAAAAAATGGAAATTTATTAGATTTTATTTGAATACAATTGAATTTTATTAGCAAACCCGATGTAA
This sequence comes from Lypha dubia, assembly GCA_947311025.1. Lineage (NCBI taxonomy): Eukaryota > Metazoa > Arthropoda > Insecta > Diptera > Tachinidae > Lypha > Lypha dubia. The sequence continues at coordinate 30,386,790 of OX371263.1, read as the reverse complement.
TAGAATTTTGTATTCAAAGAAAACTGAAACCAAAAGGAAATAGACTGTGGGAAAGATTATGTTGGAAGTTAAGTTTTTAAAGGACGCCTAATTTTTTTGGTTTTGTTGTAAATTTTCGTAGCGAAATTTTTTGAAACTTTTGCTTGAAATAATCGAAGGCAGGGGCATTATCGTGACTTTAGTCTAAATAGTTCTTAACCTTAGAAAGTATTTAATATTTCATTATCCATAAAAAGTTATTAAACGAAGATCCATTATAGTCTACCATTAATAGAATGTTCATCTTAAGACCTAACGACACTCACTATTACAACTTTTTCCATTATTCAGCAAATATTATGAAATTTTGAAGTTCTTAATAAATTTGTTAACAATTGTCTTTTTTCTTTTTTTTTTTTTTCTTAACTTTATTAAACTTACAGATAAGAAATCGTATTTGTTTTCAACTAAAAAAGAATACAATTTCCATATATTTGTTTACAATTCCCATCATTATAATTTAAATTACCTTCTTTAGTTGTCAATCGATGTTGGTGTTTCTGAAAAGATAAAGACAATAAAAATATATTGAAAGAAAATTAACAATAAAATGAAAAGCAGAGTGAAATGTTTAATTTAGAAAACAACTTGAGTTACACCAGTGCCTCTTAAGACGCGGTTTAAAAATTTCTATTTTCAAGAGATCTTCATTCGGTTTTCTTTCGCAAAAATTTAAGCTATTTTTGCGGTTATGACTCGATATGGTGCAAAAGTGCTAAAAATATTAAAATTATATTTTATTAAAATGTATTTTTTGTAAAAAGTTCCATTTGTAAAAATTACAATTTTGAATTGTAAAAAGTGATTTTTGTAAAATGGATCTCCTAAAGGACTGCCTTTAAACATAGAGATGATGACTTTTTCTTTAAAGCTAACGACTAAAAAGTGCTTTATATTCAAATTTGTATGCAAAAAGTACCTTTAGTAAAAAGTACATTTATTAAAAGTATTTTTTTTCAAACACTTTTTATAAAAACTCAGAGAAAATGATTTGTAAAAGGATTTATAAAAAAGTACCTTTTCTAAAAAGTACCTTTTGTGAAAAGTGCTTTTCGTAAAAAGTAACTATTTTTAAAATGCTCCTTCTGAAAAATGAAGAAGTTTAGCATATGATATCTTAAATAGGGCTTTATAAAAGATACCAATATGCGAGTTTTCATTCGGTGGCTGCGGCCTTAATGTTCAAAACATTGTTTCTTGTGCTGCTACAAACTTCTACTTCATTCACACAGACTGCAAGTTTTGTCCTTTTAGGTATTGTTTGGAATAATAATTATTCCAATACAATAATAATAGCAACAACAAAAACAACAAAGCCAGAGTTTTATTTATTTTTAAATAAATACATACAACAAATAAATATCGTACAACAAGTACAATAACCACTCATGTTCATTTTTTGTATCCCACAAGCCAGGCCTCAAGTTTGTTAAATTGTTATAAAAAAAGAAAAATGGGCAACAATAATTCAGATAATAAATGTACTCGCATGTAAAGTGTGCCTGTCTCTGTCTGAATGCAATCCATATATTTATGAAGACAAAAACGTCAATTGATTTGAAAATTGGACAGTCAAAGTTTAGTACGCAAATGTTTTGAATATCAGTTACTGGGGTTTCTTTAAAATTAATATTTGTGTGAGTGTATGCGTGCATGTGCAGTGTGCGTGTGCGTGTGCATGTGCAGTGTGCGTGTGCATGTGCATGTGTACACAGTACGATTACGCGTCTAATAAAAATCAATTGTATTGCAGTTGCACCACAACTGATCGAGTACTACCATATTTACTGTTATAAAACGTTCCTCTTTTAGCTCCCATCATTTCAAATACAGGCAACGACATTTTAAGCATATTAAATGACATTTATAAACAAAAATGGAGATAAAGTTTAATAAATAACCAAGAAATAAAGAATATTATTAATAATAAACACTTGAGGTTTATTTAATTTTATGATTATTTGTACTTTGATTAAAAAATAACATTTATGCTTTTTTATCGAAATTCTCTGGTGGATCTTAAGGTTTTTTCTTGCTTGTTTTTTTTTTTTTTTTTTGAATAGTGAGCATTGATTTTGGTTTGGATTTTCTGGGTGGGGCTGCCTATTTCATTCAAAATTTATAATTAAAAAGTAAACAAATATATTTTTAAATACAGTTTGCAAATAAAAGAGATTTTATAAATTAATTTAAAGGGGAAAAAAATAGATATGTTCTCCCCGATTTTACAGTAATAAATACAAACGATATTCAGTGATTTTGATCTTTTTTTTCGCTCTAAGATCTGACTGTCATTTGAATATCATTGATTGCCTTTGATTGATCGAATACAATTGTAGTTTGAATTGATTTTGAAGAGAAAGAGAGAACACTAAATACTTACAATTTTTGTAAAACTACCTTAAGATAACGATCATATTCAATACAGTTCAATTGTGTTGTAAAGCAAATTTGTTGCTGGTGTTTTAAGGTGCATGAAGGGAATAAAATAAAGCAAACAAAAATAACAACAAACAGAACCTTTAAGAAAGAAATGAAAAAAAAAAAACAATTTTCAAAATAATTTACAACAAAAGACTAAATTCACATAAACTACACATAAATATCAAGCCACTTGCATAGATACACACATATGCAGACATAGTGCATATGTATGTATGTATGTGTGTGTGTGTGTGTGTATGTGAATTTCAGTACACATGCATATGCATGTTTATGTGGGCATTGTCTGCATTTATTATTATGCATCGAACGATCTTTATGTACATCGAGCCATTAAAATATGGTTGGCATATAAACTGAAGTGAAGTGAACAGCAACACCAACAACAACAATAACAACAGCTACAGTGCAACAAAAGCCTTATTTCATGTTTTAAACGGACTGAAAGACAGACGGAATTTCCAATTTGGTTTTATTTTGCTTTTTTTTTCAACAAAAATCAACATAAAAGAACAACACCAACAACAACATCAACTTGAAAACTAAACTGATCTTTTGTGTTAAACAACAACTTTAAAAATTAAACGAAGAAAATAATAATAATACAACCAAAGAAAAAAAAAAAAGAACTAAGATGAGAAAGAGAGAAAAGTGGAGTCTGTTAAGATGCTGTTTTTGTTGTTTTGTTGTTGCTGTTGTTGCCACATAAAGTATATAACAATATTGTATATTGTATACAGTCATTGTATTGTATATTGTACACATTGACAACATAAAACACACAGATACTTTTTCATACTTTTATACGAGTACCATGATCATGGCCAGACAAACTGGCGACGCCTGTGAATTTTTTCGTTATCGTGTTGTTGTCGTTGTTGTTGCTTTTATTGTTTAGTCGTTTTTATAAAAAAGGCTACATGCTGAAGTTTTTAGTAGAGTTACTTTATATATTTTCTTTTTATATGAAGTTAATATTTTTGTAGTTGTTTTATTTATTTATTTTTTCATTATTATCAAGCATGAACAAATTTAACAACAGCATACAAAAAAAGGAGTACAATATACTATATATTGTATATGCAACTACATACATATTAAGTATACGTGCAAGTGTGTATGAATTTTTGTATGCATGTATGTTTATTAGTTTAAGGAAAAAGTATCTGGTTCCTTTGTACCTATGATTTTTTTTTTTGAGAATAAAATTATTCTTGCTAAAAAGAACCATCAACTAAAATTGCGAAACACACAGAAGGAAAACAAGATCGAAACATATATGTACATATAAACTGTGGGGTCGATCTGGTAGCATGCTGTTTCATAGAAAATAAAAGTTGCTCAGCGGAGTTTTGAAGTAAAAACATTTGGAATTCGACTGCGACTTGAAGCGTCGAACCATACCTATATGGGATTTATATTCCACCTTTGACAGTTGGCGTAAATAATAACGAGATCAGATGGATGTTGCCGCCGTGACTGATAGGTATCAATGCTAGCCTAGTAGTCCGGAGGTTGTCGGTTCGATTCCGGCCAGAGATTGTGGTTGTTTTCTGCAGACAAGGTAATCGCTTTGAGGGTTGTGTTTGTTTTAAAAATTACACTTGTCTTCTGAAACCGAGGCACTTGAATACATTCTTTTTTTTCTCACTAATATCATTCCGTCTATTAAACGTCACAGGGGATTTTCATGCCAAAAACACTGTGAACATTTCTTGACACCATTTCAGATCGAAATGTCATCGTTGAAGGGGTGCATTTTCTACTTTTTTTTAATATTTTTAAGATAAAGTCTATACTTCAGCAACGGAGAAGGGAAAGAGGGTAGAATGTGTTACAAAAATATTTTTTTTAATGGGGCTCAATACGTCCTGATAAAGAACAGTTCAAAGTTTCCGTTTTCTAACACGATTCATTACAATAATATTGATCCAATATGTCTAGAAAACAATTCATTGCTTCAATGAATTGTACATTATTTTCTTGTATTTTCACATTAAATCTATGAACTGCTGTGAAAATAATTTTGCTTAAGAAAACTAATAACGAAAGTTTTAAAAAAACTATTTCAAATTGAACTTTAATGAACATATTCATTGAAACAATGAATTAAAAAAAAAAAAAAATTTGTGAACTCAAGTCCATGAATTAAATAAAGACGATTCAAAAACTTTCTAAAATGTTTTTGATCTCCTCTACCGGTAGCAGTCGTTACAACCTTGTTGTTTTGTGGATTTTGCTCAAAATTATTAAAAGTTTTTCCATTTGATCAAGAAATCAGTTGGTATTTTTATGCCAAGTCTTTTGTGTTGAATAGTAATTTTCGTATACTTTTTTTTGAAAAAAACATTAAGAATTTTAAACCTTCTTTGTATATAACTTTTTTGCTAACCTAAAACTCCAAAAGTCGAATTTCTTAAACCAGTCTTGTTAGCCGGAAGTAGGGTACATGCCATGAAAATTGAAACAAAATTTTGTTGACCAGGAACCCCGAAAAATGTACAAATTATTGAAATGAATGCTTGATGGGATCTTTAAGGCAGTATTTTGTTGTTGTGTTCGTAAAGACAATAACGACAACAACAACAACAACAACAAGAACATGAAAAACCTTGAATTTCCAGAGACGTTTAATTGTAGTCCCAAACAAAAAGGAATATGTTCCAGTAACTTTTCAAAAAAAAAAGGTTGGAGCGTATGTTAAGCATGCGTATATTTCAAGCAGTCAGTGTGCAACACATGAGTACATTACAAAGAACTAGACACACACAAACACATGATATATGCACATACATACACACATCCATCCATATAGCATGCTGTTTTGCCTTAAAAGTCAACGGGTCTACTAAATATCTTTTAACGAATTTTTAAAATTCTGTTAATTTTAGGATGCTGCACACTTATGCTCAATGTTTTAAGGGTCGATGATTATTGCAACCAAAGAATTATTTTTTTTTTTTGGTATTTTTTGTTTATCGTTTTACAGATTTAATGCCTTTTTTAATCTTTTGTTTTGTTTTTTTTTTTTTTGCTTGTGAGTTTAGATCTCGTATTCATGGCCATAAATGTTTTGTCGAACCAAACAACAAAACGAAAAGGCCTTTTTCAATTGCTCTTATTTTACAACGTAACAACGATTTTGAAAGTACGTACGAGTTGTAAGAAATTCTTTGATTGTGAGTAATGCACTTGTTTAAATACCCTGCTGAAATTATGTAGTCTCTGCTGTTGCTGTTGTTCAGTTTCTTTCAGCATTTTCCTTTTTTTTTTTGCAGAAATGTTGTTATTTTTTTGTGAACTGACTCATTTAAAATGAATTTTTTAAAGTAGGTAGAATAAGTTTGCATGTTTATTTTTTTTTTTTTTTTTTGTATTTTTATCCTTTTTTGGTTTATAAAATTTTAATTTTGTTAATATTTATTTGTGGTTTATAGACCTGTTTGTAGGTATCTGCATTTATTTATCAATTGATTACGATGTATGTTACTTTTTTCATACAAATGAATCATAATTATTTGAACATTTTACAGCATAAATTTTCATAACGCCTTATGAGAATAATGAAATTTATAGTTTCACTTTACTTTGAATGTTTCAATGATAAAATCAATTATTAAACAACTGCCAAATACTTTATTCAGCACATCACATGCATATGGGTCACCAATAGGGCACTTATTCTCACTTTTCTGTTACTCAGTTGCGATCTCGACAGTATTCAGAATTATTGATCGTGACTCATAACAATAACTGGTCTCTGCAAACACATATTCAAATTTGTAGGAGGCTCTAACCACAGATTCCATAAAAAGCTGATTTGCATAAATTATTATCAAACAATTTGTATGAACAAGACAAAAAAAAAAAAAAAAACAATAGAAAGTTTTTAATTTACGTTCAAAATATGAGTTTTTTTAATGCTTCTATTTGTTGTTTTATTTGTTTAGGGTAAACATGATTTTCCAAAAAAAAAACCTAAAAAAAAGATGCAACCTTTTCTATTGAAAAATTATACAAAATAAACATTAATTTCGACAAAATAATGTTTATTTCGACAAAACAAATGAAAAAAAAGAAAAGTTCTTTTTTTTTTGGTTTTTGTTTGTTTATAAAACAACACAACAACAAGAATAAAAACTAGACAGACATTAGCAACAACAATAAAAATATGGATGATACCAAATGAGAAAAAGGAAAGGAAAAAGTTTCGAATAGAAAATAGAACTTGGAACAGAAACTTTCTTGTGTTTGCGGAAGATTTACCAAAAAAGAAGTGCGTTTACACTGTGGAAAATGTGATGAGAGCTCAACTAGTTTGGAAGAATTAAGAAAAAACGAGATCACTAATCACTTACTTTCCTTCAAATAAAAACGTCATGTAAAAGTGACATATGAATTTCCCGAAGACGAACCGGAACGACTGCTAATTCTTGGCAATTTTTCAGGGACTCGTCTTGTGGACACTTCTCTAATCTCTTCAGAAATGAATCAATTATTCAAGGAAATTATCAACTATTGCATTTCTAAAATAGTCTTGACAACTGCCTTCTTCTACGTCCTTGAAAAGATTTTCTAATTCTTCTGCTACCCTTCACGAAAAAACAATGCTAAGGATATTTATGGCACACCTTTCCGTGTTTAATTTTTACAATATTCATATAAGACCCATAACATATACTCGTACATATCCGTCTGTACGTCTGCACGTGCCCAAGATTAAAATGTAGGGTACTTCTTAAGGAATAAAAAAAGGCACAAATTGTTAGATTTGGTACTTTTTATTTTTGTAGTAATATTTAAAAGTTTCTTTTTTATTTAAATCAACATACTTTCTGGGGCTGAAATGATTGGTACTTCTTTTTGCTAATGGTACTTTTTTACTTCTGGTATTTTTTTAAGTAGCTTTAATTTTTCACTTGAGAATTTTTCTTAATGACTTTAAATGAAATTTGGTAGACGGCCAGCATGCGACCCAGATTAATATAAAATGTACTTTTTATGGGCTAAAAACGAGAAAAATTTGTGCTTTTGGTACTTTTTGTTTTTTTTTTACATAATTTTTTTTTTCACATTAATATGCAGTGTACTTTCTGGGGGTAAATATAAGGAAAATCTGGTACTTTTTTGTTTTGTTTTTTCACATTTTAATTCTCACATTAACATACTTTGTGTAGGGTAAAATGTCGAAAAGTTTGTAGTTTTTATAATTTTTTGTTTCTTTTATCAAATTAATTGAGGTATTGGAACGGTTTTGTGTAGTTACTAATACTCTATTAATGACTACTCACAAAGTGGCACACAGTGCTTGATTTTGCTTTTTTTGTGTGTAGGAAAAGGAACCTGCTCCTAAACAAATTGATTTCAGTGTTTAAAATCTCTAACGAAAGAATTGTAGAATATTGTTCTTGTTGTTTTTAATTTTAAATACGATTTTATTACAGCAAACATGAAAAAAAAAAAAAAAAAAAAAAAAAAAAAACAAAGCGTAGAACAACAACAACTACAATAACAAAGAACAGAATATATATATGGGCCAAACTAAGCTGGGGGTCATTTCAAATCACTTTTTAAGTTTACAAAAAAAATTCAAAGTAGTAGATCATACAAAGAGACACATAAATATACACATGTGTCTGTGTGTGAGTGCGATAGTATTAGTGTGTGTGTGTGTGTGTGTACACATGAATATTCCAAGACACAATATAGTGCAGCAGCAAACAAATTAGACAAAATTGTCTAAAACTTTTTTCAAGTTTTTAATTTTTATGATTTTTTTTAAAGGTTTATTTTGTTTCAGAGCATTTTGATTGACAGCTGCACTGTTGGAATGAATTTATCTAGATTGTGTAAGCATGTGTATGTGTGTGTGTGTGCGTGTGTGCTGCAGCACAATAAAAAAAATTAAATAAAGTTTCTAATGACATTCATTATAATTTTTATTAAAGTAGGAACGAGTACGCACACAATTTCTGTAACACTAACAATGGAAGAAGCAGAATAGGCCTTCTCAAGCAGTCTTTTTTCCTTTCTGTTATTTTTTTTTTTTGTTTAATTTATAATTTTATTATTTTGTGTATTTAGGAAAAATTTAGGTCGTTTATTATCTATAAATGTAAAATAATAATGAAATAAAAAAAGAAAAATATACTCGTAAGTATTCTTTCATAGCAATTCAGTGAGTAGTTTGCCAGCAATCTTATGGAAGCATGTCATAAGTAGTTTGAGTATCAGCAACTAGTACGAGTATCTTTATGTCAAGTTTGTCAAGAGTGTTTTTTTCCATATTTTTTCTTTTCTTTTTTTTTTTTTTTGTAGATCATTTCGTCTTTGCATTAATTTAATGGTTGCAATGGTGAAGTGTATGAGAAATTGCTTTGTAGAAAATTATACGCATTAGCTGATGCAACAGTGCTAAGCTGTTCTTAATGTTAACAAACACGTTTCACTTTCTAGACACTTAAGGAACAATTTTATTTATCTTGTTTGTAAAATATTAAGAAATCCTATACATACCGATGTATGTATGTATGTATGTGATCATTGAAAATGCCTGGAAAATTGGGTCAGGAACAATAGAATGAACATTTGGCTAATGTCTTTTGTTTTGTGAAATAAAAAAGGGGTATTCAGAAAAACAAATTTTAGTTCTTAAAGTTTCGTTTTTATATTCAAAACATATTCTATGAAATTATTTGTTTCGAAAAAATGTTCCATGGTTTTTGGTATTAAACTTTATTAAAAATTAGCAAAAGTTGCTCTTCATTAGTTTAATGAAACTTTCCATTAAAATAGTTTTCATTGCATATAAGTTATTTAACTAAACTATTGTTATAACAACGAAAATCTTATGAAAATGTTTGATTATATTAACAAAATTATTTCATAAATTTAATGAATTTTTTTCATTGTTTTAATGAAATCTTTTTATTCTGAATTCGTTTTAATAACAATCAATGATATGTTGTAATGTTGATCAACATTACAACATGCAAATTTTCATCAGTTATTTTTTATGGCATAGCGCCTGAAAACCCTCAACAAAGACCAATCGCAAAACAAAGAAGAGTATAACAATAACAGTGATATAAAAGCAATTACGTGGTTCTTTTGTGGCCGAAAGCTATTGCAATATATTTTCATAAATTTAATGAAAAATTTCATTAAATCTGTGAAATAAAATTAATTCGATTTATATTCTAAAATTTTAAAATTTAGTTCTTAAATTATTTAGTAGCAAATACATTAAGAATCTTAAATTTCTCAAGAAGTATATTTTTAAAGTAGATTCTTTTCAAAAAAATATTTTAATTTAAAATTACTGTTAAGAATTATACAAAATTAATTTTGAATATGTTTTAATGAAAACTATCAATACAATTGGTTTTTTGTTCTTTAATATTAAAAAAAAATTATGTGTGCTTATTTTGACGGGGTATTGTTGAAAAAAATATATTCATTTTATTGAAGACAAATTCGAGATTGTAATCTTAAAAAAAAAACATGTTGTTTGTTAATCACAAACAATTGTCTTAACAAAATTTTACGTTTACCACCGAATATAAAAAAAATACGATACAAACTGGGATTAAAAATCTGTTTGTAATTATAAGCAGGTACAGAAATCATCAATCAATAAAAAAACATTTCAGTAAAACACATAAAAATTCTTCTGGAAAAGAAAACCTTTTGGCATGAAATGGATAAGAAAAAAATTAATGTAGAATGAAATCATTTCAAGTGTCATTTTAAATTGGCATTCAAAATGATGAACAACAACGAATTGATAAAAAAAATCAGATAAGATCAGGTTTTTGATTTGTTATTTCATAATCTCTGTTGTATGATGATATTTCATTGTTACTCTACTACACAGATATGAGATGAGATGATCATGATGATGACGAAAATGTATTTAATTAGTCAGAAAACGTTAATTTCTTTGTTGGAATAAGATTTTTTTTTGCATTTCAGAGTGCTTAAAATATCCTCTTTTTTCTTAAAGAAAAAACAACAAAAAAGAACGAAACAAGAACTTTGAAACTATTGACCTAAATTTTGCTTGTTTTTGTTCAACTTATTTTGAAAACAAAAGTATGACAAATTTCAATTAAAAATTTTTTAATAAATTTAGTTTCATTGTCAAACTTTTTAAGGCTAAAATGATGACAGTTTAGAGCGAGAGCCCACAAAATAACTTTGATTAATTAGTCACATTAATTAAGTGACCTCAATAAAAACGAAAGTCCTCTCAACGTTCAGAACGGAAAATAAAATACGATTTAACTGTTAATTTACACACAAAAAAATACATTTCAGTTTACAACAGCCATATTAAGGCTTAAAAATTCTTGAAAGAAAAAAATCTTTAAGCCTCAACAGCAAAAACTGCCATAAATCAATTATCTCAGTCTCTTCCTCTCTCTCCCTCTGATAAGAAAAAACAAACAAACAACAGCAAAAAATAAATTTTTAAAACAAAAAAAAAAAAAATTGTTGTGATAATCCTTTAAAATATGTGGGTCATATTGACACATATTTAACAAACGGAAATTGCCAATGATCGTATTACCAGCACACATTAAAACCGAAAATAAAGCCAAACAAAAGTCAGAACACAAGATTAAAATGCTTGAGAGCAACAAAGTCCTTAACATGACCACATGTTGCCTTAAATTGTCATGGCGCGTAAAATGGGTGGGTTCTAAATGAATATAAAACTAACTGAAATGACCTGGCCTGAAAGACAAATAAATATTCAAAAAATTAATTTGCCACAAAATATATATATTGTATGTAGGTTTCTTGTAGATATTTTTTAAGTTAATGTTGCTGTTGCAGTTTTTTGTTCTTTTGCTGATATAAACCAAACAAAGACTTGCAAAATTAACAGCTTTAGAGCCAGGTGTGATTACAAAGGTCGGTTTTTTTGCTCTTTATTCTGACTGTTTTTTTGTAGTTTTAATTAATCAAAGCAGCATTTTTAATTCGATAATCAAGATAAAGATAAAAATTTGACAATTTTTATTTACAATTTGACATTTAGCATAATTTATAAATTTTTAACTAAAAGCGAGCTTAATCCGACACTATTTATGATTAAACTTACATTTAAAAAAATTAACTGAAAACATATAATGCTTAATAAACAAGGACTGCAAATTATTATGGAAGCATATATTTGTGTAAAATATTTTATTAAAAAAAAATATTTTTTTAATTATGTTTCAACAGAACCGGAATTATATCCTTAAAAGAAATACATATGTAATATACAATCCTTGATTTTTTAACTTTTCTAAAATGTACTTTTGTTAAAGGATACTTTTGTAAAAGCATACTTTTTTTCAAGCATACTTTTGATAAATCATAATATTTTAAAGCACACTTTGGTTAAAGCATACTTTTGTTAAAGCATACATTTGTTAAAGCATACTTTTGTCAAACCATACTTTTGTTAAACCATACTTTTTTAAAGCATACTTTTTATAAAACATACTTTTGTTAAAGCATACTTTTGCTAAAGCATGTTTCGATTAAAGCATACTTTTGTTAAAGCATTTTTTTTGTTAAAGCATACTTTTGTTAAAGCATACTTTTGTTAAAGCATACTTTTGTTAAAACATACTTTTGTTAAATCATACTTTTTAAAGTATACTTTTTTTAAAGCATACTTTGGTTAAAGCATACTTTTGTCAAAGCATACTGTTGTTAAAGCATACTTTTTTAAAGCATACTTTTTTTAAAGCATACTTTTTTGAAGCATACTTTTGATAAAGCATACTATTTTGAAGCACAATTTTGTTAAAGTATACTTCTGATAAAGTATACTTTTATTAAAGCATACTTCTGTTAAGGCATACTTTTGCTAAAGCATACTTTTGTTTAACCATACTTTTTTTAAAGCATACTTTTGTTAAATCATACTTTTGTAAAGTATACTTTTGTTAAAACATAATTTTGTTAAAACATACTTTTCTTAAAGCATACTTTTGCTAAAGCATGTTTTGGTTAAAGCATACTTTTGTTAAAGCATAATTTTGTTAAAGCATACTTTTTTAAAGCATACTTTTTATAAAACATACTTTTGTTAAAGCATACTTTTGCTAAAGCATGTTTCGATTAAAGCATACTTTTGTTAAAGCTTTTTTTTGTTAAAGCATACTTTTGTTAAAGCATACTTTTGTTAAAGCATACTATTGTTAAAGCATACTTTTGTTAAAGCATACTTTTGTTAAAACATACTTTTGTTAAATCATACTTTTTAAAGTATACTTTTTTTAAAGCATACTTTGGTTAAAGCATACTTTTGTCAAAGCATACTGTTGTTAAAGCATACTTTTTTAAAGCATACTTTTTTTAAAGCATACTTTTTTGAAGCATACTTCTGATAAAGCATACTATTTTGAAGCACGATTTTGTTAAAGTATACTTCTGATAAAGTATACTTTTATTAAAGCATACTTCTGTTAAGGCATACTTTTGCTAAAGCATACTTTTGTTTAACCATACTTTTGTTAAAGCATACTTTTGTTAAATCATACTTTTGTTAAAGTATACTTTTGTTAAAACATACTTTTGTTAAAACATACTTTTCTTAAAGCATACTTTTGCTAAAGCATGTTTTGGTTAAAGCATACTTTTGTTAAAGCATAATTTTGTTAAAGCATACTTTTTTGAAGCATACTTTTGTTATAGCATACTTTTGCTAAAGCATGTTTTGGTTAAAGCATACTTTTGTTAAAGCATAATTTTGTTATAGCATACTTTTTTGAAGCATACTTTTGTTAAACCATACTTTTGTTAAAGCATACTATTTTGAAGCACAATTTTGTTAAAGTATAATTCTGATAAAGTATACTTTTGTTAAAACATACTTTTGTTATAGCATACTTTTGTTAAAGTATACTGTTATTAAAAGTACCGTTTTCATAAAGAACTTAAAGAATATCTTAAGCATATTTTTGGAAAGGAGCGATTTTTTTAGGCAAGTTTTTGTGAAATCTACTTTTTATTAGGAAATTTTTCTTGAGACATAATTCGTCTAAAAGCTTTATTTTATGACAGGTAAGTTCTTCTAATTGAATTGATCATTTCAGTATAAAAAATAATCTGTGCATACGAAAATTTTTATCGTATTTTTTTTTTCATTTTCATCGCTGCAATATTAACAGAACATTAAAAGATATCAAGCAATACTATTTAATAATAATAATTACTCTCCTCCATCTGCTTTTAATACCAAACAGATCAATTATTTTAGTTAGACAAAAGAAAAATTAAATAGGAAAAAGGCGTGTGAAAATTCTAACCTTTTCTTTTTTTCTACTTTAAATAAAAGACAAAAAACAAATAGAAAAAAATCAGCTTAAAATCCATCAGAACACAAAAGCCAAAGCAAAAAATTGCGTTACAAAGTTTTTTTTCTTTGTTATTGTTGTAATTCTTGTAAAATATATAACGTGAGAATCAATCATTGAGTTCTTTCCATAATAAACTCAAGATCCTTTTCCCCATAATGCGTTTTTACTTGCACAGACATCATCATCTGCAACTATATTATTAGCGCGTTGCTTAACTCTGTGTGTGTGTGTGCATGTGTGAGTGTTCGATCGTTAATTTTACGTTAAACGATCGTGATCACGTAATTACAGGTTTTCGTAACACTTGCATAAAGTAATTTCAATCCATCGATAATGATTTGTTATTGTCTATTTCTTTCTACGGTTTCACGACCGGCCTAAAAATAAATTTAAATGCGTTTACGCAGTTTTATCCTTTCCCCCTCCGCTAAATAAATAAAATTCTAAAAGAATAAAGAGAAAAAAGAGTTAAAACTCCGCATATTACTGCTGGTGCGTGTGTTTCTGTAGTCGTATCGAAACATTTGACAGCTGTTCTGCAGAATTTGTTGTTGTTTTGTTGCATTGACGCGCCGTCATTATTGTTGGAAAGTGATTGAATGAATATAAAACAGGGGGTTCATCCAATTTTTCGTTTTTTCCTAAAAACGTGAGTATTTCTAATTTGATTTTTTTTTCTGCTGAGGGTTTAAATAGATTCTTCATGGCTTTTCTATAACCAATTTATACACAAATTTGTTTGTATGTATGCATGTATCATGTATATGCGTTCTTTATAGACACAATATGTCATCGTTAGGTTATGCTATGAATTTTTCTACTTGTCAGTCAGTCAGTAGTAAAATTTTTTGTTGGGACAACAAAAGAACTGTTTGGATTATTGTTATTATTTGAAAGTGCGAGTGTTTGTAACGAGTTTTTCGTGCGTGGGAACTTTTAAAGAAAATTTACGTTAAAATGTCCCATTAAGTCTGTTAACAAAAGAATACAAAAACCGATTGCCAATTGTAAGGCTTCGTTTGCATTGTTATGGAGATTTTAATTTAATTTCTATCTGTTTTTTTTTTTCCTTTTTGTCTCCTTTTTAAAGTGTATCAATTTCACAATATAGATACAACTCTTTTAATCAATCATTTCGAAATTATTTTACCTTGAACAAAAAAAGGGAGATCGTTTTTGAATCTGAATTACAAATTTAAAAATCTAAATAAAGAAATCATATAACAAGTGCGATTTGAAAGTTGAGAAACAAAAGAAACAATAAAAAATCAGAAGTTCGTTTTGAATATCAATTCACTTTTGCTCAGTTTTTGAGATCTGCTCAAAATGTTGTTACTCCCAATCGTGTTTGATCATGCTGCTGAATTTCAGAAAAAAAAAACTATTGAATTTCAATAGAAATTCTTGTTACACTTTCGTTTTAGGCAAAAAATGTGCTCAGCACTTTTATGTAAAATACTACGAGAAACATATTTGTAAAACATTTTCACGCTCTTGCTGTTCATTCTAGATGTCCTGTTGTGTCATTATTAAAACCAAAGCGGCAAACAGCACTCCCGTAGCGTTGGAAAATCTCCCACAAAAGTGCTTGCCATCAAATTCTTTACAAAATTTTCAAAGACACTAAAATACTGAACTGAATCGAATATATTAGTCACAACATTAGTGCTAAAACCGCTTACTAAAACGGATTTGTATTAAGAAATATTTCTCAAATGCATGAAATTTGCTTGGCTTTTTTTTAATATAAAAGAATGTTTAGTTTTTGTTAAAGTATGGGTCATTATGTTCGGACGATCTATTTATTGCAGGCCGAAAATTGAACTAAATATTTATATATTTAACATATAAGTTGTATTTTCGTCGAGGAAGCTAATGGCTTAAGTTGTTAGTGTTCTGACTACAAAGCATTTAGTATTTGGGTTCGATTCCTGATATTAATTGTTGTTTGACTGTTGAATTAATTAAGGTATAGTACTGGTCACTAAACTGTTTCGGCAGTGATTAATAGTTTTCTGTGAAAAATTAACATATCCCTAAAATGCAGAGTTGTAAGAGAATTAAATTTTCTTCTACATTTTCTCCATCTTTATTATCTACTCAGTCCCTTCGTTAGTTCTGGTGTGAACGATATCGACAAAAAAAAAAAGATATTTGAAAAGAACATGAATGGATTTTCCAACAGGGACTAACGAACATGTCAGTTGTCATCACTAAACTTACCCAGGAACTAAAGGTAAACGACCGTGTTCGCTGAATGGGCTCTCAAGCAGTTGGCAACTAATTTTCGTTAAAAATCATCGAGAACAACGAGAACAAACAAAATTGCCAAATTTGGGACAATACCAATCAATACACATGAGATCGAAGATCGCCAATTCATCCTGAAAAAGTGACTATTTGTCGTGGATTTTAGGCTAGCGGCGTCATCATATTAAAATCTTACTTTGGTCATGTGTAAAAAACATCTCAACGACTGCATTGTCGCTTCGACAAATTCGGTAGTACGAAAACCGCGGTAAGATCGAACGAATGCATCTTTTATTTATTTCAGCGCAAGAGTTCAATAGATCACATGGCTGGGTTATATGGAACTTTTATCATCCTTTCCGAAAGATCTTTACTTTACCCTCTATGGTAACAAAAATCTCCATTTTTAATTTTTCATTGGTACATTTCTTCATTAAAACAAAAAAATAAATTTTATAAAATTCCTAATTAACTATTTTTTTTTTTCTAATATTATCTCTTTGTGCAAGATCTCAAAAATTTTATATTAAAAAAGTTTTAACTTCACCATAGTAAACGTTGTTAACAACTTGTTGTACAAAATGTATTCTCACACTCTCCTTAAAATTTTCTTAGAAACACAAAGGGAGCGCCTTTAATAAATTTCCTCTAAGAAAGGTGAGGTGAGGTTTCTTAAATTAAGAAAATCCGTAAGATTCATCACTCAAGCGTAAAAATTATTTTCCATAAGAAAACCTCAACTGCTGCTGCTGGCGTAGAAAATAAAATAATTGGCCCCGAAAACCGATTTATATGATTGTGATCAATTTCAAATTAAACAATTTAATTTTTGCACTTGCATGCTTGGTCGGTCATGTTCGGAAAGAGAAAGAGATGGGAGGCCACCACTGAACCCTTTTTTCCTTTTCGGTTTTTTGTTTTATTTAAATTTATAATAATATATTTATAGGAATGAAACAAAAAAATGTAATAAACTTGTTAAAGATCTTGTAAGTATTCCTGGTTCATTTTTCTTCTTTTGCTTACTTTTCATTAATTTCTCACGCAAAATTTGTCGATCACCAGCCAGCCAGCCTGCGCGAGGGTGAGTTAAATACAAAAAAGAATTTTTGTCAGACTTTAAAAAATTTTCTTGATGAAGATTTTAAACGCTTCATTGAGTTGTAATATTCTGTTTGGTTAAGGTCTGCTGGTTTTATCATTTTTATTGTATTTTAATATGACTTTCATAGTCGTCAGCTTAATGATTCAGTTGCGTCTTAAAGCGAAGAAAGACTTAATTTGCTTTTTGGTTCAAGAAGATGAGGAATTTAGTTTCTGTAGCTGCTTGTGGTGGGAATTAAGAATATTTTGTTTGTTTTTTTTTTTAATTTGATTTAAGATTTTAATTTTTAGGCAAAATTTTTGGGTTGATTATTTTTTTTTTTTTAGAAAACTATCATGTTTTCAGCTTTGCTTAAATAATTAAATTTTTAGTTAGTTTGGGATGTGGCCACATTTACTAGTCCGAGTTTGTTGAATTACTTCTCCCCTTTTACCCAACAGGACTTCGAATCACCAGTCTATAAAGATTTCTATCTCTATTCATATTTGAATAGATAATAGCGCGCCGATCATAACCAGACATAAATAACCAGTAATCATGTCATAAACTTTAATATTCTCCAAAGCACATTTATTTATTTCTATACTTTTAAGAAATTAAAACACAATTGTTCTCTATCACTCTGTTATTAAATATTAAGCAAACGATTTTTGTTAAACACTATTATTTAAAAGCTTTTAAATTTGTACTCTTGTCTAACATTTTACAACACTTAAGTATCAAGTAAGTAATTGCAGCAACAACAGAAGAAGAAGAAGAAGAAAAAAAAATTGAAATCCAAAAGAAGTCAAAAACCATTTGTCAGTAGTGGCAACAGCAGGCAGAGATTCTTTTACTTTCAAATGAGTTTGACTTTAAAAAAGATAAAAAAAAACATAAAATAAATAGATTTAAATGGATTTTTTTTGGCTCGTAATTGTTAGAATTGTAGCTTGTCTTAAGCTAATCATATGATTATTGCTGAAAATTAAAAAACTGTAAATCTTGTAAATAAGACGTTGTTGTTAATGTCCGTCTGTCTGTCTGTGTGTCTGTCTGTCTGTCCGTAGCTTAAAAACAAACTACCGAATCTATAATTGGAAGCAACCAAGTGGAACTAGTTTTTCTTCTGTGATTATTTTTATGACCGCAGTAGTCAGTAGTAGTGTGTTCGTACATGTTTTTGGTATTTGTAAGCTTTATTGCAGAGATTTATAGTGAATATGTTAACTTTGTTGCAGTTGTTATTGTTGTTGTTGTTTTAAGCATTTGATTCTTTATTGAAAAAAGTCGTAAATGAATTGACTTTTTGTTCGTTATATTTAACACATTTGTTCTCTGTAAAAATAATGACAATAAGAAAGCTGTTCGCAACGATTTTTTTATTTGCTACAGATGTGTTTTAACATTGACGATACGTATTCAGTGTTTGGTGGAAATGGTCTTGCAAAAGTGTAAATGCAAAATATATTTTTTTTAATTAAATCCAGCAGCAAAACACACACTGGGTTGCGGTGAGATTTCATAAAAAATCTACAATGGCGGTATTCAGTTTTTAGTGCAAATGGTCTTGCGAAAGTGTAAATTTGTATTATTGCTTTCGTATTTTTATGTTAAAAAGTACCATCAGTGGGAACTTTGCACCATAAATTTCAATGGTTAAAAAATTGTTCAAGTCACCTAAAAGTAATTGTTAACGTTCGTGGATTGATAAATCGTTGCTATGGCAGCGCAACGAATACAAAATTCATTTTGCCTGAATATTTGTTTATAAAAAAGTTCGGCACGTCATTGATTCCGCGATCGCATAAATTGGTCCATAATTTCAAACGTGTGACCTCTTCAAAAGACTGTTTGGTAATCGAAATAAGTGTGAGCGCCGCTTTTTAATCAGAAACCAAAAACAGACCAAAAGTGAGAATTTCTTACTGGCCAAGGAGGCCAAGATGAGTCTGTCGGCTAACAAGGTAATAGGCAGAGTTTTTTTTTTGGATACGAACACGATGTAATAAAACTTACTAAAAATGAAAAATACTTTCCAATGCAGATTTAGTCCCTTACGACAATTTGCCATTTTCAAGTTTAAAGTCAGGACTAGTTGTTAAGAGATTTTAATTAAACGAATGACAACCTCCATTGCAACAAACGACTATTTTGAGGTTCACAAGAACTCTTATTATTTAAATGCATAAAAAACACTACGAAGGATCCGAAGTAAATATATCGACTACAAAACATTATCCAACTACCCTTGTATATGTAGCATATTCTTTGGTGAAACCAATATTATCATCCTACATATTATAGAGGCCCAATTGTAGCGGCCCTATCAAGCTAATAAATACACTTGTTGTTGCACAATCGTAGTGTCATTTGCAGCTGTACTTAATTTGATGCATACGACATGTGCAACAACAAGAACAACAACAACTACAGCAACAATAGCAATGACAGCAAAAACAAATTGTTTGTATTTTAACTATTTTATTCATTTACTCTATTGCGCACTTTGTTCTAAAGTTAATTCTTCCTTTTTTGTTTGGTTGATTTGTATTTTTAAATAAAGATAAAATTAACCAGTCAGTCGATCACTCTGTTAGTAAGTCAAGTCACACACATACACTCACATTTTTACACTTTGACAATGAAAGCTCAAGTAGAAATTGTAGTTTGTTGCGAGTTGTGTCTGCCTCCCAGTGAATTTCAATCTATTAAATGAAATAATAACTAAAAGTAAGACATTATAAAATGGATATGGATAAATAATAAAAGTGATGATGATCAAGATGTTGATCATGATGTTGATGGGGATATTTGCTCAAGTAATTGACATAGAAGTGCTAATTCATACGAGTACTTCTTTTTTTCGAAATGAATTTCTATATTTGCTGTTTTCTTTTACAAGTTGGCAAGTTGTCATTTGTACGACAAAATTTTAATGCATTTTTACTTGAAAGTATTTCATCTTTCTTTCGTTTTATCAGCAAAAGACAGAATTTACTTAAAATATTGAAACATTAACACAAGAGTATTAAGTAGTTTAGTTTTTTTATTTTAATATTTTTTTTTTAATTTTTTTTTTTATTTAAAAACCATTTAAGTTGTTTTAAGACTATTTTTTTATTAAATTTTTATGTCTTTTTTGTTCTTTTGACATAAATTAGAATTTATTTAACCTTGACTAAATTTATATGATCTCTCTGCTGGAAATTATTAATTTTAACAAAACAAATCTGTGTCTGCAAGCATACTCCTAAGTGATTGGGTAAAAAAAAAATATATAAAAACGAAGTGTCAACTGTAGAAACTACTTGACTTGCAACATACATAAATAAGAAGTGTCAAATAGTATTTGGGGTTTAAGGTTTATTGACAATTTTATAGCTTCTTAACAGGCGCCCTGAAGTGTACGTATGAACGTTCGTAAGTACGTACAGTAAGAAGAAAGGACTGACGAGTAGAAAAAAAAAGCAAAACAAAAATTAAAATTAAACTACTTAAAAAACATTTGGTTAACACGTGCTTTCTAAGAATTCTAATGTTAATTTTATCAGCGTTAAATGCTCTGGGAGTGCACAGTTAGAGAACGAAAGATTAATGACATTCAAAATAGAAAATTCATATTGTTTTGTGTATGTGTGTTTCGAAGCCTCTATTTTGTAAAAACCCAACATTTGGAGTCACAAACAATAAATCTGTGTGTGTGTTAAGAATAAAACAACGAGTTGGTTTTTTGAAACGTGACTTTTTTAATAACAAAACATGGACTTGATAGAAATATAAATCTAGATTCTAGATGCATAATGCACATGTTTGTACGTAGTACTTGTCTTAAGTCTCTTAGTGATCTTGGGTAAATGCACAGATCATTTATTTAATTCATTTAGAATCAATTTAGTCTGAAAATTAATTAACTGTTTTGTAGAAACAAAATATTAATTACGAAATAAAGTGGTGCTAGTGAACAAAATTCTCTCTCACCAGTTTGCTGTTGTGGTGTTGTTGTGCACTTCACATGCAACAAACCTTATGAATACATGTGCCCTACGTGCTTTCAAAGTGTGTCTAGGGGAAGGTTGGCATATCGTTTTATTATTTGAGAGAAGAACCAGAATAATAAAAGACCCTCAAGTGTTGATTTGGTGATCATCAACAATTGTTATAATTTTCTGGAGCAACCAACTCTGAAAAACAGAATGCCAGACAGACCCTTGCATTTTTCTTTGTCATAGAAAAAATATAAAAAAAGAAAAAGAAAGCAGATTATATGAAAAACAAAGGTAAAACCATCTTGAAAGTACAACTGACTGACGGACTGATTACCTTTTTCATCATCATACCAGTTTTGGTATCGTCTTTTTAATTTTTTTTTTTTCAATATATTTTTTGAATACAAACCCATTAAATATGTATGTATGTATGTTTGTTTGTAAAACACAATCGTTTTCATACTCGTTTTCTTATCTTATTTTTTTGTTTAATGAAAATATCAGCAATATCCTTTTTTTAATTTTAAAATGTTTTTTTTTTTCAAAAGATTCTGTAGATAGTCATACTTTATCGCATACAAGTACTTCGGATCACTAGATATACAGTACGAACTCGGTAACCGCAACTAATTGAAATCAAGGTAATTGCACTTATTGAGGTTGTTGCACCCAGCGAGGAAAAATATATAACAAGAAAAGTGATAAATGAAAACCTTTTTATGAAACAGAAAGCTTATTTTTTATTAAAATATTTATTTTTTATTAAAATATTAAAATATTAAAATTAAAATAAAATATTTATTTTTTAAACATATCGGTTATTGTTGTCTGCACTTTTTTTCTTATTAATATTTTTTATAATGAATAAATGTGTTAAAAGATTGCATAGCAACTGATCCTTTTATTTTAGGAGGTGCGCATAACATCCGCTTCGCTATCATCTGAACTTCGATGGCTTTAACACATAAAACACTACCGGCCTGTCGCGGAATAAACTGATAATGAAAGTCATTTGTTTACAATTGCTCGTAATACATACACAAAACTAGCAAACAAAGTCGACAGAATAGCGGTATAATAACGATCAGTTTGTGAATATAAGAAAAAAAATCTAAAAGAAGAAAAACACAAAAGAAAGAACTGAAACAAAACATGAAACAAAAAATGTAAAGTTGCAGTTATTGAGGTCAACTTTTTGGGTAGTTGCACTTATAAAGGTTACAATACTATGTTATATAGTGTTGCAAGAATCGAGGAATTGCGTGTATCGAGGGTTGCGATTACCGAGTTTATACTGTATATATTGTTGTTGTTATTGTTGTAATTACATACATACGCATAAGTTTATCTGTTAAATAAGGGTTCATATAATGACATGTTACACCTGTCATTCTCTTTAGAGATTTTCTTTAAATTGTTGTATTATTTATTTAGAGTTTATTGTAGTGAATTTGTAAAAAAAAATTGAATCTGAAAAACAACAACACACTTGTTTGTCAAGTCATTGTTGTTTGAACACAAATACAATTTTTCGTCTATTGATATCCTTTTTTTGTTTTTTTTAGCAAGAACAAGTGTTGAACTGCGAAGTGGATTTCTCATTTTCAATTCTGTTTCTCGTTTTCAAGAATTTCAAAACGTTAGAGGGTGTTTCTAATGAAGAGAGTATGTACCAGAAATTTGATATTATCTTAAATGATCAGGTGCTATGGAATGGACTGTTTGATTTGTTTGTGAGACGAAAGGGTAGTTGGTAAATAAATATTCGTTCGCTGAAGCAAAAGGGTTTTGTTTTCATGGAGCAAAACAGTCAATATTTAACTTTGCTGGAGGTTAAATATCACTGACCTGAGTGACCTGCTGTAATTGAATCAAAATAAGAGAACAAGTGTTTGGCGCAAAAAGGTTGAAAGAAAATAACACGTAAGAAACTCTATGTGAACTTTAAATATTATCCGTTATTATTCGTTAGAGAAAAAATATATAAACACCAAATGAAGTTACGAGGCATTCCAGCCGGTGTTGTCCGATTCTTATTTAGCTTCTCGCCAAACAGCTTCGCGAAATCGTCAAAATTACCCAAATATCGCCAATACGATATACAATTTTGTAATTTTAGTTTTAATAAAATTGAAATTAAATAATAATTTTCAAGTTTTATTTAATAACATCTTTTTTGGATCTAAGTAGGGACAATAATAAATATGTACATTATTAATATTTCAAATTAATATTTTAGGAAATTTAGATGCATTTGCAGGGAAGTGGCCCTAGTTCTTTGAACTATCTTATTAAATATTCCAAAGTCTTTTTCTCTTATAATATTAAGCAGAATTATTGCTGAAATAAGTCTTGCTTTGCAGATCTTGAGAAGTGATACACTTCGCGTTATTATTTTTTAAAATTAATTTAGGAATTTGCAGTCTTCTTTAAACAGCTTAAGTTTTTTAGAATTTACTGCCTGGTCCAAAATTCTAAAATTTTTCGTTGAAGTTATGATTTTTTTGTTTGTTTTAAACGTAATTTGTACGAAACAAAAATTTCGTTATACATCGTGGGGCAGGCAGTTATTTTTGTAATTAATATATTAAAAAAAAAACCACACAAATAAAGAAAAAAGAATGATAGAATGATCCCTACATATGAATTGCATTGTACCGGAACTCAGGGAGATGAATAGGGTAGAGTAGATAGATGTTGAAAATTTAGAAGGCTTAACACTTTTACAACTCTGCTCTGCGTTATGTTATTGTTTTTTTAATAGTAGTGTTGAGGCGCCTCCGGTGTTAAGTAGACGCATTAATTTTGTAAGCTGTATTAGCAGACATTTTATTATATGTTTTACTGCACCGATGTTTCTGCTAACCGACGAAGGGGCGATGGTGTGTACATTAGCTTGGAACATCATCAATCGCTATCGGAACAGTTTTTCAGTGACCAGTGCTATGCCTTCATAACTTAAATAGTCCGACAATAATTAATACAATGTCTCACTAATTTATATTAGAGAAAATAATGATGTTGGTTGACTTGCTCTGACTAGGGTTTAAACCCAGGCCCCAAGCTATTGTTTGCTTAGTAGTCAGCGCGCTAACCACTTCAGCCAATTCCACCAAAGGTTGAACTGACATCATGATATTTCGACTGCAAGTACCGTCTTATCATCAGAGTTGTATATACATACTTTGAAAAATATAATTTAAGGCAATTTTATAGCTTCCATAAACAGACTGAAAAATTTAAATGTTTGGATTACTTGATAAGCCGAATTAGCGAGTGTCCGGATTAGGGAGTGCAGTTGTACTGTAGTTAAATATCCTTTATCATTAATTAAGTCTGTTAAGGCACCTGAAAGTTTATCAGTAGCTATTTTTTTTTTTTCATTTTTATGGAAATAGAATTAATAAATTTTGGCCACAAGTGATTAATCGATATTCAGCTACAAAAACAAGTTTGCTCTAAAATTTTCGGGACCAGTTATTTACTGCTGTCAAGATTACACTATATTTAACTAGTAGTTTAGTTAAACTAAGCCACCATTTAAAGGTGTGTATACTTTTTACAAAAACTTGATACTGATATAGGTATACCTATGTATGTATAATTTTTATTTCTGGCAAATAGCCACAAATCGTTTTCAGCTTCTTAACTATTGCGTTACGAACTTTTTATACCTACCTATTATTTGTAAACAGCAAAGATTAAAAATTAACACTCTACTTTTAATTTTGCTCATAAGTATTAAAACACATCAAATGTTACTGAAACAAAAAAAAAAAAAAAAAAAAAACTAACTTGTGAACTCTTTTAGAAGTTTCCAATTTTCAACGCACCACCACCACATCACTGACCTATAGGACTAATATTTAAAAATAGCAAAAAAGATAAATCCATAAAAGGAAATATAATAAGACGAAAGGATCGTCTGCCTTTTGCTTGCAACTCGAAAAGTAAATAAATAATAAAACAAAACAAAAATCACAAGACAAATTTAAAAAGTCATGGTAGAATATACAAAATATATGTATGTACGAGTATGTACTTTCCTGGTTTCCCTTCTGTGTGATTGTTGTGATAGTTTATGGCACAGATGTTTGATTTTTTTACATTTAAGACCAAAAAATATATACATATTAAACGTTTTCTTTTTGTAGTTGTTGTAAATGGAAACTCTAACTACAATTGTGAGTCCCGCACAATAAATATTTATAATAAAAAAGAAACAACTACAACAACTAAGCTTAACTGTTGTTGTACGGTGCCCTGTCAGTTAATATTTACCTTCGACTTTATTTCTTAGTTTAAGTTTCTTACTCTTCTTATTCACCCCGGCTGCTATCACACACATCTTCATGACGACAATGTTGATGATGATGATGACTCGTTTGCAGTTTAACCACGACTTGACTTTAAATACACATTTAATCCTAGAGATAGAGCTACAAAAACACTTTAACACATAGATACATACTAATACTTTATTCCATGCACACACATTCTCATGTACTTCTGTACAAAACAGTGTAAAATGAGGCACAACTTCTAGAGGATCGTTTAGAATCTTAAAAACCCCTATTTTTATAGGGAAAACGAATGATTAAAAAGACGTACATATGGATTTGTGTATACATGTATGTTTTCGAATACAAAATAAAGGAAAGTGAGCTGAATGTGCTGGAGTTAGCTGCAAACGAAACTCAATACAAATCTGTTTTAAGAGTACAAGTCTTGACTGTATCTGTATCTGGATTTATTAAGTTTCTTTAGTTTTTTTGCATAAAGAGTCAGTCAGTCAGGCAGCCAGCCAGGCAGCCAGGGTCTATATACATACAAACACCGAAGTAAGTCTATACCATGACAGCGGTTTTGTGCAGCAGTTATATGAAAAGTTTTCTTACGGCCGAAAACCCAAACCAAAGTAAAGCAAAGCCAACCAATGAAGTTTTACAATAGAATGATTGCAATGAACTTCTAGAAGTTTTTATTTTTTTATTTTTACTTTTTCTTCTTATTTCTGTCTTACTATTTTTGCTAAAAACAACATCTATGACTATTACTGCAACAGCAACAGCAACAAAAAATACTATAAATAAAGGCAACGCGCAAAGTCAATGAACTTATCCTTCACGACTTTAAGAAAGAAAAAAACAAAACAAATACAGAACTTCATTATGACTATTGACTATTTACTTCATAACGATATTAAATGAACAGAAAACCAGGCAAATAAAGCAAAATGAAATAAGAAACTTGGTTTTTGTGGTTTGAAATTGAAAAGAAAAACAATACACTGAAAATTTTGTAAGGACCACATCTGAAGGTTATGACTAATCAGCTTATTTCGAATTGACAGATCAAAAAATAAGATATATATGTATTTAAAATCGCAAATCAAGAGCATATACATTTATAATATGTATATTGTAGCACAACAATTCGATCGCTCCATTTTCAGCTCTGATCATTCCATAGACTTTCGGTTTGACCCTGGTTTGGTCCAAACAAGGTCTTGCTCGACTTGTAGTGGTTACAAACACTTGAAATTTTCCCCCACCGATCCTTATGGTTTTAATATCATGCATTCGCATCTATAAAACTTCTGCAGGTTACTATATTGTCGCCTTTTATCGCCTAAATTGTCCATAATGGCTAAAATTTATCGTTAGCTGTGAGATTCATCTCTCCGCATGTTTCGAGCATTGCCTTACCATCTTGGATTGTTATATTGAGTTCCTTGTATCGGAGGTCATCCTCTGCCATAAATATGGTCAAGAATATTTTTTTTATTCATGATACAACATGTTTACAACAAACAAACTTTACTTATGCACGATCATGACTAATAAAATGGCATGAGCGTTCACGTACGTAAGTATAAATTGAAACTAAAAAAACCATTTGTTAAAGAACTTTAGACAATAACGCACAACTTATAAATTTAAATTTTGATTTAAATTTTCAAAATTTCAAATTAAAGGTAGGTATTTAAAATCATTTTAATCATGAAATAATAAGACAGTACTTTCACTCATGACGAGTCACTCATGCACAAAAAATTGATCTGCTCACTCTCGCGAAACTAATACAAAATATTACTCACGATCATGCATGATATCTTATGATCACTAAAATTCATTCATATCAGGTGACCTGAGGACATCTTCTGTATCCTGCACATAATATTCAGCACACTCTTGGGACCTGTTGCTGACTTTTGCCAGAATATGATTGGTATAATAAATGTTGTGATCCTCATTTACAAACAAAACAAAGTGCTCCGAAAATATAATTTTTGAGATGTATTTTCAAGGATTTTTCTTCTTTTAACATAACACGAATTTTCTCAGTGTCAAGCATTAACAGGATGAGCGTTCATAATGAAGTTTCAGATATTTTTTAGTTCGTTTGAATTTCTTTCTTCTACGTTTCTAGGGAGAATAATGAAGTTTTCTTAAAAACGATCGTGATATTTGCAACTGCATGCAATACTGTATACCTACTATGAAAATAAAACAACTAAAAACAACAAATAAATGAAGAAGAACCCTTTGAAAAACATTATAAAAAGCTTAAGAACAATACGTAGTGTGAGTGTGTAAGTGTGAGTTTAAAATAAAAAGTTGAAGAACCTTTAATATCGATTTTTATTTTGTTACTTTTTTTTATATTATTTTTAAACCTTTTCTAGGGCTATCCTGAAGATGAAGGGGTTGCAATTATTATTATTATTTTTAATCATCATGATGATCAACATCTTCTGCATCATGATCATCATCATCGTCGTCATCATTTGCCATTAAAACAAAAGCCCTCTTGATGTCAGTGTGATCTTTTTCGTATGATTTGAACTCTTAATGTTTAAGTGCATTTGCTGCTGCATAAAGTAGTAGTTGCGCTTCTTTACGTTGCATGCATAAAATATAAAATTTTAATGCTTGATGTAGAAGAAACAAACAATCAACAAACAAAACCATGAGTTGTTTGTTATTTGTTTAAGAACATGTACATAAAATATACAAACAACAACAACAAAAAAGCAGCAACAACAAGAACAATATCAGTAAAGAAAACTGCATCTTCATGAGGGCAATTAGTTGACAACTTAAGTCACTGAGGACAAAAATAATAATAACAGCAAAAAAAAAAATATTATAATAAAAACTAAAAGACAAAAATGACTATCAAATTACATCATGGTGTTTTTTTTGTGCTAATCTTTCCTCTTCTTTATCATCATCTTTTCAATCGTTTAGTTTCATTTCTTTTCCTGCGAAAGTTGCATTGCCTAGACTATGAAACAAACGTACACACATAAATTATTTTTAAATACTTTTTAAAAAGATTTTGCATTATTATTGATCTAATGATCATGCATATGAAAAATGTTAAATCTGTCCTTTTTTGAGTAAAAAAACAGCTCGTGCTTTGAAAGCACTTTTAGAGGAAAACGAGAAGTTTTTTTAATTTGAAATTATGGACTGAGTCTAGGATATGCAGATATGACCTGACTTTCTTCAAGGCTCCGATCATGTGATTAATAAACCTAATATCCATATTATGGCAAGTGTTCTAGTTTCTGACCTTATGATAGCTCTCATTATTGCGATGTCAAGCATTACATCAGTTGTAGTCATAATGTCACTAATAATAATGTCAATTTTGTTATCAACAGAATGATAACAAATTGTTTCTATATAAATCTTAATTTTTATTAGGTACATATTATTTTTATTTCGTTAATGTTTATCGCACACATTAAGGCCAACGCGTTTAGCAGTTCACCCACGACTTAATTTAAAATATACAGAGCAAAAAGTCAAAATATGTTTATTTATACATAAAGTAATGATATCAGACGTTCATTGCATGATTGATATGATGACAAAGTGTCATCTTATACGATCTGCCGTATTCTCTTCCATTTAAGAGTTTTGTTTTCACTATGCAACGTGTGAATTATATTCTTAATTTGATCATAATAAAGAGGATGAGTGTAGATAAATATGGTATATAAAATAAATAAATAGTCAATATAGTGACTGGCGATTAGTTCTTTACCCGCAATGTTATATTGTCAGGAACACTAAATGTGTTGTGTCATAAGAATCAGTTAAGTAGAAACAGTTGCAAAATACATGCATGAATCATAACACTGGCAACTTTTCAACGGCACCTATTTGGCAGTAGTTGGTACATCCTTTCAAATCAATAAATTATGCGAAATCCCTTCAAAAATGGCAGAGTTCTAAGAAGGCAGCCATAAAATATGCAATTCGATTAACAATTGTTTTTAAACACAAACATTTTCTTAATTTTTACACAAAATGTGACATAAAAATAGATGCCGTATAAACATGGCATCGTTTTGGTGAAATTTTTCATTCGATCAATGCCTTTTTAAAAGAATGGGCCATACACTTTAATCCATCTTATGATGACAAGGTGTCATCAACTAGCATATGTAGAGTTCAAAGAAAGCACCTATAGAAAAAGCATTTCATTTAGGAATTGCATTTAAGCACAACATTTTTACAAAAAATATGACATAAAAATTGATGTCACTGCATAGATGATACATAAACCACGACACTGTTTTTGTGAAATTTTGTTATTCGACCAATGCCAGCTTTCGCCTTGCTAATGCTATTTGTCATAGCATTGATATAACAATTATGATGGCAAGGTGTCATCAATTAGAATTTGTAGGTAGGTACCTGCATTAAGTTGAAAAGAAAAATAACTTGAAAATTTCCCCCCACCATTTAAAAAAATATATATGACAGTGCCAAAGCCTGCATTTTATTTTTATTAAACTAAAGAAGGAAAGATCTATTTACGATCGAAAGATAAATCGGTTAATAACGACATAAAATTTTCCATGGCATTAATTTCCAAAATTACAGAATAGAAAACAGCTTAAAGGCTTTTAAACATTCTCAGACTTAATACCATGTTGTCTTAATCCTATTTTTATTATTACATACTATTAACTTAATTACCAAATTAAAAAGAATCGCCTAAAAAAAATTCAAAGCCATCATTGAATTGAAAACAACAATCGTAGAAGTTTTGAAATTGAATTGATCACAACAATTAGAAGAAAAACAAAAGTTTTCAACTGTTATCCAGTCAAAATAAAACTCAAATAATTGACAGCTCTACTTTGCATAACCAGAGAAAGATATTGAAACATAAAATCATCATAAACTTAAGAACTCTTTGTTTTTCTTCTTTTTGTTGTTGTATGTAAATCCCTCTTTAAAATACCAAATCATCTTAAAACATTAAATTCAAACTTCAACTTGAAATAAATTAAGAAAATAAAAAATAAATAAAGATGAATATAAAATAAATTTTTTTGGTTTGTTGCTCTAAAAAAATCATTCTACGCCATGAATTTTAGCTCTTCAAGAACAAAACAAAAAATAAAGGAACAGTAATAAAAAATAAATAATAATAAAACAGTATAATATTTAACCAGATACGTACGTAAAAAAACAACAAAAGTTGTCTGCTGCAACATAATCAACAAAAACAACTACAACAATAAATATAATACTATAAAACAGATACAAAACAACAACTTAAACTGAGCGGGCCCACAATCATAAATATTTTTTTTTTTTTTGAAACAAGTAGCGTAAAGATTCGTTACATATGCATACAGCTACCGGTTTTTAACTTGAATCTTTTTTTTTCTGCTGCTGGTGCTGCCTCTGCTGCTTACTATTGTTATTTCTCTGTTGCTGGCTGTTTTTTGTTCTTATACTTCTTGTTATCGTTGGAGTTACTCCACAAACAACAAAGCAAAAACTACAAAATTATAAAATAAAAGCCAACTAACAAATGAAATCATAAAAAAAATTTAACAAATAAAATGTTCGTTCTTAAACAAGATCAGAGAAATATATATATTTTTTTAAAAACAAATCAAACAGAAAGATTTTTTGAAAACAATCAGTTAAAACATTTAAAATGTTAAATTATCTTTCAATCAAAAGTAAAATTTTAAACGCATTTTCTAGATACCAACAATATTGATGTGGTTTTTCAAATCTTCTACGGTTTTTAAGCAACCGTGTGCTTTAATCAACCTTTTGGAAAATTTCTCTTAAAATGGTATGAAAAATCATGTCTCTCTTAAAAAACACAACAAGATTTTCATATTGATTTTCTTGATCACTTTCTTATACTCTTTTAGTTCGATCTGGTTTTATAGCCTGTTATTGTGTTGGTGTTAGTGTTGCTGTTGGTATTAGTGGTGTTTAATGGCTTTGTGAGTGTATGCGTATTTACCGCCAAATCCCAAACAGGTTTAATTTATTTAACAAGTTGTATTTCTTGAGTTTTACAGATCTTTTTTTTCTTCTTATTGTTATTGTTGCCGTTGGTGTTGTTCTTATCGTTCGTGTTTTTTTTTTACGTTTTTGTTTTGTTCGTCGTATTCGTTTTGGGGTACAGTATCCCGCCAAAAAATTTCATCATATGGATCGCTTAACTGTCTTAGAAATACATGCTTTTTAACGTTAGTGCAAGTTTGTTTGTATATATGAACATGTGAATGGGTTAGGGCAGCTCGAATATTTCATTCCATACGCAACTAGATAATTATTTAATTCAATCGCAAATTGTCTTTGCCATAAAATTACTAAGTTTTAAAGGAAATATTTTTAAAATCCTTGCAAGATCAGGCAGATAGATATCCTTAAACAAACCCCACCTGAATATTTGCATTTAAAATATACATATACTCGTATGTGTTTTCAACATTTATCCAATGAAAAATTTATTTGAACTAAACTAAGGTAACATGGTTCATTAATAAAATGAAACGCATTTCGATGAAATTGTTTTGGACAAAATTGCCTATTTTGTAGCAATTAACTGATTCAATGTAATAACTTCGGTAAATTAAAGAAAATATATATTTCATTGCTTTAATGAAATTTTTCATTACTTTAATGAAATTATGTTTTTTAAATTATTACACATTATTATTTGATTAAATATCACTCAGTTCGAATAAAAAAATTCACAACTTATATATTACACAGCTTCAAACAAAGAAACAACTTGTTCTAACGAAACAGCTAATAAAGACGTTCCAATGAAAACCCTTCTCAGTATTCAAGAAATTTCAAAAATTTGTATTATGAAATATAAAAGGTTTTCCAATAAGAATGATATGATTTCTTAAAAAAACACACTTACTGTTAGGGAAATACAAAAGTTTTTTATTTACTGTGAAGTACAATCGATACAATTAAGATCTAAATAAAACGTCATTCAAATGGCCTCCAAACTTTTCTCGAAATAATTCAATTGTTGCATTTTCTGCGTGGCACGTAGCCCCGTCTTGTTGGAACCAAATGTTGTCAAGATCAACTTCTTCCAATTTCGGCCATAAAAAGTTGGTTATCATCGATCTATACCGCTCTCCATTGACAGTAACGGTGTTACCAGCTTCATTTCGAAAGAAGGGCGGACTGATGATTCCACAATGGTTTTAAAACTTAAGGGCGACCCTAATACTCGTATACATGATTATGCATGAACTATGCATACTATGACTTTATAGAAATCTTAAGACAAAACAGTGGTTGGTTTTGATTAAAAACCTAATGAGTTTAAATGTTTATTCAAACAAACACATGTACTCGTACATACATACATACGTGTATGTATATTTAGGCATATACATACTACATAAATATGTTATTTATATGCTTGACATTGTGAACGATATTCAATAAATATAAAAAAAAAACACAAATTTGATTTATAGTTCTGGTCGCTGGTATAGCGGAAGTGTTATCAGGTTTTCTTCTTCTTAGATTTGAACTTGAATTTTAAGAAATCAAACAATAGCTGGCTTGGTCACTTACAAAGAGGTAATTTTATGAAAAAAAAACTCCTTAACATCGATGACATCAATACAGAAATTATCGTACAAAATTTTTTCCCGTATTGAGTATTTACATGTCAGTAGTACAGAGTACCCGAAAAATAGATAATACTCGATATTCGGTAGCCCCTTTGCTTGAGTAGTGACTCAATACTTTGACGGCACTGTATGACACTCGCATTTACATTTCGTTCTTTTACTCGTCTATGGTTCATAAAACTTTCATTTTCTTTCCTTGCAAAAAAAAAAGTGATAAACACGATTTAGATGATGTTCATGTTTATGGTCCTTTATGGCCGGGTTATGGTTATAGCGATCAATACGTTGTAATTACAACTCTTAAATCTGCCCGTTTGCAACACTGTGCAGTAGTTTCTCAGCTTATACCTACCCCACATGTAAAATTAATAATCTAATTGCATTAAATATTTTACTTTGAAATAAATCTAATTTTACACATTTTCCGTAGTTAATTCAAGAACTTTTGTACATACATACACACATTTTTTTATAATTACCTGCAGCTAAGAGAGTCCATTTTGATTTATTATTCTTATAATGCAAATTAGCT
Organism: Lypha dubia; assembly: GCA_947311025.1. NCBI lineage: Eukaryota > Metazoa > Arthropoda > Insecta > Diptera > Tachinidae > Lypha > Lypha dubia. Next base: position 30,353,147 of record OX371263.1, on the reverse strand, counting down.
ATGCGTTACATATTAATTGCTTTTAAAGTATGCTTTTGATATAATTTAATTAAGCTGCTTCAACACAAAATGCGTGTGGACTCAATAAAAATAAAAAAAAAAACATTATTTAGTAAATCAATCAAAAATTTAATAATAAATTATAGATTATCTATTAAGTTAGGAATGAATTAGAACGTCAATGCAAATGTTTTGGAAAAATTCAATAGACTCAAAGCAAAACAAGTTGCTATAATTTTGCTTGTGATTAATTTATACTCGTAACAGTTTGAAAATCAAAATATGAAATTAAATCAATAAAAAATTAAAAAAATTAAATTTTTTTACTATTTTGTTCAAATACTCGATACAGTAACGAATCAAAAATAGCGAACAAGTGTAACAACAGTTTTTTTACACGATTTATAAAGTTCATTAGTTTTGACTTAATTACGATAATTTGTAACGAATATTGATTTAAATTGGAATAGATATGTATGTACATATGTAGTAAAATACTACCAAATATTAAATTAATAAATTGAATGTAGATTTGTTTGTGTATAAATTTATGTATTCTTTCATTTTAACACAGCCCAGGGGTTAAATACAAAACTCAAAAGCCAAAAGTTTGAATAAAATTAATTGATAGTCACAGTAGTCTAAGCACACATACGAGCAATAATATTCAGTCTGTCAGCCAACAACTTCACAAGATCCATGTGATAACAAAATAACACACACACACGGCACACACAAATGGGGAGCATAACAATCCATCGCTAAATAAACAAAAAAAGACAAATAAAACACATACAACAACATACAGATAAAAATTAAACTGATGGTGCTTTTATATTAAATATCAAACAAATTTCAAAAACATGTCTGAGCATGTTCAAAATTTTATTGTCTGTATGTATAAGAAGAGGAGACTTTTTTATTCCGTATTAAAACTTTACGGCGTATTTTGTTGAAAAATAAGAAATAAAAACAAAAATTAAAGACGAGAACTCAAATGTCATTAAAAAATATGAAAAACCCCTTTGCTTGAAAGAGTATCCAAAAAAAAATTAAATGGCAAAAAACTAAAAACTCAAACACTTGAAGTTCAGAAAATAAATAAATATCGTATAAGCGGAAAAACAGGCATAAAAATCAACACACTTCTACGAGAGTTGGTTGAAAATTAATTGGAAAATTTTCTTGTAGAGTTAAAAATTTATATCGAAGATGAAAAACGTGTTAAAACGTTTAACGAAAAATCGAATTTTATAAGAATATTCCAGAGAACGTACAAGTCGTCACATATGTAATTTCCCATCCTATTATACAGTTATTACATGACGAGTCCTACGTTCACGGATGTAATGATTTGGTCCCTGTTCCCACAAGATTGGTAAAATTAATTGACTTCAGTTCAAGATCAATTTTTTTAATAAAATAAAATTATCATTATTTCGCGATCATCATTTGGGACATAAAAAAAACTATATTGAGTTATCAAGACAATAACTTCCCAATGTTGAAGAGTGTTTTACATTTTATAGATTAACTGGCTGGGCTGTCCTGGAAAATCCACTAATCCACTGTTCTATATTTATTTTAAACAGGTGCGTACCCATAAAAAACAACATAATGTAGGTATTAAATTAATTTTCCGATGACCTGCGTACATATCAATGAACCTACGCTTAACTTCTGTTTATAAAAAGAACACAGGTGTTCAACTTAAAGATCAGCTTATGAAAAAAAAAAAAAAAACACCAACAGCAACACAAATACGAGTAATAAAAATAATACCATGATCATCATTATCATGAGCTGATTTTACAAACATTCATGTATAGAGACATACATACATACGTACTGATGTGCGCGTTATAGGCTGTGTTAGGAGTGCACAACTAATATTGTATAAGTATGTGTTTTTATGAAAAATTAAAAAAATCCTCATAAAAATAAATAAGACACTAAAACGAAGTATGAAAAGACCCCATAAAGAAAACTCAAATAAAATGTGAAAAAAGTATGATTGACATTTTGGTCCAAGATAGTTTTTTTTTTATTTTTATTACTCTACAATTGGAAGATTCATTGAAAGTATGGTTTGTAGAGTTTACATACGGTATTAACTGTTGCTGTACTACATATCTATTGGACATATTTATTATGATAATTTTGAAAGTTACACTGAGCAACAAAATTGGAATTTTGGTTTGGTTCATCAAAAACTATTTTTAAGTATTATTTGGTTGCTATATGTTTGTTTGGATATGTTAGATAAATTTTAAAATATTTTTAGTAAAAAAAAAAAAAAAAACACTGACTAGCAGCTGATGGAATTTGTGTGAGTCTGAGAATTTTACATCGTCTACTGACCCAGTCCATTTTCAGTTTAATTCCGAACTCCTTTGGATTTTTACCAAACATCGTAAAGCACAAGCCATGATTAAATATAATTGTTGGCCTGAAAAATATTTAACACATCATATTTCCCCTCCTTGATGTTTCGCAGATTTGTAGATCTTTGATATTGACACCATCTCAAAAGTAAAAAATATCTGTTTTGCTAAGAAGAAGCTAAAAAAGTACAGAGTTTCTTCGTTTAACGAGAAACAGTTTCACATTAGATGTTAATCTTACGAGAGTCTCTTGCCCTTAGCCATAAGTAAATTAATATACATAATTACTTTTCCATCTTGTTTGTCACTTAATGATCGTTTGCATCGATCATTTTGGCGTAGAGTGTATCATATTTCTATTAAACATTTTATAAAATGCTGCCTCGTTTAAATGTCTGTTTGTCTGTTTGTTTTTTTAAACTAATTTAATGTGTAGATTTCGAGCATTTTTTACATGATATCAGAAGTAAAAAAAGGCCATTGCATAGATCTTTACTTGCATGTTGTTTTTAGATATCGACCGTAAAAAGTTTTTTTTTTTTTGTTTTACTTTACCAGAAAGAGTTCTGCTGGTTGTTAATAATCATAAATTTGTTTATGATACTTGATGCTTCTGCCTCTGTTGATAGCTTTTGCTTGAAGCATTAAATTAAAGATTTAAATAAAAATGAACATGAGATGGAAAGAAAAACGTACGCATCCGAAGAAGAAATAAAGAAACAGACAAGACTTTAAATGTCCAAACAAAGCTGACAATAATATCAAGAAAACATAACTTCGAATTATGATGATCATAATAATGGTGATGATCGTGACGTGGTTTAAATTTATATTTCAGTTTTGTTTTTCTTTTTCATTCTGGACCTCTTCCCCTGACTGCCACTTATAATTGTGATAATGTGTTTGATAGGAGTCAAGTCGAGTAGGAACTAAACCTCACTTAAGCAACCAACCAACCGACCATCCAATCAGCCAGGCAGAGTCAGCCAAGTCATCCAATCATTATTCCTTTAGCCCCATTAGAAAACAGCCGTTAAACTCTACTCATAATCATCATCACCATTAGCTTTTAGAGTTGTTGTTGTTTTTTATTTTTCAGTTCTTAAATTTGTTTACATTTTTTTTTCTTCGCTTTTGAAAAAGTCAACAAACAATAAACATTTTGTTTTTATTTAAATTTTCATTAGTTTATGGTCTGCTGTCTACTACTTTTTTAAAAATGTCATGAATGCACGTTTAATGTTTAATTGAAAATTTATGACAACGTTAAAAGTAAGATGGACGAACAATAAATTCACTTAGAATAGCTTGTGATTAGGGTAAATGGGCCCATTAAGGCGCTTCCAAGCCGATAGCTTAAGTAAACAAGAGTATGTGTTACATTGTAAGGATACCTACGCGTAGCTACAGACAGACATACATTCACACATTGATATTAATGGCCAAGTGCTATTAGAATTATAAAAATTGTCATCGGCAAACAAATTTGTTAAGTGAATACGTTTTTTGCTAGTTTTTTCTTTTTTTTTGCTCTGTTGTGTTTTTGGAAAAAGTCAAATAAAAAATAAAGAACGAAAATTATTGAAATTTTAAAATCGTGATGCAATTATTGACAGCATGCTTTTAGGGATTAATGCTTTTTAATGCATACAAAATTTGTTGGATGACGATTAATGAAGAACTCTTGGTCAGGTCGTCGGAAGTAAAGACTATTATTTTTAAGAAACCTTTTTGAAAGGCCCGGTAAGAGATTTCTTTAATTACACTAAAATGTAGTGTAAAGTCGGGTCCTCTGAAATATTTATTTTAAATCGTCTTTTCAATTTGATTTTATTTAATAAAGGTTTTTCGATGTTCTGAGACAATTATGTTCAAGGAATTTATTTTTTTTTTGCTTCAGTTTGCCAGTTAGTAATTTGCCAGCTTATAGCAACTGACCCTTATTATTTCTAAATTAAATACCTACAATTATTAAAAGCCCATCCCATTATTATTATTCCCATCCCATATTTAGCGATTTTGATATCAATTTCTTGTTTTATTAAATACTAATAATTTTTTCATATTCAAGGTTGCTGCTGCTGTTGCTGCTTTGGCTTGTTCAAGTCAATTAAAACAATTGTTCGATAGTAATTATTATCAATGTTTGCAATGAAATAATGAAAACGAAACTCAGAACAGAAAGCAAAAAAAAAAAGAAAAACAAAAAAAAAAAAAAAAAACTGTCATGATAAAACAATTATTGACAGAACAGAAGACTTTGTTTAAAAAGTCGTGCCTGATTGTCTTGTAATGACACGCCCTCTGGCAACACTCGGACAATAGTGAATTTTATTTTTACAAAAATTTACAATATGTAGAAATTAACTGCATACAAACAACAATAAAACAGCCAGCAATCAAACTAATAATGATTTTGCATATGCAAGACCTAAAACTACGACAACAACATCAACAACAACAACTAAATATTTAGATGGAAAACATAAAACAAACAACATTTGGCAGCACACCGAGAGCCAAACAATCAAATAAACCAGCAAACGAACGAACATGATTAATGGCACTGTGGGCTCTGTCAAACATGAACAACAACAAAGTGACCACCACTACTACCACCGCCACACCACCACAGTACCACTTACGTATGTGCACTGGAGGTGGTGTTTGGCTTCAGGACTGACCATAATAAACAATTCAATGCCTAAGAAAAGAACAATTTCTAAAAATAAAACCTTAAAAAAAGAGACACTAAACATTGTAACAGTCCATGGATACGATATTTGAGTAAAAAAAAAATTGAAAAAAAATATTTACGAAAAAAATTGAAGGAAAAAAAATTATATTGAACGAAAAATTAAGTTAAATGTAAAATCAATTGTCATATCACGTGCGATGAAAAATTATTATTCTACAATGGGAACAATGGTTATAACAAAAGTAACAAGAACAACAACAATTACAGCAACAACGAAAAACAACAAAAATCACTTTTTAATAAATTTTCAAACTCATTTGCAGCCTTTGTATAGAATTGTACAATATTATATGACAAGCTACATATGCATACAGTAGAGGGTAAAACTGTTTCATGCACTTTAAATACCGCTGAATACTTGCAAGCAAACGACAGAAGCTGTCTTTGCAAGTTTTGGTACTTCTATTTTTGTAATAATATTTAATAAATTTTTCATTAATTAACATACATACTTTGTGTGGGCTGAAATTATACCAAACTGGTACTTTTTTACTTATGATAATATTCGGGTTTTTACACTTTTGTACTTTTTCGCTTGAGAAATTCTCTTAATGGATATTGATAAAATTTTATAAACGGATAGCATGTGTTCCTGAAATAATATAGGGTGCTTTTTAAAGGGATAAAAATATGTCAAATTGGTATCTTTGGTACTTTTTATTCTTGTACATACTAATATTTAATAATTAGTTTATAAATTAATAAACTTTATTACGGGTCAAGATATGAAAAACCCGACAATTTTGAAGCTTTTTTATTTAAGGTACTTTTTTATTTTGGGGATTTTAAACTTTTGAACCTTTTTTGCTTGAGAAAGGCTGACTTCGGAAACGTCAATTTCTTTGTGTTTGAACAAAGCACTACATTTCATAACGCCGGAGTACAATAATTATACAATGTATACCATTTCAAAACGCCGCCGCCAAGTATTTTTAACGCAGTAAGAAAGCAAACAAGGCATTGGTTTTATAGTTGTTGCATTGCTTCGGAACTTTGCATATGTATGTGATTTAAATAGAATAGCCATACTGTATACAAACTTTTTAACGAACGTTTTGGAAGTCAGCCAAATTATCTTCATGGATTTTGATCAAATTTGGTAGACGGATAGCATTTCTTCCAGAAAAACTCATTAAGGGGCAAAAAGAGTTAAAATTTGTATCTTTGGTACTTTTAATTTTTGTACTTATATATATTTTATAACTTGTTTATAAATTAATTAACTTTATTAGGGATCAAAGTAAAAAAAATCAAGTGCTTTTGGTACTTTTTTGTTTTTGGTGCTTTTCAACTTTGAATAATTTTTTTGTTCAGAAATTCTTTTAATGGCTTAAAGTACTGAGTACTTCTATTTTATAAAAAAGTTTTGTATCGGTGGGAAATAATCATTTAAGTATGGCACCTTAAACCTTTTCCAGTGTTTTAAAAACAACATCCTAAAAGATATTACTTTTGTAAAAATAATATCATCAATACCCGTTGTACTGTAGTCCAGACGGTCAGGTCAGTCAGTGCACTTTTACTCATTATTGTAAAATATTGATCCCAGTACTTATTTAGTTAAATATGTGTGTAAGTAATTGTGCAGGCATTCATGTAGTTGAAATACAAATGTAAAAATGTTTTCCAACAATAGATCCAAAAAAAAAAAAAAAAACTTGACCAACTGCAGCTATAAAAAAAATCCAAAAGCCAAACACTAGAGTAAAATAATAAAATACGGCCAACGGAAAGGTGGACGGACGGTAAAATAGACAGACAGCCCATGCAATACAACAAAGACTATAACTATAAGTACCTACCACTGGACTGATCATGATGATTGTTTAAGCAAATGGTGATCATACATACGAGAAGGTGCATGAGTATGTACGATTACCGACCGACTGTACAGCCGCGGTCCATGAAGTAGTTAAGACCAGAGTGGGCATTTAAACCATAAACTTAGGACAGACATATTAAAAAGATCCTATATGTATAACATACAACAATTACACAAAACAAAAGCCAAAAGCCAAAAAAATAAAAAGCAAAACCCAGCAAAGCTTAAGCGCGTGCCTACACTTTAGGAGAGAACTCTTAATGTTCAACAAAGATTTTAACAAAAAAAAAAAAAAAAATATATGAAAACTAAAGAAAAAAATTATATAAATGGAATTGCGACTACGGCTACGGCTGCTGCTGGTGCTGATTGTTGTTGTAGTTGCATTTAAAACTTTCAAAAACCATTTGTCTTGGCAATAAATGCACACAAGTTGTAAAATAAAACATTTAAAAGCGACATTGACAATGAGTAAAGTACCCAGCATTGGCAACAACAACAACTACAATAAAGACAACAACAAATAGGTGCACAATACAAGAAACGAAAAAAAAAACAAAGCAAAAGCTTTAATCTATAATAGGGATTGTAAATAAAAACTATAAGTATGAAATTGAAAAGGAAATCAACGAGGCTTCAAAATACAGTAGCTACCGAATGCGTAACATTAACAAGCGGCGGCAACAACAACAACAACAACAGCAATATTAGCATCAGTAGCACTGGCACTGGCAGCATCTGCCGCAACAAACGATCCAACATAATCAGCAGCCTCATCGTAGTCATCATCTCATCATAATCTGCAGCTGCATCGTAAGATGAACAACACGAAACAGAAAAAGAAGAGAAAAAAAAAAAAACAAATCTGACACGAAAAAAAATTAAACTTTAGATTTTAAGAGTGGGCTTTAAAGAATACAAGTACCTTGCATTCATCCATACATCCATCCCATCCCATCATCTATCCATTTGCTGGTGTAAGCTGCCTGGCTGACTGCCTGCCATCCGCCATCCGCTGGTTCTAGAGTCGTATCATCCAATAAAAGGAGGTGGGATACTTGAGCCTGAAGAAAACAACGACATAAAACTGCCAGTTGTATGTTCAACATACACAAACTGGTTTGAACCTGCTTTTAAGAAAAGAAGCTTTACGCTGAGTTTTTATTTAATTTGTTTTTTTTTTTTTTGCTTGGCAAACTTTAACTAAACAGATACGCATCCCAAGTGTTTAAACAAAAAAAAAAAAAAAATGAAGAGAAAAAATAAATATACAACAAACAAATTTATTATTTTAGAATTTTACGAAATTAAAGCAGCGTTTCTCAATCGCTAACAGTACTTTGTCGTTTATATGCGCATCAGAAAACTTTTTCGCCGATTTCAACAGCTTGTGTATCTCTGCTTGGAAACTTATTAAAAACCTTCACAAAAAATCTGGTCATACCACTTTTTATTACGACTTTAGTTTTAAAATCGAGTTTCCTCGTTTTGCAGTGTTCTACGCTACAGGTTAGAAAAGCGCTGCATATCGCTTCACTCTTCTCCCTTGCAACTCTGTGGTCACAAGTTATTACTATTCTAAACCATATTTTTTTTTCAGTTTTATTTCATTTCATTTTCTTTTGTGCGTATGTATGTGTGTATGTGTGTGTTTGTATGTGTGTATATATTATTGACAGCTCCAGTCAAAGTGTCCATATTGTGTTTTGTGTTGCTTATTTTTTTTAAGACTATATTTTGGCCAGAACTACACACAAAAAGAAGGAAGTTAAAAACCAGCGGGTGTTTGTTTGTTGGATTTCGCGCACGCGTATACAGTAGCAACTGCAACAAGATGAATAGTGAATGCTGATGATGCAGTTGTAATTGTTGATGGTTGTTGGTTGTTGGCTTGAACTTTTAAAAGAGAAATTGCGTCTTGCGCTACTGTTTGTTTAATATTAAATACTCGGGTATTGATAAGTAAAGCTCGATTTTGCTTAAATGCATTTAAAATCTTTTTCAAATAAATTATTTATGGCTAAAGCAAAGTTTTTGAGTCATAAATGACCAAATTTAATATTTTCTAACCATGTTACTTTTTCTCAGTAGTTTTTAAAAATTTAGTTTTCTTATTAAAATAATCTTTTTCCCAAATTCCACCTAAAATTTTATCCGATTCCCAACTTTTAAAATTCTAATGGCTCGATTATGGATAGCAACCGAACTTCAGTTGCGTTGCCAGCCGGCAAGTGCAATTTGTGGTTGCCAGAAATATAGCAACTGAAACTGGCAGCTCTCAGTTGCCAGTTGCTATCCGTAATACAATTCTCAGCAACTGACAACCCAATTGAGGTTCGCTTGCCATCCATAATCGACCCATAAATTACACTTAAATCCCCCATATAAAATTATTCAAATAAATTCAGAAAGGCAAAGCGGTAACACCTAATAATTACCATAAAAATAAAAAAAAAAACGCAAGAGTTAAAAGTTTTCATATCAAAAAATTTAAAAAAAATAGCTAAAATTTTTTCATATTGATAAAAAAATTTTCCGAAAAATTTGTAACAAATAAATTTATCAATTAATTTATTTTTAAGAAAATATATGTTCTAAAAGTACCATTTAGAAAAAAGTACATTATAAAGTACCTGTAAGCAAATCGCCCAAAATAAGTACCATTAAAACAGACGTAAGAATAAAAATTTTCTGAAAACAAATTTTTTTATAATTTTTTTTATAAAACTTGGTTTTTTTTTTCCAAAATTTATATATCAATAAAAATTTTCCAAATGAAAAAATTACAAAAAAAATAACTTAAATTTTTTTCGTATCGATAAAAATATTTTCCAAAAAATTTTTATCAAATAAATTTTATCATAAAAATTATTTTTTAAAACAATATCTGTGCTTGAGTACCCTTTCAAAATAAGTACATTAAAAAGTACCTGTAAGCAACTCGCCTAAAAAAATTACTATTTGATATGTTGAGTTTTGTCAAACTGTGTAAAATTTTTTAACTTTCGAGTTAATGAAAATCATATATTTTTTGGTAGGTTACGCGTTCTCCACTAGTTGCTGTCGTGTCGCATAAGCTTGATGCACATTGGGGGAAAAAAACTAAAAGAAAACAACAATAAAACCCTCGGGACATCAAGTTGTAGTTTTTTCTTTATATCTTTTTAAATTCAACCACCATCATGAGGTAATACGTACTGCTGCCTATAAATTGAACAGCACTAACCCAAAATGACCAATACAACTGCTGATTGTTAGCTGTTGCTGGCATTAAGTAGCACAAGATCACCAAAAAAAGCCCACAGCAAACTTGCAACAGCACCCGTAATCAGGCAACAGCAACAACAACAATACGAATTAAAAACAAACAAAATAACAAAAATATATGAAAAACGTTGTGCAAAAAGGAAACTAAACAAGAAAGATAAGTACCACGCAACACCCAAACTAAACAAGCAACAGCAACAACAACAACAACAAACGAATAAATTAAACAAGAACCAAAGAAAAAAAAATAAATATATCAAAACCAAGAAACCAACAAATAAAGTCGACAACACAAACTCATCTAAAAGTTGAAAAACCGGGAAAACTAGAAATTAGTTTTAAACTCGCAAAATATCCATACACTTCTTCTTAGGCTAGAAACAACAAGCACAATCAAATATATCTACTGTACAAGAGGAACGTGCTGCCAACAACGCCTGATGGTGCGAATGGAAGCACATGCTTGTACCTCCACGATTCAACATACAGCTCCAGCGCAAACCAACAACAAAACGCACCAAATAAAAAAATTATAAACGGCAAGTGTGGTTTTTGCAACAAAAAAGGTGGAGTTCTTACGTATTATCAACAACAGCAACAACAACAAAAGCGATGGCAACAACAGGCTAGTTAAAACTAATAAATAATGCAACATAAATGTGTGTTTAAATCAAAACTTGCAACAGAAACAACAATAGAAAATGGAAATTATAATATTCCTTTAGAAATCATTTTTTTAATTCGCTCTTACGACTGTTTGGGCTGTAGGAAAAATTGCGCGCCAATTGGAAAGAACATGAAAAGCTGCTGATCATTTTAAGTTGGTAAAGGATGAACATTTAAGTAGCGCGAGTAGAAATTACTAAAAAAAAAAAATAGTACCTACGATCTGAATATTTCTAATGATTTAACTTAAAGAGTCTAATAAAAAAAAGAGAAATATTTTAAGAGAACTTTTTTCTTATTAACTTTGAATCCATGTAATAGTACGTTAAATCAATAAACTTTTTAATTAATTAATAAAAGCAACAACAATTAAAGTTCAATTGAGAACAACTTTAATGAATATTTTCATTGAAACTATGAATCAATGTATTTTCTTCACAAACTCAATGCAGGTCAATTATTGTCACTGATTTCAACTACAAGAACGATACAGTGAACTTTTCATATCCAGCAGAGTTACATTGCAGAGTTATATTGTTAAGTCCTCTTTTAGTCCTGTGTGTCTTTCCTGTAGGGTACATCAGAGGCAATCTCGTTTACCAATATTAATAAATTTAACTTCTTCAATGTTTTAGTATATTATTTTGTTTATTTTTTTTTTGCCATATAAACTCAAATGAAGCAGAAGCTTACAATTCCATTAGATAAAACACCACAACTACCACCACCAACAATAACAACAACAACAACAACAACAACAAAATAATACTATACATCAAATCAAAAAAGTGGTTTGACCGCATCATCGTATATTCCATCCAACGGAAAATATTATATCCAGTATTACTATTCTGTAGTATCGTACGTGCACCAACTTGAGTAGTATTCTGATTACACTGCTCAGCAGCAAAATCCTCCTTTAAATAAAACTATGTGAACTATATGGATTTTGATGTCTTAAACTCAAATCAGTTTTCGGTTTTTCTCCATCACGTACGGTTTTTTTTATAGGCGTGGCAATTTTTTCCCCCTAAATAAGTCAGATACGAAGATATATTTCAGCCTAACTCGAGAACGCCTCATCCGATTTTTATAAACAAAACACCAAAAGATACGTAACAAAATTATATTTAATTTAATTCACCACAGGTTTTTTCTATATTTTATCGTCTTGGAATTATTGAAAAATTTCAGAGGGGAAAAATTTCCATATAGTCCACAGTTTTATTTAAAGGAGATATAAAAAGTAAGTTTTTTCAAAGCAGTGTTACTGTTGTACGAGTAATTTTCTTTACTCTCCTCTAAGAAAATATCATATTAAGGTACTCCATACTCACAATAAAGTTGCAACATGTTGAGGAATAATCATACATATGAATAGCAACAACAGCAACTGCAACAGCAATAACGAAAAAGTACACCAACAACAATTTAATAAACAAAAAAAAAATAAAAAAAAATATGTATTGTTGTATATATAAATATAAACCTAAAAATCAAGTTGTAACATGTTCAAAATGTAAACACAGCTGCAGCTGATTGCGTTTTTTTTGTCTTTAACTTGATTTTTTTTTCTGTTTTTTTTTTTTTAGCATATGATTACACATTCGATCATTTTTATGGGTAAATGTAGTTTTTATTGTTGTTGTTGCTGTTGTTTTTCTTGCTTGAAATATAACTAAAACACGAAATATGTATATAAAATAAACCTCAACAAGAACGTCAACTTAAGTTGGCACTTTACTTAAGTGACTGACAGACTGACTGACGGACTAACTCACGGAGTGACTAGATGGCTTACTAAGTGATAGTCGGTCGGTTTGTAGCACCGTTCGATCGTTAAATTAAACAACCTTTTGCAGTTTTCTTCTAATCACCGCCTGTGCTAGAAGGAGACAAAACATAAACAAATATATAATATTTATACACATACATACATACATGTATGCATAAAAATATAACAAAAATACCAACAACAATAGTACCAAGAGTAAAACTTCAGATTGTTATTTAACCCAACCAACCAATACACTACGATTAAGCCCCAACAGTAAGATTGTTTGTTTGTGTTTATGCATGTATGTATGTATGTACTTTCAAACATTCATACATACAAATGAGTATCTAGTAGATGGAGAAACGTATGTATGTATGTATGTATGATTGTTTATTTGTATATGCGTTCGACACCATACAGCCATCCATCCATCCATCCAAATGTAACCTAAACTTATCGAAATATAAAAAAAACAGGTCATTGCCTTAATGGTTCGACAAGTACTACTTACTCGTTGCTTTAGTTGTTGTTGTTGTTGTTGTTGCTGTTGTTCTATATATATGTACGAGTAGTTGCTGTCACTGCACGGAGTTGTAGCATGAGCATAAAATAATACAAATACCCATGCAGCAGATCACACCCATACGTACTCCAGTCAGCAGCAGCAGCAATTGTAGGATTGTAATATTTTGTGTATGAAACTTTTTTTTTATTATTGTATTAATACGGACATCGGCTGCATACATAAACAGTTTAAGATTTTTAAAAAATACACCTTGGCCTAATTTAACGCAGAAGGATTATGACACGTACACAGATTCCAAAAAAATAACAGATTTCTATAGTGAGTGCTCCACTACGGTTTAATAAATTTTCATTGAATTCTATATTAAGTATACGCCCACGTAAGTAAAATCGTATTTCACGAATTATATTAGGATTTTCGCGGTTTTATCGTTAGGTGCAATATTATTATACTGGAAAATAATTTTGTAACAGACACTAAAACAATAAGATTTTGTGATTTTAATATTTACGAAAGATATAAAGGATGTGTCCGTAGTCATAAGCCAGTTAAACTTAGTATTCATTGAAAGTAAAACAACTTTAAAGGGAAATCGGTTTTACTACGAGTATGTTATTTAATTTTATAAATATTTTATGAATAAGCCTATGTTTAGCCAAAATCTATATAAAGAATATAAAGTTTTGAATTATTATTTCTTCATATGTATTCTAAAAAGAAACATAAAGAATAACTTACTGTGTTACAGATTTACCATTTCATATAAAAAATCGGATTTCTTTAGTAACCGTTATTCGTGGATTATGTGTGGGAAAATACAAGATTGTTACGTTATTTAATATTCTGTAGTAAATGTAGTATTCCTGGTCAATTTTTTTGGTTTGTATGTTTAACAATAAAAAAAATAAGTAAAAATAGTTATGATTTCGAGACACATTTAAATTGCATTTAAATATACCCTACATAAAGAAATTAGTACTCAAATTAATTACGAAGTTTTGTTTGTATAAAAAAATTTAATAAAAAAACTGATCAAAAATTTTGTAACAGTCGTTAGCTAAATTTTTCATTATTTTAGGTACGGATCCCCCAAAACAAAACGTCAAGTGAAAACATGGATTATGGAAATAGTATTGTTTTGCCAGAAATATATTCAAATTAATAAAATTATTGAATAATTGAAAATTTGTTCAAAAGCTGATTTCCAAAAAAAAAAAATTTAGTGTAGAGAAAATGTTCAATCAAGAAATTGTACATAAAGGGTATTCTTTATAGAGTGACACAAGTTTAAATCATAATAAAACCAGGAAATATATTTTTAATATCAATGCAACGGGCTTTATTGGAAAGAAAATTTTATGAAATGAATGTTTCAATATGATTTCTGCCATGTGCCCGCCACGGCTGGCGCGTAGATGGCGCTAAGTGGAACACCAATTTTCAACAACTTTTCGCAGCATTAGCGGAAGTATTTCGCCAGTAACTCATCTAATATTGATATTCAGGTGTTAAATGGTTTGTGGTTTAGCGACTTAACATAACCCCAAAGAAAATACTATAATTGGGTTAAATCACGCGATCTTGGTGGCCAATTAATTGGGCCTTTACGTAAAATTATTATTTTTTCATCAAAAGTTTCTTTGAGTAAATCAATTATTTTGATTAAAAATATCAACAATTTGAACGCGTTGCTCTGGTGTAAGTCGATTCATAATGAAATTCCAAAGCAAACTAAAGAAAAAGCAACTATCAACTGTTAAACTACATATATATTTTTTAATTAAATTTATTATTTTCATAAGAAAAGAAAATCTTGAAGCTCGTAAAATAATTGAATAGACAAAGAGAAATTACACTGCCCTGAAGCTTAAACTGTCATCATGATGTTTCCAGCCTAACCACAGTCTCATCATCGGAGTTGTTTATCGCTTAGACCTCTCTGCCAATTACGGCAGCTGCAATCTGTGAGAAAATGTTCAGATTTCAATAGAATATGCATTCGATTTTTTTAAATATGGTAGAAAAATTAAATATTTTATGCGATTTCTAGGAATTTTTTATTTGAATTGGAAAAAAGGGTATTTTTTTAGGAAAAAAGTACATTAATACGAAGAAGACAACATGACAACAATATTTGTTCTAAAAGTACCTTATTTTGGAAAGTACATTTTTATGCAAAAAATTTTGTGTTTGCAACAAGGCTTTTCGGTAAAAGCATTTTTTCATATCTGAGAAAAAGTACCACTTTAATTTAAAGTAACCGGTTTAGAAAAAGCGTCATCTCTTTTACAAAAAGATTTTTAAAAAATTACTTTACAACATAATTTTAAGAAAGACGAGTCTTTTATGCATACAAGATTCTGGAAAATATAAAAATTATATAAAAAAATCATATGGTTAAAAAAAAATTCGTTGGATAAAACGCCAACACTATTTTGGACAAAAATAGATTTTTTAAAAATATTTAATTTTTTAAAACTTGGTTTTGGAAAAAAGTTACTGTTTGCTGCTAGAAAACACTTTTGGGATCAAGTACTTATGAAAATGTTGATTTTTTTTAAAGAAAAAGACTTTTTATTAAAGATCTCTTTTATGCTAAAATGTGAGAACTTGAAATAAATTTTTGTGTTTTCGAAAAAGTTTGAAATTTTAATTCCTTTTAAGAAAAAAAAAACACACCTTAGTGTTTTTCTAATCATTTTACAACATTTAATCAAAATGTTGCATAGCAATTAAAACACTAAATATGCCGTTTATTTTGAATAGAGGAGACTATTAAAACGATAAAGATTTAAGTAAATAATAAATAAACAAATGAAACTAAAAAAAATAGAGATAAAGATAAGAAAGGGGAGTAGACCCAGTCGCTCATATTGTTGGAATATTTATTGTAGTTGGTGGACATAATAGTAGTATATGTAGTAAGAACAGCAACAACAACAAAAAATAACAGCTCCAATTTTTTTCCTACATTTTGGGATTCATTTAAATTTTTTTTTTAACTTTCGTTAATTTGATGTACAAGTGGACGACTTTTTTTTTTGCCTACAAACTCACATAATACTGATAAAGAATATTCGACTGTATGCATGTCTGTCTGCCCGTCTGTCTCTCTGTTTTTACACTGTCTGTCTGTCTTCTGTGCCTATATGCTTAATAAGTATAGATGTAATGATCAATTTGGTTACTTGGCTGGATGGACGACGAATGGATGGATGGGATGGGATGGATGGCTGTTTAAATTAAGGGATATAAAGATTAAGCTGGTTGAAAATGTTCATTTGGTTGGATACATAGATGGATGGATGGATGGATGGACGGATGGATACATAACTATGCTTGATTAAATATTCTGTGTCGTTGTTGTGGAACGAGTATTGAAAGTCTGCTTGATGTTTTATTCTTTATGCTCGTTTTAAGATTGATGATTGCTTTGGGAGTTGTTAATGTAGTTGCTCTTGCTACTTCTGCTATTATTGTTGTAACGCTCTTGCTTGTGTTATTTTTGTTGTTGTTATTTCTATACGTATTGAATAGATTCAGTCACATTTAATTGATTGACATTTTCTTTATTTCTTAAGGCGATAAGAGAAAAACAAAAGTGTATTTTTCGTAATACGTACGTACGAATATAATTCTGTATGTGAAAGCAGCAGCAACAAAAACACTACTATTAGAAACACGAAAGACAACTACAAACGCACACACAGCCACTAAAGCTGACAACTATAACGTGATGATCGTTGGTTTCAGCTTCTTTTTTTTGAATTTGTAAATTTCATAATAAGAAAGAACAATAATATTTTTAGAGAATTAATGTTAAATTGTGTGTAACAGCGTTGTTATTAATGATGAACATTGAGAGCGATGCATGAAATTATTAATAATCGATTTGAATATTTTATTGTAAGTAACTCTAAAATTAAGCATTTAATAGATTTTTATGTTTTGAATGATTTTGAGCGATCGTGTCGAGTTTTGTTGCCATTAGAGACTTACAGTCGATGATATCGTAATTGATGGGCATGGTTTATATTTGGTGTCCTCATTTAGTAGGTGTGTTTGTGTATATTTTTATAAAGTGGCAGGTAAACTGTTAATTTAAAGAAGTTACAACAACATTATTTCAAAGTAAAGAAATAAGTTTTATTGTTCTGATATCTGTTACCAATCAGCCTCAGGGACACATTTCTTCAAAATCGTCTTGCTTGTTGATTATTGTGTTAAATAAGGAACATAATTTTGCTTAATTTGGAGAGAGATCCTCTTTTAAGTACCTTTCCTTAAAGTGTCCTTGCTTGCTGTAAAGCGAATCTTACTTTAACTTTAAAATTAAAACACAATTCTTGATGTATTCTTTTTGCAGACTAACTTTTTATTATTTCTTTTTTGACTGACATAAAATGTATTTATTCCTGTATATAATTTTTTCGTTGCCAGATCTTAAAATTAATATCAAAATTTTTAAACAATACGATTATTTATAATATTTATTCCTACAGTTCGGCCATCCTGACTTCAAATCGTCCCGATTTCGTCCGAAGCTCGCTAATTCTCAGTTCCCTTAAACCACCTCTTCAAATTAGCTGCTTCCCATATCCCCTCATAAGGTATCTGTGTCAACTGTAATCCTTCTGCATCCCTGATCACATATCTATCGTTCCCCAAAACCTTAGTGACTCTGTACGGTCCCTTAAATTTTGGTACTATCTTCCTGCAGGCCCCTGAAGTACTAATGTAGTTCCTAACCGCAACATAATTTCCCACCTTATAATTATGCTGAATCCTATTCCGATCCTTTAATCTTTTGTTGTATTCCTGATTCTTAACTATGTTCTTTGTTCTTTCTTCTTTCCTAGCTTCCGCCAAATCTCGTCCAGTTTTGTTACCAATTTCTTCTAATTTTTCTCTAAAGAAATCAACAACCATTCCCCTCTGCCGGATTCCAAATAAAAGCTCACTAGGTGTCGTCTCCGTACTCTTATGCCTCATATTATTCATCGCGATTTCGATATCAGGTAACACCTTATCTAAGCTTGATTCCTTACCAGCGGCTGTCAACTTGGCTATCATTGGACCTAAACTCCGGTTTACCTGCTCTATCTGACCATTTGCCTGGGGTGATCCCGTCGCGACCTTCACATTCTGTATATTATTAGTACTAAGAAAATCATCAAAAGTTGCCGATGTAAATGCGCTACCTCGATCAGAAACTATGATCTTTGGCCGACTGTAAGAGTTAAAATACTGTCCCATACACCTGACTACCTCCCCCATGCCTGTTGAACAAACCGCGTACAACTTAACAAATTTCGTAAAAGCATCAATCATAAGAAATACATACTTTTTTTTGCATTTCTGAAGTGAAATTGGTCCAAAATGATCTATATGGACCATTTGAAACGGTAGATTACCTTTCGGAATGCTATGCATTAATCCCTCATGCTTTCCTGCTTTCGCCGAAAAAGCAATAAATATGATCCTAAATCCTTTCTTTCATCCTCGGGAACCAATACAAAGTCATCACCGCACCCACAACCTTATCACACCCCATATGCCCCATTTCATCATGATACTTAATAAGTATGTTAGATACCATAGATGATAATAGGTTACCGGCAACCTTCCTAAAAACCAACCCATTCCTCATCTCATACCATTTACTCTCGGTGTCCACCAATTCATCACGAATTTTATTTATCTCAGTGTCCCTGTATTGACAAATTGATAAATTTTGCTCAAAAGTATTTTCTCCAAGAATCAAAATACTAGAAAGTCTACTGAGCGCATCCACATGTCGCATCCTCGTCCCTGCTGTGTGTTCTAAGGTATATTCATAATTTTGGAGCTCTAGAGCCCACCTAGCATTTCTAGGGTTAATTTCCCTCTTATTCAGTGTTAGCGTCAACGAGTTACAATCAGTTACAATTTTAAATCGAATGCCTTCCAAATAAATTCTAAATCTTTTAAGAGCGTAAACAATGGCCAGAGCCTCTAGCTCGAAGCTGTGGTATTTAGATTCAAAATCCGTGGCTCGTTTTGAAAAATAAAATACGGGATGAAAAATTCCATCTTTTTTCTTTTGTAATAGTATCGCTCCGTAACCTAATGAACTTGCGTTACAATGTTGTTCCGTCTCATCGCTATGATCATAAATAGCTAATATTGGTGCTTGAATAAGTTTGCATTTTAATTTTTCAAAACATCCCATTTTCTCTTCACCAAATCTGAACTTAACACTCTTTCTTATAAGAGCGTACAACGACTGAGCCTCAACCGAGAAGTTCTCTATAAATCTCCTAAAGTACGAGCTTAAACCGAGGAAACTATGTGTTCTGTGGAACAGGAAAGTTCTCAATGGATTTTATATTCTTCGCATCCGGTCGGATTCCATCTTTAGAAATAGCATATCACAAGTACATTACTTCCGACATCATGAAATTACACTTATCGAGTCTTAATTCTAAACAATTCTTTACTAATTAATTAAAAACGCCTTTAAGAATTTCCAAATGCTCTTCCTCTGTCTTAGTAGCTATCATTATATCGTCCAAATAAATTGCCAATTTGCCAGCTCTAATTTCATCCTTAAATATTCTACTAATAAAGCGTTGAAAAGTCGGTAGTGCGTTTTTTAAACCAAACGGCATTTTCAAAAATTCGTATTGTCCCATAGGTGTCACAAATGAGGTATATTTTACCGACTCATTATCCACTCCCACATGATAAAATGCACTTTTTAAATCAAGTAATGAAAAATAACGCTTATCTACCAGTCTGTCCAATAAATCTTCAATAAGTGGCAATGGAAAATTGTCCTTAGATGTGTTCTTATTCAACTCGCGGTAATCAACACATAACCTAATCTCACCGCTCTTCTTCCGAACCAAAACTATCGGCGAAGCATATTCTGATGTATTTGGTCTAATAATCCCTTTTCGCAATAAATCATCTAAAATCTGTTGAACATTATGTTTTTCGTTATATGAGAGTCTTCGTGGGGAGCAGCTAAAAGGCTTTTAATTTTACAAGTTAATCTTAAGATTCCATTCAACTTCAGGTTTATCGGGGCGTTTGCAGTCTAAATTTTTTATTAGGTATATCTTCATAACTGATACTTAAACTTTTGTTTTCCACTTCAACATTCATTATATTTATGCATGCTTTTTCATATTCTGTCTTTAATTTAAATTTCGCGGCATTCAAAAAATTCTGTCCTAAGAGCATTGGATAGCTCATGGTCTCATTTGACACTACAAACAAATCAAGTCTAATCGTCTTTTTTTCGTGATAAATTATAACTTTAACATTTCCTTTAACAATAAGAGGACTTTTATTTAAACCAAAATAATTCAAGTTATTATCATTTTCTGTTATTAATATGCTCGGCACGAACTGTTCTTTTACAAAGCTAATAGGGCTACCAGTATCTAATAATGTTCCTAAAGAAGAATTAAACCTAAAACCATTATTTATAAAGTCTATATTAATAAGTCTTACATATTCATCATCGTTATTGCCGTCCTTAACATGAAGAACAGATTGCTTCTTATCGTTTTTATTATCGGTGGGTATTTCTTTTCTTTTGCGGCAAGTTGCTGCAAAATGGTCCATTTCCCCACACACAAAGCATGCCGCTGACTCTCTTTTAGGCTTGCGGCATTCATTTGCCATATGCCCAAAATAATTGCAATTATAGCAACCTGTCGGTTTCTCCAATCGTACTTTATTGAACGCTTCCAGTAGTTGCTCTTTAGTTTTAAAACCCTGCTTTCTCGCTTGTGTTTGCAAAATATAATTCGGAATACCTTCGATCAAGTATTCAACCATGTCGTTATCTGGTACGCTGACTTTGTTAGCTAAAATACTTTTATCATGAAAATATTCTTGGAAAGATTCGTTACATAGCCATTTACGTTGCTCGAACTGTCTTTTTAATGAAAGGCGACTTAACCGATTCCCAAAAATTTGTTTAATTTCATTTAACAAATCATCAACTGCAACTGTCATTAAATTAGGCTTTGAATAAAACCAATTAAGGGCTTTTCCTTTTAATTTATTTGAAATTAACGCCCGCATATTATGTTCGTCAAGATCGAAAGCTGACTTAACATTTCTTAGCTGCATTTCCCAGTCATTTTGGCCAGAAAAATCTGCCACCAAATCCTTTGCAAACGTAAACTTAAAGTTTTTTCCGTTGTTTTTATCTTTCTCACCACTGCCTGCTTGGACTCGGTTTTTTTTCATGATTTCATTTTCCTTTCGTAAAATTTCGTTCTCCTTCTTTTTAAGTTCAATCTCTTTTTCAAGTAATTCAATTTTTTTTTCATAAATTCTAGTTCATTTTTCAGCTCCACTTTTTTAAATCTGCCTTTTCCTGCATTCTTTGACACTTCACTATTTTTGGTTTTCATTTCCTTTTCTATTGCATTCACTTCATCTTTCCTCATATTTTCGTATATTAGATCTTCATCTACATTCTTAATTTGATTCTCACTTCCGTTGTTGCTATTTTCTTTACTGTTTTCGCCTTTCTCATTATTTTCATCAATATCTCGCTGATCAGCATTATCCGCTATTTCGTCCTGTACATCGCTATCTGTGCCAGTTTCTTTTGCAGGAAACCTTGTGCGTAATTCTATTGGGACACTCAGAATCTGTAAAATTAATTCGTTTTTGTTCCCTTCGCTTTTGATGCCAATAAAACGTAGCCACGCTTTTAACTGTTTTACAGTAAATTTATTTAGGCTATTAGCATCAAAAGGAACCATTTCGTAACCACTTCTGGGGGTAGATTCTGGTTCTGCGATAACGTGAAATGTAAACATTTTTCTCGTTTACATTTTGTTTCTGATTCCCGTTCTGTGAAGAAATTAAAACAAATTAAAATCTTTTCACAATGAGAGAAACAAATGGAATGAAACAATTTTTTTCTCAGTTTCACAGCAAAACTGATTCTCGTTTTATGTAACTGCGAAAACAAATGTCAAAACATTTTCATATGGCGCGTTTTTTTTTCACTTAAAATTTGTCAGCGAAAATGGAAAAAGCAACAAAAGGCATGCGCACAAGCATAAATCGAAAAGAATTTTTATTAATTTTTAGAACATAAATGTCAATATTGCAAACGATAAATATGTAAGTATGTACATATGTACATATGTACATACTTATGTATAGAGTTCAAAAATAAAAAAAAATCATTTGAATAATTGATTTATGTATACATGCGTATGTACATACATACATACATATGTACATATATGTATTTACAGATTTGTTACTGCATTTAAAAAAAATAATGCATACATTTTCAACTTTTATACATTTATCCCAATGTACAACGTAATTTATTTTTTTTTGACAATTGTGCAGACCCAAGCAGAGAGAAAGTTGATGTCGGCTTAAAAAAAATAAACTAAGAGGCGGCTTAAACTTATTTTGGAGCCGGCTGCTTAAAAAATACATAAGGCGATAGAAAATCGAAAAGTAAAAAAAACTTATTTTGCAGTAAATCTCGGAAACGCATAAAATTGAATATCTAGCACATTTAAATAAACTCAGGCCAAAACTAGAAAGCAATTAGCATATGTTATGGAAAATGTATCAATAAATAGAAATAATTAAAAAAAAAAATTGTATTCGACTTAGTGCTATTTTTTCTGCTAATGCTTTTTCCGATTTTACTATCGATTGAATGTTTGTACTTAAGTAGGAAAATTTTACCTAATTATACATAACTATTCAGGCAATTTGTTGTTATTACTTTATTTAAATTACTACCTGCAACCGCGGGTCTTGTGCACTTTTGTCAAAAAACAAAAAAATACATGCCTTTGACACTGTTTATACACAAAAATACCAGAGCATAAAATTAACAAATATGCGTGTGCTGCCATCTTTTTACTCATTACACTTCGATACAAAACAAGTGACATTTTCTTTGTCAATCACAATTGGAGACTATCAAAGTAATATATCACAAGATTATGGTTTTCATCAATCAGAGCCGACAACGTATACGTGTACCCGAAAAAGCACGACTGCACGCACACACTTAGAACGTTGATGTGTTTTTTTTTAAACTATCGACTTTTAATTTCAGAGTTTTTACCATTTGAAATTATAGTATAAAAGTGTGATTATACACTATTTTTTTATTATATTTTTTTGCCAATAAGACATTAAATAATATCTCCGATTATATATACAAATATATATATATATATATATTTATTCCTTATTCAACTTGTAGGATTAACTCAGTATCTGTAATGATAGGCTATTAATAAAATTGCCTACTTATGTAATTCATACAATTTCTTCACCACCGATAATTTGTTTATTTAATATTTTCTAATTTTTATTCAATTTTCTATAACATAAGCTATGTACATATATTATGTAATATATGTTGAAAAATCAACTTAAAAATTTCAATGAAGAATATATGCATGTTGTAAAAGCCACAAAAGCAAATAAATATTTGCATGCGGCCTTGCACCGCATCGAAGTAGTTCAACTTCGTTCTCTGTGTGTGACATTTCAAGTTGAATAACATGGATATAAAGTTACACTGCAACAGATGGAATGAAACACTTTTTCATAATATAAACGGGAATCGCATTTTCTGCAACTGCGAAAAGATATTGCGTAAAGTTGTAATGAAAACGAAAATAAAACATTTTTTTACATTTCACGTTATCGCAGAACCAGAATCTACCCCCTGATATTGTAAGAACTTTAAAATTAAAGCACACTTCTTGATGTATTCTTTTTGCAGACTAACTTTTTATATTTCTTTTTTGACTGACATAAAATGTATTTATACCTGTATATAATTTTTTCGTTGCCAGATCTTAAAATTAATATCAACATTTTTAAACAATACGATTATTTACAATATTTATTCCTACAAAAATAATTAAAATTTTATTTTTACTTTTTTGGAAGTACTCTTTCTCAAGTACAGGCAAATAAAAAACATGGTTGATGGAATCATAATCGCAAACTATCATTTCATTTTCAGATTAATGATTGCAGCTACTATATATTGCATTTGTTATCTAAGCAACATAATATGTTCTTCATAAATATCCCTCTGAAAATACCATTGTATGAACATAGTATGCTCTACAAGTGCTGAAAAATTTGAGCGCAGTAACTGAAAATGTTATATTCCTGCTTTAGGTAAAGAATTTGATATTTTGCTTAGATAAAAGAAAAATGCACACACAAATACTTGATAAATTAAATCAAAATATATTTTTGATAAATATTTTTATTTGAAAATAATAAACTTTTCAGGACAAATTAAATTTAAGAAAATTCAAAATAATTAACTTATTAATCGGCATATTTATGTTTTTTTTTTTAATTAGGACCTGCACCCAGTGGATGACCCCTACGTATGCAGTGCACTGTGCCGGATCTCAGGGAGAGGGATAGGGTAGAGAAGACAGATGTAGAAAATTTAGAAGACTTAACTCTTTCACAACTCTGCTTTGCGCGTTATGTTAATTTTAATAGCAGTGTTGAGGCGCTTCCGGTGTTAAGTAGACGCATTAACTTCGTTAATCTGTATTAGCTGGCATTTTATTAATTGTTTTACTTCGTCGATGTTTCTGCTAACCGACGAAGGAAGGCGATGTTGTGTACATTAGCTTGGAACATCATCAATCGCTATCGGAACAGTTTTTCAGTGACCACTGCTATGCCTTCATAACTTAAATAGTCCGACAACAATTAATACAATGTCTCACTAATTTACATTAGAGAAATTAATGATGTTGATTGACTTGCTCTGGCCAGGGATTGAACCCAGCCAACACCACCCTCGATGTAAAATCCAATTGCCATCTTTTGCAGTTCCGTAGTATTTTTTTCGTCAAATGCTGCAAGGAAACATACATTCGTATATTTAATTCACTCCTTATATTAGTATGTACACGTATATGCACCTTAAACCACTGATGTCGAAGATTTCAGGTGCACTTTTATTTTGTTGTAAAATTAAATAACATTCATCATATAATTATAATTTTAACATTAATTTTTTCACTTCACATCTCCTCGTCTTATAAAATTCTATGAACGAGTGAAGTTTCATACGATTGACCGCTATTTTGGTTCTTCTCAGAACATAAACAATGTATGGTCACAATAAACTTTTATTATTCTCATTTGCAAAAGATACTCTTGTAGCAGCGAAAATACTTTTTTTTTTTGATACATTAAATTTTTATGGGACGAAACCCAGAATGATTATTTTATTGTCGCATCAAATATTTTAATAATTAAAGAATGTTTAATGTTTATTTGCTTCAATGAATAATTCTTTGGTTGTGGCAGATATACTTAGTTGACATAAATATTTTGCAATCATGTCTTTTCTCTACGTGTACATTTTTGTGAGGTTTCTTCAAATGTCTTACACAGAAAAAAATAATCATAGGTTTTTGATTAATTAACGCAAGTGTTTTATATACTATGGGAATTCAATTATGTTTTCAGTTGATTCAATTAATTTTTTAATTAAAAAAAGAAAATTATTAAAAAACAATTTTGTAATGTATTGATTAGTTCAATCAATTAATTGTTTCATATAATATTACAGATTGGTTTATTTACATAATCGGTTTCTCTTTTTATTATCACTTATCCTGCTTAATATATTCAATGAAAATTGTAATTGATTCTGATTAAAAATTCAATTCAATTGTTCAATTCAATTATTGGAATAATTAATTTTCATTTTATTTTTAATTATGTATGATGCTTCGATTAATTAATGTGTTAATATTTTGTAACTTAATATGGTGATTTATTTAATCAAACAATTGTTTGATTTCATATATATTTTTAATATTTACTTAATCAAAAATAAAATTATCAGTAATTAGAAAAAAAGTATACCGGTAATTGTTTCATCATTTTGGTGATAGGGGCAAAATTGAACATTGTTTTGATTGTTTCAACAACTTTAGTAATTAAAATTATTTTCTACTTTTTTGTGCCTACAGATCTGATCTCTTTTCAAAGCAATTTATTTATTCAGAAAGATATAATTTTTATAGTTCCTACGACCAACAAAAACAAAAAAAAAAAAAAAAAAAAACACTATAATCTACTTGACAGCAACAACTGTGTTGTCAAATAACATTGAATTTAAAATGACACATTTGAAATATTGAAATCATATTCAAAACAAATCACTGATCCCTATTAAACACACAGCAACGAAACAAAAAAAAAAAAACAAGAAAACAGCAAAACCAGGAACTTTAAAACACCACAAAAATCTACACTACAAATGTAATCCGCCAGAGTATCTTAAATATAAACTAACGAAAAAGCAAACTGTCAAATACAATTTTTAAACTAATGTCGCATGCCACACTTGAGTTATGAAGTGTAGTATGTAACAAACAGCAAAAACAAAAAAAAAATTGTTTGGTTTCCGAATAAAATTGCGGTAACGAAATGTACGATAGTCTATGAATATGTAAATTCTAATGCAACCATACACTCATATCAACAACTACAAAAAAGCAGCACAAAAAAAGAACGATACAAAGTGTCAAAAAATCTTTAGATTTTGATTGACAGAAAAGAACAGAATTTAAACTGACAATTTTAGAACATAAAAACTATCTGTTTTATGTACTCGAACTCGTCGTATGAGCATGCAACACATGTTGGTTTTAGTTAGTGTTGTCAAGTAGTTTTTGGTGGTGTATTACTTTTATGCCGAGAGGGCGAACAATTTTAGTGAAGAGGGTTTATTTAATTTTTGCTTTTATCAAATGAAAAAACGATGCATCTAATGTCGCAGAGCAGCATGCTATAAAAAGCAAAATATTGCCAAAGTTCCAACATATTTAAAAATTTCAATACACTGAAAAAAACGACAAGTTTAAAGGTTTAAAAGATTATTTCTTTAAAAAAAATTTGCAGAAATGGCCAACGTGTTGTTGTAATTTGCAACAACTGCTCTTTTCATGTTGTTCTTTTGGTGAAATATCTATCTTTTTCAACCGTTTATTTTTCTCTCAGTGATTTTTCCGGCTATCTGTTGTTGCATAAATGGAGCTCTTTTTAGAATTCTATTCTTCACTCGACTGTAATATTTTCGTTTTTGAAAATGGAAATGGCGGTTTTGAAATAGCAAAAAAAAAAAGTATTTTTGCCCCATTCATAATCAAAACATACAAAACAGTTCTTTTTGCTGGTGAATTTTTATTTAGGGGAATCTTTTAATAAAAACAAACTGCAACAAGAGCAACAACAACAACTATACAATTTTAAACTATGATGACAACATATGGTCGTGGTGTGTTGATTCCTTTTGGTATTGTGTGTGTTTGGAAGAACAACAACAACAACAAGAAAATATGCAATCTTTCTCAAGTTTAACCTTTAAAAATAGACCGTTTTAAAGAATTTGGGGGGAAGAAGACACGTGCTGGTGTCACGGGAAATCCCCTTCGAAAAAACAGATACACGCGAGAGAAAAAAAAAAAAAAACAAACACCAAATTGTTAAATGCAAAAATTCTTTAATTGTATGCCTGCCTGAATGACTACCAGCCTGCCTGCCTGCCTGTTCCGATTTGGTTGTTGAATTGATAAAAATAAATGAAAATGTTGGAAAATATTGGGGGAAAATAATTGTTTGTTTGTTGTTTTTTTGTAAAGGGACAAAATTAGATCTCCTGCTGAGTTTTTAGTATTTTTAAAATAACATAAAAAAGCTGCACTATCAGTAAGTAGTTTGTTGTTGTTGGCTTTTTAATACAAAAATTAAAAAGTGTAAAACTATTTGTTTATTTCATGAGATATTTTAATACATATTTTCAAAATGGGAAAATCAACAGAAACATAAACTGAGAACACACTTTTAAGGAGTCTTCCCTTGAACTTTCGGATGGCGGTTTTCCACAGAAAAAATTGTTTGTTTGTTTAAATACATGTTTTTAACATTAATTTACAACAAAAAAGAAAATTTCTTGAAAGCAAAAGTTTTTGGTAAAACAATAGTAATCAAAATTTTAATTAATTACAATTTAAAAATAAAAATTAAGAGAGTGAGAGTGAGATAGCAGGGACATACAGCAAATACACGTTGACGTGGTCCAGTCTGCATAAACAAGGTGAAGTTTTGATCCATAATTTATTATTCAATAATTTCGATGATATGCAGAGAGTATGAACAAATATTGTAATATAATTCAAAGAACAAGATTTTTTACCCCCAGAAGAATGGAGTAAAGTAGAGGCTGTGCATTTACACAATAGTTCATCCAAAACTCCTAAACACTGATCGTTTAGATCAGATGGGGGGTTCAGTAAATTTTTTTTAATTAAATTCACTGTTAAAATTTCTTAATGTCGTAATTGATAATGAACTCTGTCATCCTTGTGTCTCAAGGTTAAAATAAAAATTGTACGAGTGTGTATGGTTTAAAAATTTTCTTTGTGTTTCAATTTAAGCCGATGTTAAAAAAATTCAATTTGCCATAATCAAGGCATTAATAATAATAAATACAAGAGCAGCAAATGCTTGACAACATCAGTATCATCATGATGCAATTAAACTTATTTTACAACAATTAATTGCCTTAATTAACTTTATTTGATTTCATGCGGCCGTATGATTTTTTTTTTTCGTTTTATTTTTTAGTTTCATACAATTATAACTTTAAAGATTAAAAATCAATTAAAATTGGCATCATAAAAAATAATATATTGAATGACTGCGAAAATAACAGCGAAGACTTAAGATGTAATCATGAAAAAAATATTGACTTCTGCTCGAGCAGTGGGGCAATGAAGAGAAACTTTTACAAAACTATAAAAGGAAACAAGTTTGTTCGGTTTATGTGCAGAAAGAATTAAGTGTCAATTTGAAATAAAAATAAAATATATTTCGCAGTATTATTTATAGTGCTTTTTTTTTTTTTTGATATTGTAGAAGCATTTTTTTTACTAGTTTTGTTCATTACAAAATGGTCCTCTAAAATTTAAAATATTAAACGATTTTTTCTATTCAAGTTAATATTATTCATTATCTTGCTCCACTGCATGTACCAACCGTACCAACCTAACAAAGCAAAAAAAAAAAGAAAAACAAACGCTAAACTTGCAGCTTAAATACAGCTGTCGCTTGTTTTTTCCCTCGTTGTTGTGTTTCCCGGCCAAGCTTTTGCTTTTATTTCATGTTGTTCATGTTGTTGTAAAAAGGAAAACCAATAATTTCTTTAAATATCTTCTTGTACATGCAACAAGAATTGCAACAATTAATAGTAATTTTATTGAAAATTAGATAATATGTCTAGCAGTCAGAGCAAATAAAGAGACAAAAAAAAAAAAAAAAGAAAAAGAAATGGATGCACCACAAAGCAAAAGTAAAATGAAAAATAGGAGAAAAAAAATGGACTAGAAGAAAATGGACTAAAACAAACGAGTTGCAACAACATGTCATAATATAATACAGACACAAAGCCGGGCTAAATGATACAGACGACGACTATTCTTTTGTGGTCTTTGGCGCATGCGCTCCAACGATCCATAAAGATTAAATATATGAAATGCCATGTGGCTTTTCTTGTCTTCTGGTTCTTGGTTTTATGCATCTTTTTTCTATCTTCTTCTTTTTTTTTTTTGTTTCTTGTTGTTGCAATATTGCGGTTGATTTATTTTTAAAATTTTTAAATGCATATAAGAACAACAACAACAACAGCGACTAGGAAGCAGAAAATATGAAGAAAAACAAAATCTAAAAGAAGATTAACACAAGCCAGGTACAGTTTTCCCGCGCAAAATGTTATACAAAACATCACTATGATTCTTGTAGCTGACAACAAACAGACACACACACACACCCATACACATTTACACTTGCAGATATGCAAACTTTCTTACAAACTTTATCTATCATTTTAAACTTGTTTTAGGAAAAGTTTTTATTTAATACGTTCGGATAATTTGAAGAGAGGGGGGAGGGCAAGTTGTATTTGAAATAAGAGTAGATTTTCTTTTTGTATTAAGTTTTTTTTCTATGTTGTTGAGTTGCTTTTTAGATTCTATCTCTGGAGGCGCTACTAACTGGGAAAGTGTGTTTAGTTTTTTTTTTTTAGTTCTTTTAGAAATTGAACAACTTAATATTTTGATATTTAAATCAATCATACGTAGTGTAGCACGACGAAAAAAGCCACCACAAGAGAGAGAGAGAGAGAGAGAGAGCGAGAGATAACAATTCATGTCCTATACAATTTTGGTGAAACTAATGCTGTTGCTTGATCTAGGCGCACGGTAGTGCGCCAGGCCAAGTTCGGCCACACAGTGTGTATATTTACACGAAACCATTCGAGCTATTTTTACTCCCCTCATAACTTTGCTCCTCCTGATCATAATGTAATAAAACTTTAAACAAAAAGTCTCCCCACAGAGATGACCTCACAGGTTATATTTGAAAGTTCTACCATAAAAGCTTCCCAAGATATTAAGGTGTGAAAAGTCCATATTTTAGTACATATTCACTGACTCATCAATATTATTGGGCACTTCCAGTAAAGCTAGAGAGCTGAAACTGGGTACACAGGTAGGTCTAGGTGGAAAAAAAAAATAACCAGAAAAATCTGAAAACGGGCACTTTCCAGCCGGGGGGACTAGGGTTCCCCTTCTTTGTATGGGGCACTTCCAGTATAAGTAAAAAGCTGAAATTTGGTACACAGGTAGGTAGTGATGAGAAATTACCGAAAATGATTTTTTAACGGGCACTTTTAATCTGGGGGGACAATCATGCCCCTTCTTTGTATGGGGCACTTTCAGTATAGCTAGAAAGCTGAAATTTCGTACACAGGTAGGTAGTGCTGAGAAATTACCGAAAATGATTTTTTAACGGGCACTTTTTATCTGGGGGGACAATCATGCCCCTTCTTTGTATGGGGCACTTTCAGTATAGCTAGAAAGCTGAAATTTCGTACACAGGTAGGTAGTGCTGAGAAATTACCGAAAATGATTTTTTAACGGGCACTTTTAATCTGGGGGGACAATCATGCCCCTTCTTTGTATGGGGCACTTTCCAGTATAGCTAGAAAGCTGAAATTTGGTACACAGCTAGGCCCAGATAAACAATACATATAAATATTTATACAAAAACAACTTAGAAAAAAGAAGTGAGATCCGCACAAAATCACAAATGTGAAAATAAGGCCGAGTTCCTATCCAAAATATTTCGGCCGTAAAAAGTACTGAGATCAAAATAAGGACCAAGTTCTTGATAGGTTCAATTCCATCTCATTTCTAGGCAACCTGTAAGCTTGATAAAATTTTTTTGCCTTTATAATATGGGAAAGAATTCTTGGAAAAATTTTGCCGAGGTTTAGGTTGCCGAGAAATGAGATGGAATTGTACCTATCAAGAACTTGGTCCTTATTTTGATCTCTGTACTTTTTACGGCCAAAATATTTAGGATAGAAACTTGGCCTTATTTTCACATTTGTGTATTTGTGCGGATTTCATTTAAACAAATTAATAAGCAAGTTGTTCCAATTAATACATGAATTCCATGAAATCCTGTTGCTATAAAAAATGTAGCTCCATAAACTGAATCAGCAATTGTAAATGGGTATTCAATATATTCATATCCACACATACAAGCAAGCAAGTAATATTCAAATTTAAGTAGAATTAAATGACATTAATGTCATCAAAATTTTGACGGTTTATGCTTGATGTTAAAAACGAGGATCTTTATTTTTTGTTCTAACATGGAAATATCACAACAATTTCAAACAACTCCGAATAAACACATCAATTTTCTTCATGAAGGAACACAAAATATCATTTTGCATGAAAAACTTACACAAAAATACAACTTTTAAAAGAACATCAAATGGCGGATTCAAGACACAAAGCGACATGTGGGGATGATGGAAAATCCGTTAAAATATAAACTTTTTTCTGTTTGCGTTATAAACGTTTCG
Organism: Lypha dubia; assembly: GCA_947311025.1. NCBI lineage: Eukaryota > Metazoa > Arthropoda > Insecta > Diptera > Tachinidae > Lypha > Lypha dubia. Next base: position 30,320,959 of record OX371263.1, on the reverse strand, counting down.
TAAACATTATGTCATCTTTAAATGTGACATGGCGTCTAAGGACATTGTGACACTTTTTTTGTATGCCACAAAGGTCATGAAGTGTCTTATTTGGCCGAGTATCAATTCATTCGACACCTTAAATTATTTTCATATTAAATTGTATTAAAAAAGGAAATTGGGATGTTAACGTGCGATGATGGAAAATCGTTTCTTCCTGTCTTCAAACTATTTTCAAACTTTTTTCTATTTGTTGGACAAAAGACCTGACAAGCACAGATTGTTTTTGCTAATAAACCATGGATGAATTGACGACATTTTATTCGTAGAGAATGTGTCATCGTCAAAACTGACATATCGTCAAAGGACATTGTGACCCTTTTTTTGTATGCCCGAGAGCTACGAAGTGTCTTATTTGGCCGAGGATCACTTAACAATGATTTCATATTAAATTGTATTACAAAAATAGGGATGTCAACGTGCGATGATGGAAAATATTTTCAGTCTTTTTTCAACTTTTTTTCTGTTTGTTGAATAAAAGATTTGCTAAGCGGAGATTTTTTGCTAAAAAACATTGTGTCATCTTCAAAAGTGACATAGCGTCTAAGGACATGGTGACAATAAATAAGAGTATCTCGTAAATAATTAATGACGATCTTACATCAACATTTTTAGCTCATAAAAAATTCGTATTAAATGAATTTCCATAAGATTTCACTTGTACTTGTTTCCTTTAGAGTTGTTTGTTATCTTGAAAACTTCATCACAAAAGTGTTGCATAAAAACTATCAGAATCGAAGAATTGTAGAAAGCAAAAAAAAAAAAAAAAAAATCCTAAAGAACATAATCAGGCTCGTTGCGTATGTAAGTGTATGCGTCTCTACAAGTGAAAATATCTTTAATGGAAACAGATATATGTAATTGCATAAGCATGTTAGAAATAGAGAGGGAAGTTATTTTTACAATTTATGCATTATTTTCTTGCAATTTTGCTTTTTTTGCCTTGCCAGGAATAAAAAAGAAAAAAAAGAAAATCGAATCTAAAAATACTTAAACGTACATTTTAATGGTTTAACTGACAGATGTTTTGTGAGAGAAGACAAGAGGGGATTTTTTGTTTTTGATAGATAAAATAAACAAGGGGGCCTTTTTGACATAAAATCTGTTTTTATTTCTTAAACTTTGACAATATGCATAAAGAAATACATACACCATACATTTTTTTTGCAATTTATTGAAATTTTAATTTAAAACTTCATAAAACTTGACACCTGTTTGTAACTTTATATTTTATTTATTTGTTTTTTTCTGCTGTATTGGTAATTCTTGTATTTAAATTTGTTGATAAAATTTATTACGTAAATTTATTTTGCATATAATTTTTTAGTTGAGTTTTACAACAGCCAAAACAAATGGCTTGAATTCTATGAAAATCAAAAAATCAAATTAATGTTGCAGCTAAATTTTTTTTCTATATTAAAACATAATAAACACCTACGTCACGTTTAAAGTAGCAGCAGTTAAAATACGTTTATTGTACGTTTTGTGTTTGGTGTGTGTGTGAGTTTGCTGGTGCTGTTGATAGATTTGCCAACTCTGATAAAATTGGAATAAAAAACACAAATGAAAACTTTACAGCTAAGTGAGCCTTCAAAAAAAAAAAAAAAAAAAAAACTCATATGGGGCCTAGAAAGACAACAAAGAAACTATTAAACATAAGGCCACAACAGGTTGTTTCTTTTAGTTAACTAAACAACCAACTAGCCAAGAATATATAGATTTAATGTGCGAAGGTGTTTTGTTTAGAGATACACACACGTACATTGTCAGACCAAATCAGGTATAATATTAAGTTTAGATACACAAGATTTAATAACGTTAGATAAATAAGCTATTAAACAAGTTGTTGTTGTTTTTTTTTTTCTTTTATTTGTCAAAAATCTTACAACACCATGATGGAGACAATAACATGTATGTGGTAAATGGTTATACGAGAGGTCTTTACCAATTAATCTTTTAAAGTTGCTACAATTAAATTAATTATCCTGTTGTTGGTGGATATATTTTTAATGCTTGCTCTTATCACACATAATACACACACACACAGTTTATAAGTAATTCAATTAAAATTTTAAAAACTTTGTAAATTAATAAAACTTACTGCCAAATAACATTTGAAAACAAGCTTGTGGTCAATAACTTGCTTACCATTGTGTCCTGCAATGAAAAAATTAAAAATAAAACAAAACTTTAGTTAATTTTAATCAATTTTAAAAAATGAAAACTCATATAAAAAATGTTAATTTTTGTTAGCAACTGTTTTGCAAACAAATACGGTGGGTAGAGTGGGTTGAGATTTATATCCATTAATTTTGGTGTAAATTTAAAACCAAAAATTTTGACTCTAAGAAGTAAATTTACAGCAGCACGAGCTAAAATAATTGGTAACTGTTGAATGTTCCTTTAGATTTTCCAATTTAGCTGACAGTACGGTATATTAAGCATTTCAATACATTGAAGTATACGAGAATATTTTTCTTTTATGATTTTCATCTGTAATTTCGTTTCTTTACAATAGAAAGTCCATTAATTTATTTCTCATGTCCTTGAATAAGCGTTTCTTAAAAATGTATTTTTAGTATTGAAACGAAATGAAGAAAGATAAAAATTTGTATAGCAACGACCGGGAAAGAATTTAGAAAAATCGAAGGTTATTAAATTGTGCCACCAAAGCGCGGCCTTAATTCTTTCCACAACTGATGTTAGTTAGCAACTAATGTCGGTGTGTTAGACAATCAAGAGCAAAAGAATTAAAAAACAAAGTTTTCTGAAATATTTTCCTAAGTACAGTAAAATCTTGATAGTCCTGATCTCGCTAGTCCGGACATCGTTGTTCATTAAATTTTGTACTCTATAATACGGACTGATTGCAACTTTATAATCCAGATAATGTGATAGTCCTGATTAGGATCTGTAATCAATTATTCGGACTATCAAGTTTTTACTGTATTTAAGTATGTCCTAAAAGGTACGCTTAAAATTTGGCTTATAAAAACAGATTAAGAAAAACCTTGTCAAAGAAATTGCTAAGACAAATTCCCTAAAGCTTATATTTTAAAAAGTCGACGATTTAAAAAAGCATCGTTTGAAAAAAAAATAAGTAACAAAAAAATTATATTTTAAAAAATTCTTTATTATACGAATACTAGATGATTGTCCGGCTTCGCCCGGAAACTATTTTCTTATATGGGGAAACCATTCTCCCCACTCATCACCCCATTTTTTTTTTTTGATAGGCGGACGTAGCGCCATCTTTCTGTCAATATGAAGCGACGCTTCTCGTAAATGAGGCGGTCATAACGCCATCTGCCATTCAACAACAAAAATAATTATGTTCTGTTTGAAATGCTAATTGGGTTAATAGTTTAGTATATACAGGAATTGTCCCCTCGTGCCCCTAGCAGTTTAAAATAAACTTTAAAACCTAATCTCATACCTACCAAATATGCATACAAAATTTCGTTAAAATCGGTCGAGTCGTTTCGCAGAAGTTCGATAACAAACATCGTGACACGAGATTTTTATATATTAGATTTTAAAACAATACATATGTATATAAAAGTACATTTTGCAAAAAGTAGCTTCTAAAAAAAGTACTTTTATAAAATTTTGTGAAAAAAATACCTTTTAAAAAAATTAATTTTTCTATATTAAATTAAATTTTCTATTTCACATTTAAAAAAAAAACACAGTTTTAAACTAACATTTTATACAAGCCAATTTTTAAAACTATTTGAATGGGAGAGTAATTTTTTGAAAGTATGTTCCTTTTTTTTTAAAGTACCCTTTTAATAATACTTTTTTTAAAGAACCAATTTGAAGAAATTTCCAAAGTAGAATTTTCAAAACATCATTTCAAATATGTTTTATTTCTTAGGACCAGCACTCAGGAAATGAACCCTGCCGGAACTAAGAAAATTTGTTGTGAAAAGGAGGATAGAGGGAGTAGTGTTTGTATACATTCGATTTGAATTTTACCATACTCAAGATGACTGGAAAAAGCTCTGTATTTATAAAAGTAATACACTAGATCCCTGATTTTCGTAGTTAATGGAGACTGGAGAAATAGTTAGCATAAAATTCTATTTTTTATAAAAAAGTCATATGATATTAAAATGTACTTCCAGAACAAACGGGGAATTCCCATTTTTACAGCAAATTGATAAAATCTTCATTTTTAATTATGACTTCAGTTAAAAATTCAATACTTATTGGAATCAAATAGGAATCAAAAGGACGCAAAGTGGCTTGAACTAAATTTTAAAAGAGCTATGGAAATCGAAACCATGCTAATAGGATCGGCGAAAATCGGGGCTCCAGTGTTATAGTTCCTTAAATTTTCTTGACAAAAAAAAAAATAAATTCCTTATAAACTCTTTAGTTTAGAAAAAAGTAATCCTGTTGTCAAATGTTGCTCTTGAAAAATACTTTTCATAAACTGCAACTCATGTTCATTAAGCCGGATCTAAAGCGCAGTTTTGCAGTTTTTCGATTTTATTTGAATTTATTTTTTTTTATCAATTTCGCTTCTTTTCTATCAATCAACTCAAGGACGTAAAGTTTCTACAAGTACATTTAGCTGCAGAAGTTACACCGCTTTAATGATTAATTCAATTGATTTAATTGTCGATATAATTTTATCAATTCAAAATCATTTCAAAATTTCTGTTTGTTGTAACTTTATAATTCACTGGCATTTTTGGCACACAATCACCAACTTTTTTTTTTTTCTCTCTATTTCCAATTTGACACATTTAGTGGTCTTAACGTTGAAAATCATTTGGATTTGTGGTCTACTCTCTGTGACAGTTACAATTTGTTCATATTAAACGTGCATAAGTTTTTAATAAAATTTATAAATTATTTATAAATGATTTTTGCAGTCAGCTTTAATTTTTTCCCCCCGGTGGTTGTATAAATTAAGAAAAAATATTTATGAAGTAGCTGGGGTCTAACAGCAGCCATCATTATTTTCATATAAATCATATTTTAAATGTTCAGTAGTTAAAAAAAGTACGAGCGATCACAAATTCAATTCTATGCAATTCTATTTATTGCAATGCATTTTGATTGATAGAAGCTGTTATAATTTATTGCATTTTGCTGGCAACAGCAACACAAACAACAACAAATACAATAGATGAGCATAATATTTATTTAGTATAATTTTCAATCAATATTCTCAACTCATATTGAATATGTTTGTTGTTTGTGTGTTTGCATGACTAAATTTAATTTGTGCACTGCATGTGTGCGCGTCAACACAGAGTTTTTATTTGGAATTTTCCACTGAAGTCGATATTATTATTATTATTAGTGACATGATGGTGGCGAAGTATTAGATGTTAAGAAAGGAGTCTTTAGCAAAATTTATATAACTTTTGTATAATTCTCATAATACTCTTCAGGTGAATGATTGAAATACTTGCAACGTTTTGAGTGTCAACCATTAAATGATAAAAGCGGTAGGGGGCCTTTAAAAGTTATAATTATTTCAGTTTTTTTTTTATGAAAAAATTATTTCAGTATAAAGTTTCAATGAAACATTTTTTAGCAGCTTAAAAATGACACCTTAAAACCCAGCTAGAGAAAGTAAATTTTATAAATATTATTTAAGTGTTTTTTTCCATTGAAGAATTTGTGTTGAGAACGGCGGCAAGGAGTTTGCTCAGACTTATGGAAGCGGGATTTGTAAGGCCAGGATTTACAGGTCATAAAAACATTAGTTTTAGTAGACGGGAGACCATATCCCCTGGTTTTACGGACTCCAAGGTTGTTGAGACTAATTTTATTAGAACGCCTTCACTAGTCATTCCGGATAGGGATCTTTGGGTCAAATCTGATAGACTGTACGAGGGCTGCGCGGTCTTAACAGATGGATCGAAAATGGAAATAGACACGGGTGCTGGCGTATATTTTTTAGGAACGGACATTCGTAGGTCTTTTAGGCTACGGAACGAATGTAGTGTATTTCAGGCTGAGATCCTAGCGATCCTCAGGGCCACGGAACTAGTGACAGAACACGTAACTGAAGGCGTGGAGGTAACATTCTACGTTGACATTCATGCGGCGCTGAAAGCTTTGAAGGGCCATAGTGTAAAATCGAAACTGGTCAGGAAGTGTAGGCTATCTCTCAACTTGCTTATGGACAAATTTAGCGTTAGGCTATGTTGGGTACCAGGACATTGCAATATTGAGGGAAACGAAATCGCTGATGAGCTGACAAGAGTAGGGTCAGCATTAGATGTAGCAGTTAGTGACAGGTCGGTTATACCTCCAATCGGTCACTACGATAGGGTACTCATTAATTGGGTAATTAGCAGAACTAACTATTCCTGGAGGAATAGAGAAAATTGTAGAGTCTCGAGGTCCATATGGACAGAACTAGACTCAGGTAAATCTGATCTACTGCTGGGTATGAATAGAAAGGTTTTGAGAGTCTTAGTAGGCACCTTGACTGGCCATTGCTCGGTTAGAGCGAGGACCAGCTGATAGGAAAATGGCACTCCGGATTTCTGGATATGTGGGGATGAAGAGGAGCCATAAACTATAGAGCATATCATCTGTCATTGCCCAAGGCTGCAACGCCATAGGCAGAGATGGCTGAGCAGACGTTTCCATGAGGGCATTAGTGATATCGCGAAGTCCAAACTTGAGGATATCAGGGGTTTTATCATGGGAATTAAGTGGCTGAATGATGAATGTTAAGGGCTCTTTGTTTCTCCTTGGACAGTTAGGAGTATTTAGTCAATAAATTATAAATGAAGGGAATCACAATGGATCAATTGGGTCTCCGAGTGGATGTGTATTTCACACTACCCTTCCTAACCTAACCTAACCATTTAACTGTTTAATTGGTTTTCTTTTATTTTGAAAATAATTTTATAAATTCTTTTCTATATTTTATTCCCTTTAAGTTTGAACACTCATACATACAAATATAAAGAAGAACACATCCTTCTATGATTGATTGTAGTAAACATGACTAATCATAAAAATAAATTAAATGGCATACTTTAAGGCGAACAAAAATAAATTAAGAGACAAAAAGCATGAAATCCTTATTTTTACTATTTTATCATTTCACATTACTTTTCCACTAATTAAATAAGAGACAATCTTATTAAAAATATACAAAGATACACATACACCCACATAAAAACACATACACACACATTTGTTACGATTTATTCTTTTTGGATTTTTGCCACATCATGAAAAATAAGTAACTAAGAAAATTTAATTATATACTCTAGTACCCTCTCCCCTCTCTCTATCACTCACTCTGTGCAATTAAATCATTGTAAATTAAATGCATATCCTGTTTATAGTAATACGGATATGCACTGTCTGTCTGTCAGTGGTGGACAGACATGTCAGGTCATTTAGGGATAGTTTCTGTGGCAACAAAAATAATTTTTGTAAATGTTTCTACAATAAGTGAATAAAATATTTATTTATACATTTCATTTTTGCATTATTCATAAGTTTAGCATTAATGGGCAAATTACAATGACTAAAAATCATTATAAGACCATTTGGGTGGATTAATTTATAAATCTCATACTTCATGATGATACAGATGTGGCAAAAAAAAATGTTTGGCCATTAAAAGGGTCTTTAGATAGTTATCCAGTGCCATAAGTGTTTGCTTTGGCTTCAAGAGACTTTTGCTCCAATTGGTTAAAACATTAAAATTAAGTGATTTGATTGTTAAGCAGCATATAAAATGGCAAGCAAGCAGGCAAGCAAGCCAGCAAAAAAAAAGGTAAAGATAAAATTAATAAAATGATTTTTAAAGACACAAAGCACTCTCAGTTTCAGTAAAATTACACATGATGATGATGATGATCATGATGTTAGTTGGTTGGTTGGTTAATTAAACTCTTTTATAATCAATGAAAGCGTATTTAAATAGCATCTGTATGCGTGTGTGCAAACTTGTTTGAATGGGTTTCTTTTTATCCCACCATCAGTTTATATATATTTTTCCGTTTTATTAAAATGTAAGATTTCTATCAAAAGATTTATTATAATAATGATTTTTTTCTTTGTTTTTAGCAAATAATAAAGCGTGAAAATTTACGCGTTGTTAACTATTCATAAAAGGATCAAAGGAGTTGCATTGGCCTTTTTACTCCCTTTATTTGCTATAAATAATATAAAAGGAGTTGGAGAGTTTTGTGTGAATTTCAAATGCTTTCAAAGTGTTAATTTGGAAGTTGTTGAATGTCTGAAAAGGCCCATACATATATAGAATATAAGCTTTCTTTTGTCAACTTTGCTATACGAGTCAAAGTCATCAAAGGCTTTATATGTAATGGGGAAACAAATACCAGACATATTAAAATATAAAAATAATTTATTTCACACAACTTTTTTTACTCCAGTTGATCTTTTCCAAAAGAGGGAAAAAAGTGCGTAAAACGGCTTAGAAAATTATAAAGACTATTCCACCAGACTTTTCAAAGCTTTTACGTATTTTTCTTTGAATTGTTTTCTTTATAAAACTTATACTAATAGAAACCCATTAAAGTCTTTAAAAATTATAAATCACAATTTCAGTTTAGTATTCACAAAACAACTAACATTCATTTATGTTGAGAATAAAACCCATTTAAAGAACTATAAATTCCCAATATTCTTGTGCGTAAACATTTATTACTTTAGCATTAATTTCTTGAAAACAATTAAATTTTAACACTTTAATTTCGAAATTAATGTCTTTCACTTTGAATAATAAATCTTAAAAAAGTTTCCTTTCGGTTTCTGGTTCACCAACTAGTTTGAATGATATTTTTTATTATAATCGATTTGGATTAGAGCAGCATAAATTTTGGGTCATATTTAAATTTATGACTTTATGAAAATCAAATTGTCTTTTAATTGATTTCAAATGTTGAAATTTTTTTGCTGACTTACATGTTTGTTTGTTTGTACTCAATTATTGATTTGTTAGTATGTGTTTGTTAAAACTGTAAATTAAAGGTATAAAAGCGTGATCAGAGATCAAAATATATGAAAGCTTTGATTAAATACAGAATTTTGTAAAAGTTAAATTTTTGAAAATCACATTTGTAAGCGGGTTTAAAAATGTAATTCTTCTAAAGGGTCTTTTTTTTGAAGGCACGTTTTAAAATGTACTCATTTAGGAAAGTAGTAATTTTGAAAAATATTCTCATTTAAAGCTTCTGTTATTAATAGGTACTTTTAATAAAACAGTACTTTTATGTATGGTACTTTTATGGAAGTGGTACTTTTTGAAATGCACGTTTTAAAAAAAATATATATTTTTAAACGGAATTACTTTTAAAGGTAGTCTTTTATGGTACTTTTTTAAAAAAATATACACTAATTTCTTGCAAAAGGTAATTTTTTCAAAAATATCTTATTTGAAAAATTGCATATTTTTAAAAAATAACTTTTATAAACAAAATAAACATATTTCAAAAAGTTTTTATTAAAAAAAAAACACTTTGTAATGATACTTTTTTAAAAGGGCATTTTAAATCTATTAAATTTTAATTTTTTTAAAGTATTTTTGGTACGAGGTATCGACTCTTAAAAGATACTTTTCTCAAGGTATTTATTTAAAAAGGTACTTGTTAAAGTTACCTTTTAAAAGATACTGTTTTGAAAATTTATTTTTTTTTAAAAGGTGCGTTATGTAAATGGATTTGGTTTGGATTTTTTTTTAAAAGATTTATTTACAAGGAACTTTTTTTAAAGATCAGGTTTGAAAAAAAACTTTTTCTTCAAGATTTTACAAGATTATTTTTCTTTAATTTGCACTGTTAAAGGCTACGTTTTTTAAAAGGTTCACTTTTTAAGAAAGCTTTATGAATAGTACTTTTCTTAAAAGTACTTTTTTAAAAGTACTATTTTTCTTAAAATTTTATTGCACTATAAAAAGTTCGGTTTTAAACATTCATATAATATAACCGACATGATAAAAATGTGTAGTTTTTTTTTTTAATTGTTTAAATAAAATCTTTTTCAATATGTCTCAATAAAATTTATTGATATGAAAGTCATAAATAGATTGATTGTTTTTGTAATAGAAAATGTAACACAAAGATTGATGAGCATATTTTTCAGATATATTCAAAGATTAGTCATCATTAATTTGTGTTTAGAAAACAATTTCAAAACATTTAATATCTATTTTTTATTTCACAAAAACTATTGTTGAAAGAGTATAAATAAAAGAAGAAACAGTGGTGTGTAACAAAATTCTTAACCTAATTTTGTTTATTACACTTTATTTGTATAAAAATAGAAGAACGAACGTACACAAACAAAACTTGACAAGTATTTGTGGAAGTTATTAACCATCATGTGTAAGAATACGCCAACATTTCTTAAAGTTTGTTTCGAGTAATAAATGTTTTATTTGTTTTCACAATTAGATAGAAATATAGCGATAGATCGCTTTCTTAACTATCTGTGGGTTTAATGTGTTCTAAAATATTTACTTTATAACTGTTCAAATTATTTACGTCTATGGTTTACATTCTGCCAAGAAAAGTCAACAGAAAGCCTGAAATAGGCAAAGTGAGTCATCGGCAGGCGTGTGAAATTTGTAATGATGAAGATGATCATTATGATCTGGTTGTTGATCTTATTATTTTTTTTTATTGTTCATTGTCATTTATCACTTTGTTTTAATAACTCCTCAGCGAAACTTAAATGAGAAATAAATAAAATCGAAAGAAAACTACTGCGTGTATTGCATTTTAAATGAGTTAAAGGTAACGAAGGTCTTTTATTGTGGATTTTATATACAAACTTATGTTTACAATAATGCTACACAAATTATAAACAATAATGTATTTAATGGCTTAATGTCCCTCTTCCTCCCGCCTGTCTTCGCTTAAAGTGATTTTAAAATTTTAAGAAATGAATCTTGCATAGAATGCACAAAAGTAATTAAATCACTTGTTGGAAGAAAACAAGAAACCACCAATGATGCTTTTTCAGGTATTTGATCTTTACGAGAATCAAGCAGAAAAAAAATAAAACTTCTTAAAAGATCATTTTGTTTTTATGTCTTGATATAACTTAACATTTTACCATAAAAATAAACCATGGGCGGTTTATTTTGTTAAAAGAACAATGTGACAAGTTTATCAGTTTGAAATACAATTTTAGCATCTGTTATAAAATTTCTAAATGGACAAAACTTTTATTCAAACTGAATTATGAATAAAAGCAAACCATTAAGTTTTTACAGTTTCAAGTTAAATGGTTGAATTTTATAAAAAAAAAACATCAATCTGGTGAATAAAAAGTACTGTAGAACATAATAACGATCATCCCATTAACAACGATTCATAGTAAAGGAAATTTAAAGCAAGCGGAATTTTGTAAAATTTGGTGCCTGGAACTAATTTTATTTAAGAGAGAGCGAGTGCATCGGCTTAGAAGATCTTAATAAGGATCATTCTTGAGTAACACACACTCTCTTGGCCTGTATGAGTCTCTTTGTTTTTTCTTTTTTTTTTAAGGAGCAAAAAACTTATCCTTCGAATGTAATATAATTTTGTTGTACTGTAAAAATGTATTTAAAGGATTTTCTAATAGATTCTTTTTTTTAATTTATTAAAGATTTCCTTTTGTTTTTTTTATTTATTTTCTGTAATTAAATGAATTTCATTTGTTCAAAGGTGTAAAACCTTTTGCATACTTTGTAAAATGTCATTTGCAAAGACCATATTGTCAAGAGCTGTAGAGAGTACAGTAGAAAGTGTACGTACGCATCACTTAGATTTTAAGTTGAAAAAGTTAATTAAGGCAAATTTACCGTGGAACAATTAAAAGAAAAATACTAAAAAAAAATTACTTTAACTTAAGGAGTAACCATTAAAATGAATTTCCTTATGAAACTCATACGAATTGAAGTATATATTAATTTGTAACAGGCAGGTAATTCATTACAAATTTAAGTCTGCCGCACCAGGGGCCGAATTCCGCAACGATGAATTTTTTATTAGTGAACACTGAAACTAAGGTTAAAGTGTTCACTTTTCATTTAAAAGCGGTTCCGCAAGAGCCAATGAATTTTATTGTGCTGAATGTATTAGTTCTGGCGGAATGATAAGCTGAATTGTCAAATTTGCTTGTCACATAAATTGTCTAATTGATTTTATATTTTTGTGTTTAAATTACTTTAATAAAAAAGAATTTAAAAGTGTTTGAGCTATGGATTACATACATATGTATATATTAATATTATTCGACGCAGAGTACATCGGTGTAGAAGGAAAGTATTATATTTTATTGTATATGTACATAGGAAAATACATATATTTAAAAAAAATTTAGGAGGAATATTTTGTTAATAAGAAGAAATCTGAGGGATAATGGCAACGTTTTTGGTAAAATACAACGGAGGAACAATTCATGACGTTGTATCGTTTTCCACGACATTTGTGCGTAGATCTTTTAGAGAAATTAAAACCAAAATTTTTTGTTAATCAAAGACAAACGGCTATTCCAATACACCTTAGATTTTTATGCGCACTTCGATTTTTCGCCGTTGGTAATTTCCAACGGACCATAGGACAAGATTTCTTATCATCCATGTCCCAAACATCTGTGCAGCGATGCATTCATGAAGTGGCAAATATTCTTAATGAGGTGTGCTTGGAGTATGTTTACTTTCCTGACGAACGCGAGCAAAGAAATATTAAAGAAAAATTTTTCAGTAAATTTGGATTTGCCGGTATAATAGTGTTGATCGATGGAACTCATATAAAAATTATTTCTCCACCTGTCAATATAGAGTATGCTTACTACTGTAGGAAAGGAGGACATTCAATCAATGTGCTTATAGCTTGCGATGCTGTTTACTTAATAAGATATGCGAACGCAAAATTCCCCGGCACTTCACACGATGCATACATTTGGCGTCGTTCGGAATTACAAGAATACCTTAAGACAGTATACATAGAAGGTAACAGGAATTTTTGGCTGCTGGGAGACAGGGGATTTCCGCTTCAGCCTTGGTTGATGACATCATATAACAACCCAGCAAATGAGTCCGAACTTAAGTATAACATCGCTCATAAAAGCACGCGATGCATTGTTGAAAGATGCATTAGAATATTGAAAAGCAGATTCCGATGCATATCTTCTGGAAGTATACTTAACTACAAACCAACAAAAGCTGGACGTATCATAAACGCTTGTGTAGTTTTACATAACATTCTTCGAAAAGCAAATGTTTATAATGAAGACAGAGACTAATGATGATGATTATGAAGATGTTCAACAATCTGCTAATTTTGAAAACAACAATGAAACCATACGTGAAGGCCAGCGTATTCGTGAAGACATAACACGTATAAATTTTTTAAATTGATATCACTATATTTTATTAAAATTTTGAAATAAAGTTAACATTATGGACATAAATTCAGTTCTTTTTTTCTCATTTCCAGTTCTCTTTCCTTTAGCTCTAATTCTTTTTTTTCTTTGGTTGTCTGCCATTCAAATTTTTCTACTTCTAATTCATATATTTTTGTATTTAGTTCTAATTTTTTTCGCTCCACTTCTAAAATTTCGGCTTCAAAATCATTATTAAGGTATCTCCTTCCTGAAGGTGCTCGCTTTCTCTTCCGTGATGTTGGTACCTTTGATCCCGACGGGTTTTCAGGAGTGGTGTTTTCTGTTGCTACGGATTCTGTATATTTTTCACGTTCCTCTGTTCTTGAACTTTCACTAGGTTGTATTACTTCTAGTTCTACGTTTAAATACTCTACTCGGAAATACTCCGGTTCAGTATCCTATAAAAAAAGAAAACTTAAATTGTTAGGCCGTAAGTATCAAAAAACAATTTAAAATCAACACAACTTTGTAAGCACCTGTATTTTTGATACTACATCTCATACAATGACAAATATGATTTCGATTTTTTTGTTTTTTAGAACCTTCGCATTTCAGGTGACGATACATACATATACAATAATTGATTTCATAGATTTTGTTTACTTACTCTTGGAGCAGCAGTAGCAAAAAGTGCCCTTACACTGACGGCTGCAGGTAACAAAAGTGCACTTATCCGAGATTCAAATGCAGATAACGGTTTAATTATTTTCATCCCATTTATTCCACTTTTGTTAATTGACGCATTTAAGAGCGCCTGTCTTTCTTTGATGCGAAGTCTTTAAATGAAATAATTATAAAAAGTTCCAAAAAATTTTTTCTCATACTTTTGGTCAGTCCAAAATTTTCTCCATTTTTGTGGATCTTTGATTGATGATCCACCAATGCTATTGAGTTTTTGGGCAAGTTCCTTCCACTTTTCATGTCGCAATGTTGCTCCATCTGCTGATTCAAATCTTAAAGAATAAAGTCGTTACACTTTATAATTTTCTTTATAAAATAATTAATAATTACTTACCTATCACAAGCAAAGTCTACATTCATTTCCATGAAATCCAAGAGAGCCACTTTTTGTGCCTCTGAAGGTTTTTTTAATCTATCCATTACTCAAATAAAATAAAAAATATTTTGTGAACTACCAAAATTCACCCTAAGTTTTTAAGTGAACAAATTTTTCTCTGGTGTTCACTACAACTGTCAAATTTATTCGGTCTCACCATTGCGAACACAAAAATCAAAAGTGCACACTGAAATTGGTGAACACTTCAAAATTCATCGTTGCGGAATTTAGCCCCAGCTGTTGTTGCCAGTTGAATATTTTCACATTATCGATAATTTTAACTGAATTCGTTTCACTGTTTCATCTCAAATATCATTTGCTGAAATCATTTTTAAACATTTTGCATCCTCTTAAACATGCATGCATGCTTATAATATATTTGTTAAATTCAACGGAAATTAAAATGAAATTATTAAAATAAAAAGAGGAGAAAAGAAGTTGTCAAAAATAGAAAGAAAAAAAAAACGCATAAAAAAAATTAAACAGTCTGAAACTACCTGAAACACGAAACGTGACGAAAAAAAATATCACAGACGTCAAAATAATTGACCGTTGGGAAATGAACCCATAAAAAGTACAGAAAAACAAGCGAAACAAAACTCTTATTAAGGATAATCAGTGCGAGATTGAATTTTCTTTATTAAAAATCATGTGAAAAATATAGCAACAACAAAAATATTATACAGCTAAATAGCTTAAAGGGTGGCAATTATAAAAAGGAAAAAAATGAAAAAAAAAATACAATTAAGTACCTTCATAAAAACCGAAAAGTTGTGCAAAAAAGGAAAAACACATGCAGCTTTTTGATGAAATACTACCAAATAATTCTTGTTTTTTTTTTGCATTTATGTTGTGTCCACTAAAGGTGGGTTGCTATTTTGACATTTATTAACCAGAGTCGTCGTCCCCTAAACTCCCTTGTCCCATCTTTAGCTCGTAAAAGCTCTTAGGGAGTTGTTTCAAACAAAAGCTGAATATTTTTTTTCTTTATTTCTATAAAAGGAGCTCATTATTTATATGGCGTGTAAAAATTCACGCCACGTTAAAACAACAACAACAAAGGGACTTTGGAACATTTGTTTTATAGATGGTATTTAGCAAAAAAGAAAACTATGTGGGTTGGAGGCTTCAAGTAGAAGAGAAAATAAATTCCTAGTAATTTCT
Source organism: Lypha dubia (assembly GCA_947311025.1). Classification (NCBI taxonomy): domain Eukaryota; kingdom Metazoa; phylum Arthropoda; class Insecta; order Diptera; family Tachinidae; genus Lypha; species Lypha dubia. Next base: position 30,305,310 of record OX371263.1, on the reverse strand, counting down.
GGTTGACGGATAATACGAATAATAAAAGAAAAACAACAAATATAAATATATAAATACAACAAAAAAAGAAAAAACGCTAAAGACTCATTAATATTTTTATTAAGGTCCTTTTTCTGCAGTATTTTTTTTTTCATTCATTTGTTTTCTTCCTTTTTAAATGTTTTTGGTGTCGCAGAAAAATTTTAATGTTGATTAAAAATCAGCCAGGACAATGAACAAAAAACAAGTGTCTGGCTCAGAACAATAATAAAAAATAAACAAAAATAAATAAAACACTAACAAACGTATATCTTTATTTGAAAAATTATTGAAAATTAATAACAAAAAGGTATTTCATGGAGTTCCAGAGTGAAAACAAAAATGTCTCGAAATTAAACAAAAAAATTTAAAATGAAACTTTCGAAATACTTGATTGAATTGAATTGTGATCGATAGGATCACATAAGGATACGATCCTATTGCGTCCTAAATATGCCGAGTAAAATATTTTTCAACGTATTGAACATTTTATTTTGGTACTACTCGTACACTCGATCTCTGAAGGATTTGCGCCAATGTGACCAAATGAACGGTTGGCAGGTTTTACGAGATTTCCTACACAGAAAAACATATACGAGTACTAACTGCCTGTTCGCCGATATCGAAGAAGTTCTTTCTTTTGAAAAATTACATTTAAAACAAAAACAAGATTTTTGAATTGGTCTTTGTTTCAAATGTAATTGTTCGAAAGAAAAAAACTTTTTCGATATCGGCACTAAATATGAGTAAAAAAATGACCTTGATTAATAAAGGGTGTCTTTTATAGAGTGCTACAACTTTGAGTTGGCATCACTGCTTTATTTGAGCACCCATTTAACAGCTGATGGTTGCTTTTTGTTTAGTTTGCTTTGAAATTTCATTACGTATCGACTTACACCAGAGCAACGCGTGCAAATTGTTGAAATTTTTAATCAAAATAATTGTTGTATCCGTCAAACTCATCGTGCGAGCGCTACAATTGATTTACTGAAAGAAACATTTGATGAAAATATAATTTCACGTAATGCCCCAATTAATTGGCCACCAAGATCGTGTCATTTAACCACATTAGCTTATTTTCTTTGAGGCTATGTTGTCACTTGTCTACGTCGATAAACCACAAGCAATTAAACAACTGGAAATCAAAATTCGAAGAGTTATTGGTGAAATACAGCCTCAAATGCTGCGAAAAGTTGTTGAAAATTGGTGTTCCAGATTGCGCCTTCTACGCGCCAGCCGTGGCGGCCACATGGCAGAAATGACATTGCAACAGTAATTTCATAACATATTCTTTCAATAAAGCCCGTTTCATTGATATTAATAATATAGATACATTTTTTTTAAATCAACTAAAATTTTCTTATAATAAAAAATAATCAATTGTTCAGTCTTTTCAAAAAATTACTTTAAAGAAAATTTTTATTTAATTTGATTGCTTATTTTCTAAAAGTAAGAATGTTTTTTAATAAATTTAAGAGCATTTTGTTATACAAATGAAATTATTTGTAAAAAAAAAATGATTAAGGAAATGACTTACTACTGAATAGTTCATAAAAATTTTAATACTTAAACACTGAAAACGACTGTTCTCAATTTAAGTGCATATTTTTTTCTCATATTGGAAAATTTTTCAAAATTTAAACAAAATAATTTTTCAAATTATTTTTAGTTCATGACTTAAAAAAACATTATGTTTGTTAATGTAATAAATTACGAATTTAGTACTTATGTGTACTTCGGTGTACTGGCTATAACAGTGCCAATCTACGAAAACGTAGTTCCTTGGTTCGAGTCCCAAAACACATAAGTTTTGTAAGTATATTTTCATCACCCTCATTTGAGATAATAAAGGGTTTTCCAATAAGTACTTGACAACTTTGACAACTGTTGCTTTCCTTTTTTTCAGTAAACTCAACATTTTCATCATGGTAAAGTACACGAACGAACAACGTTTGCAAATTATAAAAATTTACTACGGAAATTCGGAGTCGATGACCGCAACTTTAAGAGCGTTAAATCCAATTTTCGGTCGTTATTCTCGCCCTAGTAGACAATCAAACAAGTTAAGCGCAAAAATTTGAGTCATCATATTCATTGTGTGATGCTGCCATGCCAGTCGAAGTGACGAAAATTTCGCTGCCGTTCAGTCGATTCCGCGGCGGTCTCAAGAACTGGCTATCGCCAAAACCACTTTATGGCGAATTTTGTGTAAAGATCCGTGTTTACACCCATACAAGATCAAACTGACACAAGGATTGAAGCCGATGGACCATTTGACGCGACGTACATTCTCCGATTGGGCTCTGGAGAAGATGCGCTAAGATGATGAATTTCATCGCAAAATCATCTTCAGTGACGAAGCTCATTTTAGCTCAATGCCTTCGTCAATAAGCAAAATACCACTTTCACCACTTCATCCACAAAAAATAACTGTTTGGTGCGGTTTGCATGCCGGCGGCGTCATTGGGCCATATTTTTTCGTCAATAACAACGATCGTCACGTCACTGTGAATGGCGATCGTTATCGCGCCATGATTACCGATTATTTTTGGTCCGAATTGGAAAACATGGACTTGAACGACATGTGGTTTCAACAGGACGGTGCCACAAGCCACACAGCACACGTTACAGTCGATTTAATGAAGAGTAAGTTTGGTGAGCGTGCTATCTCTAGAAATGGACCAGTCAATTGGTCACCTCGTTCGTGCAATTTAACGCCGGTAGACTTTTCTCTTTGGGGCTACGTCAAATCATTGGTCTATGCCAACAAGCCGACGACGTTGGAAGAACTCAGAGCCAACATTGACCGCGAAATATCGGCCGTTACGGCCGAAATGTATGACCGAGTCATCAAAAAATGTGTCCAACGAATCGACCACTGCCGACGTGCCCGCGGTGTTCATACGAACGAAGTCGAGTTTCATTCATGAATTTTTTTATTGTATTTCAAGTCGATCATAAAGTTTTGGAAATATCTCATATGGTTTGCGTTTTTTTTTTTTAATTGTCAAGTCCTTATTGGAAAACCCTTTACAACTACATGTTGTAAATAAGCATTCCGGACGTTCCAGATCATCATCTGATCACATCAACAGCTTCGTTGTAGTACATGGCCGGTTCATAAGAAGATAAAACATGAGGATGTGCGTTGTGAGGACGGGACAAAAGTTTTTCTTAAAATTTACGATAGTTTTAGTCCACTACGAGTATATATCGCTGATGAGGGAAAGTGTTTTCCCCCTTTTTCTTTGCAAGGATCAGCAAGTGCCAAAGACATCTTCTAACTTAAGCACGATTTATAGCGATTCACTATAAGAATATACAAACGGGGAGAAATTTAACTTCAACACAAAATAAATTTAACCGCCAATATACGTTTTCACAAATCCTCTAACAAATGAGGCACCTTAGAAAACTTTTTAAATTTTTTTCTATGTGCGTGTGTGTGTGTGTATTTTGTACAGTGTTATTTATTAGAACATCATAACTTTTTCACGATGCCATCGAAATTTTTACATGTATTTTATTAAGTAAAATTTATGTTTCAAGTTTAAAATCCATAAATTATCACCAAATATTTGTTTCCACGTTTTCTTCGTATAGAAACTTGATGAATTACTTGGAAATTATTGTAGAAAATTAACTGGCCAATTGATAAAAATCTAATTTAAGCTTTTTTCAGACATTTCATTTCTTTTTTTTTTTGTGTTCTTCTTCATATAAATCATTTGTTGGCCATCATTATTTTCCATTTTTATTTCCATCTGATGAAGCGGTCTGGGTCGCGGTCAGAAAACAAGAAGCTACAAAAACTTAAAAAATAAATACTACACATTTTTTTAGAGGTTCTCATTTTAACGATTAGCCATAAATGAATGCCAACACGTACAACATATTTTGGTTTGTTAATTGACTGCAATAAGAAAAATTACACAATTAAAAGATAAAATGAACGAACAAGACACATTTTGGCCTCTTCCACTTTTTTTTTTTTTTTTATTTGGTATTTTGTAAACAAATTCTTCAGAAATAATTTATAGTCATCTTAAAGATTTTATTTTGTAAATTTTTCAAATATTTCTTTGAACAAAGAAAAGCTAATAAATTTTGAAACCAAAAAGATTTGTAAAGCACCTTTTTTTTCTCGCCACTACTCGACATCGACGCTGTATTTTAGCCGAAGAAACAAGATGTTTTACCCAAACGAAATTCTTCCCCTTTCTGGAGAAGATATTGAAACAAACGAACAAAGAATTGTAGATCAAGTGTTAGAGATAATTCATCTCGTTTTATGAAAAATTTATATGATTATATTTTCTGTTAAAAAGTCATTAAAAATTTTGGTGTTTTTGTTTATTTTATATTCGTATTAAAATATTTCCATTAAAAGACTCTATTATTTTTCTATGGCACGGAATAAGCCGTAATGTTTGTGACAAGAGTTTATTAATTGTAATTGTCTCAAAATTTGTATATTATCATTTTGGTTAAAGACTGATTTGTGGATACATTAATTTTGTTTTAGTAAAGAGTTTTTTTTTATGTGCGTCTGTTTCATAGAATTATACGTTTATGATTTTATTTACATGTGTTTGTCATTAGCTTAAATTTGATCATTATGACTTCAATATAAATTCTAATAATATTTTTTATTATTTCTTACTCATGCAGATATAAAACATTAGATGTTGTATAACCCTTCAGATTAAAATCAAATACTGGTTAGATTGTTGATCATCAAAGGAGATTTATTAAAAAGTTACTTAGTTGAAATTTCCTTTTTATTAGAAATATATTTTATTAAAAATTACTCTTCATTAGAGATTCGATTGCCTTAAATAGTTGTTGAAAAAAAAAAAAAACAATTAGTTAAAAGTACAAACATTACTCGTAATAAAAAAAAATGTATTGCATTACATGATTTTGAGGAAAAACTCGTTAAATTTTTCCTATAAAACCCACTGCGGAGGTCGGTATGGTTTTTTTATTATAATTTTCTATACAAAATGTATATCCACATTATTACTTATTTTTTTATAAATTCAGTAAATAACAAAACATATAAAAAGCTTTTAGATGGAATAAAAAAAACTTCAGATGATTTTACACCACTTGAAATAATGCTGTGCCAATTTTGGCACAACGGCCACAAGTGTGCCAAATTATTGGGATTCTGTGCAAAAAAAAAAATCAAAATGAGTTATAAATAATATTTTAGCCCAAGTAAATGTCTGACTTCTGTTCAAGTATTTGAAAAAGTTTTTACGAAGAAGTCCTGGCCATGATTGCCAACTCACCAGTCAAAACAATCGATATAATTTCACTCCCAATCATCTTCGGTTACAAAACACAAGTTGTGAGAAGTTTCTCTTTGCTGTTATTGCTTTATTATATAGTTTGATAAGTCAAGTGATAAAAGTAATAAGACATGCTCTACAAACTTTTGAAAATGTTGCTCATAAATAAGACACTAATCCTGTAAATCCCAAAATATTTTTTACAACTTTTTTACTAGTGAAGACTTTTTTCGGGACTTACGCGACTTCCATGACAATCATATAAAGAAATTGTAATTATTAGGTTAGACCATAGGCACCGCGACCCAAGGATTTTTTGTGCAGCCCAATTTTTCGAATGAGGTTAAGGCTGCATATAAAACCAGCCACCCTACTCGGTGGGAGATTGTAAATCTCAGTTGGAGACACTAAGATTCCTCCTGTGTTACTGCCGGACAGTCACAGAGGATGTGCTCTAGCGTGTCCTTTTTGCATTTTAGAGAATCTGCATAAATAATTCTTAGAGTTTTCAATAATGAATTGGAGTTTCCAGAGACCACAGGGTCCAGTAAACCATCCCATCAGTTGTCTGAGGTAATTTTTGTCCGTTTGTTGTAAATTTTGGTATTTGTTTTTGAATAACGTAAGGAAATCTCATTACCCACTATAAAGGAGATGATGAAAAAGACCACAGGCGAATTTTTTCATTAAATATATTTTTTGCTGAAGATATTATTTGTAAAAGGTACTTTCTCTTAAAGGGAATTTATGTAAAATATACTTTTTGGAGAAATATATTTTTACTAAAAGTTACTTTTTTCTAAGAGAATTTTTTTTTAAATTAACTTTTTGGAAGAATTAATTTTTGATATAAAAATTTTATAGCAAGCTACTTTCGACAATTTTTATAAAAGCGTCTTTTCATAAAATGAACTAATAATTTTTTGCATTGGGTATTTTTGTAATATTTTGCAAAATGAATTCCGAAGTAAATTTTTGTTAACAATTTAAAAAGTATATTTCAAAATAATATTAAACATGCAAAATATTTAATTATACAACCTTAAGTTCGCTCCACCTCCTTTTTCAGTTAATTAATTTTTTATTAAAAGCGCAAAATAAAACACAAATAAGGAAGGATCAAACTTAATACCATGAAGGTTCCAAGATCAATTAAGATCTCATCATCTCAGCGTCCGTGTTACAACTTTCCATTGCAAGTCAAGTAGTGGAATAAATATCCAACAGTTTTCACAATTCTTTGTTACAGATTTTTAAAAATGTGTAAAATTTTTTGTAATTTCAATTCTGTGGTGGACTCGAAATTTCTTGTTCTCTAGTATAGGAGATTTCTCGTTGACTGTAGATTAAATTTTAGAACTTTAATTGATATAAAAATCATTAATTTAATTGAAAAAATAATTTTTACAATTATAGTTTTATTGTCATGTCTAACAACATAAATTATGCATATCCTTTGTCTGTTGTACAAAAAAATAATAATAGATAAATCCTAGTATTGTTTTTAAGTTTGTGTGTGTGTGTGGGTATGTATGTATTAGGTAGACGCTTGCGAAGGTGTTTTAATTTTTCGATTTCGACCTTTGAAAAGTTTTGTTCACTGTAAACTGTAGGAAGTAAAATATATTCGATTTTTAATTTTCTTTAAATTTTTTCTTTTTTTTTTACTTCCCAGTCACAGTGGGGCTGGGCTGCCCCTACTTTTGTATATTTAATATTTTCACTTTTTTTGTTTTGGAAATTCTCAATTTATTTGTTTTCATAACAAATTTTCCGCACGGTAAATTTTTATTAGCGTATTTATGTTTGAAATAATGCCATTTGTAGTTCCATGCAAACATTTGAGATGTTTTTTTTTTTATTTATATTTTTTTTATTTATGGCAGTTGCTTAAATAATATGGGTGCTTTGCCATCAAAGACTTGAAGATATTTTCAAAAGTATTGTCTTATGTGTTCTGGCAGGATAATCATGTCCTTACGACGCTACCGTCCGTCTTCTGTAGTTAAGTGCTGTCTAAAGACATGCATCAATAATTTGCAAAAAACGAAAAGAAAAGAAAAAATGCAAATACCAAAACAAATACTTAAGGCCATTACGGTTTAACATAAAAGCATGGAAAGAAGGATGATAGGATGAATGTTTCAAAGGAAAAGCGCACATAATATAACATATGTCTTTGCTTCGGAATTATTCAGTTTATTGCATTTTTAAATTCATTTAAATAAAGTATGAAAAATAACATCCAGCTTAAGCTAAAAGTTTATGTACAACTGCAAATGGAATAAAAGATTTTCACATCAATAAAATAATTTCAACTACACTCACGCTCTTTCAATTATTTGCCAAACTTTCAAAAAAAGTCTTTGAAAACTTTTATACCTGACTGTTAAAAAAATAAATAATCTGGTCTGAAAACTATTTGCTAAACTATTCGTAGCACATTCTATTTTCCCAGGATCATTTTTATTTTATAGTTTCTTTTTTCCCATCTTGTTTTATTGAATATTTGAATAAGAAAAAAAAATCACACAAAATTTGCAATAAAACTTCAATTTCTTATTAAATATAAAATATATTTACTTATACACAATTAGTGAAACATACAAGCATTCAATCTAAAAAAGATCTTCCTTGGAATATGTATGTGTGTGTGTGTATCTAAAATTATATATTGGAAAATAAATTAGATAATACTTTGATTCATTACATTCAAAAGGATTTTTGTCACACAAACACTTCACCACTGAAGTTGTACGAAGAGAAAGTATACGAGTATATGTAAGAAGGGAGGAAGGGGAGTAGTAGGCGGTCTAATTTATCATTTTGCTTTTGCCTTTTACGAGAATCTACAAAGTTTATATGAAATTTTAAGAATGTCCTTTAATCCAGACAAACACACCGACACGCACACACACACACACAAACACACACACTCATATCTCCATATAAACGAAGGAGGTGTTAATTGCATTCAGTTTTGTATAAATTGATGAAAATGCATTCATGAGATTTACGTATGTCTTTTGCATTATGACCATTTCATCTAATACATTCGAAATTGCATTTAATTTTTGTTTGAAATAGAAGATAGTGAAATTTGCATCTTACATTTGATAAAATCTCATTTTCAAAAATTTGTCAATTTTTGTTCAGTGAAGTGTCAAAGTAATTTCACATTTTGTATCAAAAGAATATATTCGATTTGCAGCATGACATTTGTTTGACCGAATTTGATATGAAGAGGATGCTTCTTACAGTTTATTGTTGATTGGGAACTTTGTGGTTGGAGGTGACTGACTATTCGAAGGCTTTTAAAAGTCTCCTTTATAACTTACGATTTCAAGATATTTGATCAGGTTGATGCGTACTCGTATATCTAAATAAATATCATCTGCAAATACCACATTTACAATTTTCTTAAACGATTTTTATTACAAAAAAAAAAAACAAAAAAAAATCCTTAAGGATAAGTTCGATATACCGCCAGTATATATTTTCGCTTACATGACCAACTGACTTAAATGACATTTTTAAAAATTATGAGGATACTATTTTACTAGCTTATTCAGTATTTGATTTATTTGTCATCATTCAAATAAAAAAGTATATAAAATAACAAAAATCCTTTCACAATAATATTTACAACAGTTTTCTTAAATTGAAGCATCAGGCCACTTAATCTTAAAAAAATATTTTAAAATATTTCAAGGCTTCCTTTTCGTATATTAAAAATAACTATCTATTATACGGGGAAATCACTCTTAGTATTGTAATCATTGCAGATCTTGCAAGTCTAGCTTGTTTTATCAGTTTGCAGCAATGCAATAACAAATAATGTAAATAAGCTATACCTGCAAGATCTGCAACGAGACACCCACTTGTTGAGTGCCCTGATTTACTGCCCTGTATTCAGTGGCAGATCCAAACGAGGCACTTATGACCCTTCTAGTTAGCAGATTTTTTACAAACCTGCAGATTTTTTATATCAATCCCCATCTCTACCATGCTGTTGAAGAGTGAGTCCGGTTTGACAAAATTAAAGGCGCCTTCTTTGTCCATAGTGAAGAAAACAACGAAAATAATTTTTAAGAAACCCAAGGATTAATTTAGAGAGAATGGTAACGTTCAATACAAAATTCAATTTACTTTCTAATATTTTTTTTTTCTTAATTAGGACCAGCACTCAGGGGATGACCCCTATGTATGCAGTGCATTGTGCCGGAACTCAGAGAGAGGGATAGAATAGAGAACATAGATGTTGAAAATTTAGACGCATTAACTTTGTTAAGCTGTACTAGCAGCCATTTTATTAATTGTCTTACTTCGCTGATGTTTCTGTTACTGCTAACCGACGAAGGAGGGCGATGTTGTGTACATTAGCTTCGAACTGCATCAATCGCTGTCGGAACAGTTTTTTAGTGACCAGTGCTATGCCTTCATCAAAATAATACAATGTCTCACTAATGTACATTAGAGAAATTAATGATGTTGATTGACTTGCTCTGGCCAGGGTTTGAACCGAGGCCCCAAGTCATTGTTTGCTTAGTAGTCAACGCGCTAACCACTTCAGCCAACACCACCCTCAAATACTACTAGGAAAACGTCCGCTCACTCAACCAAAATATTCGATGCAATTGAGCCTTAAAAAATTTATTTTAATTTTCTCAGTAATCTGGACAATGCCAGTGAAAGAAAGGTACATATGCCACTTGGTCAAGCCAGCGACATTGTGAATAATTAAACTTAGAAAACAAATTGCAATTTCTCATCTCACAATTCATCAGTTAATTATTTATTGACTTAAGTCATATGACAAGTGATGATTAATGAATGTTTATTAAGTATGGATTTCAAATAACAATTTATGGTTGAAAGTTTTATAGAATACACTGGCAGAAATTATTGCCAGAATATGAAACAATTATTTAATATGTATTTTCTATAAATTTTCTACAATTTTCTCGGTGTTTTTAGACACACACACAAAAATAATTTATTTCTTCTAGTTAAAAACACTTTAGATAAATAACATGCACAATCATGTTTAACACAATATTTCATATAGAACAATAATAATAATAATAATGATGAATATGAGCCAATATATTAAATATGCAATAGAGTAGATTTAAGAGGAAATGCAGGAGGCCTCCTCCTTTCATCTAACAAATAAATGCACTTAACACTTTCAGTTATTTAAATTATAGAATTTTCTTATGTGAACCCCAAAAAGTCTTTGTAACCATTTCATATGGTCGATTCTTAGTAAAAAGATTTGCATTTGAGTTTATTTGCATGTGTGTGTATCTCTGTGTGTGCTTGTGTGCGGTATATGTGAGAGGATAATCTGTCATGGCTGTAAAATAAGTAAATATATTGTTGCCAATGTTGCATGCATGATAAACTTAATTATATTTTGCTTAATTACAACGTTGTACAAGTGAAACTTTACTTAAAACGATTTTACTGCTGCTGCATGTGTAGTCTGTGTGTGTGTGTTATGTTACGATGTTGATTTAGTTGAAGGGGGTTCTTCCAACGATAACTAGAGTTTTACTTAATGCCATTTTATTAATTGCTTTGAAGTTTAAAATGTTTTTCGTTTTACAATTAAAGGAATAAATAAATCAAATAGAATTTAAAAATTTTATTAAAAAGATTTATTTAGCTTTGGCTGCAAGTAGCTGTTTTTTCTTTCCTACTAAACTAAAAAATTCTCTTTATGTGGAATTATTAAATGAAACTTAGAAAAATTAAACTTAAAACTGTTTTTAATAAAAATCATGTTGGAAATTTAATATTTTATCTTAATTAGGATGCTTTTACCTTTCATTATCTCTACCAAACAAAAAAACACCACAACCAACATTTAATGTCATGCAACATTTAATTTAAAATACTTAAGTTTCATATACGAGTATGTAGTACGTGTCCATTGTATGCGTTTTTGTGTCCGAAATTTGTCCAGCTCAAATTAAAAAGTTTTCTTTACTTTTAATGTTGCTAATAAAATGTGAAAATATATTGCAATGTTTATTAGAATTTGAATATTCTACGAGAGAAGCATGTTTAGTTGTCTGTCTCTTTGTCCTCGTGTTTAGAGAGCACTTTTCTAACGGTTAGTGGTTGGTTTTTCTTTTTATATTTATTTTTGTCTTGGTTTTTTTTTGGTCGCAATATTAGAATTTTGCTTTTTTGGTGAGTGTTTCTAACAAATTTCTGAATGTGATGGACATTAAAAAAGATTAAAGTTTAGCTTATCAACCATTAAATGACACAGCACGACATGTGATGAGAATACTTTGTGTGGGGATTTTTATTTTTTTTTTGCTACGCTTTTTGGCACTGACCACAACATAAAGAAAAAAGGAGAGCCCCAAAAAGAAAGGGATTTTGAAAAAAACTTTTGTTATTTGTTAAGCTAAGAATTTTTGCATTTTTAATTCAGTAAATATATAACGGATTAAAATTAGCTTGAAGTTACACAAGCCTCTTTTGCAAAAAACAGAAGCAGCTAAAATTGGCCACATCCTTTATTTTAAATATAGAGTTTTGTCTACAAAAATATCATTAAATAGCTCATGATATTGTAGTAAAAAAAAAGTATGTAACTTTTTATTGCTAAACAGCTCGAGAAGTGAAACGACTAAAATAATTTCATATGAAGAGAACTTTAGAAAAACGAAATGACATTTATTAGAAAAAAATTTAATGAATGCTTGTCTAAATATCCACAAGCAAAGTTAAAATCAGAACAACAACAACAAAAAGAAAATGCAATTTAAGTTTTAAGTGGTCAAATCTAAACGACTTGAAAACTAGATACGGTAAAGACTCAATGTTGAATGTTTTCAAAAGTCAGTTACAATATCCGGCTAAGTCGAGTTTTATTTACTCTTGCATTAAATCTTCTGGTAAATAAGGATTTAAGAAAAATCCTGTCGCTTTCTAACTTTTCTATTTGCTTCGCAAAACCGACTTCACATTAAAAAAGATGGGCTGGAAAACAGAAGAACTTTGTGGGAGGGATCCTGGAATTTTTTAAAGTTCTTTAAAGCAAAAACCAGTTTTATTTTCTGACTATGATTATGGAATATTATTAATTTGCAGAACTTAACGTTTGGTTCTAATCTGCTATTTCTAAAAACATACGCGTTTTTATTTTCCAGTTTAAATAAATGCAGACCACTTTGAAGATTCAAAGTCTTTAAGTAAATATTGTTTTTTTTATTTATTCTGCACAATAAAGTTTTAAAATTCAAAATACTTAAGATCGTAATGATATTCTGTGACACGAATAAATATTTTAGGTTAGGTTAGGTTAGGTTAGGAAGGGTAGTGTGAAACGCACATCCACTAATTAGTCTCCTTACTGTCCAAGGAGAAACAAAGAACCGTTATCATCCATCATTCAGCCATTTAATTCCCATGATAAAGCCCCTGATATCCTCAAGTTTGCACTTCGCGATATCACTAATGCCCTCATGGCAACGTCTGCTTAGCCATCTTTACCTATGGCGTTGCAGCCTTGGGCAATGACAGATGATATGCTCAATAGTTTCTGGCTCCTCTTCATCCCCACACATCCCACAGAAATCCGGAGTGCCATTTTCCCATATGACGCCAGCAACCGTGCCTATTTCCATTTTCGATCCATCTGTAAAGACCGCGCAGACCTCGTACAGTCTATCAGATTTGACCCAAAGATCCCTATCTGGAATAACTAGTGAAGGTGTTCTAATAAAATTAGTCTCAACAACCTTGGAGTCCGTAAAACCAGGGATGTGGTCTCCCGTCTGTTAAAACTAATCTTTTTCAAGAGTGATTTATGACCTGTAAATCCTGGTCTTACAATGACCGCTTCCATAAGCCTGAGCAAACTCCTTGCCGCCGTTCGCAACACAAATTCTTCAATGGGAAGCAGGTGACGGATGACGTCCAAGGCAGCCTGAGGGGTGCTCCTCTGGGCCCCAGTAATACCCAGCGAAGAACACCTCTGGACCTTAGCAAGCAGCTTCCTATGGCTTTATTTCCCCAACGCCTCCCACCATACGACACATCCATAAGAAATCACAGGTTGACAACGGATTTATAATTCCAATTTACCAGCTTCGGTTGCAGACCCCATTCCTCCTAATGGAATTCCTGCATGTATAGTAGGCATTGAGCCCTTTCTTGAGTCTTTCTTGTATGTTTCGTTTCCAAGAAAGGAAAACACCCAAGTATTTGGCCTCCTTTACTAGTTTTAACTCCACTCCGCCAATCCTAGGTAGCAAAAAACTATATATTTTGTATCTCCTGGTGAAGAGAACTAGCTCCGTTTAGACCGAGTTGATCCCTAGTCCCTTACTGCTAGCCCAGAAAGACAGTTCGTTAAGCGCTGCCTGCATGACCTCACTGATAGTGGAGAGAAATTTCCCTTTTACCAGTAATACCACGTCGTCAGCGTAGGCGACTATCTTCCGACCGTTCCTCTCAAAACGCCTAAGAATAAGGTTTACAGCTATGAGCCACAGAAGGGGGAATAATACTCCCCCTTGCGGCGTCCCTCTTGTCATTAACCACCCCAGGCTTTCGCCCCCCATACTCAACAAATTGTATTGCCTCTTACTTGAACAATTTAGGTGTTTTTTTTTTTTTTTTCATAAAAATTAACAATTAATAGAATAATTCAAAGTAGAATTATTGAAAGTGTTGTTATTTCTTAATTTTTTTTATAAAAGAGACAGGTCTCATTTATTATGAATGAAGATAAAGGAATAAGATTCAAAAAGTTAACAAATTGAACTGATTTAAATGAAATCACAAATAATAGAATTTAGATTTTATTTTCAAATTTTATTAAAAATAAAAACTGCAACTTCGGACATTGCAAATTGCAGATTTTGTTATAAAAGTCTACAGTTAAGAAAAAGAAACTTAAATTTAATTGTGTTTCCATATTTTTCTCCACCAAAATTAACAATATTAATTACATACCCTTTAAAGGGTTAAACATTTTATAAAGAGCCATTATTTCAACTGTTTTTTTAATTGTAATTGATGCGTTAATGATATTTGATTAAAAACTCCTTGCGAAAAAAATTATGTTAATTTCCATTCGATTTTCTATTCGAAAACAATGAAATTTTCACCCCAAAGGATAACTACGACAAAAAAATATTACAGAAGAAAATCCCATACAAATATCACCCAGATAACAAGAAAGTCAAGAAATCAACTTTACGAAATCCTTTTTTTTCCAAAAATAACAATAACAACAAAAAAGGCTTCAAGCAGGCAAATTAAAAAAGAAAAATCAGCATCATCAGTTGCCAACAAATGACAATTTAATCCTGTGTTTCTTGACAAAATTCTTGACAATAAAAAAATGTCGCGCATAATTTTGACACTCACAACCCTTTTCACCAGAAGCCATCCATCCATCCTTCCATCCGTGTGTCTTGTTTTAAAATGAAGTAGCAACAAAATTTATGTAAATTATGTTAAATAAAAATGTTAAATAAAAAGTTACATTTGGTGTTTACGAAATATAAAACAAAATTATTACACATGTAAGAATTTTGTTAACACTTGATGGTAAAAATGTAAATTTTTTTTAACAAACCAACAGAATTTATTTGTATTGTAAACGAATTGATTTTGTTAAAGTTGAGTGATTTTAAATGGTTTTGATCAGTTTATTGTTATTGTATTTTACTTTATCTTTTCTTTCAATTATGTTTTTAATTTTAAAAAAACAAACACAATAACAAACATAATTTGCATACGATGTTAATGTAAAAAGGGATTTAATATTTATATTTAAATTGATTTTACAGCAGCTAAAACAGATAAAGTGTTGGGCAAAAGCAATAAATTTCGAAAGTTATTGCATTTGTCTGTCTTTCTGTAATAAGAATACAAGAAAGAAACAACTGGCAGAGTCATCATCTTATACCTGAAGATGTACAAAAAAAAAAGGAAATAAGAAAGAAGAATCGTGAAACTAACAAGATTATCAACTAAATTATTTTGTAGATAAATTTACAAAATAAATTATGTATCATGTAACAGATTATTTGCATATAAACACAAGAAATGTTGGATTTGAATTAATTTAATATCGTTTCTAACACCAAAACTAATTCTCAATCTCGAAGTGAGTTTTTTCTCTTTTTTTACCAAAAGTTCTGTTTCATTAAAATTCAAAAACAATTTGTTTCCGATTTAGAATTTTGTGTTTGAAAATAAAAGTTGTTTTTGAAAAATTTAAACTGTCTTTTACATTGCACAACTTTGTTGCATGCAATCTGCATTTTAAGTGAGAGGAGTGTTGAAATAGAAGGTAATAAATTTTATATTTCTACTCTGTCTTTCTCACTGAAACAAGAGAGTTGCATACAACAAAGTTGCGTAGTGTAATACAGGTATTACAATACAATAAAATCGCTTAACTAAATCAACTTTGTTTTAAGTCGACTTACGCAGTTTGGTTTATTACCACAAATAGAGTGTATTTATAAGAAATAATTTGTTCAATTTTTTCCATATTTTTCAAAGATATTTTCTCATATTATTTTATGTATTGAAATGTCTTGAAGCCACAACAATAAAATAATATTGACAATTTACACTTGTCATCACTTGTTGTGACTCTAAGTTTGGAAAGAAATTATCATGTCCCTCTGGGGGCTTGCTTAAGGCACGCACTCGTACTACTTACCACATGTATTATTTACAACATTAATTATATTTTTATTTTTATTAAGAAGAAATTAAAGACAACAAATTAAACATATATTTTTTTTATAATTTAAACACTTATTTAGAAAAGCATGGAAGAGGAGAGAAGTTGCGCTAAGTGTTGAATAAAACAACAAACAATCTGAAGCCAGCAGATAAGTTTTAAAAACAAGTGTTTTAGGAAAAACCCACTGGGAATTTCGCTTGAATGAAGCATATGAATGACACTTTTGAGATCTCTAATATGCCTCCATATGAAGCATATGATTTTAAATTAATAACTCAAATACACATGCACTTTTTTTCATACTCGTACAAACAGATGTTAAACATTTTTAAGAAATTTATGATTGTTTAGCAGCAGCAACAGCAGCATCATCAACGTTTAAAAGTCTTTTTCATATGAAGATGTGTTAAAATAACAAATTTTGTTTCATAAAAATGTCAGGGAATATTTTATTTTTAAATTCATTTTCTTGAAATCATGCAAACAAATTCAAATGTATTTAAAAAAAACAAACAAACACACACACGCACTCTCATACGTACATAAATACTTGTAAAATATAAAAAAACAATTAATTTAATTATAAAAATGTTTGTTTATTTGTTTAGAAAAAATAGCGCACGTGTTCAAAATAAAAAAAAATACAGTGAAAAAAAATTAAGGTTCACCATGACATCAAAAAGCTTTTTTTGTTTTGTTAATAATTTCATAAAACTCTTAAACAACCAACGCAAGATCACATATAAACAGATAAAAGCAGAGGCTCCTCTATGGGGCATTTAAAACATGACGAGGCACAATTCTAATTGTTGTTTAGCTGTTTTATTTTACCAAGTCATTACAGTTTTAATGTGTCTCTTTGTGTAACAACGGAGCAGCAGCAATTAAAAGTTCTTAGAATTTAAATATTTTTTTTTAATTTTTCTTAAATAATTAACTTTAATAATTTAAGTTTTTCATTTGATTAAAATACATATTTTCTTATCGGATTCTAAAATCACAGAAAAAAGAAGCACTTAAGCATCTTGAACCACGTGCTCACGCGTGCTTAAGTAGAGAAAGTTTTATTCTGTGTCACTGTGTTAAAAGCTGCGTTGGTCGTTATAATCACCAACAAGTGTAATTAAAACTATTTGATAGTAATTTTAAAGTTAAATTTGAACACTGGGCCATTATAATTCAAAATGTGGATGTTCGATGTTATTTTGGGTCCAGTAAATATTGTGGGCTTTTGAGGATTTTAATGAAATCTGTAAATAAAACAAAGAGATTTGTAGTTTCTTCTTACAGTTTTCAGTTTTACGTACAACAGCTTCTAAAATATTTAACTAAATAATTTAGAATTGAATTTGAACACATATTTTGAAAGAATGTTTTTACTTTTTGATCCTCTTTATTTTAAAGCGATCATAATATTGTTCTTACATATTGCAATTATTGTTAACTTATTAAAATTTTCAATCAAGATAACAGATTCAATGTAAAAAAAACACTGCGCTCGCGATAATATGAACTAATTAAAACCAAGCCAGATCACTTTTGCAAGATTGTTCACATTTGCGAATGACTTCTAATTTCCCCTTAGAAACATTTTTCCCATAAAAACAAATAGGGAAATCCCAAATTATTATCCAGTTGAAGCAGTATTTATGTAAAACCCGGTTTGCAAAGATTTCATCACTTTTTCGATAAAAATGAGTTAAAAATGCAAAAATAACTTGTTCACATTTTAAAGCTTTCGCACTAAGTTCATATTTTAGAGTTGCCAATGGAAGAAAAAAGGTGTTCATATTTTGGGGTGTTCATATTTTCGCGAGTGCACTGTAGTTAAAAAACATTAATTACTTTTTATGGGCGTGGCAATGCCTATTAGTCTAATCAAAAATTGCTAAAGTCAATACAACTAAATTTAAGGAGCAGAGCTTCGTTAAAATTAAATGAAAGGAAGCTGAAAATTTATGCGCATGGCTCTACACTATTTTATGGGCTTAACAATTTTTAAGGTCACCGTAAATTATTGTCGATAGAAAGTTTGCAATTGATTCGAAATCTTTAAATGAACCTTACGCTGAATGTTACATACAGAGTTGTAATGGCAGCTATAATAACCAGAGTTGTATTCAGTGTTTGGGGCAAATGATCTTGCGAAAATGCAAATGAAAACTATTGTAGCTTTTTGATAAAACACACAGAATTTCCGCTATATTTAAAGAAAAATGCTACAATATTTTACTTTTGCACTTTTGCAAAGCAATTTGCATCAAACTCTGTATATTGATCACGCTGTTACAATTTCAAAATTTTAATCTAATAAATAAAATTCTCGTGTCACGATGTTTGTTATCGAACTCCTCCGAAACGGCTCAACCGATTTTAATGAAATTTTTTTTATGCATTTTTGGTAGGTATGAGAATAGGTTCTAAGGTAAATTTTAAATCGCTAGGGGCACGAGGAGGGGAGGGTGGGGCAATTTCTGTATTTCCGAAACGGCTTGACCGGTTCTTATGAAACTTTTCATGCATATTCAGTAAGTCTGAGAATCGGCTACTATCTATTTTTCAAACCGTTAGGAGTACGAGGAGGGGAGGGAGGGGGCAATTTCTGTATTTACTAACTATTAACCCAACAGATGGCGCTATGTTTGCCTCATAATTATTTTTGTTGTTGAATGATAGATGGCGCTACGTCCGCCTCATGCAGGAGAATCGTCGTTCGTATTTCAAACAGAACAAAATTATTGTTTGGTATTTTTTATATAACATCCAAAATATGCACTAGAAATATTTTTTATGGCAAAACAACGTTTGCCAGGTCATCTAGTACTCTATAAATTTATTCAGAGATGAAGTAGTCGTATGTTTTATCCGTTGTTTATCAATTTGAAAATCTTATTTATACAAAATGGAAAATATTTCTTATTCATGTCTGTTTAATTTACACCACATCTGTCGACACCTCCTTGATTTCCTTATTAACCACTTTCAACACCTTATGTAGCACAAACAATCGACTGTTTAATATTTAAATAAATATTCCGGTTGACATAAACAATTTTATGCCCAATTAAATTTCTTAACTATATTCCTGACATTTTTTCTGCTTAGTTTCTTCTACATATTATCCTTTGTTGCTTGCTGCCTGCCACACACATGGAAACTTTAACTATTTTCTATATATTTTTTTATTTTTTTCTATATTTTTTTTTATTATATTAACACATTAAAACAAACTTTTCTAGCCTGGAAACTCATTAAATTTACACTTAAAAAGTCAATAAATTTATTAAAGCAATATGGGGACTTTCGAGCAGATTGTAAGTAACCAAAGAGACAACAAAACAACAACCCTTTGCCATGTTTAAAGGATGTTATTTGCATAATTTTTTACAAAATTTTTACATGTCATCGAATGTTAAACAGACACAAAATTTTGTAATTATAACAAACACCTTTTTACTTCTTGTTTTCTTTTTGTTTTTGTCTAGGAGATCTAGTATAAATTAAAATAATATGTACTCGTATATAGTAATAGAAAAGTTAAGGACTTGTTATATTCTCTTTATTTTAATACATGCGTTTTAATGGTTGCAAAAACGAAAAATAGTTTCCTGAAAAAAAAAAAGTTTTTTTTTCTTCTGTAGTTTGTGGAAAAAATGACAACATTTGGTTGAGGCATTTTAAAAATAGTTTTCAGTTGATTGTTGTCACACAATTAATAGAAAAATGTGATCATTAATGCGCAAAAAAACAAAAACAGATGCGGAATTTCTATGATACGGGTGCGATGACTAATTTTGTAACTGGAGTAGCGGGCCATAAATAGTTTTATTGCGTTATTTAAGCAAATAAAAAGCTGTTTACCGGACACTTAAGAGGCATAAAATTATCATTTGCAAAGTACTTACAGCGAACACTCACGGGATTAAATTTATTTATTTAATTTATTTTAATTACTTTGAGAAACGGTTACTTAAACAAAAATGTTGGCCGTTATAAAGCGAACTAAAGAGTTTAGAAAATTTTGTAAGCGAACTGTGGGATTCTTCATAAAGTGATTTTCTTATTAAAGATAATAAAATTAGGAGTAATAATGAGTTAAGGCAAATGAAAATATAAAAATATTTTATTTATTCTCAAAATTAATCTTTGTTAATTTCTGAGGGGTTTTGGACCGAACTTACTGAAGAGTTGGAATGTAATGCCACCTAGTGCGTAGTGGTTAAAAGCGTATTATTACCGACACAAAAAAGTTCCGATACCTGAGGTCAAAAGGTTTTGGCACAGTGGAAAAAACTCCAATATTACCCATATCTGACCATTTTCAGCCAAGTCATATTTTCCAAGGTTTTTGCAAAATACTCACAAACTCAATTTAGGAAAATTGTAAACACAGTTTAATGGCTTCATTGATTATCTTTATTTTTCATCCGGTTTCATTTCTTGAGGTCGATTGGTTTGGACACAGCAGAAATATTTGTAGAAAAAGTAAAAAATTTGGTATAATTTCCGTACAATACACATAGAAAAGAAAAAAATCTCGAATGCGATATTTTTTAAAAACGCATTTAACTCGGAACAAATATATGACTAATAATTTTAAAATTACTTACAAAGTAGTTTTGTATCGATTTCCTTAAAGATGTTACGAATGATTTGGCATTCAATTCAAACAAAATTTAATTTAAAAAATGAGTATCCTTTTATTTTGTTTTACTACAAAATTGTCATCTAAAATTTATTCATTTACACGGACAGCAATGACTATATATTTTTTTCCCATCCAATTCCACAGTGATGAATGGAAAACCTAAAAATTTTCATTAAAAATGCAACCATGTAGAAAAAACTCAATTAAGCCACAAGAACCCCACCGCATGCAAAAAAAAACCAAATGAATAATTTCGTTTTATTTGCTTTTTTTTTCTTGTTTTAATTTCAGTTTTGGAAAATTAAAAAATTGCAATAGAACAAATAAAAAATGAGATGCCAAACGAAAAATTACAACAAAACAAATAAAAAAAATAAAACAAATTTTCGTTAGATATTTAAACAAAACAAATGATATGATTGTCGGTCATCATGACGATGAAACGAGAAAATTAAGGACAATAGAAACCTTCGGGGGGTTATTTGTGTTGTGTTGTGTTGATAGTGCAGTGTCAGTCAGTCAGTGTTGTGCTGCAACCAGGAGAAAATGTGAAGCCAAAAGTGCATTTCTATGGCAGATTAAAAATGTGCAAATTTTTACAAATCAAACAAAGTGTAAAAAAAAAAGATTTTATGCAACATTTGAACAAACATATTTCGGTTTTTTGTTGTTGTTTACAACACCAAAAAAAAAGAATCATTAAAACGAAATGACAGCTTGACCACAGTTGTTACTATTTGCTATTGTTGCAACAAGCTATGCAACAACAATTCATTATTGTTATTGTTTTTACACTGTTATATTTTTTGTTTTTTTTTTTTTTTGCATAAAGTACAGTTTACTTTACATGTTTATTTTGTACTTAAAAAATAAAGTAAAAAAATGATATCGTTTGATAATTGTAATTCAGGCGAAAAATCATTAATTTCTTGTGTTTTTTAATAGCTACAGCGAATTACAGGCAGTTAGCAGGCATTTAAGGTTGCACACACGATATGCAACAAATATTATCGAACACTTGACTACCGTAAAAGCGATTTCATAGAAAATAAAAAAAAAATACCAAATCAATGAACAAACGGCAGAGTTTAAACGAAACAAATATTGCTACGAAAAAATCAAATGAATTGATAATTTTCTGCATATTTTTAATTATTTAAAATCAGATTTATAATAAATAGTTTTCGTAATAAAATTTTTAGATTTGAAAAGGATTTAGATGTTTTAACTGTTAAAAAATCTATTTAAAAAATAACTTTTATAGACATTTTGATTTATTGTGATTTATTTTATGCTGGAACTAAATGCCAAAACTTGACAAAAGAACATGGATTGTATAGGTACTGGTTTGTAGATGTGCACAGTAAATATTTTATTAAAATCGGCTTACTATTTCAAAAGTTATAGACGTTTAAAAATTCTCCCAATAGTTTATGCATATATTCTTGCAACAGGGATGGAAAACTATTTATTTTATCATATACATATATTAAAAATGCTTGGCATATTTTTAGGTGAGTGCTTCGTAAAACAGACGTGCGTACAAAGTTTTTTCATCTCCAAGCTTTTTAATATCATTGAGGTTGGAAAAGTACAACGTTTTTTTTTTCGTTTTTCATTCCTGACCTACAATTATGCTAAAATACCTTTAAATTAAAAAAAACAAAAATATAGTGCCTATGAAAATTCGTTATTGATCCATAAAATCAAAAAATTGCTATAAATTGTATTTTTTTTTTTTAATATTAAATTGAACTCTAAGGTTACAATGACCGACCGGGTTTTATTTGATTTGAAGCCGACTAATGATTAAGTTCAACTGTTATTTATACACTGACGTGTACATATGAAACGCAAATAATTTGTTGTATATTTTTAGGGTTTCTTTGTTGTTATTGTTTATTTTCGATGTTTTTATTGCTGCATGTGCATTAAAAACTTGTGCTGGCTGGCAAATAAACCCCTCATCTGGATGACAAAAAACCATAATTTGGACAACGAAAAAACAAGAAGAATAAAAATGAATTCCATAAGTATAACCCCTATTTGACTATATATATCAAGTGCATTGTTAAGTATTGATTTGGGTTTTTGTATTTCGTGCATTTAATATGTATTTAAACAATGGTCAGTCAGTCAGTCAATATGATTAGTAGTTGTTGTTTTTGTGTTTTACTACAATGTTTTACAAGAATATTTGTTGCATTTATACAAATACTTGAAACACATTTGTTTTGTTCACTCTTAAAAATTGCATTAAATCCATATTATCATGGTTGTTGGGAACATCTAACAAAATAATACATAATACCACTTTAATGCTCAATCATGTATAAAATACTTTCCTTTCACTCTCCCTCCTCGCTATTTCACTTACGTTCATGAACATAAGTATAAATTTTATACCATAAAAAAACAAAAAAAAAATCGTGCTGATTTTTGTTCTATAACAAACCACTTGTGTTTGTTATTTAATTCTTGAGCGTTTTTATTCCTTTTATTAATTTAGGTTTTTTTCTCGTTATTTCAAAACATGGTCTCTTGTGTTTCTTTTCATTTGTGAAGATTTCCTTGCTTTTCACTTTTCTACACGACCACTTTTGATGGACATTTCATTGACCACCACTTGATGAAGTGTTAAGCCATACATGAATGTTGTTCAAACAAACATATAAATTTTTTCTACTCGTTACTTCATTTAATCGTGGTTTCTGGTATTTAATAGAGTTGTAAACGTGATGTATTAAAGCAATAAATTTTGTTGTTCTTGTAGTATATTTTTCTCAACATGTTTTATCTATAAAATTTCTTACAGGTTTACTGCATAATTTATTGAATTTTATCAGAAAAGAAAAAGAAAAAAAATTATTGCAAATATATACTGCTTGTAAAAGAGGCAATAGAATGAAACCATCCTTTTTCAAGTTCATAATTTTGAGTTCCCTTATCATATTGATCTCGAATAAGATTAAAAATTGAACGCATTTCAAATAGATCCGCACCAAGCGAAATGATTCTGTACATCCGCAATTGAAATTATGAATCTCACACACTGGATTTATTTTTCAAAACTAATCTGTAAAATTATTTACTATTCATTTTTGAAACATAAAGGACACTAGAAAATCCTTTAGCTTAAACCAAAAAGAAAATGTGCATTAAAGGCAGACACATTACTTGCCAAAAATTCATGTGTGTGTATGCCTCAACACCATCAATTTATCATTAAATTAGTCGACAATTGTATTAAAGAAGCGAAGGATGCATAAGACACACTTTGAAAAGAAATGCTGAAATATATCATACCAAGTGACAATATGTAAATTGGTCCTTAAAGCAGACAATTCAACGCAACTAAAAAAAAAATCCATAAAAAAATTACGAATTAAGAAATCTTCAATATGTGGAACAAAGAAGAGAGAAAAGCTTAAAATCATCCAATACACACTTTTTCACTTTGTCTTTTATTTGGCCTGGTCTTGTGGCCAAACGAAATTCAAAAGAAGATTTTCAAATATACGAGTATGTATAATTCCTTTACAAATATCCACAAATTACTGGAACATGTTAAACATCCAAAACATATACACGCACGCACACACATAAAAGTACTTTTGTATGCATGTATGAATGTGTTTGATAAAAAGGACACAGCCAATATTGCACGTGTTCAATGCACGTAATATCACATCAGAAAATGTTGTGTGTAAAAAAACCAGGCTGTGAATTAAACTCAATACACAAAGAATTATAATCACTTTACCCACATCAAAACAAAAACAAAAAAAAAACAAAAAAAAAAAATTATAAAAAGTGGAAATAAAAAAAATCCAAACGAACTGAAATATTTTATACTTTCAAGCAAAACCACTACAAGCAAGAAGTCCTGCCAATTCAAATGCTTTGAGTACAAGTATGATTTAAAAAAATAAAAACGTAAATATTGAAAACACTTGTCCTTCGCTTATGGTTGGGTGTATTGTATGTATTATTGGTTATTTTACTACTTCTACTCTATACATACATACAACAACTTGATATCATAACAACAGCAGCAACAATAAACATACAACTCAACCCCAAATTCTCAACCAACAAAACAATGACAGACAACACAACTACTGGCAGTATAAATGATTTTATAGCGAACACTACGACGGTACGTATGATTAAGAATGAGTGGTGTTTCTTACAAACCATGCAACTACTCTACAGTCATGCATGCAAGTGGAAAAGGAAAGACCGACTCACAAACTTAATAAAATCCGTCGTCAGACAAGGTACCAAGTACAGTTATACTCACACGCAAATATAAAAGGATAAATATTTATTCGTGATTCGATAAAATTTTATTAAGGAATTATTGCTACATGAACGTCTATCTGTCTGTCTGTCTGTCTGTCCGTGCTCTGTTCTTTAGTGTTCACAAAATATGCTCGATGTACCATGACAGATGGTCAGCTTGGAGTTACAACACACTCATCAATAAAACGAAAAGAAAAACTTCAACGTCATCATTATCATGAACATCATCATAGACAACAACAGCAAACATAATATGTATTGAAATTGTCATTTGCCCGTCATATATCGTTTACAACAACTACAAAATACATACATGACATTTAAGTACTACATTTTTCGCATCGCATTAAAGTTTACTACACTGGTTTGTCACAGTGGAACGAAATGGCTAAAGTTTTCTAAAAAAATTTATTATTACGATTTCATGTGATTTTTCTCGAAATATAGGCTATAAAAACATATATGTTTCAGAAAAGGACTTTTGTGTAAAATTATATTAAACTCGTTTAGAAATATAATTTTTGAGTCAAACTCTTTTAAAAAATCTAATAGAAAAAATTTGATTAAATGCTTTTTGGTAAAGACTAACATTAAAAAACAACCATTTTTTTTTAAAGTACCTACTGGAAAAAGGCCTGTGTTGGAAAAGTACCTACTTAAAAAAGAACTTTATTGAAAAAGTACCAACTTGACAAAGTACTTTATTAGAAAAATACCTACTTCAAAAATCACTTTATTGGAAAAGTATCTTCTTGAAAAAGTTCTGTATTGGAAAAGTACCTACTTGAAAAAGAACTTTATTGGTAAGGTACATTTTAAAACAAATAACTTAAAAAAAAATAATTTTTAAAAAAGTGTCTTTTAGAAAAGTACTTTTTTTAAAACCTCCCTTTAAAGGTCCTCTTTAATGAAGGTACACTTTTTGATGGGAGAGTACCTTTAGAAAATTACTCTTTTGATATATATAAAGTACTTTTTTGAAAAAGGTGGCTTTTTACGAAATTTTAATAAAACAAAAAGTATTTCCTCGAAAAAACAACATTAAAGACAAGTACTTTTTGGAAATACATCTTTTTAAAAAAATACTTAAATTTAAAAGTATGTACATATAAAATAGCAGAGAGCAAATTTACCAATATATATTTTTTTTTATTGAACTTTATTACAAAACCTCACTGTAAGGCGCATAACTAACTCACAGAATGGAAATTAGACATGAATTTACATGCACAGGCATGTACTCGTATGTACGTAAATACAAGATAATTCTAATTCCTTTCTTTCGCCGTTTTTTAAAGTCATTCCACTGTTTGAAGAGATATAAACAAAAATATGAACAATTGACTGTACATTGTACACATTCATTCCTTTTGCCTTAACACCACCCCGCCACCGCCGCTTGACCAAAAAGTGATAGTCTCTGGCCTATGTGCGGTTATTTTTCGCTTCTTTTAGCTTTTTTTTTTTGGTATTCAACTGCCGCACACATCTATACTTCTATCATAACTCAGCCATAGTCATCAACATCAACATCAACATCATCATCGTCATCAACATTTGCATTGAAATATATTGGAATAAGGGTGGTTTTTTTTCCATAATTCTTTAACTCTCTGACCACTTTCCTGCTAAGGAACACTGTGTATAAATAAGTAGTACGACTACGAGTACTTCAGTACTACTTTACTTTATTTTATTTCTTCACATAACTCCTGGTTTCGGTATTTCAGCTCTTCATTTTCTCTCTAATGTGTCATACAAAACAGTTTGACTGACAAACTGACTATTAAAAAAGCGACTTACAAACAGTTAAGAAGCCACCAACTCAGTCAGTCAGTTTGTCAGTCAGTCAGTTCAGTTTCATTTAGTTTGACTTCCCTGCCTTTTTGCCTCGCAACAACAAAAAAGGGTACAGTTTGTACTTTGATACTGTTGTTAATGTAAATCTGCGCCGCTTTTATTCCTACACATACCTACTCACTAACTTTCATATTAATTTACCCATACACGTATAGTCATCACACACATACTGTTGCTCAACTGTTTTTCCTGTACGTGCATGGTTTACTTGTTGTAATGATTGTGGCGGGTATGTGTTTGTATTTGAAAATGGGGGCTTTTGACTGTTTGTGTTATATTGTGTCTCCTTAATGGGTTTGGGTTACACAACCGAGCAAAAAGTGTGCATATGAGGGCAGTCTGAGAAATGCTTAAATATATATTAAACAGATATCTTTTCCATGTTATGTAATTCCAGATTCACTGATTAAAACTCGTTTTTCGGTGGTGATATTTGCGCTCCAAAAAAACACACTGCAGCTGCTTTATACTAAAACTTCTCAATGCAGTTTTGCATAAAATGCACATCTTAACCACAGTTGAAGGATGTTGCATCTCTCGTATGACAACAGCAAGAACATTTCACTTTATTGAAATAAAATTTAATAAAGGAAGAAACATGACCACAAGCTTATTTGTTTGAAGCAAAGGGTGAATTTCAAATTAAGTGGTGGTTATTTAAGGATTTATTCACGCTGGAAAATTATAATTCTCGTATTCTATCTTTATTTACTTTGAGTGTAAACAAGAGTATATTATATGTAACCAGAACCAACAAAATCGTGGTGAAATAAATTTTTTATATGTGCCCAATGAAGGCCTCTTCTGTTGTTATGCCCTGCTGGGTGGATTAAAATTAAATAACGTTAACTTTTACTTAACATTATACTATTTTTAATAGGATCTAGGAAATATGACAAAAAGGCGATATTATTAATTGTGAACCGTTTAAAAAACATCCTTGTAAAAATAGAGAGTTTGGTGAACAAGTAGTCAGTCCGTAGACTGTTCTTTAAATAAGTGACTGATCATCCGGCCTTCGCTTGTTGCACTACATCAAGGCGTATGTGTGCAAATGTATTTTCACATTTAAATGACAACTGAAAATCATCCAATTTCAAATTGTCGTCGTCGTATGATCCAAGGAAGGAAGAATGGTGGTAGTAAACTATAGAATTTTATATTCTTTTTTTTTGTATTCCAACAGCAACCAGGAATTTTCTTCTACTATTATTTATTTATTATTTCGTTTTATAAGTGGGGCATTTTGGTTTGAGTTTGGTTGGAGCTTGTTGTTATTGCATATACAATTTCAGTGGTTGTTTATTCAAAAGAAAAGTGGAATTTACGCGCGTAAAGTGATTATTTTGTCAATAGGAAAAAAAGTGTATAGAAAAATTTTATATTCACATGTTATCCGAAAAAAACAATATATTAAATAATGTTCTTCATGTTTATTGATGTGTAAAATGTGACTAATAGGAAATGTAGGTTTGCACGTATTAAAAGATAATTATTTGAAAATTGTACAAAAATGGCATTAAGAAAAAAAATCTACTCAATAATTTAGTGAAATCATTGTAAATTTTACAAAACTTTAACATGAAGTTTACTTGCGAAATTATGGAAAATTTCAACTAAAGAATATGAAATTGTGAGAGGCTAATACTATGTTCACACGACGAACTGAAACACTAGATTCGCTCCGTGAACCTCGACGGCGAACCCATGTGTTCACACGACATATTCTAGATTGGTTCGTACTTCGACATTCTTTTAATGTTTAAAACACGATTGACTATTTATTGCTTTTTCATTTTATTTAATTATTTGTTAATATAATTTGTTAAAATAATTTTGGACAACTAGTTCAGATAAACTAGCGATAATTTCTTATCAAAATTAGAGATGAGAGCGCGAACCTCTATAATTTCTGTCCGTGTGAACATAGTATAACAATTTTATCGTATTTTCTGTGGTTTCAATTATAAGAAACATTTTTCGGAGTTTACAGGAAAGAGAAGGAGGTATTAATACTAGAACCCAAATTGCCTGAATGCTTTACCGCTCTGATATAAAAGATTCGAGAATCTACAAAAAAATTTTGAATTATAAAACTTATACGTTTCATTGCATTTATTTCAATAATAAGACATCATTTATATCATATCCTTGCTCTGACATTAAACTAAATCTTTGGATTTTAAAATCTATAAGCAAAAATCAATTTACTTTATCTTTGAATAGAAGTGAATTGAAAATATCTATACTTTTGGCAATCATCATAAAATGCAAAATTGCACAGTGAAAAAGTTCAATAAACTGAAAGGATTTTTGTTTTTTTCAAATCATTTTAAAAACTGCAATAGCTGCTGGCTGGCTGGCTGACTGACTGCATGCCATGTGATGCTGTACAAGAATTCATGTTTCTTTTTGCTTCTTCTACGAACCCAAGTTCGTTGGTTTTGTAACATAAATAAACTATAAAATAACAAATCGAGTCAATTTAGCGGAAATCAAATATCAAAAACGACAAAGTCATGTGACGAACGAAGAACAAGAAACAAAGAATAAGAAATATTACACACTCATCTCAAGGACTATTTGCACAAATGTAAAGGCACAACACACCGCAGCTAACACCAACAATAAGAAGGTGTACTCGTATTTTAGTTGACAAACACAAAACACACAAGTTTAGCTAAAAAAATTTTTTTTAAGAAAAAAAAAATAATCTTGTGGAAATATTTTGTTTAGTAGTGTAGTTTTCTTTACACTACAACTTACACTTACTTACATCAGCTAAACCACAGGATTCTTTATTGAGTTTTCTTGCTTGAAAAAGGATATTCATGTGTGTGTGTTTAAAGTGAAGAAAAAAAAAACTACAATTGTATAAATACCTTGATAAATAATATCCAGTTTAAAGTAACAAAAGACTTTCTTGAATGAATGATTGAATGATACAATGACTGAGTGAAGATATAAATGCAAGAACGATCCAACAACTGAATAGATGATGGTGATATTTGTCATCAGCATAAAAAGATATAATCAATTCTGATGGAATGTACCCTTTTTCTTTGTTTTTTTTTTGTGGTTGTTGTTTTCAATATGTTTACTTTTTCCTTCTCTGCTGCATGAATAAAGTCAACACATCTTTTGTTACCTAGGAAATTTCCTTTGATTCACCCTTTTGTATTTGTGACTTTGCAAGGAGTACGAGATTAATATCCCATAATAGGAGGAAATCAATTTAAAACTAGTTTGAAGATAAAAGCACAAACAACTCTACAGACAATCATTCAAATAAATTATATAATTTTGTGGTTTTCCACAAAATATGTATAGAAGAATAGTGTAATTTTTCATGGTTTAATTAATGGTATAAAAACAAATATAGAAAGAAGAAAGAAATTATTTAATGCTAAAGAATAGTTTTGAGTATTTTTTGATCATATTATCAGAGACACAAACCAAGTTGATTAGTGTACATATTGAAGATAAGAACCAAGTACAAACCTGAAATAAAAATACGTGTGGCACTCGGGGACTGCCGCGGTAAAGCTATTGCATAGCATTTTTTATCAACTTATGCAATTTCAATTTCAATTTCAGCATTCTAGCTATACTGGAAGTGCACCATACAAAGAAGGGGCACCCTAGTCCCCCCAGGTAAGAAGCGCCTTAGTATCCTAGTCCTTCTCCTGGTTCTAAGATACCTGCTTACCAATTTTCAGCCAAATCAGTTCAGCCGTTCTTGAGTTAAAAATAGTGTAACTAACACGACTTTCTTTTATATATATGTAAATAAAAATCCCCTCAAAAACCCAGAAATCCCGGAAAATTTCCAACAACACTTAAAGGCAATTCCCAAAAACTTGTACCAAAATCCCTTCAAAATCCTAGAAATCCCGGAAAATTTCCCGGAGAAAGGTAGCAACACTTGAAGGCAATTCCCAAAAACTTGTACCAAAATCCCTTCAAAATCCCAGAAATCCCGGAAAATTTCCCGGAAACTTAAGAAATTTAAAAAAATTTCCAAAGTAGCAACACTGTATAGTTATCGTACATAGACTATACAAAAAAGAAGTTTTCACTTTAAAAAACAAAAGACTTAAGAAACAAACTTAGTGTCAGCATTTTTCGTTTCATAAACAAATTCCAGGTTTTTTCGTTTCATAAACAAAAGACTTAAGAAACAAACTTTTTAAAATTTCTTGATTCGGTCGCCTCTAAGCCCGCGATAGAAGCTATGCAATAACTTAAAAATCCCTGCTTGCTTAAATAATTTAATTGAAAAGTATTAAAAATTTTTATATTAAAATTATAAAATAAAAAAGTGGCTGTTTAATGGTTTTACTCGGAACAGGCTAATTATTATTATTATTCGCATTTAGTCACCTTGTAAATATTTTGCAGACAAGAAAAATAATTCGCAAGACTTTAAAAATTAAATTTAAAACTCCCCCTTTATTTTTCCTCTTCATCTCTGATTTATTCTAAAACCAAAAACACAAAAAAAAACTCATCACTTAAGTTTACAATTTTAGTGTAAGATTTACATTGTAATAATTACCAACTAAACAAAAGACTAAACATTTCATGACAGCACCCTTGAACTACAAACAGGCAAGAGTAAAACCTGAGCCAGCAACATGGCGACAAAACATCAACGACAACACTTGAGACAACAACTTATGTTGCTTCTTTATAGTCTTCTGCTTCTTGTTCATCTTTTATGCAGACAAACAAATTTAAGATTAAGCTAAAAAGTGTCTTATTACCACCCATCCTAAATGCCTAAAGCATTTGTTCTGTAAAGGAGTAAAATACACAAAAAAAAAAAAAAAAAATACCACAGAGAAATAGTCCAACCATAACCAGTGACATTAACAGGCATAGTGGCCGGCCCCTTTCTCCTTACTATGATGACGACACTCTACTTACTCTAGATCGCACGCACAATATATTCACTGTTGCTGTTAAAACTATAAGTACAAAATTGACAATAATAAACATCGAATTTCTACTTCAATTAGCAACGTAAATAGATTTTGCCGTTAAGTAAATCTTACGCAAATAGTTCGATGTTCATAAAATATGCAAACAACAACAGCAACAACAACACAAACAGAAACAGAAACAATAAGAATAATAAGGACGCTTGAAATTTTGCATAACGAAATATGAGACCGCAATTAATTTAACGTTAAATAAACAAAATGACAACGAAAACAACAGAAATAAATAAAAAAAGATATCCACACAAACAAGCATGCATAGACAAATATCTAAGTAAGTATATACTTTTTACAATAAGGACGAAGGCTGATAATACTCACTTCCTTTTTGGCTGCCACACAAAAAAAAACCTCCCATTTCCAGCCAACAGGACAGGCAGGGTGTCTCGCTGTCAAAGTGAGAGTTTGAGCTTTTGATTTAACAGAATGTTCAGCTAATTGCAAAAAAATATATTATTTCAGTTTCAGAAATTGCTTGTAAATAGATTTTAGATTTTAAAATAAACTGTGCTTAATTGAATCATTTGATTTGTGTTGTGGGCGGAGGGGGGAACATTTTTGTAAATTTATTCAAATTTGTTTATGCCTCGCTCTGTCCTATGCATGTATGTACATACATATGTATGTATGTAAGTATTTATGTATGTATGTGAATAAGTTTGTGTTTAGTCAACAATTGTTAAAATCTAAACCAAACAAAAAATGTTGGTGACATTTGAGAAGCTTTACCAATTTGTAATTGTACCACAACAGCCAAACAACCAACCAAACAACCAACCAACCAAAAATTGCTACAAACGTTAGTGATTCAAGTATTGTTTCTCTTTTTGCCAGAAATAACAAACAATTTTAAAGTGATTATTAAAAGTTTTGACAGCTGTCATAAGCAATATTTTTTTGTAAGAACGCATTACAGATCCTTTAAAGGATTTGTATATAAAATATCAAGTGCTGGGGAAATAAAATTAGTTGAAAAATCAAACAAATTTAAATAATTCTCGATATAATTTTGTCTGGTTTAATTAGCGACACTTTTGACTCGATGACGACTTTAAGGTGAAGAAGAGAATATACTTTTCCAATGTTTTTCTTTCAATTGTTATGAAATGGCAACATAATCTGAGAAAAAAAAATGTTTGCAATAGTAGAAATAATGACATCAATCGATAAAACTTTCGACGGTTTGGGGCCTTCCACATGCTTGCTCATGCATGACATGATCATGTCAAATCGTGCATTATCACATTTATTTTAAATTTTTCATAAAAACTATTATATTTAAATGAAAGAAGACCTGTTATGAAAAAATGTCATCAATAAAACGAAAACTGATAGTGATCAGATTACAAAAGTTCTTGAAACAGTTCATTTATAATGAAGAGAGAGCTCTGAAAAAGGTCAAATAAATACGATCTCATACAAAATGGTGTTACCAATTTAAAGACTTGAAACAACACCAGATTTTATTTTCCATTTTTAATCTTACAGATTAAAATTCACTCGAACTACGTACGTACGCGCATTGCACACAAATTTTCATTTCATAAATTTTGTCTATTGCCAAAGTCATTTTAAAATTTATGCATTTTTTGTATTTTGACAGGCGGAATGATTTATTAACCGTAAGTAATTTGTAAATATAAACTGAATAAATAAAATCTTATTAAAATGGACCAACACAGAAATAAAGAAATGGGGAAAAAAACTACAGAATATAATTTTAATCATAAAAAAGTCCCTAAAAACAACAAAACCAAAAAAAAAAGGAAAAAAAAAAATATAAGAAATGATAAAGAAAATAAACCCTTTTGGGAAAAAAATAATGACCGAATACCCATTCTTGACAAGCAAAACAATTTGTTTTACACTGACAAGTGGTCAAGTGTGTTGATAGAGTTTAAGAAGAAGAAAAAAAAAAAAAGGAAACATTTTTGGTACTGGCACCATTGATTGCAACAGCCGCAACAAATTTGTATTTTAGATATTCTTTATTTATTTTGTTCTTTAATTTATGTAATAAATATGTTAATGTTGTAAAATTTAGTTATAAAAATGTCTTTAGAAAAAATGAAAAACGACTTAAGGGTTAAGATGGACGGAGGTTTTTTTTTTAGCAAAAATAAAAAAGAAATAAATAAAAAAACTAACAACTCAGAGATATTTATAACCCTTTTTATTAAAGCAAAAAGATTGTGTGACCATCGGTTAATTTTAAGTTGTTTATAAATGATGTTTATAAGTCGTAATAACTAAAAACACTATGCCCGCAAGTAAATAATCATATCACAAATACAGGGGAAGTGATTCCCTTAAGGATGCTTCATTTGTTATGTATCAAGAGGAAGTTTTAGTTATTTCTTCTCTGTTTTTGTTTCAATATATTTCTTTTAATGCATTTTGCAGCTTTTGATGATTTTTTTTTTGGTAATTTGTTTTGTGGTTTTTATTAAAGAAACAGTGAAAAATATTTGTTTGCCAACCGTAATGCTAATGGATGTGAACTTAAACCTCATCAAACTGTCTTTTGTCTGAGATAATCACAAATATTTTTCGCGCACAATATTAAGGTTATTCGCTTTAGTTGTGCCAAGCTTTTAAATCATAAATATTAATTTAAAACACTTGAAAACCTCTTGATAACAGTTTAAAGTTTATAAGCTCTTTACTCTCAATAATCAGTGCTTCAAAGAGCAAAGATTTTTTAAGAAATGTTTATATTGGAAAAAAAGCTTTTTCTAATGTGTTGAAAAATCTTAGCACATACATCTGATACAGCATTTATTTATTTATTTTTTAATTCGAGCCAGCATTCAGGGCTGACCCCTACGTATGCTGTGTATTGTGCTGGAACTAGGAAAATAGGTTCTGGGAAGGAGGCTAAATGGAGTAGTGTTTGTGGACATTCGATTTGAACTCCAACATACTGAAGGTGACAGAAAATACCACTGCGAGAGTTGATTCCATATGCGAACAGTTCGGCTAAACTACGAATTTTCTCTGTAATGTTTAGTGCAATTCACTCGCATATCGATTACAAAGGGATGTGACCTTAATGAAGAACGTGCTGTAGGTGAAAAATTATTACTCATGTAGACTAAATTTTGGTTTGAATCATTGCTATAGTTCAAATTAAATTTATCTTCATGCGTATGTTTTATTGAATTAAGCTGGCTGCGATTTATTAGGAATGCCAAAAGTTTAATCGAATTATCTGCCTAAATCACCTGGTCACTTTTACTATTTCAAGTTATATGAAAGATACACCAAACTATGAATACCTCTAATATTTTTTTGTTAATTATTGTGTACGAGATCTGGCAAAAAGCACTTTTTCCTTGTTTCGTGGTTAAATGAACCACAAATTTTGGCTTCTGAATTCTGGTCAATTTGAATTGCATCAATTATTACACCTTATAATTTTCAAAAAAACAATTTGCTAAACAATTATTTTTTATTTTTTTTTTTTTTTTTTTTTTTTGTTTGGTTAAGGATTTCTTTTACCACAATCATGTGAAAGTCCATTTCAACAGTTCATTTTCGTTTTGGGTGATAATTGTTATAATTCATACTGCGAGAGAAAATGTTGCGGTTAAACAGATTTTGTAAGTTGGTCTTTGTGTGCAACATTTCTTCTCAGAATTTATGTAAAATTGTATGTAATATTATTTTAAAGCAAAACAATTTCTTTTTAGTAGAGGAACTCAATAACATCCACGCTTTAAAATATATTTTTAATTGATTTTTATTACAAAATAAATGCAACTTTATCCGCTTCATGAATTTAATTTTCAGTATACACGGCAGAACAGAGCAATATTATTTTCATCAGTCGCCACATTCGCATGTGCTCACCATCACATTTTTTTTTAATTTGTTTTTTTGTAGAACTCCTACTTATGCAATGCATTGTGCCAGAACTTTGGGAAAGGTATAGAGTAGAGAAAAGATAGATGTTGAGAATGTAGAAAGCTTAATTCTCTTACAACTCTGCTATTGCCCGTTTTGTTAATTTTAAGAGCAGTGCTGCAGCGCGTCTGGTGTTAAGTAGACGCTTTAACTATCTTAAGCTGTGTATGCAGGCATTTCGTAAATTGTTTTATGGGTAATTTCTTTAACACAAACAGTTGGTATGAAAACCACTCATTTTTAGGAGTGATTCCAATAAAAAATTTCTACACAAGTCATTTGTCTGCATTGCGGAAACAGCAGCTTACAGAATTTATTTTCATGAACTGCACTTAATGCCGACTGTTACAGTTGATTTAATAATAAAATTTATATGTACATACTCATATAGAAATTTTAAATTTATTAAAAAGAATTCGATAACCCCTTCTTCCTTAAGTAAACAATTCCGATGTTATCAATAACATTTTCTTACAAGGCATAAATAATTTCTCAATTTGTTCTAGTTAAAGCAAATTAAACGATGTACGAGTATGGTTTTTCTTTAACCCTTTTTTTTATTGTGAAAAAAATACTTTTTGATTGACCAGATAGTTGGCAAAAATTCCTCTGGGAATTCCATGCAAACTGGCCAGTAAAGTAAAATTTATACACATAAATGACATGTTAAAGATACAAGATTAAGAATATAAGTGATTGATTACCTTATGGAAATTCCCCCAGGAACCGGAGAACGAACACAAGCCTGAGAGAAACGATAAAGAAGGGGTTTTATTTACAATAATAATTTGTTAGAGCAACGAAAAAAAAAAACAAAGAAGCGTGAAGAATACGAAAACAAAACTATGAAAGGAATTTTGCCAAAACTGGTAAAGCAAAACTAAAGTCAAGCAAATTAAACAGGATTAAACGCAAATATTTCACAGCACTTTGTTGTCGTTCGATGATGCAGCTTGTAAAAATGATTACCAACAATAAAAAAGAAGGGAAAAACTCCCTTTCTTTCACAATTTTCCTTAAATACTCTCTCAAATGACTAAACAAAATTTGTTGAAAATTTTTGGAAGATGATTTGTAAGAATTAAAAAAAAACCAGTAGCCTTAGATGGCAATTAGAAGGTACAAATGAAAGGAAATTATTTATAATTAAGCCTTAAAGGCATAATGACAAGACTACTAAATGCATTTTTTGTATTCTGTTGGTTTCTTAATGCATTTCTAAAATTTATCATTTAGTTCTTCTAACAAAAAAAAAAAAAAAAAGAGCGCCTTGAAAAAAAAAATCTTTTATTAGGAAGCATTAAATATACGAAATCTGGAAAAAACAACGTCATTTTAATGCATTTAATTGTTGGGTTTTGTAATTAAGAATAATATATAAAATACAAATTAGAAGCATCATTAGAACCTTTTTTTCCTCTCGACACACTTGAGTAAATTACTTAAATCACGTAAAATTTAGTACACACAAAGACAGACAGACAGACAGAAAAGACAATCAGACAGAGACACCAAAAGAAAAATAAATATAAAAATCATATTATAACAAATTAACTTGAGGAAAAAAGTGCAGAAAGAAAGACAAAACCAGTCAACAAGATTTCCTCTTCTTGGCTAAGACGACTTAATGTATTCGTTTTTATATATTTCGTTTGTTGTTATTTTTTGTATTTGTATTTGTTGTAACAACGTAAATTAACATACATTTTCAACAACCATCACAAAATAGTAGAGATATCGAGAGAGTGGAATATATGGAGAATCATCAGATCTTAATTTAATACTTTAACCGCAAATGCAACTGCAACCAGACCATGCCAGAACAGGCAAAATATCGCAAAGTCATGACGCCGTTTGATAAGTTTTTTTTATGTTTTAAAATAAATACCCTACTGGAAATGCAGGCAGTTTTAAAGTTAAATCATTTTTAAACTCACTATTTTTGCAACTCGTGCAATATGAGACGATGTTACAAGAAAATCAGAGATTTATGCCAAAACGGTTTAATTTTTTTTTTTCAAAGTTTCCGTGAGAGACATTTTG
The DNA here is from genome assembly GCA_947311025.1 of Lypha dubia. Lineage (NCBI taxonomy): Eukaryota > Metazoa > Arthropoda > Insecta > Diptera > Tachinidae > Lypha > Lypha dubia. The sequence goes on along the minus strand of OX371263.1, from coordinate 30,267,495 downwards.
TACGAATTATGTTCAGCGTTGCTGGTCCCAGGACTGTGTGTAAATGGGAGTATTTTAATATCTAATCGAGTCGTGAGTAATAGAAACAGCACTATTTAGAATGATAACTCATGTGCAAATCTTTTTTTCTCATGAGCAAGTGCTCATGTTGGTGGCTCATGCACTTAAATATGTGCACTAATTAAGGCTCCTGTGCAGTGAACTCTGATTAGTGTTTAAAAAAAACTATCACAGAGTGTTAGAAAGTTAATTGGCCTCCTGAAATCACATCGGCATGTAAAAGTGATCCTTCTCTTGCAATTTTCCCGAACACGAACCACTTATTAGGCCTTGAATGCAAGACATGAGACTTTTCGTCTAACAGATTGCGATTTCTGTCCATTTGGCCTACTTTTTTTTGTCAGCACTCACTTTGCAGAATAAAAATACAAAAGTCAATGCCTTAAAGTACATATTTCTTTTTTCCTTTATGAAGTAATAAAGGGAGCTCCTTCAAGTCGCTGCTGATCTACCGAAATTATTTGTTTTCCTCTAAATTCGCATATTATTCTTCCTCAACTTTGCAATTGTTGTGGTCTTTGTGCAAAACGTAACATGTACTATATTTTCTTTACTTTTTTTATTTTGGACTTATCATCAAGAGTAAATGAAAACCAAATCAAATCAAATGAAGTCTAGTTTTTTTTTTTTTTTTTTTGTTTATTCTTAAGATTTACAACAAAAACAACAACAACTGAAAGATGTTTTTAAAGTTCTTTTGTTTTTCATCAATTGGCTACGTTTTTTTTTTATTTTGTAAATAAATTTAGTTGAAAATGGCGCAACGTCAGCGTGTGTCGTCTTCTTTTTTTTTTTTTTTTTTTTTGTAAGATTTCAGCTCGACAAGAAAATTAAGGCAAATTTGCAGCAATTACGCATTTTACTCACAAAAGGTCTAGTCTAAAAGCCAACCAAGAAAAAATAAAAATAAACACAAACACCGGCTTGACATACGAACAGTGTAACAGACAATCAAACGACTTGCATTACAAATGAAGTGCTGCACCAATGCAACCAAGCACATTATTGAAGGGTAATTTTTTTTTATTAAACATTTTCATACATTTAATTTATCTCATCTTTAATTTAGTTCTTTTATTTTTTAATGAAACGTTTTCTGTCTTTACTTTTTCGATTTTATAGTTTTTCTTTTAAAACCAAGTTGCTGGAAATTAGCGTAATTTTCTTTACAAAATACTTAAAAAAAAGTTTGTTTGTTTGTTTGTTAAATTTTATTACAAGTGTAATTTTAATAAAAAAAAAACTGATTTTAAAGACCTTAAAGAGTGGACAAGATTTCATGTTCAAATTTGTGTTATTTAATTATTTGTTAGAATAATTGAAATTTTTTATATTCTTTTGGCTTTCGGGTTTGCTGCTTCAACAGAGGCGGCAACAATTATTGTCGACTTTGTCGGCTAAAATATAGAAAAGATGCGAGTGAGTATAAGAAAGTTATAATTGAAAAACCGACTAATGTTGCAAGATGTTACAAATAATGATAATCATCTTTCTAGTTTTATCTAACCGGGATAATTATAATGATGAAAGAATAAACTCTTAGGTAATAGAAATTAATGTGTATAGAAATTGTTTAACCCTTTTGATACACAGTTGGTCTTTTATGCAACTAGTATTTTTTTGATTTGCTAGAAAATTTATTTAATCCATACATTATTGTTTCAGCAACATGCTGCGTCATATATTTCGTATTCATACGCAAAATTAAATATTTCAGAAAATATGTTTAAATACATACGAAATATATATGGGTCATATTGTGGTGCATACTCGTATAACCTGACATTCAAGATCTCATGTCACTTTTGTATAAAAAATGTAGAGAATATATTTCAATAACATATTTGCTGAATCAATATGTAAATTTTTTTACCACTTACCGTTTCTCATTGAAGCTCCAGCCAAAACAACATCTGCAAATAAAAACGAAAATTAATCAAAAAATATGCGACTAGAAATTATTCGATTTGATTAGCACAGTATTTACTAAAAATCTCTGTGTAAAAAGATTTGTATGGGTCACTGGATCTAAAAATTTTAAAATACACTCCGGTTCACTTAATTCAAGGCACTAAAAATTCCACATTCAGCAGACTGTATATTTGCAATTTTTAACCGATTGCAGAATTTTAAAACGGAAATGGAAGCTAGACATCTTGAGATATAAAAAAAAAATCATGACGACAGTGGTTTTTTAACTAAAGAATTTTTTTTGAGCAAGTTCAAAAATGTTCAATTTTTTAAGGTTAGGTTAGCAGTGTGCTGGTAAGGGGAAGATTAGATTTCAGCTCACTTGGGTCCTGATGTGGTCCCATTGTGTTGCCTGTAGTGAGGGATAGTATTAGAGAAAGGGAGATTACAGGAGTCTAAATAAGAGTAGGTAAAAAAGGGACAGAGAAAAACAGAGAAAACAGGTGGAAAAAGTCGAAGCAAAGGGTGAGACTTGCAGCGAAACGGGCAAGATGTCAAGCCCGCTATTGGGCGAACCATCCACTGCTCCTGATAAATGAGCTAAGGCTACCGAGTTCAGCAACTGAGAGCTCGGAGAGGGTACTGAAGGATCTTCTTCCTAGAAAGCGAAGGCGGTGATCCTCCATAGCTGGGCAGAGGCATAGAAGGTGGGTGATGCATTCTTCTTCTTCCTCGTCATTACAGCTGAAGCAGTATTCATTATATGGTAGGCCCATGCGTCTGGCATGGGTACCGAAGGAGCAGTGTCCTGTGATTGTGGCCACAAGATTGCGCAATTGCGTTTTGGGGTATTTCAACAGATTTTTGGTTCTGTTGACGTCTAGGCGCGGCCATAATGTCCTTGCTGTGAAGCAGATTGGCTCATTAAACCATCTGGTTTGCGCCATCTGCATGAGAGCTTCATCAATTCGCTTCCAGCAGGCCAGGAGTGGAAGACCACAGAAGTTGTCAATATCAACAGCCTCTAGCTCTGTACCTCTCCTGGCCAGATTATCAGCGATGAAGTCGCCTATGTTTTCCCCGTGTCCCCGTATCCATATAAGGGTAACACTAGAATGATTAGCCACTGTATTAAGCGACTTCCTATATTCCAGGGTAAGAAGGGATGTTGTATACACACCCGAGAGTGCAATTATTGCCGGTTTGCTGTCGGTTATGATTTGAATAACTCTGTTAGTTATCCGATAGTACCGTGGCCAATTTTTGGCCTTTTTGATGGCGGATTTCAGCTTGTAAGATGCTACATTCGTCCGGGAGCCTGAAGGAAACCCTGATCCCAAATTCCTCAATGTGGACACCCCTCCCAACCCTGGAGCCCCGTTTGAAGCCATCCGTAACTAATTTTAATGAAAAAAAGTTTTTCTTGTTTTTTTAATTTATTTCACTTTATTTAAGAACTATTAGTAATGGGTACAACCCCCTTAGTTTTTAATAACTTCAAATATGTGGGTTTTCATTGACAGATAAACAGTATTTATGTAATCCAACGAAATTTGATTCCAAGCATCCTTAATGGCCTGAATTAGTGACTGCTTGTCATCAAATTGTCTACCTCCTTCATAGACCTTACGAGATAACCAACCTCAGACATTTTCGAATGGCGAATAGTGTGGCCAGACAAGAATATTAACATTTTGGCTCGCAATGAACTCTTTTACTACTCTGGCGTGCGTAAAGGGGCGTTATCATGTTGCAATATCCAAGATATGGGACCAAATAGTTCACTGAACTTCGGAAAAGCCGATTCCAATAACGTTTTATAGCTTGCACCAATCATTTTTGCACATTGAAATTCAAGATCGATGGTGCCATAGTACGTAATAGCACCCCATACCATAACGCCGCCCTCTCGGCTGTGATATCGGTTCAAAAATCGCTTTTCTTTGCGCAGATCATGTAAATAATAGTTGTAGCCATCAGGCCCATCCAAATTAAATAATTTCTCATCCGTAAATGCAACGGTTCTCCAGTAAATTTACATGACCACTTTGCTGCACATCCCATACTAAGTAGTCTCTTGCGAATCGAAGCCACTTTTCCTTACGAGGAGCATTAATTGACGGCATTTTTTTGTAATTTCAGGTATTTAAGATATTCACTGATCTTAGTTACTCTGCGTACTGATGACTTGAGCTAATATTTTTGACAAGGATAAGGCAGAATTAGAAGCAATTCTGATGATTTTTCTTTTCTCATACGTAGATAAAGACAATGAAACCCTTCCTTTAAAATTGTTTTCCAGACCCCTCAGGGTCCTTGATGTAATTGTCGACAACTGTTACGCTTCGTCCAATTTGTTTAGCTATTGCGCGGTTAAAATATCCTTCAGAACGGTAAACATCGATTTTAGTTTTTTCCGATAGATTTAAACTTTTTTGTTTTGCCAATTTGGATCGTAAAATGATTAACATGTAATAAATTGTAATGAACAAATGCTCCCCACAAAAAATCATGCAAAAAATCATAATAAAAAATATTAAAGTGCCTTTATTCATGTGTACCAGAATAAATAGCACATTTTATGAATATATGTAAGAAATTTATATACCCATATATGACCCGTGCAAAACTTATTTAGTATTTCATTTCTCCTTTTATATTCTTCCTTCCTGCTAAATATGAGTTTCTGATTATTTCATATTTTAAATAAAATGTATGATCAAAACAAATATTGCCTTGCAGATTAACAGTGTTATTCACAAACGTTTTATTAGAGGCTAATAAGCAAAATGCGCTAAAGTAGTATTCACAAACGTTTAATAGCACTATGACGCGGTTATTACACGCTAATAAACTCGAAAATTTTATTGTAGGCATCACGCTACTTTAGCCGTTTAATAAGTTGACATTTGCATTTTTTAAAGTAAAAAAAATCACTATTTACCTCAAAAAGTATGAAAAATAAAAAAAAAAGATTCGAATAAAGTAATGATTGTAATAAATATAATTTCGACATTCGTTAGTATTATACAAAATATATAAGTATACATATGTACATAAAGCTATAATTTTTTTATTAAACTAAATATTTTGCAGATAATGTATTTCAACTCTCCCGATTCTTCCAGTCCTTCTGCAATGTTTACATACATATGTATGTATGTACGTAAAATAAGAAAATTCAAGAAGAAATACGTAATGTGAATATATGTACATATGTAAATATGTACATACATATGTATGATTGCTTACGTATGTATGTACACAAATGTGTCTGTATGTACTTATGTATATGCATGTACATGCATATTTGTTCACATGCGTACATAACTTAAATTCTACATGCTCTTTGAAATATTAATATTATTACAACTTTTTTTCATGATTTTGTGCATAATTTGTCACATTTCAATCACAACAAGATTAAAAACATTTCCAAATAAATAAAGCAAACATATTAGTGGTGTGTAATCAATTGCAACGAACTCGGTATTTGAATACTTTTGTAATAACTTATGAAAACACATTGCTAGCAATATCAATACAACACATATTAAAAAATTTTAATATTTTTTGAAATATTATAAGCAATACTCTATTACTCTAACTTGTTTAAATAAAATTTATATGACATTATTTTCACATTTTCAAACCATTAGAGACTACTTGCTTATCGAGTATGTTATTGTACACAACACTAATTATAAATTGACAATTAAAATGAAACAATGTTGCTAACACAGAATCACAAAACTGAAAAAATCACACAATAGTTAATTTGGCTTTATTAAACGTTTGTGAATAACGTTTATTATTACCGGGTAATAACACAAAAACTGATTAATAACTAATGTGTACATTATCTCTGCAATAAGAATTTTTTATGAATAACACTGTAAGAAAATTCTCACAATTTAGGCCTGTCTTGCAAAAGTCCATTAATTTAAATTCATTTTCAAATTAATTTCTTCTTACCATAAAAAATCGTAAAATAAATTTAACGAAAAAAAAAAGAAAAAGAAAAGAAATCATTATTTTCTTTATAATAAAGAAAATCCTATAAAAACCCATTTTATTACATTTTCGAAATACCCACAGTGCGCATAGTTTCGTAGCAAATAAATAGTTTCCGTATAAAATGTCGTAAATAAAAATTAATTCATTGCCAAAGACACTCCCATATAATTAATTTTTTTCTCCTAATGATAAGCCAATGAAAATCCACTTAAAATAATAAATTGCTTACACTTTTTACCTTTAAACTGTAAACAGAAATAAATTTTTGGTGAATATAATTTTTTTTTCGTTTTTTTGGTTTGGTGGGGGAAAATTATTCTATCAACCGAAATAAGAATATTGTTAATAAACAAATTTACACATTAAATTACAATTTTCCACACCCAAAATTTAGAGAACAAAAACAACAAATGAGAAAAATTATATTTAAAGGACATAAAAACCACAAATAAAAATACACTTAAGGAAATTTATGACCGTTTTTTTTTTCATTTCAGTATATAAAACAAAAAAATCTACATACACAACATTCCTTCCTACAGGATACTTAATAATGAAGCGCAACACATGAGAGTAACAACACAGAGCAGCAGCGGTATAGATTAATGAACGATAAGAATAAAAAAAAAATGAAATACAAACTGCTGCCAGATAACAAAAGGCTGGCTCTTCTAGTTGTTCTAGTCAGTGAGGAAATAATCAAACCAAAAAAACCAACTTAATTTATTTATTTCTTCCTGTTTATGAGAAACGAGTAACATATTCCGAAGGATGTGAAAGGTGAAGGTGTCATTGGAGAAAATGTAATAATTAAAATTATAATTCTTTTTATTAGACATTTATTGCCCGCCTAAAACCAAAAAAAAAAGAAAAAACTAAACACAAACAATAGAGTATTTTTGAAACATTTTAATCATGACCGTGCAGGCCAACGAGAAGGAAGTGAAGTGATAGAAAACTGCGGGATACGATGACTGAAGGATGAAAGAATTTTTTTTTAATACAATGTGTGGACATTTGTGCTGTTTTCTGGGCTTTCTTTTTTTAAATTTATTATTTAAAACAGAACATTAAGGTCAATCGCTTGCTTGGCATGGTTGCCTACAAAATTTATTAGTAAAAAACAAAAAACACCTGGTGAAAATTGGAAAGTTTTCTCTGTGTGTCTCGTTTGTGGAAGGGTGTGAAAATAAAGATAATAAATTATGGTTAGTTAGTTTTGAATGAGAAATAATTTATAAAAATCTTTACCAATTTTCTTATAGCTTAAAAAATATTTTTTGAATTTACCGAAATGAAAAAAATTTTTAGCTCAAATGAGATGAGCAGAATTCTTATGACAACCATCTATTGACTTGAGAAAACCAATCAAAAATAAAATTTCCACTTTTCAAATTCTCATGAAAATGTTTATTTTAAAAAAAAGCTTTTGACAAAAGACAGCAATGAATAATTTGGTAATTAATCAAATTAAAATTTTCTAAAGAAAATGCTTGACCACTTTTCATGACGAAAAATACTCTAAAAGGAAAAATTTTGATTTTGTTTTTTAATGAGAAGATTAATGATTTTTAATAAATCATCAAATCATCTATGTACGTCATACATAGAAGAAAAGAAAAGAGAAACCAGAAAACACCTTTTGTTAAACATATTTTATTTTTTGGCACACACAGCATCATCAAAAGATTTTGTCATCTTTAAAAATAAAATGATTTTTTTGTAAGAAAATTCATTTATTTAGGGAAGCAGCAACTGGTCACTTTTCAAGTTTTATTTTCAATGATTTTTTTGTTTAATCTTAATAAAAGGGTGTTAAATAATAATTAATCTTTTGGCAAAAATGAAAACGTAAGATAATAACTCATGTTTCAATTAATAAAATTTAGTTTTTAAACAGAAATAAACCTTTTTTTTTGCCAAGAAAATAACCAGTTTTCTTAAGGAACATCTAAATGATATTTTAAATCCTTGTAAGCGTCAAGTATGTAGTTCGAAACTTGTTTTGATAAAACAGACTTTTTTTATAGTCTCTATCACCAATTACACACATGCAACTCGGAAAAAAGTCATTAAATATTCAGCATCTTAATAATTTGCGTGAGATCTTAAAAGTTCTTTAAAATTCATGATGTTTAAGCTAAAAAAGAGATTTAAACAATTTTGTAATTCAAATTTATGTTCTCATAAAATAATTTCAATGTCAATTTTTTAAATGTATTTTGAAGAGGATTATTGAGATTTATTAAAATCATACAGAGAAAACACAAAAAACTTAAAGATCAAGTTTATTTGATTTCGTCATTAAATTAATTCAAGATGTGTACAATTTTTTCTCCTATTTTTTTGGCAAGATTTACTACTTTACAACAACAACTTGACCTTAAACTTTTAAGATCGTTTTAATGATTTTAAAATACTTAACGGTTAATTTGATGCTTGTCATGTGTTAACATTTGCCGTTTAAATTATAAATTCCAACTGTGTGACAAATAAGCACAAAAAAAAGAGCAGCTAATGTTTCTTTTAGAAAAGAAAAACAGATTTAAAAGCTTTTGTCAATGACACTCTGTATAGTCAGTCGACTTGAATAGTACTTTGTAGTGTAATCTTATTTTCTGACATGTGTCAAAAGTCTTTTAAGTTCAATAATGGATAGAAATATTTTTAAAAAAATATTGTAGATTTACTAAAAAAAATAGAAGGAAGAAAAAAGTTCTCTATTAGGTTTGTAACATGAAACATGTTTAGATATAGAAAATAGTCATACGAAATTGGATTGAAAATAAATGTACATATGAAAAGTAATATTATCAGGCCCAAGTTCAGTTTTATTGAATTAATGAAAATTCAAATTACTAAGAATATATCCTATCAGTTTAGCATTAAGTATCGGTATACCGATACTGCCCATTTTCGTAAAGTGAATACTAATTGGGAAGAATATGAACTATTTAACCAAGTTTTTAAAAGAAATGAAATACGAGAATTAATATAATTCATTTTTATTCTATTTTTACATATTGAAACAATTTTGGATAGTACGAAGTTCCCCATCACTGGTTGGAAATTACTAATAATCAACACAAACTCATAGTCCGTTATCTTCAAATAGAAAAATGTCACATAGCGTTTATGTAAATATTCATCAATGTAATTAAATGTTTAATAACATTAATGCCCATTTTCCATTATATTAACGTGAGTAGTATACTAATAAAATTTCCACTACAAAGTATTTTTATTTCAATACAACAGAACGGCCTTGGTTACATATCATGTAAATCCTCTACTTCAAATAAATTCAAAGCTCTGTGTACTGCATCTCAAGTAGCATACAACCAATATCATACAACTATTGCAATCTTATTTACATACATTTTCCACATAAGAATTTCCGCTGCTAAAAATTGATTCGTTCGTATTCGAAATTCAGAAAAAATTCCTATAATATTGAATTGCATTTTTTTCATGTACATATTTATGTGTGTATGTAAGTTTTGTGTGCAAACAAAAGTTTTACATTTTTAAGTCTTTGTTTCAAAGAAGATAGAGAAAAAAATAAGAAACAATTGTATAGAAAAATACTTTGACACTCCTATTTTACTGTTTATGCTGGTTTTGGCACACAATATATTTAACTTTTTGCCATACATTTATAAGTATTTATTGTATGTCAATCAGTGTCATAAAAGTGCACCACAAAAAAAATATGATCATTTCACGACAGTTCCATTGTCTCTAAATTATATTTAATATTAAAACAAAATGCACGTAAACGAATTTTAGCATATATTTTTATTTATTTTTATCTTTGGACTTTTTTTCTTAGTTTTATTATTACAATTTTGAAAAAAGTAAACAGAAGATTGCAATAAATTTAATAGATATTTTTTTTAGTAAATATGAAATTTATATCTATGAAACCATGAAAAAGCCATGTGTTTTTCTGTTCCTTTTGTGAGATAACTTTAAAGTATTTTATATTTCACATTTTCACACAAATAAGAAAGTGGAGTCTATTTTATACCACCCGGAGTGCCGAACATTTCCCACAATGTAACCATATTACGAATTACATAATTATTTATATATTGCGTATTTTATGTACATAACTAATTTGTTTTAATTGTATTACAGGTACATACTCGTACCTAGCAAAAAATTATTATGTTTCTGAAAGCAGTAAGAAAATTTCATGCTTTCGAGATGCGCAGTTTTGAAGCGCTTCCGAGGCTGCACAAAAAGAAGGCAGAGAGATCGCTCAACTTATTTTTAATCACGTTGAAGTTGGTCGGCTGTTTACATTTAGTGACACGAATAGTAATCAGCGAATTGTAGAAAAAATTTCATTGAGATGCTCTCTGCCTCTCTCTCTTTTATATATTTTTTTATTTAAACTTGTGTATTTGCCTACTGATGAATTAAGTATGATAGTAGATGTAGTAAAACGAAGGCATAATTGAGATAATTCAAACATGATTTTCGCGCTTTTCGGATGTTTAGAAAAAAGCGCTCTTTTATGTAAAAAACAAGAGCTCCAAAGTGGGACATCGCGAACAAAAATAATGCATGTTCGAAGCGCTTTTCGCAGCAGTAAGCACAACAAAAACAAGCATCTCTCCCTTACAAACCTGCTTCGGCCGAAGCAGTAGTTTTTGCTGGGTAGTATAACTGTGGCAAAAAGGAAAAAGTGGTTAAGTCGAGATAAGTAGATTTTGAGTTAAGGGGCTGTGCACATATTTTTCCAAGAATTCTTTCCCATATTAGAAAGGCAAAAAAATTTTGTCAAGCTTACAGGTTGCCTAGAAATGAGATGGAATTGTACCTATCAAGAACTTGGTCCTTATTTTGATTTCAGTACTTTTTACGGCCGAAATATTTTGGATAGGAAGTTGGCCTTATTTTCACATTTGTGTTTTTTTGCGGATCTCACTTCTTTTTTCCAAGTTGTTTTTGTATAAATATTTATATGTATTGCTTATCTGGGCCTACCTGTGTACGTAATTTTAGCTTTCTAGATATAGTGGAAGTGCCCCATACAAAGAAGGAGATCCCTAGTCCCCCGGGTGGAAAGTGCCTGTTTTCAGATTTTTCTGGTTAATTTCTCACCAAGACCTACCTGTGTACCGAGTTTCAGCTCTCTAGGTATAATGGAGTGCAAAATAATATTGTTGAGTCAGTGAGTGAGTCTGTTAGTGAATATGTACTAAAATATGGACATTTCACACCTTAATATCTCGGGAAGCTTTTAGAGTAGAACTTTTAAATTTAACCTTTGAGGTCACCTCTGTGGGTCGAACATATGTTTCAAGTTTCATTATATTATGATCAGGAGGAGCAAAGTTATGTGGGGGGTAAAAACAGCTTGAATGGTTTCGCGTAAATATACACTCCCGTGCGCCTTGATTAAAAGGAACTTTGCTCATATCAAATTAAAATATTAAATAAATTTATATAATTTCGTATTGACTGTTTCAGAATGCTCTCCTTAGGGCCAGTTTTTGACTTGATATTTAAGTTATAATATTTTTTAAGGTGTAATTAAATACCAAATAGTGTTTTTGAGTGCATATAAAAAAAAAATACCTACTTCATTAGTAATTAAATGAACAACTTTGTGTATTTTAATATCAATTAAGATTTACGAATTTCCATATGTTTTTGAGTGCTTGTTCTTCTAATTTAAAAAAAAAAACCACTAAAAAAATTTGTGGCTGCTGGCAAATTGCATAAAATTTTGTCGTGTACTGTCGCTATTAAACTTTTATTCATTTTGAAAGTTGCTTTTATTAAAAAATGAGCAGTTATTATTATTAGGCTTAAGTTAAATTTTTTTGAATTAATGAAAATTTCAATTACTACCTATGAGTTTTCTATTTTTTGAATTTTCATTAATTCAATAAAGCCTAATAATAATAATTTCTCATTTATACATTATTACAGTTCAAATAATATTTATCTACTTTTATTCGTAATAATAAAATGTTGCTTTTATTATTTTAAAACATTTCAGCAGTTTTGAGGGAAATTTTTTATATTACGTAGTGCTACCATATTTTCATCGTAAATAAATAGAACTTTAATTACTCACTGAAAAAATTAATTTTATTTAAATACAAAATAAATTTAAATAAAAATTATCTAATTACAAACTTAAATCTGAAGTCAAAACTGGCCACAAGTTTCTCAATATACATTTAAATTTTATACAATAAAACTACATACACACAAACTCTTATTATTAAAAGATATGAGCATGTGTGTATGCCATATGGTCATCTTTTTCTCATATTTTTCTTTTTGTTTTTTGATCTTTGTTTCTTCGTCAGTGGGACAAAATTGCAATCAGACATAAAACATAAATAAAATTCCACTATTTTTTTCTTGTTGTTTTACTTACTTCCATATACTATACTATACCTATTCTATACTTATGTATGTAAGTATGCATGTATTTTGCTTTGATAGATAACAGCAACAACAACATGAGTTCATATTAACTAAGCCAACCGCGTTTAACGAGAGATATTAAAATTTCATTGTTGTTGCTTTTGCGTAGAGACAGGTGCATTGGAATTTAGTTACATTCCATTGGACTCTATTCGCAAAATAATTGAAATCATGCAATGACGCGCTACCAATTACAACACCAAAAAACTACACGACCCGTTATATTTGTTGGCAAATACACAAAATCTAATGCAATAATTTGAATTCTTTCAAAAAAAGATGCATATTAAATTACTATATTCTTAGATACATATGTAGGTATATACATACATATATATTTAACATACACTAGTAGCACACAACTTACTACACTTTACTTTTTGATAGCACATTCTTTTTATTGACTTTTATTACATATAATTTTGACTTTATTTATTCGAACACTAAAAGAACAACAATTAATTTTTTGAATTTATTTAAACACTTTTGTTAATATTAAACAATTTAAAATACAGAAAAACAAAACGAAACCACTAAACGCTGCTGATTAAAACTAATGATGCGGACGGTACAACGAAAACTGAAAACATCCAACGAATGTCAAGGTGAACAACCGATGGGAGATGAATGAATTCGGGTGTTGGAAAAAGTAGCTGGAAAGTATTTCCAATTGAAACTAATGAATGACCAGAGATTTGAGTGACAATGTCTGTATGGATGTGTGCGATGACGTTAGATAATACATATGCGTATGTTAATATCTACGGCAGGTTCGTATGTACGCAAATATATATCCGCATATTTTACATATGTACGTTTTTTCGAAGCCATTTTATTTCTTTTAGCAAAATTAATTAGAATATGGATTAAGAAAATAAATCAGTTTTGCTCCTAAAAAAGTTGTCATAATATGAAAAAGTGGTCATTAGAATATCTTGGCGATAGTTTCTATTACGGGATATAATTATGTGAAAAGTGTTGCTAAATTAGCAGAAAGTCTAGCATTTAATGGGATACTTTTACTTATAGGAATTTGGTATTATTTTAGCATCTGTGGTTTAATGATGATCTGACTCTTGTTATATTTTTTTACTGATTCCAAATAATTTTAACAACTAAAATTTTAGAATGGGAATTTAATTTTATTTTTCTATTTATTTTTTTTTGCGGAAAGATTTTTAACTACTTTTGAATTAAAAGGGAGAATTTTGTTTGAATGAATCAACTTGTGCGCTTATAACGCATCCATTTTTTCATTTTAATTACAGGGTTTCTTTGCAGTTGTGTCTCATAATATTTGGGTTTCTTTTTTAATGGAGGGTATGTGGTTTATTTCAAAATATGTCTATTATCACTGTATTTGTCACGGCTATATTTTTTTAAGCTATTGCATAGCTTCTATCGCGGGCTTTGAGGCGACCGAATCAAGAAATTTTTAAAAGTTTGTTTCTTAAGTCTTTTGTTTATGAAACGAAAAAACCTGGAAAAAATCTGTCATTTGTTTTTGAAACGAAAAAACCTGGCAATAATTTTTTTTTCTTAAGTCTTTTGTTTTTTGAAGTGAAAACTTCTTTTTTGTATAGTCTATGTACGATGAATATACAGTGTTGCCGCTTTGAAAATTTTTTAAATTTCCAGTGTTGCCAAATTTTCCCGGGACATTTTCCGGGATTTCTGGGTTTTTGAGGGGATTTTTATATATGTGTATAAAAGAAAGTCGTGTTAGTTACACTTTTTATTACTCAAGAACCGCTGAACAGATTTGGCTGAAAATTGGTGGGCAGGTAGCTTAGAAGGACATAGGATACTAAGGTAAGGCACTTTTTACCTGGGGGGACAAGGGTGCCCTTCTTTGTATGGGGCACTTCCAGTATAGCTAGAAAACTGAAATTGAAATTGCATAAGTTGATAAAAAATGCTATGTAATAGCTTTACCGCAGCAGTCCCCGAGTGGCACACGTCTTTTTTTTTTTTTTTAGCTGTAACACCATTAATATTTTATAAAAGAAATTCTTGGTTTTCAATTTGTATTATTTTGCAGTATTATTCAGCTCGAAATGTTTCCTATGGAAAAAGTGTGACAGGAATTTGTTGTATTGAATTGTTTGTATAGAAAAATAGTTTCTCAAGAAATTTTCCTGTAAAAAAAAGAGTCAGTTTAAAAGTCTTAAAAGTATGTAATACAAGATTATTTTTCATTCACTGAATTTTTAATTTATTTTCTAATAAAGAAGAAATTGGGTTACTTAAAATAAAGAGAAACATTTAAAGTCTTTATTTAAATTCTTTTCTTACAAAAATTAAATATTCAATCAGATTCCTACAAAAATTCTTAATCAAAAGTCAATAGCTGTTATTCATGTATGGGTTGTAATCAATAGTCAAATTAACCTTTAAGAAAATGATAGCACAAGTATATTTGTGCCATAATTTTATTAAAAGTATAAAAATATTTTTAAAAATATATTCGTGGAGGACTTTTATTTTTTATCAGACTGGTGTGGATTTGATCTACTGTAAAACTTGAAACTTTTTCTTTAGCAAAAGTGTCCATTGGAAACCAATTTGAAAAAAAAAAAAATAATTGCCCGTTAATTTTTGTTCTATAAAAATAAGTATTCTTTAGAAACTTTTCAAGTTAAAATTATACATCGAGAATAATTTCTATACGATAATTGTAATTTGCGACATTCTTCAGTAGAAACAATGTCCGTGTGGACACTGAAAATTCCTAGTTAAATCAATTTTACTTTTATTTGAAACAACATCAAAATTTATTATGGCCAGATCGTATCATAAAACAACAGAAACCCCTAATCAACTATGTGCATGCATAAATATATTCAAGCTTAAAAAGCAGACTCGATGACGCTGAAAAAGATAAAAACGCCTTCAACAAACTGCATGAATAAAGGCAACATGTTGTACGGAAAATATGACTGAATTTAAATATTTATGATAATGATTTGTATTGACGCGAAAAATTACAAAAATTTATTGAAAATACTTTTTTTAAAGCAGTTTTAAAGGATTTGTCTGATTTATGCTTTTGTGAAGACAAGAATAAAGTATTCCAAGATTCTCTTTATTAAATAAAGAAGCGAAATTTATTGTTTAATTTTTTTTTCAGAAAAAATATGTGCAACGTAAACTAAACTATAGTTAAGCTTAACAAATCATTAGTTGTCAAATGACCAGGACATTAGTTGTAAAAAAACAAGACATTTAATAGACTAGATTGCTTGCAACATAAAATGTTAAAAAGGACGATTGATGATTGCATTAGCTGGAAAACGAACTTTTATGTCTTGTTTTATTTCCACTTTGGCTCTACAAAAAAATTGCATTTTGCTTAATGTTTTATTTGACAATGATCACGATGATGATAATGAAAATGGTTCGTTTTACTCTATTATATATATTTTACTAATAAACGTTTGATTTGTTTTGTCATTGACTTCTTGCAGGTCTCCACTTACTGCTCTTTTCACTTGTTTTGTTTAATACAGAAATATGTATAAGGATATTGCATTAATTTATTGATGGCAGACAATTGATAAAAGCTTTCGTTAAAATATCATTAGTCATAAAATTTTGTAGGTGCATAAATGTGATTCCCTTCAATAGAGAAATTATAGCGTGACTTGCCATTTGTTTATTTTTAAGCAAAATATTTAAAGCCATGAACAATACCTACATACAGAGAAGAATATTAAAAAGGATATTGAACTGTGTAAGAAATAAAGGAAATTGAGTAGCATTTTATGGGAAAAATTAGTTAAGAAATTTGCTAATTTTTTCTAACAATACATCTATAAATTTTTTTCTACAAATCGTTTACATATAAAATATAAAGGACCAAAATTATTAGAAGGATAAAGTTTATTTTTTTATTCATAAGCATAAATCTAAATGTTTCTAATTTCCAGAAGAAAAAAAGAAATGCAAACCATGACAAAATTTTATTTCATTTAAAGTTCACATCATTTAAATGTCAAACCAAAACCGAGATCATAAATATCGGCAAAGCAACATTCTTAAAGCCCATTAAGCATAAAAATGATCTCTTAATGGAATTTTTAAGCAGCTCAAAACAAAAAAAAAATATCACACAATTTTAACCCTTTTGGTGTGTACAAAATAGTCCTAAACTAAATAAATCTTTTTCTATGCAAAATGAAAAAAAGAAAAAAAAATCGAGAGAAGAAAACATTAAATTAAATGACTATTCAACAGTTTGGTAATTTGAAACATTAGCAACAACCCTTTAACCATATTCCATTCTAGAATGGCAAAGAAAAAAAAAAAAAAAGAAAAAATAAAGGAAGAGCAATAAATAAAAACATCCTCACAAAGAAAATCAAAGGGGGTACCTAAAGTCCTCTTAACGAAAAATGAACACAGACTAGAAAAAGCATTAACACATCTAAACTGGGATAATGAACATAATAATAATAATAATAATAATGATGACAATGACACAATGTGACAATTGTGTTGAAAGGAATGAAGGACGATGGCCAATACGAATTCACAAACAAACTAAAGCGGACAGAGAAAAGAAAGGACGATTTGAAAAAACCAAAAGAAAAAAAAAACACCAAACAACATGACCAGTACACGACCATTTAAACAACCCTAATGGGACTCATATTTAAAATTTATGTAATCACTATGCATTTAAACATAATTAGTAGTCTTTGAAGAAAAAAGAAGTTTATTTTAATAAATTTCACAATATCTTAAATAAACCAACTACAAATTGTTGTTCTTTTTTATGCAAATTTCAAAGGATCTAAAAACACACACACACACTCTGTCTTAAAGACACGAAAAAACAAATCTCATAATGCAACAACATTATTGTACATGATTGATGTAAGACTAGATATTTTTTGTCGCCCCTTCCAGCATCCTGCTGATGCACAGAGACAATGAATGTAAAACTGGATTCAGTGTGTGTTCCTCTTTGGGATGTGTTAACAAATATTTTTTAATATTTATGACCATCGGTCATATGAAGCGGAAATTATTGCGTTTCTTTTGTTAAATTTATTCTTTATTTATTTAAATATTGTTTTTTTTTCTTTGCATATTTAAATTTAGGTTAAAGCAACCGGTTTTCAAAAAAAAAAAAAAAAACATTTGTTTTAAAACCGAAAATAATTGTATTTTAAAGATATACATTTTTCGAGTTTAAATGTAGCGGAAAATCCATAAAAAAATATGTTATATTTATTAATATAAGGAAGAAGAAGAAACTAGAAACTTTTTTAAAAGCAAGTATTTTCTTATTCTTTTAAATTTTGTCATTAAACTTTATTTTATTTTTATATTTTCCCTTCAATTATTCTAAATAAAAATGTAAAACCAGCGCTGGGGCCAAATTACGGCGCTCGATATTAATTGAAATTTCAATACAATTTACATTTAAATTTCGATGTGTATCATCGAATGCCGTAATTTGGCCCCTGATATTTTGCAGTGTATCAGCAGCAAAATTTTTTTAGAAAAACTACAGTAAAAGTACAGGAATGTTTAAAAAGAGCATTTTGCAATCATATTATGGGAAATACTTTTAGTCGAGAGCATTTTCTTTTGGTTACAAAAATTCCTTTGAAAAGTTTTGCAAGAAATTTTTATTTAGAAACTTATTCTTCAGGTTATTTTTTTTTTTTTGCTGACAATTTCTGAGTTAAGGAATACTTATTAAATTAAATTAAATGAAATTATATTTTTGATAAATATTTTTATTTGAAAATTTTTATCGAATAAACTTTTCTGGACAAATTAAATTTAATAAAATTCAAAATAATTAACTTATTTATCGGCATATTTATGTAAAATACAATTGCCATCTTTTGCAGTTCGGTAGTGTTTTTTTCGTCATGTTGCAAAGAAACATACATTCGTATATAAAATTCACTTCATATATTAGTATGTACTCATATATGTACCTTAAACCACTGATGTTGAAGATTTCAGGTGCACTTTTATTTTGTTGTAAAATTAAATAACTTTCATCAAATAATTATAATTTTAACATTAATTTTTTCACTTCACATCTCTTACTTAGTTGACATGAACATTTTGCAATCACGTCTTTTCTCTGCGTGTAAAAATCATTTTATAAAACGGCTCAAACAAAAAATCGCAGATAAATTTGAATGGGATTCTATAGCTAAATGTGTTACAAAAAGGGCTAATAGAAAATATTTGTTAAAACTAAATAATTTCAACTTTTACACAAATATAGAAAATATTTGTAATGAATTGCGCACCAAATATCAAAGGTGGCAAAGTGTCGTTTTGTTTTTTACATCTTTTTAAGAATATTTTTTTTTTTTTAAGTTCTTCTTTAATTAAATATTAGATTTTATATCATGCCACACATAGTTGAGTTCAACAAATTGAAATGCCACTTAATGACTTTTTGCTTTTTTCTTCACATAATTTTGGTTTCAATCAAGAAAAAAAAAACGAAGACGAAAATTATAAAAATCATTAATAAAAATCATAATATGAAGGCGTAACGAATAACGTCACGTTTCATGATTAGTTATGTCAGTTTTTTGGTATACGAACTCGTAAATATTACAACATACGAATATAATATACGATACAATATACGATAAAATTATAAGAGATGTAATGAAATCTAGAAAATGCCTATGAAAAGGATTAATTTTACATGAATGATTTTCAGAAGAGAAAAACAAATTAATTTTTTAATCTAAAAGAAATCAGTCAAAAAATGATGATTATCTGGCGGCTCTCCATACAAACAATCAGGATGTAACAGGGATGACAAATTTTATTAATTATCCTGATTGTTGAAATTATGGGATTATAAAGGATGTACAAACTTAGGCAAAATGTTAACCAGGAATCACAAGAGTTTTTGTAGTTATTTTTGAACAGGTTAAGTTTAGGGTTTCCTGTCTTTGATTTTTATGGAAATTATTTAAGTTTTATTTAAGGATTTAAGATTTAAGGCGAAAATTATGGTTCTAAATTACCGAAATCAATATGAAGTTTTTAATTTCTTGTAGAAACCATTAAATTTTGTTTACATTAAATAATTCTTAGAAAATTCAATCTTTTAAAATAAAATTTTGTTTAATTAAAAACTTCATAATTTACACCACATTTGCTGCAGCACGCTTTTGTTATTTTAAAGAGAACATATGACAAGCATATCATTGCTGTTGCCGATTTTCACTGCAGACATGTGTGGAAGAATTTCAAATTTGTTTAGGGGTCTTTTATCACATGACACTGACACCCACCAAATTTTAGCGGGAAGATATGGAGGGGAAGAAAAAAAAAATTATGTGTCATGTCATGCATAAAAGGCAACGATTTAATTTGCTGTAACCCCAACTTCAACAAATAATAAAAATGCCATACTAATCATTATGTTTTTACGAAAAAAAAAAAAAAAAATTTTCTTTCTAAACATTTTTCTTAATAAAGTTTTCATAACACGTGTCTTAAGTTAGAGATTTTAAAAGAAAATATTCCAAAAACGGGGGCCAAACAGTTTGAAGATAAAACCCTTATTGATATAAAACAGGGATATTCGGTGCCCTTTGCGACATGTCTGTGTGCCGCGATGACACTTAATTATCTAATGTTTTGCTTGTCTTTTTCTGCTTCAGCATATGCAGCATTCCAATAAGACATCTTTCAGGTCATGGTGCATGAGTTTGTTGCTAGAGCTCAAAAAATTTTAAGATTTATTTATTCAAAAATGTCAAGTGTTGCTCAGTTGATAAAACTATTCCCTTTTCTGATTTGATTTTAGGTTTCACTTTATTTTTTTTTCTCGTTCTAACAATTTAATTTTCTTTCTTCAAAATTACAAAGATAAATGATTGTTTAACACTAGATAAATTTTACCAAGTGAAAGTTTTATAATTATTCATAAAATTAATTAGTTTTCGTAAATAAAGCGAAAGATTGAGTTTAAATCTTTACAGAACAAAAGTAGTGATTTTTAATTAGAAAACCATGTAACGAAACCTTGATAACAATTAAAAGAAAAGTAAATTCAAGCCACGTCTACTTAAAAAAGGTTTTTTCATCTCTGATTGGATTTGTTTTAGCTATTAGAATATGTAATATATTTAATCAATTAATATTTATTTCTTTTAGTGAAAGCTTCCTTTTGGGAAATCCTTTTTATTTTTGTTCTTTCACACATAAAATTTACAACTTTTTAATTCTTCCAACATTAAACAAAATTAATATTACTCCTCAAACAGCTGAAGCTATTGACTATTAGACGAAGGATACTATCAAAAAAAAAATATATCATAAAACTTTTGCTAATCCCCTACTGAGAACATAACGAAGCAATGAAGTCATAAACCAAGACTGGCAGTAGAATGTTAAGACATTATTTCTCTGGGGAATACTGCAGGTGGTGCATACAAAAAAATAAAACATGATTTAAGTATTTAATACCATTAAAATTTTATATTTATACTTAAATTAACTAAAGTTTCTGTTCGCAAAGAGTGCAAACTCTTAATTCATTAAAGAAATATATAAAAATTGGTTTATTTAATTTTTTAAGATGGTCACAGAAGTTCATTCGAGGAAGAAGTACATAAAATTGTAGTTAAATCAGGAGTTATTAAAGGTGGAAAGCTTTATTTCAGATAATTAAATTAAATGAGTTTGTGAAGATGGAAGGAGAGCATCATAAAACACCATTGACATAATTGTTTGCTAAAAACAACTTTAAAAAATAACCACTCAATATCCATTAATTTCATTGAAAATTATTCCTCAACTTATGAAATACTTTCAGCATAAATCTTTGCCAATTTTATCTCTGATAAATAAAATTACTTTTAATGTCACATAATTTTTTAAAAAGTTATCTGTTTTTTTTTATAAAAAAAAAACAAATAAATGACTGACTTATTATCTAGATTATCATAAATTGTTAGTATTTCTTTAGAGAATATAAAAAAAGCTAATAATTCGTAATATTTCCGAAATGACATCACAATTTCAAATAAATGTTTGGCAATTTATTGTAAAATACTCGTATAAATAATAAGTGAAATAATGAAATAGAGAAATACACATATTTTTCCTTTTTATTATATTAAAGAGTCATAAAAAATCAAACAAGGGAAGTTAGGATGTTTTAACTGATATTCAACGAATGTTATGCACCCAACCAAATGTGATTTTTGAAAATTTTTTTATTCCACTTTATATTGCAACAAATGCTTATAATGTTGTTTAAGTTATTCGAACGATGCCAGTGAAGAAGGAGTTTTTAAATAAGTCAATTACAACCTGCATGTGCCATCGTTTAAAGCCATATTATATCTAATTGTTTTTGAGAAAAATTACTTTTCACAGATCTAGGCGCACGGTAGTGCTCCAGGCCTAGTTCGGCCACACAGTGTGTATATTTACACGAAACCATTCGAGCTGTATATCGAAAAAAAGTTTTCAATCAAAAATTTTTATATCGATAAAAAAAGTTTTTAATAGAAAATTTCTTTGTCGATAAAAATATTTGAATATATTTACAAAGTTTTTAGTAGAAAATTTTTATATCATAATAATAATATTGGCCAGTAAGCCAAGCTGAACGATCACTTGACTATACTCCCCATAAGCTGTAGTGTACTCAAGTTAACTTATTGATAACCACAATAAAAAAAAAACTATACCCCAGAGTATAAAAAAACGTACCCTAAACAATGTACCCTTAGTAAAGCACTCACACGAAACAAATGCTTAAAAATTACAAAACATTAGCAAAATATTTTACAAATAATTTCAGTAGTGATAACAGAAGAAAAGGGATATGTTTCACTTTCAGAAAATCGTCCTGTGGTTAAAGTCAAAATAGTCTGCGAAAAACCAAAAAAACTACTTCTCAAGATTATGTAAATTTTCATTGACTCTGACAAAAGTCATTGGTAATTCACACCTCATCATATATTTACAAGAAAATCAACAAAACAAAAAAAAAAAAAAAAAAAAAAAGGATTCATTATTATGCGGGCTGGGCTGTGTGGAACAAAATTTTACTATTTATAGTTTTTCCTTAAACACTCAACTCAACTCAACCCTTTTCATTTGAGGCAATAGATCAAAATATATAAATATTTCCATTTAGCATACTTAACCCCTTTGATTAACGATTAAATAGATTTAAAGGAATTCATCACCAGCGATCATAATTGATGGTGGTTCATGATAAAAACCATTTTGATTTACGTGTTGATTTTCTATGCATTCGTGTTCAAATAAAAAGAAAGTTTTAAGACCCGCATTTTATTTTAGTTTTATTTAATTCAAACTCTTTGCGTGTGGTAAGTTTTAGAATTTCAGTGAAAAGTTCAATGAATTTTCAGTTTTGGGTTGAAGGATTTCATGTTTAACAGGCAGGTGCTGCTGTTGCTGATTTTGCCACACAATGTTTGGTTTTGCTAAAGCGGGGGAGCTTTTAAATGAATTTTATTTTATGTATTTTTCTACGGTCATTGTCATTTCCATTCATTCATTCAATGTCCAAAATCGTATTAAAATGACCTTTACAATATTCTAGAGTCCTTTTTAAACAGCTATTTATGTAGTTTTAAAATTTACGATCTTTAACGAATCCATTTAGTGAAGCTTTGTTAAATAAACATCATCACAAAGAATAAAACACTAAAAATGGACTCTCTTTCAAATCAAAAATTGACAAAAACTATCATAAGTTTTTATTACAAGTATCAACTACAAAAGTATAAAATCTGCTTTAAGTGATAAAATCCCGTTTCATTTGTATGAAAAAAAAAGGATAAGAGATGATAATGAGGACATTAAAGTAAGGGTTGCATGTCCATATAGAAAAAAGAGAGCAGCTATGAAAGAAACTCATATGATAGATATGAAGTTGTGGATATAGATTTTAATTTAAACAATAGAGGAAAACGAGGGAAATCTAATCAAACGACTTCCGTTTAAGAGCATTTTAAAATTGACAAAGTGATAAAAATTGTCTGATTATGATTTTGTTGTTAATTTACGATAAATACTCTCGTTTATGTGTCCACACAAAATCAAAGGGAAAAGGAAGGACATTTTGAAAAGGTAACAATTGCCAGCAGCCACAAAGCAGCATTCGATCGCTGAACTACTTTTCAAAATTGGGGTGTCAATTTGTTGCGCTTAAAATATTCTTAAATTTATTTTATAGTTCATGCCACATCTACCACCACATGGGTCATGTTTATTTTCACGTCGAACTACAAGTATTTAAGTGTTTTGAATTTTTTTTTTTAGCCTTTTATTTGTTTTCGGCTTTAGCCTTTTGTAGTTGTTGGTGTTGTTGATGTGCATTTAAAGAGCCCTAAATATGTCAATTGCAAAATATTGTATTCGCTGTAAATAACAGTGCAGCGTAACAAATGATATTTTAAAATGTGTTAACACTTTGTAGAAATCAAATTGTTAATTTTGATTTTGCAAAATAATTAACGCTCAATTGAGTTTTGAAAAATCATTTAAAAGTTTTAGTTAAATTATGACGAGGTCTATTTCAGGAAGTGATATATTTTAGTGACATTTATTGAAAACTTATCACAGGCTGATTTTTATTTTATTCATTCATAACTGAGTTCTATCCTTCTACGAATAGTGGTATTAATTTTCCAATATTTAAATTTTAGAAAAGAAGCGCCACTGTCGGTTTTATGTTTTCTACACAGTTCTCGGCCGCTAAATGGCGCTTTTTGTACTAGTTTTAATCAACTTCGAAAAAAGAAGGAAATTGTTATATAGGATATTTTTTTTATGGTTGATCCTTCATAACTCTTTTATTTATGAACCGATTTTCAAAACTCTTGTTGTTAAATTGGGTTTGAAAGCTGTGTGGTACCAGAACATTGGTTTTTTATAAATCAGGTGCAAGTAGTTCCCTTAAAATATGGATTATCAAAGAGCTCTTTTATTTATGGACCGATTTTCAAAATAAATTTTTTGTTTGATCAAGTTTGCTGGTTCCGTAAATCGTAGATAAGCTGAGCAAATTGTCCTCCCTAAACCCCAAAACATTTTGATTATGCAATAACTTGAAAACTTATTGATTAATTTTCAAAAATAACTTTTTTATTAGACAGATTTTCTTGCAGTTTCTTTTCCTAATTTTGTTTTATCTGAGAAGCAAGTATTGATTTTTTTTTTTGTTGAACAAATTTGAATGCAGTTTGGTAAAAAATCAGGACAAGTTGTCAACTCCCTCTAAAAAAATATTATTTATTGAATAACCCCGCTAAACATGGAAAGATTTTCAAAATTCTTTTTGTTTGATTGGTTTTGGTCCCATAAAATTGGGGAAGTTGTTTCCCTGTGCTCTCAAAATTTTTATCATACAATACCTTCCCAATCTATTGACCGAGTTTTAAAATTTTGTTCTTTATTTGAACTAGTGTGCCAGTAGTTGGGTCCCATAATTTTCCTTTAAATCGGTCAACAGGGATCACGTTGACCTCCAAAAGCAATTTGAATTGTCTTAAAAATTTCCAATTTCTTGACCGATTTTCAAAAATAATTTTTTATTGAATGGGTTTCGTGCAAATGCTTCCCCTAGTTTTATTTTATCTTAGAAGCAAGTTGTTAACACCCACCCCCCACCCCTCATGATATTGGTCGCATAGAAATTTAAGTGGCTCCCTGAAACATTGTTTAGCCGCACAAACACACAAACGTGAATATAAGGCCAAGTTCCTATCCAAAATATTTCGGCCGTAAAAAGTACTGAGATCAAAATAAGGACCAAGTTCTTGACAGGTACAATTCCATCTCATTTCTAGGCAACATTTTTTTCCAAGAATTCTTTCACATAGAAGAAAGGCAAAAAAATTTTGCCAAGCTTACAGGTTGCCTTTTGATCACAGTACTTTTTACGCCCGAAATATTTTGGATAGGAACTTGGCCTTATTTTCACATATGTTTTTTTGTGCGGATCTGAGTTCTTTTTGCTAAGTTGTTTTTGTATAAATATTTATATGTATTGCTTATCTGTAGTGCGATTCTCTATTCAATTTTAACGTCAATTGAATTGTTAAAAATTTTTAACAGCTAAATTAACGTCGATGTTATTCAGTAAGGATTTTAATAATATCGTTCAGCATTATATTCAATTATAACGTCGAATTTTTCAGTTAACTTAACAGCAATATTTTTTTCATTGTTTATTCTTAAAGTTGTTGTTATTTTGAAATGTTAAAAAAATATATTTTGGAACAAATAAAAAAGAGCGCACTCTCCTGTACACTATTCTGACTAAAAATTTATTGTTTAAATGTATTGATTTTTAACAAAAAATAAAGAGAGCGCCCTCTCTTGTGCACTCTTCTAACTTAAAATTCATTGTTTTTCAACAAATATGCCACCTTATTGAATTTTTTAACAATGTTGGTTATACTGAGTTACAGAATTGATGCATTGTTACCACAGGCAATAAATTGTGTTGGTAAAATTAACGTAACGTTTATTGTTAAAAGTTACAGAATCGCACTACTGGGCCTACCTGTGTACGAAATTTCAGCTTTCTTGCTATACTAGTAGTGCCCCATACAAAGAAGGGAAACCTTAGTCCCTCCAGATGAAAAGTGGCCGTTTAAAAGGTATTTTTGTTAATTTCTCATCAGGACCTACCTGTATACCAAATTTAAGCTTTCTAGCTCTACTGGAAGTGCCCCATTTAAAGAAGGGGCACCCTAGTCCCTCAGGGGTGGAAAGTGCCCGGTTTAAGATTTTTCTGGTTATTTTCTCACCAAGGTTATACTGCAAGTGCCCAATAAGATTGTTGAGTGAGTCAGTGAGTGAATATGTACTAAAATATGGACTTTTCACACCTTAATATCTTGGGAAGCTTTTACGGTAGAACTTTCAAATTTAACCTTTGAGGTCACCTCTGTTTCATTATATTATGATCAAGAGGAGCAAAGTTATGAGGGGCTAAAAACAGCTCGATAGGTTTCGTGTAAATATACACACTGTGTGGCCGAACTTGGCCTGGTGCACTACTGTGCGCCTAGAACAAATGGGCTGATTTAAAATTTGTTTTTGTATTAAAGTAAAATTTTTTTGCCAGAATTATTCAAGAAAATTTGAAATCTTCTTTAAAAACTTAAAAACTTCTTAAAAAGAGGTCTTCAAGTGTGTACTTTAATTTCTTTTGTTACTTTTTCCCTTTGAATTTATTAAAATTAATTGATTGTAAGTAATTTCTCAGATTGTGGTTAATAATAAGTTTAAAATGTTAAATTTGAAATAAAACTGAACATCTAATAAAATTTGCATATCGCAACGATGAGAATGTGTTGACGAGCTAGAAATAACTATTTCTTATACAACTGAATAAAATAAAAACAAAAATTAGATAAATAAAAAGTAATGCACAATGGGGTGGGTTTTGGTTTTTTGCTACCTTTAAATGCGAGAAAGACAAAACAAACATGAAACATTTAGATGAATTTTATACGTCGTTGTTGTTGTTTTTTTTAGCCAGAAACTCATTAATTTTCATAACAAAAATATGTCACAGCATCATTTTTCCAAATTTTTGGCTTGTTTTTTCTTCTACTTTAACCAAAAATATCATTAACACTGGCTGGTCTGTCTGTCTGTCTGTCTGAATTTCTAAGAGTATGAATTTGTTTAACTGCAATTTGCATTCAATAGAGATGATGCTGTGATGACGGATGGTTGGGTTGGTTGTTTGATTGCTTTCTGCTTTAACTTCTTTTCATATGATTTTTTTGGTGTTTTGTTGTTTGTTTCTGCTGACAAGGTGAATAATAAAAAAAAATAAGACAGAAACTTAAATGTCATTTCAATGAATTTATAATTGGAAATTATGTATGTATGTGCGATGTGTGTCAGAGTATGTATTTTCTTTTTATTCTTTTTTTTTGTTGCGCTTAATTTTGGTTATGGTAAATTGCCTTTTTGACACAATATTACAAACTTCACAACAAATTTGCATATTCAATTTTTTTTTTTCGTATTCCTGCAAACGCAATACGATACAATATTTACACGTGTGTGGATGTCTTTTGTCTGAAAAGGACTTTATTTTTATTTTCCATAAACATTTTGCATATTGAACAAGATATTCTTTATTTTCCATTTCGTACTTTGTTGTAGTGTTGGTTGTTGGTTGCTTACTTTAATCATTTTAATTAATGATTTTATGTAAAGTTATTTTTTTCCTTCGCTATTTGTTTTTTTTTTTTTTTCACAGAGCCGTGGCAAAATTTGCATCCTTTGCAAACCCTTCTTGTTTTCCTTCTATTCACTGTTTTGTGGGATTTTTTACGAGTTTAAACAAGTTTTAAGGATTTTGTTACTTTTCATAGAGAACATCATTAATCAGTACAGTTAATTTGTTTATTTTTGTTTTATAGATCTTTGATTTGGTTTTTATGCGTTTTTGTTTATTTGAGTCATTAACCCTTTTGTTCTTTTTTTTTTTTTGGTTGTGTGTTTGACTTGTTTACTTCGATATAAATATTTGTTAAACTTTTGTTAGGTTTTTTTTTTGCGTTTAATTTAAATATCCTGGGAATTTTGCCAAAGCATTTGTTTGTTTTTTCCATTTGCGTTTTTCGTACGATTTTCTTTTTTTAAGTCTTATTAATGATTGTTTTGGGTGTCAGTTACGGTTTCTTGATTTTTCCCAAAATGATCTTTGATTTGAAATTTTTAATTAAATTTATTTCTATGAATACAGATTGTAACCGTTTTTAGAATTTAACAAAATCGTTAATTATGGTTAACATTAAGTTGTTTTTTTTTTTTTTCATCAAATGTCTGTTTCTTTTGTAACAGTTACAGGGATACGTTGTGATGTCACCGGGTTAAGAGGAGCAAAAATATTCAGCAAAAGAAAATTGATTAATGAGAGATCTTAAGAAACATATTTTATCGCATTTCAATCTATTTAAAAAATGTATTTTGAAATCGTCTTTACCTCGTTTTGAATCAGGAGAAAAAAAAGGTTAATTGGCCGGCCATCTTGTTCCCATAAAGTGTCCAATTACAATTCCAAACTTGTCATTTACTAGGATTATGTCCGAAAAATCGTCCCTGCCATTTAATATCTTCGAGATTGAAGCGATAAATTAAAAAATATCAAAAAATACTTAAAAAAAAAAGTACTTTAAGAAGTGGTTTCTGATAAGAAAATTTTTTTGCAATATATATTTTACCAAGCTAGATTTTTATAATCTTAGTTAAATTTTGAAAGTTTAGTTCTTCCAATTGTACTTTTCTTGTTTATTTGGTAGTTTTAATAGAAGTTGTTTTAAATCTTTTCTGTCTCAAAAAGTAAACAATTACTACGATTTGAAATATAGTCTTCACCAGTTAAAATACCCGAGCTGGAAGAGATAAATTACTTTATATCAAAAGGTACTTCTTTGAAAAAGTACCTTAAGGAGTTGTTTCTGGAAAGACAATTTCTCTAAAATAGATTTTTATAATTTTACTTACATTTTGAAAGTTTAGTTTTTGGTTGGTTGTTTGGTTTACGTGGCTGCCAGCTCCGCACAAGCATTCAAGATGAAACAATAAGATTCCGTTTTGACAGACCACTCCACTCGACAGTGTCAACCTGATCTAGGTCCGAATCCAGGCCTCAGGTTTGGAATAAGATACTAGATGCATCCCGTCGGATTAAGGTATATAGTTAGGTCGCCTAGACCTATCCTTGATACCTCCGAGAGATCATCTAATATGCTGTTGCCTAAGAACTGTGTCTCGAAAGGTGCAAAGCCGGGCAGTCGCAAAGAAAGTGGAAGACTGTTTCCTCTTTGCTATGATCCCGGTAACTACGGCAGAACTCATTGTGGGAAAGGTCTATCCTGCTAACGTGTCTCCCGATTACCCAGTGCCCCGTCAATACTGCGACAAGCCTCGAGATATCCCTGCAGTTTCTGTTAATTAGTTGTGTTGTGCTTTTAGCAAGGCCACATTTTCTTAGCCACCTTACACGTGCTCAACCTGCGCCACCTATCTTTAGCTTTCTGCCGGTAATAATTAAGAATGAAATTTCTAATATTGCCAAACGGCATGGCTACCAATTCAGCAGTGGAGACGTCCATAGCAGATCCAGCCCTGGCCAGTTCATCCGCCTGTTCCTTGCCCTGAAAGTTGCTATGTATGGCAACCCAGATGAGGGTAACGTCGGTCTGTCTACCTAGTCTGGATAACGCGTCTTTGCACTGGCTAACTAAAGTAGAAAAAGTAGTATATGACCTTAGAGACAGAAGTGCCGCTTGGCTTAGACACCCCTGTCAATCAAAACCCTACACGCCTCCCTTAATGCCAATATTTCCGCCTAAAATAAACTGGCTTCAACAGGAAGTCGGAATGAGAGCTTTCCAAGGTACTTCGAGAATACTCCAGAGCCCACACCGCAGATCATTCTTGATCCGCCAGTATACACCCTGAAGTTGAAGTCTTTTTCTATGTTTCCCCCCTTCCACTCCCGTCTGGATGGAATATGAGGTACATATGAGGTGCCATGTAATCGGTGGGTTTCCTCAGTGTCGGTGGTAACTGATCTAGGATTCTGGCATGACCATAGGTCCTTGATCTCCACTTCCCAGATGCCGCTAGTCTTGCCGCACTGCTTGAGGATGCAGCCAATACATGAAGGTCGATCGAAATCATGTTTAGCATAGCATTCAGAGCCTCTGAGGGACTAGTACGTAAACATCCAGTAATCCTGATGCAAGCAGATCTCTGTATCCTCTATAGTTGGTCTACCACATATTTCTTACTTGTGGCGGGCCACCATACTACCGTATGATTCGTAAGTTAATATGGGACGTGCAATTTCTGTGTACATCCATTTAAGCATGTTAGGGGTAAAGCCCCATATGGAACCAAACATCCTCCGACAGAAGTAATAGGCAAATGTGGCCTTTTTCACCCTGTATTGCACATTTGGTTTCCACGATAGCTTAGTGTCCAGGATGAATCCTATATTTTGCATTGTCCGATAGGGACAGTTCTAGATTATGCAGCCGAGAGAGTCTAAAGCTCTGGACTTTGGTCTTGTAGTAAATATTACCAGCTCCGTTTTGCTGGGGTTCTCTCCTAGACCACAACCTGTAGCCCATTTACTGAGTGTACCCAAGGCGCTGGACATGATATCGCTTATCACGTCCGTGAACATCGTCCGCATAAGCCACAATTTTTACTCAGGCAGCGTCAAGTCTGAGAAGAATTGTGTTAACTACGAGAATCCAAAGCAGGGGAGAGATCACCCCACCCTGTGGTATTCCTCTGCATGCCCATTTTGACTTTTCGCTGTTGCCTAATTTTGCGGAGACGTTTCTTGCCTTCAACATGGTGATAAGCCAGTTACTGATGTATTCCTCTACATCAAATGGTACTTTGTTTTAATGTTTTTCTTGTTATTTTGGTACTTTTTTATAGAAATTGTTTTAAATATTTTCTTTCCTATAATTCATTTATCCGTTAATACTTTTAGAATTTTATTTAACCCTTTTAAGTGCAAAATGTTTCTAAAGCAATAATTTTTAAAAATTATTTAGTTCTGCTTTAAGGACACAAACACACATGCAGACACACACACTCACAGTCACACGCTGGCATTACAATTTAAGCACTCAGTCTTAGACATACTCACACATGGTAACACATGTCAGCAAACGAATTAATCGAAGAGAAATGATTTATTTATGCTTTTGATGGCTGAATCCACTGCTACTTGACGCTTGAATGCCTTGTTAGCACCCAATTCATTCAGTGAGTACTACAACAACAACAACCATACGAAAAGGGTTAAATTTGTTTCGAACTGCGACGGGTAAAGAAGCACACATGAAAAGGATCCCTTAAGTTCCTTCAGTCGTCTCTATTAATTTATGGTTATTTAGTTAAAAATTTTACATTTTACACTTTATAGAGGCAATAAAAATTATATTTTAATTTTTTGGAAAAATAAAACAACCACTTAAAAGGGTTTTTATTGGTTTCTTAAATTTGTTAAGATGAAACACAAACTTATTGTTTTTCTTTTATTAATTTCTCAATCGATTTTTTTTATTTTTTTTTTTTTAAGAATTGAATTTAATTTTTATTTTTCAATAAAATTATAATTGTTTATATTTTCGCTTTTTAGCAAACAAAAACCTACCCCTTTCTTTTTGTACAAAGAGCACACATTTCTTTTGTTGCCAAAAAAATAATTCAAGGGTCTGGGAATTTTGCTTCGATGCATTTTATTGCATTTTTATTGCTGCATATTCCCTTTTGGTTTTCATGAGCAAAATAACAAAAAAAAAAAAACAAAAAAAAAAAACAAACGAAATATTCAGTGAAAATCTTTTGTATTTCTTTTTTTTGTATTTTGACTTTATTTTGATTTGTTTTGAAATTTCAATGATTGATTTCAATTGTTTTGCAAACATGCAAAAAGTGTTTCATTTTATGGCAGCTTCTATTTTTTTTTAGCTGCTTAATTCGTTTCAGGAAAAAAAAATATTAAATTTCTTTGATGGAATTCCAAGTTTACGAGTTTCACTTTTTATGGGTTTGTTATTTTTTTACGATCCAGGTTAGTATGGCTCTTTACTTTTCTTCCTTTTCCTCCTTTATTGGTTCAGTGTTAAATGACAGCTGCATTAGAGTGGTTTATTTTCTTCGTTTTGCCAAAGATTTTCAAACAAATCATTATCTTAAATAGAAACAGTCATATAAAACTACTTTAAAAGTTCATAAGCTCTAAAACTGTTTGGTCGGAGTATGAGAGACAGGGAAAGACAGCGAGAGAGAGAGAGTGTGTATTTGAAGGTTTCATTTATTTTGAAATCCGTTTAAACTAAATTGTGTTGCTTGCCACAACAATATTTTTCATTTTTTTCTACTTATTTCTTATTTTCTAGTTTTATTTGCATTTATTTGTTCAATACCCCTGGCAATCATCAATCTCTGTCGCTATTTGTTGTCTACTAGAAGCCAAAAAAAAAAACAAAATAAACATGTAATATTCTCTATAACTTGTTTTCTGTTGTTTTCCATGACGCGCTCAGATATAAAAAAACACCAAAAAAATTGTAGTGAATAAAATCTGAAATTTCTCCCAAAAAAAAGTAAAAAAAAACAGCAGAAAAAAATGCATGCATTTAAATTAGACATTTAAGTCGGTGTTGTTCCACCCACCCACCATCCATCCGTTCGCCAAAAACAGTTCGTTACATTAACTGTCAACTTTTAACACAGCACGCTATTCGTTTGAAATTCATGATAACAACGACACCGCCACCACCAACAACAACAAAATCATGCATAATTTGGTTAATTTTTTTTTTGGTTTCGTTCAGCCAATATTTTTTCTTTTTTCTTGGAACATGTTTTTAATAAAATTTGCTACCGGTTGTGGTCTTTTGTACTAATTTTTTTTATTATTTTCTATAATCAATATGGAAATTAAAATACTGTAGAGTATTTTTTATGTCCTAAAGTCTCTATTAACTGACCGCTGCTGGTTGGACAAATTGTTGTGTACACCCAAGACTTTTTAAACGCGGTGGAAATGGAACTAAGAAAATTGTGCAAAAAATATAATGTAAGAACCCCATGCAGCATGTGGAAAATTTAAGGATGGATTTCTTATCTTCAAAAAAAATCGCAATGGTTGGAAAACCTCTAATCACCCTGTACAACAATTTTAAAGATTTTCTAAAATTACCGGTTAAAGTTTTCCAGCTCTGGCCTCAGCCTTACCTCATATCGGTATATAAACCTATGTTTTCTTTATATCTGAGGTGTAGTATGTGTTTAGCAACTTTGTACGAAATATTATCGCATATATATTTGTAGAACATATTAACCCTCTAACTGCTCCGAATAATGGTATTTTATAGCTTTATTCTAACAAATCGTAAAAAACACATTAAAAAAGTAGAGAAGCGGCGATGAAATTTTCTACAAAAATGTTGGCCATAAAATTTCCTACAAAGTTGCTGGCCAGATCCTACACCTCAGATGTAAAGAAAACATAGTTTTATATACCGATATGCTGCAAGAACTGGCCAGAGCTTTAATCACCTCTGAAATAAAATTCCGATGTGAATTTTCCAAATGCCGAAACACGTGTATTTTTTTGTTGTCTCCTCTACCGGAATAAAAAAAAAATTACATATTAAATCGGTCTATAAATTGAAAAGTTTTAAGATAATCCAAAATATTTTGCATTGATTTTCAAAAAAAAAATAATTGCAAAATACCTTAAAGCAAACTTGTGCAAACAAAAAATTACAAAAATCGATCTATAAATGCAGGAAAAATATTCCCCGAAATTGAAATGGAGAAGTTATACGATAAATAATATTTTTAAGGGAGCGTGAAATAACCTGCCGTCTTAATCGTTGATAATTGAAGAATTGAATGGGCTATTCCGTCACGACTTCTGCGTTCACGGATACAACGATTATTTATGGCACCAAGTTGCAAGCAAATTTCTTCAAATAAAAAAAAAATATTTGATTATTAGTCCCTTAATACAGAAGTTTTGCGATAATCAAGATTTTTTGGGGAAGAGCTGCGATTTGCCAAACAATTTAATGGAATTCAATTTCAAGTAACGCCTTTGAAATAAATTTATGAAAACAGATTAATAAATGCTCGAGATATGGAGGATCTAACATTAATAATATATAACCAAAGAATTGACAACCTCCTTCCTTGTTTCAAGTCGGTTCTTCCATTTTAAGAATATTTGAACTTCGTCCTCATCATTTCATATGTTCACGTTATTCTTTATAAGATCTGAGCAAACGAAATCGTGCAAGATCAAAAATTTCTTGCAAAAAAAAAAAAATATGTGTGGTGTCGCGGGACACCAGATAGGAACGAAGTTACTTATTATAAAAATATTAATTTCAAGTTCTATTCGAGGTATAAAGAATATAATTATTCGGGTATACATTCTTTATTATGACTTTTTTATCGATAAAAATCAAAAATAAGATTTTATAGTGTGGTTTATTTGCACAGATATATGAATATTAATATTTTATTTGTATAGTGGGTGTCCATTCCCCTCGTTCTACCGCCCCAAAAAATTGCTGGAAGTTATGTCTTGTTCTTAAAGTAACACACGCCGTATTTTGATACATTCCGTTCTTTAGTTGCTCAGATATGTTAATATTAATATTTTATTTGTATGGGCGATGCCCCTCCCCTTTCCAAAAAAAAAAGAAAAAAGCCTATTTTACTTTCCCGGTCATCAGTAATATGGTTATGAAATTTCAAGACGATCGGTCTTACCGTTTGGCTTAATATAAGGGGCTGTGCACATATTACGTAACGCTGTTTTCACTAATTTTTTAGTACAAAATTTTCAATCCGTAACAAATCTTTAACCCAACTGGAGCGTTACATAATATGTGCACAGCTCATAAGGAACTTCGTTCCAAAAAGTAATTTCTTCATCTTCTTCTTATTTCAAAATCTTGTAAGAAAAATATGAGTAAAGATGGAGTCGAATATATGTACTTCAAGGACATTCGAAAAATTTTTAAACATTATTTTTTATTTAATTTTTTTTTTTTGTAAATTCCAGCTGCCTTGAATTTTAATAAATTTTAGGTCGCTTTCGATTATTTCCACAAAAAAAAATCCCTTGAAAAATAAATTCCCATATAAAATATACAATAAAAAACAAAGCATCATCATTAACATCATCATGATCACCATCATCATATATTTTAACATAATTAAGCTCAAGTGCTGGTCATCTCAACTAAACTGGATGGACGGTCACCCAATTGAATTTAATTAAATGATGAACTTTTTGATCTTAATCATTAACAAAAAACTAAACTAAATCTATATTAGAGTATTTACAAAAAAAAAAAAAAACAATTTCCTGATTTCCATGAATTTACACAAAGGAATGGTCACAAAAAAAAAAAAAAGAAAAAAATCTCATTTTGCTTTTGTAACACTTGAATACCGGTCATGCATTCATTTTTCCATTTTTGCGCACAAAAGCTGGACACGCGTTATGCTAATTGTCATAATCAATGACATAATGATGGCCGTCCCTCATTCATGCTAATTGAGACAGGATACTTTTAATAACAATAATAAAAATTGGACTATAACAATTTCAGTTATTGGTTTCAGTTGCAAGAAAATTAATGCAAAAGTGAAAATTGATTTTATGCTAAAATTCTAAATCGAAAAATGCTTTTATCACAATTCAAGTTAAACATATTAGTGGTCCTGGAATGCCTGCCTGCCAGCCATCAATTTATCCATCCCATCATTTATGGGGAGTATGCTGCTCAAAAACAGCTTTATTATAATTAAAATGTGAAAATCAAGCATGACGAATATGACGAATAATAACTATTGACACAGAGGCAGAGAGATTCAAACAAATGCAAAAAGAAAAAAAAAACAAGAAGAAATAAAATTGATACAAATATTAGTTAAAATGAAAAATTATCCTGAAAAAATCCTGCGTGTCTGTTTGATATAGTAACCATGTGACATTTTGATTTTATTGATTGTTTGTTTGTTTGTTTGTTTGTCTCTGTCGTTGTTTTTGTTTTTGAAGTAGGTACTAAATGTCCTTTATTGTTTGTTAGTTATTTGACTAAATACCCGCCAGTTTTGTTGGTAACAGTCACGTGCTAGATTATGGGTTGTCATGACAATAAAATCTCGCAGATTAATCCAGCATTAGGATTATTTAGTACAACATCATGAAAATCTCCTCGCGTGTGATTTTAAGAGTGTGTGTGTTTGTGAAAGTGTGTTGAATACGAGGATCACTGTGTTAAGCGCTAATTTGATACACTTTTTGTCTTTGAAAATTGTTTTGTGTTTACAAAATAATTTTACTGGTTGCAACGAAAAATCTCTGCATTAAAATATTGAAAAGGGTATTTGTTTTTTCTTATTTGGCCGCTGTGTGTAAGAGTGTGTGAGTGTATGTGTTTGTGTTTTAGGTAAAATGAAAAATCGAGCAAAGCTAAATTGAAAACGTGTCCTTTGTATGACAATGTAGGGAAATTAGAGCAGCTCATTAATAAAGGGAATTGATAAAGTTATCAAAAAATAATGTTTTATGTTTATTTTTTCTCACACAAAACAAAAAAAAAAAAAAAACAAACAAAAGAAAGAGTTAAAAAAAATTTTATTTCGAAACACTTTTAAAAGTTGCTTTTTCTTTCTTCACTACTTTTGTTGTTTAAGTTTTTTATTTCACATTTTTATTTTGCTTTTTCTAAAGACCCTTTTAAATTTGGACAATAATTTAAATTCTTTTAAAATCCTTGCACGTGATCTTGTTGAGTTGATTTTAAAAAAGATTTCTTAAGGCCACTTGAATTTTTATGGAAACACACGTGCGTGTGCTTGGTTTTTTTTTGTTTTCTCATTGCAATTCATGCGCCAATTGTGGCACAACATGTCCGGTTTTAAGTTTGCCAGCAGGATGCCAACAAAACAAAAAACACGAAATAGAAAAATTTACAAATGTTTCATGTGTAATTTTTAACAAGCGTTTAATATTCGAAAAACAAATCACGTTATTTGAATAAATAAATAAATCACTTTATCGCCAAATTAAATGTTAAAAATATTCGATATAAATTTTACAATTAATTAAGTTATCGATAGCAACTTGGCAGAAATAAAATGCAAAACTCGAAGACTAGAGATTCATTTCGTTTTGTGCTTAAAATAGCAATTTGGGTTAGATCAGTTTAGATTAAAACACTTCCACTCATGTGTGTGAAAATATATATGAAGAGTTAAATATGTTTCGATGTAACGATACATTAATGTGAAATAAAGGATATTTTAGGTGGCATTTCATGTCAATTCTTCATTGGCCAAAATCTCTAAGAGATCGTATGGATGACCTATAACATTTTTGAATTTATGTCAATAACTTAAAGCAAAAGAAATTACAAATTAAATATAATAAAACTAAATAAATAGACGACGATTACTTAAGCCAAAGTAGTTTATGGCTTTCCAACATTAACGTATACGAGTATCTGTCTTAAGTACGTAATTAAGCCTCATCTGTTTATTGATTTTAGCCAGATATTTATTTATATGTATGGCTGAGTGGTATAATTATCAACTTCCGTGTTTAGCCAACAACACCACACACCACTGACCTCAATTCCACAAAAAAAAAAAAAAAAAAAAAAAAAAAAAAAAAAAACAAATCTAAAACACGCCCGACCAGACCTCCTTTGAAATTTATTACGAATAAAACGTCAACGACGACATTAGCAAAACAAAAATAAAACAAAGTAGGGGAAAAACTAAATTTCAAGAAAAACAATTTGAAATTCCATATGGCAAAAAAGTAAAAGTGAAACGCAATATACAGACAACAATTAGTGGAGAAATCAAATATCAAAGTGAAAACATGTAAATGGCATTTCTTTGTTTTCCTAAAGGCAACAATCCACTTTTTTTTTCTAAAATAACAAAACTGGCCACAAATAATAGTTTTGCACAAATAGTCCGAAAAAAAGAGTATGAGGATAAAACTAATATTGGATTTTTGTTGTCGTTCTTTCTTCTATTGCCAACATGATTAACTAATAAAGAAATTCTTTGAACAGGGGAAGGGGGGTTTTACCATAATTAAATTCCTGATTAGCTCATAGTTATTCGGCACAAACGTTTCACAACAAAGAAAGAAAGTAAAAAAAAAAAAAGAAACATACAAAATTCTTAAGAATACTTAAACATTTTCTCACGTTTTATTTAAAGAAAGTAACAATTCTGCTACCCTAACTTTTTCTAACAAATTACTTTGTTTGCAATAACAATAAATACGAAACAAAGTTTTGCCAAAAATATTGTTATTTGCAACATTAAAAATAAAATCAAAATAAAAATTAATCATCTGAAATTGTTGCAAAGAAATTTGAAAGTTGAAAAACCCTTTTTTTTCATTTAAACGGAAAACAATTTGAGAAATCTTGAGAGTTTTAAAAGTACTAATTTTTCCACTACAGCGATTGCAAACAAAAACCATTAAAATTTCGGAAAACACAGCAGAAACACTTAAAAATTAAATAAACACGCATTTACAACATACGATTTTACAATAATAGTATCAATAAAAATCAATGAAATTTGTAATTTATAGTTTATTGACAAACGAACAAACAAATAAACGAACAAAAATGAAAAGAAAACGAAAACAATCGCACATACTTTTTACACATTTTACACTGCTCGAAGTACGAGTATTTAAATGGTGGCACAAAATTGTTTTGAAAAACCCAATAAATCCATTCCAAAAAGGGTTACTGTGAAAATTTCTGTCACACACGCACAGCGCTAAAAGTCATAAAAAACAATTTCGTATGCCACTACAAAGCAGAACACGACCAAAATTTGACATAAGTGTTGCTGTTGCAACAACAACAACAACATTAGCAACACTTTTAAGTAATCGTATGTGTGTGTGTGTGTGTGTGTGTGTGTTATGTAAGTATTTAAAAAGTCATACGTGCCCATGGAATAAAATCTATCCTTTTTTAAAAACAAGCAGCCAGCATCTATGTACGTATTGACATGTGTGTGGTTGCGTGTGTGCGATAGGTTGCCCTTATCTCTTTAATTATCATGTAAACAAGGACTCAGTGAAAAGTTTAGTAGAAAAAGGCAACTTCGGTCATCAGGTAAAACGGTTTGCAAAATTATTATCAAAAGTAAAATCACGGGATTTTATAACTTTTAATATAAACTTTAATGGATCTGATTCGAATGAAGTGATTAAAAGAGGTGGACAACAATACCGCCCAATGAGACAAAGAACTGAATAGTAGACTTAACTGCAACTAGAGTTAGGCCCTAACTAGAGCTCTCAGCATCTCAGTAGACCCAACGACTTTCGATTGTAACTGACTAATTTAAAAGAGAGTGCTGCTGGTAGAGCTTTAAAAGCTTGTGGAGTATTGCAATAGGAAGCTCGCACAAAAGAAAGAAAAAAATTGGCACAGAGCTCCATTTGTGTCCAGAATTATCTTACAGAAAATGTCACGTTTTTAATGTTAGTACCTTCACCCTAGAAATTTCGAGTCTAGAAATAAAAACGGCAGATAAAATGCACTAAAGTCTACAGTTTAAGCTGTTGGGGTCACAGGTCCATCACTACATAACAAATAAAATGAGACATTTCACGACTGACTAATATCCTAAAATCCGTCGTTAATAAAATATTTTGTGGAAAAACTTGAAAATGTCTCTATAAATTAACAATTAATTTTTAAATTTCTTTTTACAATATTTTCCAAAATGTTTTTACATTTTTAGATAAAAAAAAATAACTATTAAGAAGAACAAAAAACCTGACATCAAGTGGTGATGTTAACACCCACCAAAACAATTCGATACATTCAATTCAATTACGAATATTTTCCTGGAGTTGTTTTAAAGATTTTCATGTTTTTCTCTATTTTTATCAAACATTTGATAAATTTGAATTTAATAAAGAAAAATGCGTTTTTTTCGTGTTCTTGTTGTTGTTGGTAAAGAAAATTAATGATGATATTTTTTTTAACAAAGAAAATTTTATTAAAACACATAAAATTAGTAGACGATTTGTGAAGATATCAATGTTGTAAGACATTCTTTTTTTCTTATTTTCTATTTTTCTTCGTGGTTTGTTTGTGTAAAACTTTTGAAGAAAAATGTAAAAGTAACGCCTTTAATCTGTAGGAATTGGGGGAAATAAAGAAACTATCGATGCCCTTTCACCATGGTGATATACAGCGTTTATGATTAATTGTGTTGTTCGGAGTTTTTTTTGGTTGGAATGGAAAACAATGCAGTTCTTTATGCTGCACTAAAACACGAACCAAATTGTTAACAATTGCGTATTTGATAGGAGTCTAAAGGAAAGTTGTTGTTGATGGTTGTTGCTTGGTGTTTTAGTTTTTTAAGAACATCCAAAGACCAAGAAGCAAAATGTATACGTACTTGTACGTTCGTCCGTACAACAAATGGAAGACAAAGTTTTGGGGAAAGCAAAAAAAAAAACCACTATGGCGACATGGAATAGAGTCAATTATTACTCTAATGCACGGAGGCATACATACGCAAGCATACAAGTACTCATATTCACTTTACAAAAGGTATGATGATGCAGTGTTGTCAATGTCCTGCTGCGCTATTATTTGTCTTTTTTTCGTTCGTTTATCGTTTTTTTTACAAACGTTAGATGTGTCGTCGTTGGTGCTGTTTGTCTTTTTCTTTTTTTTTTGTGCTGGGCAGACAAATAGACGAAATGCTTCAATGGTTTGTCGAATATTGTTCATGGAGTTTGTTGTAGTTGTTTTTGCTGTTTAATGATGACTGGACGTTTAAAATGTTGTTGCTGGCTCGCAATCTAGCTGGCTGGCCTGGCTGCCTTGGTGATTTTATTCTATTCTATTCTTTCCTTTTTTTTTTTTTGTTTTGGTTGAAGTATAAATTGCTTTACGGCGTTTGGGTCATTAACGGAATTGAAAATAGACAGTGTTCTGTTGTTTTTTTGCTTATTATTCTTCATCTTCATTTTTCTAATAATCGTACTTCTCGACTTTCGAGCTAGAGTTTATCAAAATGTACAAGAGTTGCTACGCAGTGCTGGCTGTCTGTCTGTCTGTCTTGCTCTTCTTAGGTAGTTGTAGACAATGTTGTTGCTACGTGTGGCCATTAAATCAGTGCCACTTATTAGTAGTTGCAAGATAATTTATCCAACTGTGTATCATCTGGTTAGTTGGTTGTTGTGTTCTGTTCTTATTTTCCCCTTTTTGCTGCTATGAAAGTGTGTGAGCCTCATTAGTTACCCATCGAGTTAAGGAGTGTTGTTGTTTTTTTTTCTTGTCAGGGAGGTTTATGGTTGTGAGTTTATTTCTTTTTTTGTACAACAAAATTAATCAATTTAATAACAAATTCGTTGTTAAACCTCAATGTTTCTTAAGTTAAAAGACAAAGCGTTTCCAAAATGTAAGTAATCTGCATTTTACAAAAAAAAAAAAAAAAAAAAAAAAAAAAAAAATACAACAGAGGAAACAAATGTGCTCGACAAAGTGCACTGTGTGCTTACATAACCTCATACCTTTGTTTCCTTTAAAACACCCAAGTCATACAATGAAAAATGTTAAAAATGTGTTTGTAATTTCCGTCTCTATTTCCTGGAGTCGAGAGGGTGTGAACTTTACTAATTAATTTTCTGATGTTGCAAATTTCAAAATAAACGTCACAGTGTCATTGAGTGTTACTGATAGAAAAAAAACCATATTACCGCCAGCCTCTAAGTATAGCAATCGGTCAAACGCCTGTTGACCATTTATAAAAATTAATGTTTTGCCAATGTGGCCAAGAAGAGATAAAATTGGTGGCATGTTGCTGCTGGTGGTGTTTAGCATACCTGAGAGCAAAAACAAATGTAATTTATTCAAAGCTGCGTTTCTATTTTCTATCTTCCTTTTAAAAAATATTTTTCTGAAATTTTTTTTTTTTTGCACAAAATTTTGTAAAGAGTCGTTGCTGGATTAGCCAACGGAGAGGCTAAGATTTTAAATTGCAATTCATATAAGTTAAAGTCAAGTTATTACAGAAATAAATTATTAAGAATATAAATATTTCTTTCATAAAATTTTCTAAAAATGTTGGCCATATTTTTGTAATTGAATATTTTAAAATATATTTAATCCTTTTAATTTTTCACTTACTGATAAAATCTTTTTAAAGCCGAAAAAATCTCCTGCTTCGTCATGCATTTTTTTATCCTGCTTAATTTTAAATAACCGCAAACATTAAGAAATATCCAGGCATTAATAGATAAACATCAAAGACCAATATGTCATCACAATTA
The DNA here is from genome assembly GCA_947311025.1 of Lypha dubia. Lineage (NCBI taxonomy): Eukaryota > Metazoa > Arthropoda > Insecta > Diptera > Tachinidae > Lypha > Lypha dubia. Next base: position 30,225,137 of record OX371263.1, on the reverse strand, counting down.
AACTTTTACAAATTCTAAAGAGTCATGGCCCAGACAATATGAAATCATGCCGAACAAAAAAAGCATAATCTTTAAAGAGACTAAATGAATGAATTGAATGAATGGTTGTATAAAAGACTCTCTCTCTAAAGGGTTAAAATATTTAAAAGGTTACGGTTAAATACCATTTGTTTAACCACAATCATATAATAATGTTAAGTCATCATAACTTTTGGTTGCCAGGCAAAAGTCAAAGACAAAAGACGCAACACACTACACAGGACACGATAGATAAACTCAACACCAACCCACTTACAGTCAACTCGGCTAAAATGTTGTGGTGGTGCAGCAACACCAACACCAACAGCCAGCCAAACAAACAAAAAAGTAAAAGCAAAAAGCTTTCAAACCTAAATATGATTTCGCTTTTATAAAATAGACAAAAAAAAAATTAAAACTAATAAAGTAAACATCTGTGACAAATGATCTATTTGCAGAGATAACACCGACTTTTTTTATTGACACTGTCACTCACTCACTTGCGGTTTCGTTTTTGTATCAGTCATTCATTTATTGTTGTGGTGTATTTGGCAACTTCATACTTTGAACAGAACAGAACAGAATAGAATATAATGTTTGCTTGCTTGGTTGCCTAATAAAATTTAATGAAAATAATTATGCAAACATTTCATACTCATTCATACGAGCGCTAATTTGTTAGTTATCTTTATAAAAAAATCGGAAACAGCAACCGAAACTCTTAAAATTTTTTGGTTAATTTTAATTGTGACTGTTGGTTTACCTACCTTTGCCTTCTGTGAACCCTTAATCTAACAATTACACTTGAAAAAAAGAGTGTTAGATTTATTGGTCAAGATAAAAGTGTTTGAAAACAAACAAACAACAACAAATAATATATGTATGTATGTAAGATTAAAATTACAGTCTCTAAATATGTCGCGACTTGCAAAGTTTTTGGCTGCAATTCACCACCAATGTTTGGTGGTCAGTCAGTCACTCTGTGTAGTTATTTCGAAAGGTGAGGAATTTTTTAACGCCTACAATTATTTTAACAAATTAAACAAGTTTTTTTCTTTCATAAACGTTTAACATTTTCTTTTTTTTTTTTTTCATTAGAAAAGGTTTCTTTGTCAATTGTCATTAAATGTTTGTAATTGTCCAACAAGAATTAGCGCAACATATGCGGGAACATTAATTAAATTTTATGGTAACAGTTGTGTTGTTTGGTTGATTGCTTGTTGTATCCATACAATCAAATTAGCGATAAGAACTTTAAAATTACAGTAGAAAAAGTTTGCAAATCGCTTTTATTTGTTAATTTTTTGAAAAAAGCTGTAAAGGAAACAAATTAATGTCAATTTATAGAAATGACTGCAACATACACCACAAACACAGGAGGCATTTGTAATTTAAAGTTAAGTGGTTTTTGGAAAATTAGACTAGACTGTTGTTTAATGTCCAGGCATTTAGATCAAATTCAGTTGAGTTTTTATTTTGAGGAAAATGTCTCCACAGAAAATTACCCCAAATATGAAAAATGTCCCAAAATGTTGTATTGACGGGCCTGTTCGTAAATGCATCACTGTGCTGCATAATGTGATTATTTTGCACTGTCACTGCTAATCAGCTGCTGTTGCTTATGCTTCTTTTTGCGGATTTTACTGTTTGCATTTATGAACGAAAAAATATAACAAATATGGAAAAGTTAATGATAAATTTAATTTTTGAGCTGGAAGATAAAACTAATGATGTAAAATTATCTAATCTACAAAAAAGAAAAACGTTAAGAAATAATAAAAAAAAAAACAAATAATAAAATAAAAAATTTAACACATACTCATCCGTTGCATCAGCCATTTTTATGATAAGTATTTTGTGTTTATTTGCGCATAATATACTTCAGCGATGCATTTTTGAACGCATATCTTTTGTAGAGGTACCACTGTTTGCATATATGAACGTATTGCGCATAATATGCAGCGCAGTTTTGCATTTACGAACAGGCCCGACAACAGCAACCTGAACTTTTGGGCAATCTTTCCAATTTATTGGGGGATTTTTTATTCTTAAATTTGGGGCCATTTTTCCTTTTTATCTTTGATTTTGGGACCATTTTTCATTTTAACTTGGGAAGTAAAAAATTAAAAATGGCTCCAAGCATAAGGCCGTGCCGCACTATCCTACACAGTCGCGCGATATGCCAAATATGACATGTGAGCTAAAAATGTATGGTAGTGTGGACTAAAAATGCAACTGTGTGACAGATTTTTTGGCAAGTCGTGCGATTTGTAAAATTTTATGAAAATTTTCATAAAATGATAGTTTTTATGAGATCAGAGGAGTATTTATTGTCAACCAGATGTTTTGGCATCAGATTTGTTTGATAGTGTGGCACCTACAACACCATTTTGAAACGATTTTTTAAAGTCGGTCAGATTTTTGCAAGATTTTCCTGTGAATGAATCGTACGATTGTGTAGGATAGTAAAGCACGGCCTTTAACTATAACATGGCCTGCGAGCGGGCTTAAGGTTTTTACATTTGGAGCTGCGGTAGTTCCCAAACGGCACTGCTTACTATATTCTGCCTTCTATTAGGTACTTAATTGATTTATTATCAAAGAATCTTAATATGACAAATGGCCCCAAAATAGATAAAAATTATCCAAAAAAATATTGTTTTTTTTAATGGAAATACTTTGGTACAATTTTTAATTATTCATTGGGGCCATTTTTCTAAAGTAGGTAAAATGGCCAGTGAAATGTGCCTTCAAAATAAAAATTATCCCAAAAAATTTTTATCTTTTTATTGGAAATATTTTGTTACCATTTTTAGTTTTTCATTGGGGCCATTTTTTTCAAGTAGTTAAAATGGCCACAGATAAAAATGGCCCCAAAAATAAAATTATATAAAAAAATTATGTTCTATTGAATGGAAATATTTTGGTACCATTTGAAATTTCTCATTGGGGCTATTTTTTCTCAAGTAGGTAAAATGGCCACAGTTAAAAATGTCCCCAAACTAAAAATATGTCCCCAAAATCGAAAATAACATTTTATTTTAGCATGAAGTTGTTAACGAATTCAAAATTTTAAACTATTTTTCTGCAAATCTAATTTTTTTTGGAGTTATGACACTATTGCGGCAAAGGCTCGATATGTTCCATTTAATCATTAAATCAGGGATCCCCACACACATACATTCACATTTATATTTGTGTTGGTTGTTTGATTTTGAGCGTAATTTATTTTTCTCTCCTTGCATTAGGGTTGCCAGGACATATTTGGTGCTGTCCCCGAACAAATTAAAAAAAATTAACACAAATTGCCACATGTGATATAAATACATATATTAAAAATACTATTTAATTTGTTATTTTATTTTGTACTCAAATAAAGACTTAATGTTTCCTGTTTAACGAACCTTCGATTCTGCGAACATCGCATTTAACGAACACACCAGTTTGCTCCATTGAGTACCTTATATAGCGAATAAAAAATACTTTCATGTGCCCAATTTAGCGAACAAATAAGATTCATAATTTTAGTATAAGAAAGCATAATGTGAAGTAATTTCTAACTAAAAACAAAGTAAGTAGCAATAAGTACCTCTATTTTAGGTTTTGTTTATGTAGCATTTTTGTTTGATTATGCTGCAATGATCAGTTACGCATATTCTTTCGTGGTGTAAACGTAAAAACAAAAAAAAAAAAAGACACTTTTTTTAAAGAAAAACTAAAAATTTTTGGATGATTACCAAAATGGATTGTGAATTGTAGATTTGTGCAAAAACTATGGCTTAAGAAAATCGACAGTATGTACGATCTTAAAATCAAAACAAAGTTTATAAAAAATGCGAAAAGTACAAACCTTGGATTTAAAAATAGGGAAGCCATGAGGCCCCCTCAAGGTGACAAGGTGAATTTTCAATAATGGAGAAACAACTGTTTTGGTTTCTACGGCAACGAAATTGAAACATGCCTGTTTCTGGTGCAGTTCTTCAATTCAAAGCCAAAGAAATTCATAGAATGCTTTATAGTGGAGATTTCAATGCAAGTCACGGTTAAATAATTTCTTGCCGAAAATAATTTGCCGTTAAATGCTGTTTTACCTCTGGATAATGCGCCGTCTCATCCTCTGGCAGAAGTAATGGTAGAAAAAACACCCAGAGGAAAAATTTGGGTGCTTTATATGCCCCCCAATGTTACACTCCTGATTCAACCAATGGATCAGAATGCTATTTGTTTGCTTAAGTTGCATTATAAAAATAGGCTCTCATCAATATTTAACCAAATAATGTCAATTTCTCAACTTTATTGCTTTTAAGATAACTTCAGGAAGATGCCACAAAACAAAATATTTTTGTTCTAAAAAAACAAACATTACTCGACAAATTTTTTATGTAAAATTTTCAAGGAAATTGAAAATGAATTTGAACCTATTTTTTATTAAAATTATTTTAGGTTTTATGCTACCAGTGTAATGAATTGTATCTTTTTTATTTTTTTTAATATATCATACAGATCTCATAACATATTTCAAAATAAACGGCAAATAATAAAGTTCTAGTTATTTATTTATTCATAACATGGGTACTAGATATAAGTATGACATATAACGAACTTTTCAGTTTAACGAACAGGCATGACAAAGTACTGGTATGTTAAACCGGAAAACTATATATATATACATATATATAAATAATTAGTTTCTTATTAGTTTTGTACCTTAATTGAATTCTAAAATGTTAAAATAACATAATAACCTTTGTTATTTATTATTGTAATGTTGTTCTTGATGTTGATTTAACAGAGTATGTAAATTGAATTCGTCTTGTTTATTATTTACATTTATATAGAATTGCAAACATATATTGCATAAGTATGTATGTATGTTTATTAGGGTGGGTCAATTTGTTCGGGACCGAAAAACATAACAAAGCGTATAGCAAGGTCGTAATCTACGGGAGATTCTAAGAACTTTTCCCAAAGAAACCATGGTTCTAAAATCAAAATCGACCTTCCGGTTTTTTAAGAGAAAATCGGTGCTCAGGACATCAGTTTGACTATTGTTATTGTAACATAAACCTCCAAAACCATTATTTGGGTAAATAATTTTCTATAAATGAGGACAGATATAGAAAGCTGAGAAAATTTCCATTAAAATAAGCCGTCTTCCAGCGTTACAGGTCAACTATTCACCAATTGCAATGAATATTTCCAAAAAAATCCGCAAATAATGCTATATTTTTGGAAATATTCATTGCAATTCATTGCAATTGGTGAATAGTTGACCTGTAACATTTAACGAAGCCTTAACAGACACTTCAATACATTTTAATAAACCGACCGCGATTAACAGAATTTTGTACTCTCGTGAGTTATTTTATTATTTTTATTTATGTATGAATACAATCGAATGGACTCTATTCCGAAAATAATTTAACACTTGCAATATCTAGACAATAATTACAACAAACAGTTTGCACATACATATTTGATTATGATATTTTTTATTAAAGAAAAACACTTTCATTCATTTCAAATTATTAAGACAAATTTAGGTATTTGATAAAAAAAAACATTTAGAACAAATAACACTCTTTTCTTAGCTATTACTTTATTCTTACATATTATTAAATACATAATACATGCAGATATGTACATATGTATGTACGTATGTACATAGGCATACATACAATATTTAACAAACACTAGTAGCAAATAATTTACTAGATTTTGATTGCATACAGATACCTACAAATTCGTGTTGCTAACTTTTATTAAACTTAATTTTCACTTTATTTATTCGAACACTAAAAGAAAGAATTTTGTGAATTTATTTTAGCACTTGTTGTAATTAATTGGAAAAAAAAAACACAAAACAAAACCACTAAACGCTTCACATTAACACTTATCACACGGACGATCTAAAGAAAACTGAAGCTATCAAAAGAATGTCAAGGTGAATAACCGATGAGAGTTGAGTGAATTTACAGATAAATAGGTGGAATCTGTTTCCATTATGAGAAAGATACATATATTCGGAACATATTTTTATAAGTTACCAAGTTTTCTAGGTAAAGGGGGTATTTTAGTTGTAATAATTGGGTCTTATTAATTTCACATATACATGTGTGTATGTATGTATATATGACTTTGTACTGATGTGGCTCTATTTTTAATAGACTCAAAGCGACCGAATTTTTTTTTTTTAAGAAATTTTCCCTATATCTTCTTATGTATGTATATATAAAACTGATTTAAAAAAAAAGTATTTTCAATAAATTTCTGTAATTTTTCGCTTCATGACAAATCATTGTTATATTATATATTTAAATTCATTCATATTTTCCTTACAACATGTTGTTTTTTTTTTTCATGCAGTTTGTGGAAGTTTTTTTTTCTTTTTCATCGTCTGCTTTTTAAGCTTGAATATATTTATGCCTGCACGCACATATGTACGTTGATTGGCGATTTCTGTTATTTTTATGATACGATTTGGACATAATAATTTTGATGTTGTTTCAAATAACAGTAAAATTGATTGAACTGGGAATTTTCAGTGTCCATACGGACAATGTTTCTACTGAAGAATATCGCAATTTACAATTATCGTATAGAAATTAATCCCGAAGCATAAGTTTGTCTTGAAAAGTTTCTAAAGAATACTTATTTTTATAGATCAAAAATTAACGGGCAATTATTTTTTTTTTCAAATTGGTTTAAAATGGACACTTTTGCTGGCAGAACATTATATTACAGCAAAAATTTTCAACTATACAAAAATTCCTTAATAGATATTTCTTGCTATAAAAAATAATATTACGAAGGGACTTTCTTTTACAGAAAAACTATGTGACAGACACTTTTTCTATAGAAAAGATCTTAGCGAACTCGTTTTCTATTGGGAAAAATTTTGAGGTATATTTTCTCTTCAGAAAAAGAGCACCCAACTAATATTTTTCTTCAATGCAAAAGTTTTCAAAGAATATTTTTACTGTAAATCCACACCAGTCTGATAAAAAACAAAAGTCCTCCACGAATATATTTTTAAAAATATTTTTATACTTTTAATAAAATTATGGCACAAATATGCTTGTGCAATCATTTTCTTAAAGGTTAATTAGTCTATTGATTACAACCCATATATGAATAACAGCTATTGACTTTTGATTAAGAATTTTTGAAGTAAATACCTGATTGATTATTTAATTTTTGTAAGAAAATAATTTAAATAAAGACTTTAAATGTTTCTCTTTATTTTAAGTAACCCAATTACTTCTTTATTAGAAAAAAAAATTAAAAATTCAGTGAATGAAAAATAATATTGTATTACATACTTTTAAGTCTTTTAAACTGACTCTTTTTTTACAGGAAAATTTCTTGAGAAACTATTTTTCTATATCTACAAACAATTCAATACATCAAATTCCTGTCACACTTTTTCCATAGGAAACATTTCGAGCTGAATAATACTGCAAAATAATACAAATTGGAAACCAAGAATTTCTTTTATAAAATATTAGTTGTGTTACAGCTAAAAAAAAAGACGTGTGGCAGGCACTCGGGGACTGCCGCAGTAAAGCTATTGCATAGCATTTTTTTATCAACTTATGCAATTTCAATTTCAGTTTTCTAGCTATACTGGAAGTGCCCCATACAAAGAAGGGCACCCTTGTCCCCAAGGTAAACAGTGCCTTATCTTAGTATCCTGTCCTTCTCCTGGTTCTAAGCTACCTGCCCACCAATTTTCAGCCAAATCTGTTCAGCGGTTCTTGAGTTATAAATGTTGTAATTAACAAGACTTTCTCTTATATACATATATAAAAATCCTCTAAAAAACCCAGAAATCCCGGAAAAGGTGGCAACACTGGACGGGAATTCCAAAAAAACTTGATCAAAAAACCCCTCAAAATCCCGGAAAATTTGGCAACATTGGAAATTTAAAAAATTTCCAAAGCGGCAACACTGTATAGTCATCGTACATAGACTATACAAAAAACAAGTTTTCACTTCAAAAAACAAAAGACTTAAGAGACAAACTTATAGCCAGGTTTTTTCGTTTCAAAAAAAAAATGACAGATTTTTTCCAGATTTTTTCGTTTCATAAACAAAAGACTTAGGAAACAAACTTTTCTAAATTTCTTGATTCGGTCGCCTCAAAGCCCGCGATAGAAACTATGCAATAGCTTAAAAAAATATAGCCGTGACAAATACAGTGATAATAGACATATTTTGAAATAAACCACATACCCTCCATTAAAAAAGAAACCCAAAAATTATGAGACACAACTGCAAAGGAACGCTGTAATTAAAATGAAAAAATGGATGCGTTATAAGCGCACAAGTTGATTCATTCAAACAAAATTCTCCCTTTTAATTCAAAAGTAGTTAAAAATCTTTCCGCAAAATAAAATAAATAGAAAAATAAAATTAAATTCCCATTCTAAAATTTAAGTTGTTAAAATTATTTGGAATCAGTAAAAAAATATAACAAGAGTAAGATCAGCATTAAACCACAGATGCGAAAATAATACCAAATTCCTATAAGTAAAAGTATCCCATTAAATGCTAGACTTTCTGCTAATTTAGCAACACTTTTCACATAATTATATCCCGTAATAGAAACTATCGCCAAGATATTCTAATGATCACTTTTTCATATTATGACAACTTTTTTAGGAGCAAAACTGATTTATTTTCTTAATCCATATTCTAATTAATTTTGCTATAAAATTGCTTAGAAAAAATTTATGAAAATAAAAGTTAAAATATGCGGATATACTTACATTTGCGTAGATACGAACCTGCCGTAGATATTAACATACGCATACGTTCGTATACGCATACTTACATATGGGTTAACTAACCTCCACGCACACATATGTACATTGTCACTCAAATCTCTGGTCATTCTTTAGTTTCAATTGGAAATACTTTCCAGCTACTTTTTCCAACACCCAAATTCATTCATCACCCATCGGTTGTTCACCTTGACATTCATTGGATGTATTCAGTTTTCGTTGTACCTTCCGCATCATTAGTTTTAATCAGCAGCGTTTAGTGGTTTCGTTTTGTTTTTTCTTTTTTTTTTTTTTAATTTTTTAATATTAACAAGTGTGTTTAAATAAATTCAGAAAATTAATTGTTGTTCTTTTAGTGTTCGAATAAATAAAGTGAAAATTATATTTAATAAAAGTCAATAAAAAGTAAAGTGTAGTAAGTTGTGTGCTACTAGTGTCTGTTAAATATATACATAAGTACGTATTTATGTACCTACATATGTATGTACATTCATATATATACATATGTAGGTATGTATCTAAGTATATAGTAATTTAATATGCATCTTTTTTTGAAAGAATTCAAATTATTGCATTAGATTTTGTGTATTTGCCAACAAATATAACGGGTCGTGTAGTTTTTTGGTGTTGTAATTGGTAGCGCGTCATTGCATGATTTCAATTATTTTGCGAATAGAGTCCAATGGAATGTAACTAAATTCCAAAGCACCTGTCTCTACGCAAAAGCAACAACAATGAAATTTTAATAACTCTGGGGAATATAAAATTCGGCTAAACGCGGTCGGCTTAGTTAATATGAACTCATGTTGTTGTTGCTGTTATCTATCAAATCAAAATACATACATACATACATATATGCAAGTAAGTAAAACCACAAATAAAACATTGTGGAATTTTATTTATGTATGTTTTATGTCTGTTTGCAATTTTATCACACTGAAGCAAAGAGCAAAAAACAAAAAGAAAAAGATGACCATATGTTAGGCACACACACATACTCACATGACATATGTATGTATTAATAATAAGAGTTTGTGTGTATGAAGGATTTTTGTATAGAATTTAAAAGCATATTGATAAGACTTAATAGGTATAATTTAATTAATAGGGTTTCAAATAATATTAGGAGATATTTTGTGTTCTAATAAATTAATTAAATTAAGATTGTTAATTATGTAAAATGCAATATATATAATTTTCTAGGAATGCTCGTACCTATGTATATTTAGATTAAATTAAATTTTTTGAGGGTTTATTTAAAATGCACCCTACAGTAGTTAAGGAAAATTATAAAATTGATTCTGACAGAGGCCAGCAAAACCAAAAACTACGCATTGGCATTTTAAAAATTATTCACCCCTATCGTGAATAATTTTCCAAGTGAAATTTTTTCACTTTTCACGTTTTTGCAATCGTGAACAACTCGCATGAACAAATTTTATTCAGTCCAGAATAACAACGTGAAAAAAGTTCACTGAAAAAAATTCCCCTTATGGTGAATAAATAGTTCCCTTGGAATTTTTTCACTTCTCACATTGATATTTTCACTTTATTTTTGATGGGGAATAGAACAGAAATTATATGTATTTCTTCTTATAATTCGAATATTAAAGCTTAAAAAGTTTATTTTAATGAAAAGTTCTGATAATAAGTCACAAACTGATGTATTCCTCAACAAAATGCAAAAAAACAGGTCGATTGCCTGCACATTTGTGAAACTTTAATTTGTTGGCATTTTTTCGTTTTGTTGGCTTTCCAAACAGTAGCCGAATTATTTTACCACATAAAAGTTAGAATGCAATAAACAAACGGAGCAACCAAACTAAAGCTCCAAAACTGAATATTAAAATATATATGTCCGTGTATATTTTTGAACAAAAAGTTGTATGATTTTTTATTTTTTTAATCTTCTTCCCTTTTTTACATTCACTAACAACTGATAGCGGGAATAATTTTTCACGGGAGATTCACGATACCATTTTTCCCTTCGAGTGGAATTAATATTTCACGTGAACAAAACTTTCAGTTCTTATTCACGATAGTGGTGATTGTCTTGTCTTTATTTTATTTAATTTTATTTAATGAAAGGAAGTCTTGTATTATTTTGCGGAACATTTTAACCCTCCAACGATTTGTTATATGTACCTTTTTTGTACTATTCGTGAATATCTACTCATGTCCATAAGTTTTTGCAAGTAAAAATTTTAATATACGTTTTCAAAATTGAGGCAACATGTCGCAAAAAACTGAATGTTTTGGTTCTCGTTTATTTTAAAAATTTACATTTCGCACTTTTGTGCCCACATGCATTTCGTAATATTTAAAGTGGATCATAAGTACATAGGTACATATGTATTTATTTTTATGAAATTCGAAAGGTTTCATCCTCTTAAGAAATAATAACTGCAAACGACCCCATTATACCTCTGTATTCTAGGAGTTACTCATAAATAAATCTGTAGGTACGATCTTTTCAAATTGTAGAAGAAAAAAAAAAAACAAATTATTTAGTGTTTTTGTATTCGGCTTAAAAGTGGTTATTTTATTTTAAAATAATTATCATAATTTCCATAATTCTACATAAATTTGTATCAAAAATCTTAAATGTTTGTTTGTTATTTTATATTGAATGCAAAGTGTTTAAGTTAGTAAATATGTACGTGTGTATGTATGTTTGTATTTAATGAATGTATGAATCAATTTAATTCGGTAGGATTATTTTATTATATAGTTTTTGTTGTTGTTTGTTTTTTGTAGTTTATTTCCTAATTATATACGCTGCCTTAAATTATAGTTTGTACAACATTAGAAAGAACTTTTATTGGTTTACGGTAGTGGCTGGTTTTAAGTTTTTATTTCAATAAAATATTTTATTTATTTTAGCTGCACTTTTTACTTTAGTTTTATAAATCTTGTACGTTACGTTTACAGAGTTGTATTTTTTGTGTCTTATTTTTAAAATGTGTGTGTTTTTATCTCAATTTTATATAGTATTTATTTGAATAGTATTTAAAAAGAGTTACATTAAAGTATTTTTATATGTTATTTATTATTATAGTGTTTGATGGCGGAAAAGTTTTTAGAAAATTATAGTTTTAAAACTAAGCTAACACAGGGTTTCATTTTTTCAAAAAGTACAAATAAATATAAAATAAAAAAGTGCACTATTTAAATTAAATTAATTTTTGCACTGTGGGTCAGAAAAAAATATACTGTGCAAAAAATTTGTATGAGCACTCACATGAAATAATTTTAACAAATTAGCAATTTTAATACAAATTTTATTAATCAGCGTTCAAGAGAAGGTTTCAACTGTCAGGAAGTTTATTAACGGTATGATATTTAGATTAATAGAATTTGTTGAAGAAATTGTTTTTAATTTTCAACATTAAAAAAAACTGGTATTAAATCAGTATTTTTTATATAAAAACAAATACGTTTTAAATCCAATTAAACGATTTTATTGGTGTGCGGAAACATCCAAAGCCCTTGCACAGATAATTAACTCGTAATGTTTTTGCTTTTGTTAAAAATAAAATAAAATTTAAATATAAAATTAAAATTTCTGAAATTATCGGGTGCAACAAAAAATTTTTGAAAATTTTAAACTCTGTTTTTTTGCTTGTTTTCTAATCTGGTCCATAGTGCAAACCAAAAAGCTTGTAAAATTAATTCAAAAAGCAAAAAAAAAAATATTTTGTAGATTTTATTACTATAAAAAATAAGAAAAATTAGTTTTATTATATAGTGTTTTTTTATGCAAGCGAATAATTCGTCTATAAAATAATGCATGTTCTGGCATGACCAGTATATAGACGTCATTTTATACAATTTTCATAGACGACTTTATCGCACTACAAAAACAAGTCAAATCAGAAAAATAAGTAAAATATAAAAACGAAGTTATGCATACATTTTCTAATAAGTCTAGAAATTTGAAAAAAATGCATGAAACAATTTTTCATGTTTGGTAAAACTTTTCAAAATCTGAAAACCCTTGTGTTTGCTTAATTTCAATTGATGTCAAATAAAAATAGAACTGCAGCCAATTAATTTGAAATAATTTTAAGGTTTATTTAATTAAAAATTTTTCTTATAATTTTAGTTTAAAATTTTTAATTAAAGTTTTTAATTATATTTTTTAAACATACTTTTCCTTACGAAACGAAACCATTCTTTTACATATTTTCTAGCAGTTGATTTTTGTTTTTTTTTAATTAATTTTTTATCAAAAAATAATGTATTAAAAATTTCCAAAAAAGAAAAAAATTTTCTTAAGAAAATAACTATTATCACTTTTAGAATATCTTTTAAAAATCTCTGAAAAATATTTTCAATTTTAAAAAAATTTTAAGAAAATTCTTAAAACTTCTTTTAATTATACTTCTATGTTATTTTTACTTTTTTGGAATCACAATTTGCTTTGATTGAGCCGCTAAAAGCTACAAAATACAAAAATAATAAAAAATTTCTTTGTTTCTTTTAACTTGTTAAACAATACAATACAATTCCTTTGTTCGGTTCCTCCCCCCGCCATACTTCCTTCCTTCCATTTAGGGAAATATCAGAATCAAATTTTAAAAATTCTACATCGTTGTTTCAGAAATATAATTTTAATTTTGAATGCTTTTTCAAAATTAATTTTTTCGTTTAGAAAATTTCTTTTGCTTTCGGTCTTCAGATGTTGCAGAAACTGATGCAGTTTCGGCCGTCGGCACTTGCTGATTGTTTGTTGCGGTGTTTGTGGTCGACGTTTCTGTTGAGCTCGTTGCTTCGGTAGCTGTTGGTGTTGTTGCTGTAGTTGCTGTTGTGGCCGTTTGTGTATTAAAATTAACCGATATTTGTATAACTGTTGGCTGCAATTGCGATGATTCATGGTAAAATCTCAAGGCATGACAAAAGACTTGAGTCAAAAAATCCCAACAGCCGAGAGGTTCTTGTGTTGCATTATTAAATGTAGGCACTGATATATTAATGGTGGTTCCATAACCTCTATTAACGTTGCCATTAACAGGAGCAGTCTCTTGTGCTGAATTGTTTTGTTGTAATCTAGAGGAAGGCTGATTATTGCTAGTAGATCTGGAACTGGAGTTATTTGATCCACTGGACGGTCGCTGGCCGGCCAATAATTTGGCTTGATCTGGTATAAAATAAGCAATGGCCATCTTTTTTTTGTTGCACTTTTAAATGTTTTTTAATTTATAGTTAAAATTTTTTTTTTAATTTTCTTCAATTTTTCTCAGTCTTGATTTAATTTTTTGGCGCCAAAAAAATTCTTTCCACTACGTACAAATTATTTACGCCAAATATGAGTTTGTGTTAACTTTGTGTATCTACTACTTTTCACTTTTCAAATATCCTTCACTACAAGGTTATAAGTTGTCTTGTGCTTAGTTCGTAATAGACTGACTATGCATATCCTTGTGGCACACAATTTTATATCATTTCCTACTTCAATTGCATTTCATGGTTCACAATACAAACACAAGCAAGCAAAAAAAAAACAAATAATTTTCCATACAGAAAATATCAAACACTAGGAAGCAACAGTCCTCGTCCGCACAAATAATATACCCATAAAGTTCACCCAAACACAAAAGTAAAGTAGAAATATTTCACCCTCCCATTTAGCCAGCGATACCAAAAAAAAAAACAAAGTTCAAAACCACCACTTACACTCTCACGTACTCATAAATATTTTCATGAAAAATATTAAGCACTCTCCAAATTAGTACCAACTAGAATTGCATTAGCACCTTTCTAACTCCTGTTTAGTTTCAAGGAATATTCTCTGTTGTGCTCTCGGAGAAAGCTCTCTGAAATTGCATTTTAACGGTGTTATTGCCGTGAATGAAAGCCATAAAATCACCCTTATAAAATTCGAATTTGTGGTGGAAAAATATTCTATTCACATTCGCGTTCGCATTTGATTGAAATATTGAGAAATAGGGGAGATTTTGTTTTTCGAATAGAAAGTCTTTTTTATTGAGAACTTGTGTGTTTGGTTTTGAGGCGCAAGAATTTCGTTACAAATAAGGAGAAATTTTTATTATTCGAACATTAATAAAATTAGTTTGAAGCTTATTGAAACTCATATGAAATTTTCAAAAAATTATTTCATAGAATGTTTTCTCCTCAGTTTGTTGAGAGAATAACTTGTAGTCAAGGAGACTCTCTATCTTTCTCTTATGAAAAGCTATGAAAAATTTATTCAAGCAAATTAAATTTAATAAATTATTAAAATTAAAAAGTCCTGAATATTTAATAAATTATTTTGCTAAATTATAGGGATGAAATGTGATATAAGAAAATAATATTGAGGAAAAAATATTTTTATATTATTATTATTATTACGAATAAACGTAATTATTATTCGAACTTATATTGATGTACATATGAAAAGTGTGTTGATTATTATTAGTTCCAAACAGTAATGAGGGAATTTCGTACTAACCAGCACTGTTTCATTGTAGAATAAAAATTGAATTAAAAATTAATTCTCATATTCTATTTCTGTTGAAAACTGGTTAAATAGTTGATATTCTTCTCAATTAGTATCCACTTTACGAAAATTGTAAAAAGGTGGACAATTGAACGCTGATGAGAGGTGTAGCGGCCTTGAAATCAGTACTGATACGTTCTGCTAAAAACTGATTGGATATAAATAATTATATTTTTCAACATAAAAAAACTCTTAGTAATTTTGAATTTTCATTAATTCAATAAAACTGAACTTGAGCCTGATAATATTACTTTTCATATGTACATTAAGGAAAAAATTTATCTAGTCATAAAATATTATGAGCTTGGGAATTACACGGTGCAACAAAATCAATCATTTTTTTGATGACAAGGCTCTAGCGACTGAAGGGAAGGTATCTGATTTTAATTTTAGATGATGAGGTATTTCCCAGCGATCGTATGCAATAATAAT
Organism: Lypha dubia; assembly: GCA_947311025.1. Taxonomy (NCBI): domain Eukaryota; kingdom Metazoa; phylum Arthropoda; class Insecta; order Diptera; family Tachinidae; genus Lypha; species Lypha dubia. Next base: position 30,209,399 of record OX371263.1, on the reverse strand, counting down.
GAAGTTTTCTGCTCTGTTCCTCAGTCTGTCAGTGGTTTCTATTGAACTGGAATTTTTTGATTGGTAAATTTTGAACAGTAAAGTTTGTAGTAAAAATAGTTTATGTCAATTAAATTAACTAATTATCCCAAGCTTGGACTATAATTAAACCATAAAATCGCTATTTGTCAACCATTGTATACATTGTTAAACGATTTGATATCAAGGACCTTAAGGACATGTTGCACATGGTTTTAGTTCTAACTAATAATACTTCGATGAACTAACAGAACTTAATCCTCAGAGTAACACTTATAAAATTTACATTTAAACAAATTTCTATTCAATTTTAATTGAATTTTAAAATATAACAACACACTTGCATTGCAAACTGAAAAAGTGTTTCTTTCACATTCTTTGTGAAACACAATCAATGACAGCTTGACAACAGAAAAGAAAAATCCTTAAACTTGACATTTTTTACACTCTGCTTAAAAGGGGGTAACAGTAAATTAACCATAAACTGGATAAGGATGTCGCACAGCAACTCCATCAATAGCATTAAAAGGAAATATGTTACTCCCACAACCATTCACTGTATTTTATTTTTTTGCTGTGGCACATGTTGAAATCAAACAAAATGACCTTGTAGTCCAAAGAGGACCTTGATATTTTATTTTATCGTTTATTAAGTAAAAACTCCCTAATAATCCTCATGCATATAAAATACTAAAAGGGATACTAGGTACCCTATTTTCTGCATGTTGTGTTTTCTTTTTTCGTTCTTTAAGACAAAAACTTTGAAACATTGTTGCTAAGAGCTGAAAGCAGCAAAGAAATACTTTTCATTGTCAAGGTCTTTGAAGAAAAAGCTTACAAAAAAAAATTATAATAATAATAATCATACCAACAGCAAAACTGGGTTAGTAAAATAGTTTAACATAATTCAGTAGAATAATGGAAAAAAGGAGAAGAAATGGCAAGGAGCGATTTAAATGGATTTGCAAAAGTGTGTATAGATTTATAACTAAATCCTTTGGTGGCAGTTACATGAAATGTTACTATTGTTTTTATGTTTTAAAAAGCGGAAACAGCAGCAGTAGCAGCACCAACAATACACATGTAGTGACATTGAAAGTCCTTGATAATGAAAATTACTTAGAAGAGTATGAATTTATATTAAGGATTGTCAAGGTTAATGTGATATTTCTGCTTTAAAGCACAGTTGCAAATAAAGAAATATAAAAAGTATTGATTATAAACAAGTGCTTAATAATAAAATGTGGAAAATATAAAGTTCTGGAGTAAAAACATGGTTCAAATGCATGACATTTTCAAATTAGTTACATGTATAACAGTGCTCCCGTGTACTTAAAAATAGGAAATGCATTCACATTTATTAAGTTGTTATCGAAACTAAAAATTAAATTAAATATGCTTAAATGGTTGTTTAATTTATAAACACCATTTATTTTTTTCCTTTTCATACGTAAATTTATTTAAAATATACAAATTAATAGTCCTTTTGCTGTAAAAGTTCACATACTTACACATACGATTATGTTGTGCCCAACTCCTTACTTATTTACATATGTGCGCACGTATATTTGTTTTAGTATCTGCCAAATCTTATACGCTTACGTTCCTTTACATTTGCTACTTCACTGCCTTTTTGCTTTAAAAAGGGGTAAGCGTTCGAGCATTTAAAAATTTAATAAAAATAAACATAAAATTATTTTTTGACAGCTTAAGATTAACAACTATTATTTTTAATTTTAAGAAGAGCGAAAATAAAACAACCAGCAAGCAAGCAAGCTAGTACTTTGTAGCAACAGGAAAGTGTTGCAAGTTTGACAAAGGCAGCACACACTACTCATATGTAAAATTAATTTTATGTAGTTGACACTTTCTTCGTAACAATTTGTTTACAGGTTTTTTTTAAGCAATTCTTTCATTTAAGATAAATGATGTGTTCGTTCAGTTTCAAGAGGTTTCAGTGACTATTTTTAGCGATTTGCGGAAAGAGACTTTGTTACAGGTTTTCAGTGTTTTAGTCAATTACAAAATGTCTTAATGCGTATGCTTGTCATTTATTAATCGTTTATAAAGACAAGTGTATATAGAAAATCTGTTTTATAAACCTTTGATACGAATATATTATATATTATTTACTTTTATATATTATTTAATTTAGTAAGGAATGCTTCAAACGTTAAAGGCTTGAACCCCAATAGTTGTATTGAACGTTACCCATAGTATTTTTTTTGGATAATTATTGGCATTTAATTTTCCTTGGATTTATTTTTAAGAAGAAAATTGCACTGTGAAAGTATTGATTAGCTAATGTTGAAATATTGAGTACCGGAAGAATATACAAATACTCGATACTCGGTACCCAATACTTAATACTTTGCCAGCTCTACGCTGAGTTAATGACACTATTCTGGAAAAAACATTTTGTAATCGCTGTAGTTTGCATTTTATAGATTAAACAAAAATGTTGATAGGCCTTTTTCAATTTCATATGACGATATGAAATATAAAAAAAATCGCCTGTTTATTAATTAACTTTTAATACTATGTTCTTCTTTGTGGGATCACTGTAAAGAAACAGGCTGTTTTGTGCAAAAATACATTGAATCAATGTACGAACACGTTGTTTCAATGAACATATTCACCAAAGTTCAATTGCAAACAGTTCGTTAAAAGCATTCGTTATTGTGATTAATCTACAAAATTAATCAACCTATTGATTGATTTAATCATTTAGTACATTTTGCCAAAACTAATGAACAATTCATTGAAATAATGAACATTTTCCTTGAATTTTACTTTCGCCCTGTACTGCTACCTTTTTTTTTGCTCCTCACAATTTCCTTCTCTATTTAATTTCTTCTTAATTTTAATTTTCTTAAAAAGAACTGTTTGTAATCATTTGTCAAAAGTTAAAATCTCATTCTCTTGTATGTGTGAACTCAGCACAGCACAACAACAGCACAGCACAGCTTCATTGAAAGTGTCATAAAACAGGACTTTTGGCTCTCATATCATCCTTTAATTTTATTTCCTTTTTTTTTATTTATTCTCCACAAACGAAAATAATCTATTCATGGACACTCATAAAGCCATTAACACCTACAATGAAGACATACAAGGACTGCAAGGGATACATTAAATGAATATAAATCATATTTTTTTATGATTGCATCCTGCAACAGACGTACAATTTCTGATAATGTTAAATTTTTAGTTCTTAAGTTAAACGAAAGCCAAAACTATCTTGTGTATTCTATACAAAAGACATGATAAATATATTATTGCAATTAAATTAAGGAAAAGGAATTAGAATATTAAAACCCTCCGTTCTGAAAAGACTTTTTAATCAAATTACTTTAAAGTAAATCAAGGAAGATAGATAGATAGATAAGTGGAAAGATGTGGTCCAAGGACCGGCACTGCGACACCTATAGGATTTTGTGTGCCATGGATCTCTAAAATTAAACCAAGCTCTGAATGACTCTCCTTATGAAAGTCAGCACAGAGCTTGGAGAAGCCCGCCTAATATCTTCCGAATACACACATTTAGAAAGAAAAACACGCCTTCTATTATTACATAAGACTATACATTCACAGAGAATGTGTGCCGTTGTTTCATCATCTTCCATGCTAAAACGGCGAAGGATGCGCGAACTAGGGTACTTTTCTAAAGATGGTAGTTCAGTCCATAATGACCGGAGAGGAAACCTGTCACCGTAAGTCGTTCCTGTTGAAATTCAGGATGCCATTGTATGAAAATGGCTGCATTAATGATTTGGCCTGCCTTAAACCGGGCGAAGCCACCCAAACTTTCTTAGCGGTCGACATGTCGGTCTCTCTGATTAGAGTTTTTACAGTCGACCAATTTACGGCCCTCTTGCCAATTCATCCACTACCTCGTTATCCGGATGGCCGCTATGGCCAGGTATCCAGTAAATGGAAACCTTGTTCCGTATCGATAGCTTCTGTAGTGTGTCAAAGCACTCTAAAACAAGCTTAGAACGGAATGCCCATGAAACTAGGGACTTGAGGGCTGCCTGACTATCGGAAAAAATAGCTATATGCGCGCCGTTAATTACTCTGCTCAAATTAATATGAACACATTTGGTGATTGCCTGTATTTCCGCCTGAAATACCGTGGGCCATTTACCCATGGGCAAATCTCTTTCACGTTGGGTCCACAGACTCCAGCCTACTCCATCTAAAGTTTTGAAGCCGTATACCGACATAAACTTCTGGAATTCACAGAGGGACCATTACCCTCCCACGTGGCCCTAAGCGGAATTGTGACAGCTTTATGCAGGACAATGTATTCGGGATCGATGAATTCCCGTTGCCAACACAGCGAACAGAGTTACCGATACCCATCCGATAAGCGGCCGTTGGCGCAGAGGATCTTGTAAAGATTTGTACAGTTGTTAACCCAATCAATACCTCAATGGCCAAAGTTGTACTTGATCCCATTGCACCTGTAGCAAGAAGACACGCCATTCTCTGAGCCTTGCAGAGTTTGTTCTTCGCCGTAGTCTGGAGAGTATTCTGCCACCAAACAATTGCGCCGTACATAATGATTGTTCTGACAATCATTGTAAAGATCCCCATGGTCGTTTTCGGGCTCAAGCCCCAGGTTCACCCAGCACAACTTTTTACCGCCCAGATCGCCCTAGTGGATTTCTGTGTAACACATTCAAAATGACGGTTCCAAGTCAACTTGCAATCAAACATAACCCCCAGATATTTGACTTCGGTCGAAAATGGGATAATGCGCTCATTCAGTAGTATTTTCCCTAGACCAAGATTCCACTTAAGAGAGAAAGGCACCAGAAGAGTCTTGTCAGAGTTGATAGTAAGGCCGTGTCTCCCACACCATGTCATAACAGTGCTCAATGCATCATTCATGATGTCTGAGAGAACGTTGCCGAATTTTCCAGTTGCCATCTTAACCAGATCGTCAGCATAGCCAATAACTTCATACCCTTGTTCACCAAAGGAGTGGTGATAAAACACCACCTTGGGGACACCCTTTGACTGCATTAGTAGCAGCCGTATCGTTACCCATAGAAGCAGTTATGTCCCTGCTCTCAAGCATTGATCTAATCCATCTCACAGAAGTGACGTCAAGACCCTTTTGCCTAAGAGAGCATTCTATCGAATCATAATTGGTGTTATCGAATGCGCCATTGATGTCCAAGATTCATTGATGTTCACACCACACGATTTCCCCTGGCCTATGAGCCTTCTCAATCTTAGTAGCAAGATGATGCAAAGCATTCTTAGTCGATTTTCCCTTAACATAAGCATATTGGTTCACATGCAAGGGGACGGTACTCAAAATCGTCAATCTAATGTGCAGATCAATTAGTCTCTCCATCGTTTTCAGTAGAAAGGATGTTAAGCTAATTGGTCTGTATGATTTGGCCAGATTATTTGGCCTGTTGCCCACTTTAGGTATAAAACATAGGAAACATCCGTAAGCACTTTATACGAGTATGTCCTGTTGCAAACACAATTCATAGCATAAAGTTTTCACTGTAATTTCTCTTTGTCAACTTTCTTCTTATTCAGATTTTCATCCAAAATTTCGCTTAGTTTATTGCAAATATATTAAAATTTATTCCATTCAATTAAATATTCATCATCTAGTCATGTCATAAAATTGTTGTTGAAAAGTACGAAATTCATCAAAAAATTGTATTTTGTTATTCCCCAAAGTCACCTTTCTTTCATCATCATCATCATGTTGTGTAGCAGTTCATATTCTGTTATTTTTTTATGTTTATTGAAAACTTTTAAATATTTCATCATGTTTCGTCGTAAACGGAAAACAAAAAAAAAAAATTTCTCAAATAGAAAATGTAACAACTACTTATTTTCTTTAGAATTCCAGGTAATTCAACTAGTTTTGAGAGACTTTTATTACTTAATACCTTTAAAATAAGACATCAAATGGTTGTTATTTTTGCCAACGATTATGTTTACGTTGCTGTTGCTGTTGTAGTTTGTGTTCTGTGTGCAAAAGTGCATTAAATTTATAAACTTAGAATTTGCCAAAGCCAACCCAAGAACCACTAACTTTATTAAATATTCCACAAAATGCATATTAAATGCATCCTGTAAAGCTACAGCTAGTGAAATAAGCAAAAACAACTCTACGTGATGTTGGGTTAAAAAAAAATTTTTTTAAATAAACTCCCGCACACTCCTATACATGTTTTGCAACTGAAACTTTCTCCCTCTCATTTACTTAAAATGCACTCAGGTGTTTTTGTTGTCGCTACATCAAATTTTGAAAGTATAAATGGTTGGTTAACTGGTTTATGTTTTCTAACTTATTTTGGTTCCATACTCGATTAAATCCTTGCAAGTAGTCAGTTGTGTTGAGCTTCCCAAGCAGCGGCATTGTCACATATCAATTCCACCAAGGGGCATACTTGATTGTCTACCAGTGTACCCATTTCGTGAACGAAAGCACATGCCTTTATGGTGAACATCATCTCTTTAACCCTTTGGATGCACCGATTCACCGGAATTCCATAGGACATCTTACCACCATTCGATATCTATTTCAGAGATTGGATAGTCTCGTATAATTTCAATTTGGTTATCGGTAAAAGGTCAAGGTATGAAAAAACCGAACAACATTCTTCGGCGAAGAGTAGAAACAACTACATGAAGAGTGTAGAGTTACCAAATAAGGCACCACGAAATAAGCCGCAATGAAATAAGCCCCAAATCGAAAAATGAAATAAGCCCCAAAAAATTTTATGAAATAAGCCCCAAATTTTTAAAAAATGAAATAAACCCCAAAAAAAATGAAATAAGCCCCAAACAAAATTTACGAAATAAGCCCCAAATAAAATGAAATAAGCCCCAAAAAATTTTATGAAATAAGCCCCAAATTTTTAAAAAATGAAATAAACCCCAAAAAAAATGAAATAAGCCCCAAATTTGTTAACTTTATGATGTAAGCTTAAGAAGAAATCATAAAATGCAAGAATTTTATCCTCTAAATTATATCGAACACCGGCGTCGCGTTCCAAGCATTCTCTGCATAACCGGCCTACGGCCGGGCGCAAGGAATTTATCCTCTATGGTATATCGAACACCGGCTTCGCGTTCCAAGCATTCTCTGCATAACCGGCCTACGGCCGGGCGCAAGGAATTTATCCTCTATGGTATATCGAACACCGGCTTCGCGTTCCAAGCATTCTCTGCATAACCGGCCTACGGCCGGGCGCAAGGAATTTATCCTCTATGGTATATCGAACACCGGCGTCGCGTTCCAAGCATTCTCTGCATAACCGGCCTACGGCCGGGCGCAAGGAATTTATCCTCTATGGTATATCGAACACCGGCTTCGCGTTCCAAGCATTCTCTGCATAACCGGCCTACGGCCGGGCGCAAGGAATTTATCCTTCATGGTATATCGAACACCGGCTTCGCGTTCCAAGCATTCTCTGCATAACCGGCCTATGGCCGGGCGCAAGAAATTTATCCTCCATGGTATATCGAACACCGGCTTCGCGTTCAAAGTATTCTCTGCATAACCGGCCTACGGCCGGGCGCAAGGAATTTATCCTCTATGGTATATCGAACACCGGCTTCGCGTTCCAAGCATTCTCTGCATAACCGGCCTACGGCCGGGCGCAAGGAATTTATCCTCCATGGTATATCAAACACCGGCTTCGCGTTCCAAGCATTTTCTGCATAACCGGCCTATGGCCGGGCGCAAGAAATTTATCCTCCATGGTATATCGAACACCGGCTTCGCGTTCAAAGTATTTTCTGCATAACCGGCCTACGGCCGGGCGCAAGGAATTTATCCTCCATGGTATATCGAACACCGGCTTCGCGTTCCAAGCATTCTCTGCATAACTGGCCTACGGCCGGGCGCAAGGAATTTATCCTCCATGGTATATGGAACACCGGCTTCGCGTTCCAAGCATTCTCTGCATAACCGGCCTACGGCCGGGCCCAAGGAATTTATCCTCCATGGTATATCGAACACCGGCTTCGCGTTCAAAGTATTTTCTGCATAACCGGCCTACGGCCGGGCGCAAGGAATTTATCCTCCATGGTATATCGAACACCGGCTTCGCGTTCAAAGTATTTTCTGCATAACCGGCCTACAGCCGGGCGCAAGGAATTTATCCTCTATGGTATATCGAACACCGGCTTCGCGTTCCAAGCATTCTCTGCTTAACCGGCGTACGGCAGGGCGCAAGGAATTTATCCTCCATGGTATATCGAACACTGGCTTCGCGTTCAAAGTATTTTCTGCATAACCGGCCTACGGCCGGGCGCAAGGAATTTATCCTCCATGGTATATCGAACACCGGCTTCGCGTTCAAAGTATTTTCTGCATAACCGGCCTACAGCCGGGCGCAAGGAATTTATCCTCAATGGTATATCGAACACCGGCTTCGCGTTCCAAGCATTCTCTGCTTAACCGGCGTACGGCAGGGCGCAAGGAATTTATCCTCCATGGTATATCGAACACCGGCTTCGCGTTCAAAGTATTTTCTGCATAACCGGCCTACGGCCGGGCGCAAGGAATTTATCCTCCATGGTATATCGAACACCGGCTTCGCGTTCAAAGTATTTTCTGCATAACCGGCCTACAGCCGGGCGCAAGGAATTTATCCTCAATGGTATATCGAACACCGGCTTCGCGTTCCAAGCATTCTCTGCTTAACCGGCGTACGGCAGGGCGCAAGGAATTTATCCTCCATGGTATATCGAACACCGGCTTCGCGTTCAAAGTATTTTCTGCATAACCGGCCTACAGCCGGGCGCAAGGAATTTATCCTCAATGGTATATCGAACACCGGCTTCGCGTTCCAAGCATTCTCTGCTTAACCGGCGTACGGCCGGGCCCAAGGAATTTATCCTCCATGGTATATCGAACACCGGCTTCGCGTTCCAAGCATTCTCTGCATAACCGGCCTACGGCCGGGCCCAAGGAATTTATCCTCCATGGTATATCGAACACCGGCTTCGCGTTCAAAGTATTTTCTGCATAACCGGCCTACGGCCGGGCGCAAGGAATTTATCCTCCATGGTATATCGAACACCGGCTTCGCGTTCCAAGCATTCTCTGCTTAACCGGCGTACGGCAGGGCGCAAGGAATTTATCCTCCATGGTATATCGAACACCGGCTTCGCCTTCCAAGCATTTTCTGCATAACCGGCCTACGGCCGGGCGCAAGGAATTTATCCTCCATGGTATATCGAACACCGGCTTCGCGTTCCAAGCATTTTCTGCATAACCGGCCTACGGCCGGGCGCAAGGAATTTATCCTCTATGGTATATCGAACACAGGCTTCGCATTCAAAGTATTTTCTGCATAACCGGCCTACGGCAGGGCGCAAGGAATTTATCCTCTATGGTATATCGAACACCGGCTTCGCGTTCCAAGCATTCTCTGCATAACCGGCCTACGGCCGGGCGCAAGGAATTTATCCTCCATGGTATATCGAACACCGGCTTCGCGTTCAAAGTATTTTCTGCATAACCGGCTTACGGCAGGGCGCAAGGAATTTATCCTCCATGGTATATCAAACACCGGCTTCGCGTTCCAAGCATTTTCTGCATAACCGGCCTACGGCCGGGCGCAAGGACTTTATCCTTCATGGTATATCGAACACCGGCTTCGCGTTCAAAGTATTTTCTGCATAACCGGCCTACGGCCGGGCGCAAGGAATTTATCCTCCATGGTATATCGAACACCGGCTTCGCGTTCAAAGTATTTTCTGCATAACCGGCCTACGGCCGGGCGCAAGGAATTTATCCTCCATGGTATATCGAACACCGGCTTCGCGTTCCAAGCATTCTCTGCATAACTGGCCTACGGCCGGGCGCAAGGAATTTATCCTCCATGGTATATCGAACACCGGCTTCGCGTTCCAAGCATTCTCTGCATAACTGGCCTACGGCCGGGCCCAAGGAATTTATCCTCCATGGTATATCGAACACCGGCTTCGCGTTCAAAGTATTTTCTGCATAACCGGCCTACGGCCGGGCGCAAGGAATTTATCCTCCATGGTATATCGAACACCGGCTTCGCGTTCCAAGCATTCTCTGCATAACTGGCCTACGGCCGGGCCCAAGGAATTTATCCTCCATGGTATATCGAACACCGGCTTCGCGTTCCAAGCATTCTCTGCATAACTGGCCTACGGCCGGGCCCAAGGATATTATCCTCCATGGTATATCGAACACCGGCTTCGCGTTCAAAGTATTTTCTGCATAACCGGCCTACGGCCGGGCGCAAGGAATTTATCCTCCATGGTATATCGAACACCGGCTTCGCCTTCCAAGCATTTTCTGCATAACCGGCCTACGGCCGGGCGCAAGGAATTTATCCTCCATGGTATATCGAACACCGGCTTCGCGTTCCAAGCATTTTCTGCATAACCGGCCTACGGCCGGGCGCAAGGAATTTATCCTCTATGGTATATCGAACACAGGCTTCGCGTTCAAAGTATTTTCTGCATAACCGGCCTACGGCAGGGCGCAAGGAATTTATCCTCTATGGTATATCGAACACCGGCTTCGCGTTCCAAGCATTCTCTGCATAACCGGCCTACGGCCGGGCGCAAGGAATTTATCCTCCATGGTATATCGAACACAGGCTTCGCGTTCAAAGTATTTTCTGCATAACCGGCCTACGGCAGGGCGCAAGCAATTTATCCTCTGTGGTATATCGAACACAGGCTTCGCGTTCAAAGTATTTTCTGCATAACCGGCCTACGGCAGGGCGCAAGGAATTTATCCTCTATGGTATATCGAACACCGGCTTCGCGTTCCAAGCATTCTCTGCATAACCGGCCTACGGCTGGGCGCAAGGAATTTATCCTCCATGGTATATCGAACACCGGCTTCGCGTTCAAAGTATTTTCTGCATAACCGGCTTACGGCAGGGCCCAAGGAATTTATCCTCTATGGTATATCGAACACTGGCTTCGCGTTCCAAGCATTCTCTGCATAACCGGCCTACGACCGGGCGCAAGGAATTTATCCTCTATGGTATATCGAACACCGGATTCGCGTTCCAAGCATTCTCTGCATAACCGGCGTACGCCAGGGCGCAAGGATTTTAGATCTATTTTACGGATATGAAATAAGCCCCATATAAAATGAAATAAGCCCCAAAAAATTTGATGAAATAAGCCCCAAATTTTTAAAAAATGAAATAAGCCCCAAATAAAATGAAATAAGCCCCAAACAAACAATTTGAAAATTTTTTGGGGCTTATTTCATTTTTCGATTTGGGGCTTATTTCATTGGGGCTTATTTCGTGCCACCACCAAATAACATTTTATTAGTATGTTGTTCTTTTTGGATATCTGTATTCTTCGGGGAGTTTTAGTTTCGTACCGTTGCGAAATTAATTGAAATGACTGACTTTGAAAGATTAATTGATGAAAAACCGATAACATCATCTATTATCAATGAGTTTTACATATTTGATAGCAATTCGCTTAGACAGTGGTCCCAGATTTGCATGCCACTAAACTGAACAAAACTTATTTAAAGTAATTTCAATGAATAACAATCACTGACTTAGATTCACAAATTTAATGAAAAGTTTCATTAATTCAATGTATGCATGTTATTTTATTGAATACATTCATCGAAATTTAAGGTAAAAGAGTTTATTGAACGACTTGGTGGTTTTTATTCGTAACCAAATTTTATAGATCATTTTACGGATTTAATGTTGTAGTTGAATATGTCTAAATTAATGAAAAAATTCATTGAAATAATGAATTGGCTTAGTGTAATTTTGGTTTGGTTTTTTTATGGAAATCAGAAAAGTTGTAGATGTTGTCTTTATAAATGTTATCAAATTACAAATTAAGTAAAAATATTGGAAACGTACAACATACTTCGTTCGAGTCCTGACTAATCACCCCAGTCTGATTCTCCTGTCAAGTCCGCAGGAATTTTTATTAAGATTTAAATTTTATTTATTTGTTGCGGGTTAGCAATACCTAAATATATATTTCGTTAGTTGCCATACCAACTCATCAGTAGATGTTTACCTCTTATGTTTAAAAAGTTCCAAAGCTCGTCTATTTATACATAAACTCACAAACAGATTTGTGCATTAAAAAGCATAAAATAAATAAATAAACCAGCGGTTGTCTAATTGTATAGGTGTAGAAAAGTAAACACATTCATAATGGAAAATTATTGTTGTGTGTGTTTGAAAAATTTTTTAAAGGCTATTTTTATGCTTTGTAATTCACAAAAATATATTTGTGAGTTTTTGTATAAATAGATGAGCATTGAAATTTTTTTAAACATAAAGGGTAAAACATCTACTGATGAATTGGTATAGCTACCAACGAAATATATATCTAGATATTGCTAGCCCGCAACAAATAGATAAAATATAGAACATAGATACTTGAGTACATGCTCAAATAAATGTAAAAATTTTTTTTTATATCTTTTTTTGTAAGTTTTCTTTTGTTTTATTTTATGTCTTGTTTTTTCTTTCTAGTTAAATTATTTCGCTTAAGTATTCATCAGCGAAAACATATTTCATGCTTTTGGGAAATTTCATTTTAATTTTTTCCAGTCTTGTTGTGAATTTTTTTTTGTTTAACTCAGTATCTACCGCACTTCAGAACATTAAATAGTTGTAGTTTTTCATCATTTTAAAGGTTCCTTATTTCTTGTTGTTTGTTGTTTTTTCTCTTTTTTGCGTCTTTTGGTTTATTTAGCAAAGTTTTTCATGGCTTTTTGATTAGTTTAACCAAAAGAAAAGTTATGCAGTTGTGTACACCGAAGAAAATATCTAAAAGAAAAAAAAAAAAAATTGAACAGAAGCAGCTGATGTAGTTGTTGTTTTACCATTGGGAAGTCAATTTAAATTAAAATGCTTTTGCCAAATTGCAAGAGGAAACAAGAAGAAAACTAAGAAGAAAAGAATAAAACAAGTAACAACCTTTCATCAGCTTAAACTGGTCGTATTGAAATTAACTCAGTTTATTTCTCTAGAGTATAAAAGAGCGTGTTGTAGTCTCTTTTACACCCCCACCCTCACCTTTTCGAAAGATGAATTTACCAAAAACACAAAAAACTTTGAACAAGTTAAATTACAGGTATTTAAGTATTTTATTCAAAATTCATCATCTTCGTCAAGTTTTTTGATCTCTTTGCTTTTATTTTTAATTCATTGGCTGGCTGCATGGCTGGCTGTTGGGTGTTAAAACGCTTAAACTGTACAAAAGCGTTGCCCTGCCACTGGGAGTTTGATGCGAAAAGGTTTTTATTTTGTACGACTGCAATTTATTAAACGTAACGTTATAATTTCACTGTTGCCCAAACTCCTTCTCTTTATTTTCTTCGTAAACAGCGAGAAAAAAAAACAAAGAAAATTATTTATTTGAACATCGTCCATCTTCTTTTATTTGTTCCTTTTTTTTCAGCATTTCCACGTTGAGAGAAAAAAACAAGAAAAGAAAGCTGAATGTTTAATGTTCATTTATGGTTTCACTGTGCGTATCTTTGCAAAAAGTTTAATTATAATTTTCATAAATTTATCATCATCCTGAAGTTGGTAAGTTGCCTTGACGGAAACTCCCTCCGGTTAATGAATTCGTTAAAACGAGTTATGAATTTTTTGGGAAAACATCAAATCTTTTAATAACTTTAGTTTAATTTGAAATTATTCTTCTTTCAGTTTTGTTTGCAGCTAAAATAATTATGAAATAGAATTATGCATTTGTTTTTTATGACTTGTCGTTAATTCTTAGCAAATGCTTAATGACTTGGTAACTAATGCAGTCACTTTTAAGATTTCAAATAAAAAAAAGCAGAAGAAAAACGAAAAATTAACAGGAGTGTAAAATAACACTGTGCAACAAGGATGTTTTTCCTTGTCAACTCGTATTTTGTGTTTTATTTTAGCACTAATTTTAAATAAATACGAAATTAACCGTAGAATACATAGACACTTGTGGCTCTTTTAAGCTGCTCAAAATGAAAATCTAACATGAGTGTAATATAACACTGTGCACGAAGAGTGTGTTTCCTTGTCACCTCGTATATTGTGGGTTATTTTAGTACTTATTTTGAATAAGTACGAAATTAACCCTAGAATGCACAGAAAGTTTTTGAACTTGGAAGGTGTTCAAAATGAATTTTAAACTTTAAGGTCTTCGAATACTTTTAGTTGAGTTTTACGAATTATATTTTTGTAGGACACTTGAAGCCGGTAAAATGGAATTTTTTCGTACCTTTTTACGAAAGGGTTAAAAAGACCCATACAATGAAGCGAAAAGGTTTTGAAATGCTTCACCATAATGTTTCTCATGATGTTTTACATCAAATTGATACTGAGTTATAAGCATTGTGCCAAGAAACTATAAAAGGGGGATTTATTTTGCCCCTTATCTGATTTAAACTCAGTTTTTAAGTTTAAGGAATGTAAATAAAATTAAAAATTTTTGTATTGTTAGGAAAAATTATTAATATTGAATCGTGCGCAAAAATATGGCTTAAGTAAACAAGAGTAGAAAGACACCAGTTCTGGTTAAAAAACAAACGCTGTCCAGCTGGCACAAGCTAGCTTTAAAAGGCATTACACGGCTTGGACCCAGGCAATATATCGCGCCCAGCAAATGCTATCCCTGATATGTATATTAAGAGAAACAATTCTAATTCTTCAAGTAAAGTTCTGATAAACCCCAACTTTTCTTTCACTCATTCTCTAAACCAGGATTATACCACTTTCATTTTAATTATCGCCCCCCAATTTTAATGAATTTTCTACGCATAAACTTAAATTTAATTTCCTTAAATAAACATTAATATTAATGTTGTAAAAACCAGGGATTCTGTTAGTGTAAATGACATTTCAAACAAATTTTAACTTTATAATAAACAGAAAAATCTAATAAACATAAAATTTTACATTTATTTGCATTAACGGCAGCAACAAAGCAAACATACAGCAGCAGCAACAACAACAACAAAACGAAATAAAAAAGCAAAAACAATTGCTATAATAATATTTCATCAAAATTACGGGAATAAAAATAAAAGTCACCTTTGAAAGTAAAATAATGAATGAATTAATGACTGACTGCCTGACTGACTGACTGAGTCACAGAGAAAATGAATGAAATGAATTTGAATGAATGAACAATGCGTTTGTGTTTGTTTGTTTGTTTGCTTGTTGCAATTATAATTTGTATTTATCTTACGACAGTCCAAATGATGGACTAACTGACTTGACTGACTGACTGACTGACTTTAGTTAAAAGTCTGTAATGAAATTGTTGTTTTTGCTGCAACAACAAGAGCAACACAAAAAAACAATATCCTTTAGAAATATTTAAATGTACTCGCTCGCACTTCTCCATAAACATCATTAAGTTTTACTTGCATCGAAACAGCAATATTAACGCCATAATATTCACATTAAAAACTGCAATAATATTAATGCAAATTTCATTGTGCCTGTACGACCATACAGCGAATTAAAAGAATCAATTGTTCTTAGTGAAAATCCTTAATATATTTATTGTGTAGGTGACCCTGATTGTTGCCTAATACGTCGCTCAGTGGTAGAATTAAAATAAATCTGTAGATTCGAATAGATTTTCATTTGATTTTTTTATCTGATAAAAAGAAATTTTACAAGTTGATTTTCCTAATCAAGAGCCAAAAAAAAAAGACTGCTTCATTAATGCGTTTCCGCTTGTAGTTTACAAGACATTCGAATAAAAAATTCCAACAAATGTTATATGCAGTTTAACTTCTATTAAAAGTGGATTTTGGGAAATTTTAAAAAATTCTGCTTTAAAAGTAGCATATATTGATTATAATTTGATGCAAAAATAAAAATTTAAATTCCACTTTTTTGAAATTGTACAACGAAAGTACGATGAAAACTCTGGAAAAGTTCCATTTTCAAGATTTCTTGGCATTTATTTGGGAGTTGCCGGATTTTCTGCAGCAAGTGTCCTTATGCTTAAATGCTTAAATTTTAATAATTTTTTCCTTTTTTTATAAGCAAAATCCCTTATGAAAAGCCACGAAAATTTTTGATTTTTAAATCATTAAACTCTTTCAAGCCGCAGTCCTGTTGATGTTATGCCAAAATAAATAATTATTGTCGCTTTGCAAATGTCATTTTATGACTTTGACTGTTATCATGGACAACGGTAGACACAAAACGTAATAAATTTCTGTCCGTTATTCGTATTTATGTAATTTTATGCGTTAAAAGGTTTTTATATTAGCTGCAGTTGGAAAGTACATATTAAGATAAGATTTGAATGAATATTCGGTTAGGCGAAGAAATAGCGGACTACAGTGATACTTTATATCATAAGGTCACTAAATGCATTTAGTAAGAAAAAAGAAGAAAATCATATGGACCCAGTAAAGTGTTATAACTTGGAATGGTAATGAATGGAAGGAAAATCATATTGTGTATATAAATGATCCTTTCAAAACAGTTTCAGCAGAATCTACAAACCTGGTTCATATGTATTTCTATGATCATCATTTTTATAATTGCACTATACATGTAAATCACAAAATATATCTAATGACTGATCCTGTTTGAGTAGACGTATTAAAGTTTGTATCTTTTTTTTTTTTTTTTTTTTTTTTTAATTAGGACCAGCACTCAGGGGATGACCCCTACGTATGCAGTGCATTGTGCTGGAACTCAGAGAGAGGGATAGAGTAGAGAAGATAGATGTTGAAAATGTAGAAGGCTTAACTCTTTTTCAACTCTGCTTTGCGCGTTATGTTAATTTTCATAGCAGTGTTGAGGCGCCTCCGGTGTTAGGTAGACGCATTAACTTTGTTAAGCTGTATTGGCAGGCATTTTGTTAATTGTTTTACTTCGCCGATGTTTCTGCTAACCGACGAAGGAGGGCGAGATGTTGTGTACATTAGCTTGGAACAGCCTCAATCGCTGTCGGAACAGTTTTGTAGTGACCAGTGCTATGCCTTCATCACTTAAATAGTCCGACAACAATTAATACAATGTCTCACTAATGTACATTACAGAAATTAATAATGTTAATTGACTTGCTCTGGCCAGGGTTTGAACCTAGGCCCCACGTCATTGTTTGCTTAGTAGTCAACGCGCTAACCACTATTCTGTAAATAGTTTTCCAATAATTTGCTAAGGAGACAGAACAGACCGACAGGTTACAAACTACAAAATTATTTCAGGAAAATATTTTAACGAAATTCTTCTATTTGCAAATTTAAAGCCATCATTTAATCTCATTCTGACATTTAAGTTTTTATATGTACATATTTTTATATTTTTTTTTATTTCTAACGCAGCAGGTTGTCTTTATTGTCCAAGTTACTATTTTATATTTTTTTTGTTGATGTTGTCCTTTTTTTTTGCATCTTTTTTGGTAGTTACATTTCATTTAAGTTTTATGTTTTCATATACAATTTCTCTATTATGCTGCACAGCTTTTTTCTGTTTTGTTTGCTGAATTGTAGTTGGTTACAAGTCAATTTCCACTAAATGACGGCCATTTATAAATTTTCTCTGTTCTTGTATTTTTTTTTTTTGCATATATTTTTTGTAATGTTGAGTTTTTTTACTTATTCCTTATTCGGTATATTTGACTAACAAAAAAATACAACAATAAAAAGTATATATTTCTTAGTTTTTTCTTAAATCCTTTTCATTATTGTTCAGTGCAGTTGATGCTTATTTTGTTAAAGATACAAAATGCAATCAATTTTCTCAGCAGGACAGGTAGCAACAACTGTGAGTGTGTATGGAAATCTGTAAGTGATTTTTTTTGGCTGCTATTATATTAAAGAAAAAAGTGGCTGGTTTTTCTGGATAGCTGAAAAGCTTACTTGACATTTGAATGGTGAGTAAAAGGCTGCTGTTTAAAATGACTTGAATTTCTTCAAAGTTTTAATTCTGCTAAGAAATATGATGAAGATTCTTACTTTAAAAACAGGATTAGAATTAAAATTCCTTATGTGTTTTTTATATGGAGTGACACAATGTTTAAATATGATTTCTGCCATGTGGCTGCCACAGCTGGCGTGTAGAAGCCGCAATCTGGGACACCAATTTTCAACAACTTTTCACAGCATTTGCGGCCGTATTTCGCCGATAGCTCTTCGAATGTTGATTTCCAGGTGTTTAATTGTTTGTGGTTTATCGACGTAGACAACTGACTTAGCATAACCCCAAAGAAAATAATCTAATGGGGTTAAATCACACGATCTTGGTGGCCAATTATTTGGGCCATTACGTGAAATTATTTTTTCATCAAAAGTTTCTTTGAGTAAATCAATTGTAGCTCCCGCTGCACGACAAGTTTGACGAATAGACCAATTATTTTTATTAAAAACTTTAACAATTTGCACGCGTTGCTCTGGTGTAAGTCGATTCATAATGAAATTTCAAAGCAATCTAAACAAAAAGCAACTATCAGGTGTAAAATGGGTGCTCAAATAAAGAAGTAATGCTAACTCAAAGTTGTGACACTCTATAAAAAACACCCTTTATTTTGAAATTTGGGACAGTAAAAACAGGTTCTATAACGTTGTATAGATTTCAGATTTTTTGATGTTTATTCGTAAGAAAAATATATGTCCTACATAAAATTTCACCACAATTCTCCTTAAAACAGATAACAAATATTTATGTAAATCACTGGAAACACTGCAGACTAGAGGGGTTTTGTCCCTTTCAACAATGAACGAAAATCCCCATACAACGATGAGATTCAGCGGATAATAATGTTTCACAAAAATATTGGCGTGTCGCTAAAACATTTTTGTAAAACCGCCAATAAGCCAATAAATTTTTTGATACACTTGACAGCACAGCATAATTCTGCTTTATCAAGGCACGTAATCGTTTTTTTTAGCTCTTATTTAATTTAATTGACTAACGACTCCCCTTTTTCCAGTAAAACAGTCAACAATTTACAACAGTTTTCATACGTAA
The DNA here is from genome assembly GCA_947311025.1 of Lypha dubia. Lineage (NCBI taxonomy): Eukaryota > Metazoa > Arthropoda > Insecta > Diptera > Tachinidae > Lypha > Lypha dubia. Next base: position 30,190,410 of record OX371263.1, on the reverse strand, counting down.
TAAAGCAACTTATTCACAAATCAAACAAATATTCCATTTTAATCGAAAATCAATTATTCTATTTTAAAACAGCTAAAACTAGTGAGCTCTTAGAAAAACAAATATATCATTAAAGTTTAAAAAGAATTTCTTGATGGCTGATTTTTTTTTTTTTGTTTGAACCCCACTGAGAAATCAGATTTGAAAATTAAAATGCCCTCTAATCAAATCACAAAACAAATAAAACTGACAGTTAAAAATCAACAACAATTCGTACATAATTACAAAATACTATTTCTATTTTCTTGCTTTTTTAGATTGAATGCAAAATACAAAATTTTAATACTTCGTAATATTGTGTGTAAAAAGAAAAATTCAAAGAATTTTCCACAAAAATCAACCACTTGAAAATCAAGTCATGCAGAAGAAGAAAAAGAACAAGAAGAAGAAAAAAATGTTAAGAAAGTCAATATCTTTTATTTGTTTTTTAAATACAAAAAAAAAGTTTGAAAAAAATCAAACAGGACGTGATTTTTATAACAAAAACCACTTAAATGTGTATTCGACATGACCACTAACTACTCTGATGAGGTTAATTTAACATTTGAATGGAACAAAGAAATAGATGAAGAAGTAGAAAAAAATGCATTCAAATGAATATTGAATACTTTTTGAAATTAGCTAGAACTACAAGCGAGGGGTTTCCCAGCAAAATTTCTTATAATTTGGGAAACAGTCTTTTATATTCTAAAAATCAATTAAATTAAACAAAATGGGTGTATGACATTAAGCAACTGTTTTAAAAGTAGTCTGAACAAAAGTAAATTTTTTTTTTTTTAATTTTTTCATCAAATTTTCCACACTGAAACCCCTAATATTAAAAAGCCACTCACCACAAAAGCCAGTGTAGGTACAAGTAGATGATTGCTTATTTAGTATTATTGAGCTTTTCAGAGACGACGATAATTTGTCAAAATATCAAATCAAAATGCCACCCTGGCTAATTTCAAATCAAGAAAAAAATAAAACTAACAACTCCACTAACGACGAATACAAGTAAGTAATTATGAAATGGAAAAGCGTGCAAAATTGTCCAATAATAACTCAATACAATGGGACTGACTTCTCCAATCTATAAAGTGAAAATTGACAGCAAAATTGCCTATAATGGCAGACATTGAACATAATAGATATGAAAGACAGACAGACGGACGGACACACAGAAAAAAAAGACCCAAATGAACCCTTGATTACCGATTGAAGCAAAATGTCTCTATGAATAACTAACTGCCAACAAACAAAGCAACACGGCCGAAAGGGTTATTGAAAGTTACTTAAATTTCTCTATAATTAATGGAAAAATATTCCTACAATTCATCAAATAAATTTTTATTCTCTTGTTTTTATTTGTTGGTGAAGTGAAGTTATGGCTTTCTTGAGACAAATAAAACCCATAATTATTAAAGAAAAATGTTTAATTGATATAAATAATATGGTAAATTAATTATATAATTTAAACATTAAAATTCAGACAAATGATTGAAAGAAAATCCAATCAATACACACAGACACACAACTTAACTTAAATCAATTCAACACACTTGATGTACAAAAAAAGAACAAGAAAAAACCCAAGAAAGGGTATGAATTCATAAAAATTACTTTAAAGTTTAAACAACCCCTGAAAGAATTTGAATTTTTCCCTTCGTTTTTCTTTTTAATGAAATATTTTGCAATAACCCATTGATTTTTATGTTAACCCAGGTCATTCAACCTCGTTTGTTAGGTTGTTCGCTTGTTCTCTTCACTCATTATATAATATTGCATCATCTTAATTTAAATTTTAAACAGAATATACATAAATATTTATTTTGCATATTACTCATGCAAATTTTTTTTATAACGAGCAAAACAAAAGCGAGAGTTAAAGAAAAAGAAAGAAGAAAAAAAAATTACAAAATAAAAATTGTACAGTTAATGTCCTGGTTTTGTCTCTTTATTTTTAATGACATTTGTTGCAGTTTTTATTCCTTATGTTTACTCGTACAACAGTGTGTTAAGTTTTTGCGTTCACTCCTCCACCCTCTACTTTTAATGCATTTTTATTTTGTTTAATCTTTTGAAGTTAAACTGGGTCCCCCTTTAGGTGTTTTGTTTTGTTGTTTGTCTGTATGTGTGTGTTCGTTACTGCAGTGTGTCAAGGAATTTTTACTGGGGGGCTTTTATTTGAGATAAAAACAACAAAGAAAGGGGTTACAAAGTTTTTGTATCTTATTTCATTCTTTTGTTTTTGATAGGTTTTGCCAATGACAGCTGTCATTTACCCATTTGACAGTAGATATATTTCTTAATTTTGAGAGATTTTTAAACTTAAAAAAAATAATAAACGGGTGCAATTTATAAAGCAAGGGAAAGAAATCAATACCAACAACTAATAAGTCATATTCAATGAAAAATGGTACTACGGCACTTTCAAAGAAATAAAATTAGAAATTAAAAATTAAATAAATAATGGAAAAAATATCGATTGGTATCCTTTTATGAAACGCAATACCCAGACGTAAAATACATATTTGAAAAAAAATTGGGAAAAAGTATGTGTTTAAAAAAAAGCGATTGTAAAAAACTTTCTTTTTTTGCAAAAAGTACAATAGGGTAAATCACTCTTAGTATTGTAATCATTGCAGATCTTGCAAGTCTAGGTTATTTTCATCAGTTTGCAGAAATGCAATAACAAAATATGTTAATAAGCTTTACCGTATGCAAGAGCAGTTTTCAACCAAGAGTGATGATTTCAATGTATTACCTTTTATTTACAAAATAAGGTACTGAATATTCAGAAAAAGTTAATTTTTAACAAAACATACCTTTTTCAGATAAAATAAACTTTTTTCAGTAAAAGTACTTTTCCCCTAAATCTTTTCACAAAAAGTACCATGTTCGCAATATGTACGAAAATTTCATATGTCACAAAAGCGTACCTTTATATTACATGTTTTTGTAATATATGAGCTGTTTAGAAAAATACTTTAAGAAAACCACAGATCATTTACAAACACAAGTTTTTTTTTAGAACAATTACCCTCTACACAGAAGTACATTTCTCATACAAACTTATATTTTTTTACACATTTTATCGTAGTTATCTTAACCTCTTTCATTAGAAGCCGTTTTCCCTTAACAATTTTTTTTTTTTAAACTTTTTACAAAAAGTAACTTTTTTGCTAAAAGTACCTTAATAGCAAAAACCTCCTTTATTTCAAAAAGTACATTTTTCACAAAAAGTATCTTTATATTAAATATTTTTGGGCAATACGAACTGTTTAAAAAAAATACTTTAAGAAAGCCACAAACAGTACCCTCTAAACAAAAGTACCTTTCTCAAACAGAGTACATTTTTTACATAACTCAACCTTTTTAAAATTTTTTTTCACAAAAAGTAACAATTTGGCAAAAAAGTACCATAATAACAAAAAGTAGCTATTTTTGCAAAAAGTACGTTTTACAATAAAAGTACGTTTTTCACAAAAAGTACTCTTTTCACAAAAAGTATTTTTATATCAAATATTTTTGTAAAAAACAAACTCTTTTGAAAAATACTTTCAGAAAACAGCACATCCTGTACAAAAAGTATATTTTTCATAAAAATTACCTACCCCCTCTACACAAAAGTACATTTCTCATAGAGAGTACATTTTTTTGAATAAATTATTGTTTCTTTCAAATTAACATAAAATAACTTTCTTCCGAAATGTACAGTTTTTCCTAAAAAGCACCGTTTTTCTTAAAAAGGACATTTTTGACATAAAACACCATTTCCTCAGAAACACATTTTTTTCACAACACGCACTTTTTTCACTTTGAATTATAATTTTCTATAAATTTACCTTTTGCACAATCAGTACCTAATTTACAAAAAGTACCTTTTCAATCTGAAAAAATATATCTCTCAAGAAGTAATTTCTTCTCAAAAAGTACATTTTTATAAAGTGTACCTTTTAACAAAATGTACCTTTTTAACAAAAAGTACATATACCAAAGTACTATTTACGAAGACAGTACCTTCCCACAAAGAAATGCTGTAAAAAGAGTATGTACATATATGCTTACATTTTTAGATCATGAGTGCTTTGAAATTTCTTCTAAAGGACTTTTTCAAAAAAAAAAAAAAACAGAATATCAAGATGATTCGAAAGACAGATAAAAAAGTGAATCAGAATCCAATACTTTTCTTTGGCAGATTTCTTTTATTTTTAACAAAAAAGTTTTTACCCCAGAAATATTTATTGCAAATTCAATAAAGAAAATTTTTCTCATAAAATTTTAATGTTTTTCTTTTACCAATTTCACATTAAATTGTTTGTATGTTACGATTTAGTTTTCGATCGTAAAATAATGTAAGTATGTGTATTCTAACTTAGAGAAAATAAATCTTAAAATCTTTTGAATGCATTGTTAAGCACGTCACAATATGATTGGGAAATGGTGAAATTTAATTACGCAATTTAACGCCAAAAAATTAAACAATTTTTCTTCATACACATATTTTTTTATTACAAGAAGATGATAAAAAAGAAAACTGAAATTGGATTAAACCATAAAATTGAATGTATAGAAAATTAATTTTTTTTATTAATGCAATTGACACACAAAAATATAGTTTTTTTTCATTTGAGTTTATGATGGTTAACAAGGATTTACGATGTATATGAATGCAATAAAAACACAACTGTATAAAATGTAAGAAAACCACATAAAAAACGGAAATTTTTATTAAATTGATTATGAACAGACAAATAACAGAGTACATTCTATAGCATATCCTTTTAAAATTAATTATTTTCTTTAAGGATTTCCAAAAAATTAAAGCAAGAAACTTTATATGTTGCGATTTTTCAATATTTCGTTGTTTGTTTGTTTTAATTTTATGCTTTTTTACAAAATATAGAAAAACATGATTAATGAATGAATTATGTTAAATAAACAGAAGCCATCAACAAACTATTATCCTTGTTAAAGGATAAGCCAAAAGTAATTTTTTGTTTCACAAAGAAAAAAAGCTATTTTGTCTTTTATTTGCTTATTTTGGCCGTCAGCAGCAAGTGGGTTTCATCACAAAATACATGATTATGAACAAAAAATAAAATTTATATAAATAAATATACAAAAGGAGAATATACTCGTGTGTGTGCATGCTTTTGGTTATTCTGTTATCCTGTCTAGCGTGTATTTGTAAAGAGAAAGAAATTTAAAAAAATACAAAAATTTTATACCAACATATTTCTTCATGTCGTTCAATTTCATTTATTTTTTTTTAGCTGATTCAGCAAAAAATTGAAATAAATGTTACTAAATAGAATAAGGATTTTTGTGGCAACATGAATAATGATAATTTACAAAAGCAAATTTTAGAGACATTTATCCATCCCACAAAAGAAAAAAGTTGATCAAAAATAAAGTCCTTATTGGCCATGTCCTAAATTCATTAGTCCAAAAGTTACACTTGTTTTTTTTAACTTTTATTAAAGTTAATTAAGTGAAATTAGCTAAACACATGACAATTAGAAAATTAACTTTATTAAAGGGCGTAGAGAAAGAAAAAAAGGACCTTTTGACATGAATCAAATCATTAAGAATTTTTCACAAACTACTGATAATTAAGGTTTTAAAATAATTATTTTTCATGTTTTGTACAGGCAGCACCTGTGTGTACTTGGCGTAAGGTGCTGACATAAAAGCATAAAAATCAAAAAAAGAAAAAAACAACACCTGGTTTCCTAAAAAAACAACACAATATTGACAGGTTTTGAAACAACATTATTATTTTTGACATTTCATTAGGATGTAGAGTGAGTGTTGTAATGAAAAAGGTCATTAAATTTAACGCCTTTGCATGTTACATATTCAGAAAAAAGCCAAAAATATGAAAAATATATTTATTTTGTTAATTACTCAAGTCAAATAACGGTTATAAAATCAATTTAATATGAACATAAGGTTCATTACCAACTTTTACTGTTTCGGTGTTTGAAATGCACACGAACGAACATTTAAATTATAGATTTTTAGCAGGTTTTGATCTGATAAATTATGACCATGATTAAACAAAATACAAAATTATTCTATTTTGAATATTAATAATAATTCTTTTTTTTCATATTATCACTTTAGTGTTTACTTTTGTTGTTGTTCTTGTTGTTTATTTTTATCAGTCTGTTTTTTCTTTTTTTTTTTATTGTACAAAATCTGATATTAAACAAATTAAGCTTGCCAGTATGCAAACATCTGTTGTATTTAAATGACTTGAAAGATCTTTATACACTATGACGCGACAGCAGCACCCCAACACTCATCCACCCAACACTTAATAAAATACATGATGTTGTAAATGAATAGTGCAGGGTAAAAATGTTCGAACACTTAAAAAATATGATAAAATTACAATTGAACTAAAGTGACTATTATTGGCTTAAGCTTTCAAAAGTTTAAGTCAGCAAGAATATAAAATAATATCGAATATTAACGTTAAATAATTCTAGCCAACACGGCAGAACATAATGATATTGTTGTACTACGAATTTTATAGCAGGCAAGTATGTAACTTATTTAAAAGTTATTTTTATTTTCAGTCTGATTTTCGCGAGTTAAAGATCCACTTTTATGTTTTTTTATAAAAAATAACAATAACAAATTGTATTTTTAAAAAACCAATATTTCGCCACCAAACAATGGGTAGCTTCTTCAGGGTTATATTACGTTAATATTTATATGTTAATTTGTTACGTTAATATTTATATATATAATATAACCCTAAAAAAGCTACCCATTGTTTGGTAGCGAAATATTGGTTTTTTAAAAATAAAATTTGTTATTGTTATTTTTTATAAAAAAACAAAAAGTGGATCTTTAACTCGCGAAAATCAGACTGAAAATAAAGTTAATAAAAGTTCGAAGAAACTAGAAGAAATACTTAAAAGTTATTTTGTTTATCAGTGGAACTTTTTAAAAGTAAGCATTTATTTTCAATAAAAACTTTTTATAAAACTATCAATTTAAAAAATAATCTATTGTACTCGTATATGAAGTTTTTCAAAAGGTACTGCTTTCAATTTTTGATTGTACTTTTAAGAGTTTTTTTTTTTTTTGGAAAAGTACTTATGTTCCTTTAATTAACTTTTTTTCAGTAAATTATTTTTTTAGAGCGCACATGTTTAAAACATTCTATTTCAAATAGTACTTTTTGAATAATATTTATTTCATTTTAATTAGTACCTTGCTTTAAAAAGTACAGCTTTTTTTTGAGAAATTTTCCTCACTTAAATAATTTAATTTGTAACAAGTACTTTGTTAGAAATATTTTTGAATTTTTAAAAGGTTCTATTTTAAAATATACTCTTTTAAATGTATATTTCGATAGGTTCTCTATGAAGAATATAGTTTTTTTTTAAATAGAAATTTGTTGAGAAGATGCTTAGCCTAAAAAAATTATGTCATAAAAGGTACTTTTTAAAAAAGTACTTTGTTAAATTTTTTTTTGTGTGGAAAAACATGAACTAAAATTTAATAAAATTCTTCAGGAAACTTATGGTGTACACATTTTATAGCTCTGTATGGGTAAATTCCCTTCTTTTTCCTCCTGAGCTGAATGGTACCTTTTGGTAAAAATTACCTTTTAGAAGCAGACTGCTTTACAAAGTAATTTTTTTAAATGTAATTGTTTTAGAAATACTGTCTTAAACTGGTTCTTAATCAATATGTACTTATTTTACATATTGTTTTCTTAAAGGAACTTTTTTTACAGAGTCTGCTTAAAGGGAATTTTTTTAAAGATGCTTTTTAAAGGCATTTTCCTTTAAGATTTTCTTCTTAAAACATCACTTACAGAGATTCTTCTCTATATGGACTTTTTATAAGTTTTTTTTAAAACACTTTATTACAGCTCAAAAGTACTTTTTTAATACATAGGTACTTTTTTCTGAAAAGAATCATTCATAAGAGAAATCTGTTTCAATAAATAATTTTAACAAGTGAATTTTTCAAGGTTGTTTTTTGCGAAAAATGGGTTTTTAAATTTTATTTTTATAAATATTTGTTTGCCTTTTAAAATATGTATTTCCCTTCTAATCTGTTTTTGGAAAAATTGTAATTTTATGATCCAGTTAGTCAGAGGTGTTTTGAAGGTTCTTTTGGAAAAGATTAGTATTTGCTGAACCTAATATTTTTCCAAACTTTTTTACTTTTATCGCTTACTGTATTAATAGTTAGTAAATTTCAACAATAGACTTCCGTATATTGTGTGGTTAAAAAATGAATATATTTCTGTATGTATTTTTAATCTTTCATTTTTGCTGAATCAGCAAAAGGATAGACAGACCAACACCAACATCTTCTTTACAAAGTCAAATAGCAAAATAAATGTTTAACAAAAATAAAGAAAAAAAAAACCAGGAAATATATTTAAATAAACCCTAAATTAATAGACAAAAACTGTGAAGCTAAAAACTACCCATACGAAAGAAAAAGTTTGAAAATACAACTGCCTCAACTGCTACAACAACCCGCTGTTCGGGTGAAGAAATTTAACAACGAATACAAAAAACAGAACAAAATAAAAAAACTACACGTGCAATATTTGCATTTGTTGCCAAAAAGAAATAATCGTCTTAAATAATAAACAGTTTATTTTTTTTGTGTTGCTTTCCAAAATGTAGACTGAAAATATTTTTCATAAATTGCTGGTATTTTTTTATGATTAAAATTATTTATTTTGTTTTTTTTATAAACAGTCAGTCAGTCCCTTTGTTTTGTGTCTTTGTTTAGGAAAAAATTATTAGTAGTTTTTTTTGCTTGTTTAAGCAAACGACAAGGATATTTTACCAACACACACACACACACACACTCAGACATGTGATGACAATTAAAAATTATTATATTCATTGATATGGGATTTTATAACCAAATATATTTTAGTTGTTGTGCAACTTCTGTGTTTGTGTGTGTGTGTGAGTTGGTTGGTTCACTTGGCTCAATAAACAACAAGTGCAAATTCTTTTGTTATCGGATTAGTTTTTTTTTTTTTGTTAAATCTTAATTCTTTCCGAATATTGTAGTTTATGAAAAATCATTTTCACCACCCCATCAATTAATTTTGTAACCCGACGACCTTTAATTTGGTTACAATGACTTTCATTTGTTTTGTTTTTTTTTTCTGTATTTAATATTTCTAGACCATGTTGCTGTTGCGCGTACATACTTGTATTTTGGTTATTTCGAGGAATTTGTGGCATTAATTTCCTTCCATTAGTAATTGACTCCTCATCATGAGTATGAGCAAGAGTATTTGGACTTTTTATAAGGATTTATTAGCTTTAATCATTTTATAAGCAGATTTACTACATATGTTGGCAAAAAAGTTAACAGTTGGTTGTACTCATAAAATTGTAAGTCTGAGTCTATGAAAGAAAAAATATATTAGTAGATTTTGCATGAGCATGTTTTGTAAATACTTGGATAATTGTTCCAAGCAGTATCTTGTAAGGTTGTCTAAAGTTGTAAAAAGAAAATATGGACACTTTTCCCTTAAATAGTAGAAAACTGAAATGGATCAGATTCTTGCACTGAATGCCAGTAAAACAGGATCCATTTGTTAAAAATTTTATTGCATTTTGTCTTTAGTATCACTGAATGTAATTTTCAATAACTTTTCATAAATAAAACGTTATTAAAACGCCACCAATCAGTTTTATTGAAATCAAAATACATACGTACTTTCACACATACGAGTTACTAAATACTCATTCAACGATACTTTAGATAGAAAAAGATTAACACACAAGACAAGAGAAAATTATATTTGTATGCTCCCGTTGGAAATGATTAAATAGCTGACATTAAATAGACAACATTTGCAGTCCATCTTTAGACACGCTAAAAACAAATTAAGCATAAACAACAAGTACACATAAAGATAGACAGACAGACAAACTTAATAACAATAACTGGCATTCGTTAGAATAAGTATCTATGAAATATCAAAAGTATGAATACAAAGCAGGCAACATGTCCTAGAATATATTCTACAATAAGTTAATACGTATGGATGTATGTGTTTAGGCATTGCCTTTATTCTCAAAGCGAAAGATTGAATGTATGCGTGTGTGCCATTGGCTTAAAATATCAATGAACTTTTGTGTTTTTGTTTATTTGTTTGTGGAAAACAATAAGGAACATAATTATTAATTGCAAATCATTTTTCTTAAGACTCATTAAATGTAACCGAACATTAAAACATTGACAGCCCATAAATCTGACAGACCGAGAAAAATAGCGATGACTTGATATTAAAACCAATACACTCACAAGGCGTACACTTAATACATTTTATAATCAATTGAGTCAAATAGTTGATTTCCCATCAAACTTGAAATCATAAAAACTTATCATTTTAACAGTTTTTTGAATCCATTTTAGTAGCAGGCTTATTTGCAATTTAGTTGCAAAATCGTCCTTGCGATTGGAAATAAAAATTATTAAATTAGATTAAACAACTCCTTAAATTAGGGTATTAAAAAAGATTATTCAAACTAAATTTTTTCTTATTAGTAAAGAATGATTCAAATTCATTTGTAATTATTCAATGTATTTCGAATCGATCTGGTGAGATTTGAAATGATTTGATGAAATTTTTAAAATGATTCAGTGTCAATTGAATATATTTGGAGAGATTTGAAATTGATTCAGTATCATTTAAAAATGACTCAGTGTCATTTTATATGATTCGGTATCATTTGAAATTGTTCAGTGTCATGTTGATATGATTTTAAGTCTTTTGAAAATAATTCAGTGTCATTTGAAGTGATTCAGTGTCATATGAAAATGATTCGGTGTCATTTAAATAATACAGTGTAATTTTATATGATTCACTGTGATTTGAAATGGTTCAGTGTAATTTGAAATGATTTAGTCAGATTTGAAAACGATTCAGTATCAGATGATATGAATAATTGTGGTTTGACAATAATTCAGTGTCATTCGAAAATGAGTCAGTGTCATTCGAAAATGAGTCAGTGTCATTTGAAAATGAGTCAGTGTCATTTTAAATGATGCAGTGATGTTGGAAAAAAACCCCAATTTTTTTTAAGGAAGCTTACGAACGAACAATATAAATATATAATACTATAAGTTCGTAATTTTTAAAAAATTTAGAAATATTTTTCTCAACTTTGAGAATTTTTTTTTTTCGCAAATTCTTTGTACTGCATTAGCAAAGTTTTTACATTTCAAAAATAAATTGTTTTGTTATTAATTCGTGGTCGGGAAAACTTGTTAACCCTTAAAGCTCAATTATTTAAATAAAATCTTTAAACAGTTTTGAAAACAGTTCACTTTTCAGAATCAGGTGAATCTCAAATCAAGATAATTTTTAAACGTTTTTTAAAAATATTAATTTTTAGAAAAATCAAAATCTCAAATGAATCTCAATTTGTTTTCAAGCGCTTTTGTTTGCTGGGTATGAAGTAGCTGTACTCTTAAAAATAATGACACCGATGATGGCGATGATGAAAATTAGTTTGTAGACAAACAATTCAATAAAAGAAAGTGGATATTATGCACAGTGGGTCAGTTATCAACAAAAACATTAAAAAAAATTTAATTCAGAATTACTTATTGTGTTTTAAATTTCAGTAAAGAAACTTTAATCCTGAAAAAGAAAATTTTTTATCACGTGAGAATTTTTAAGAAACAAAGTAAACGAATGGAAAGTAAGTTGTTCAGGTTTGGAACGAATGCCGTGTTCAGATGCTGCTGCCTTTTCAAAACCGGTTTAGTTTTTAATTATTCATTTGTTAAATTTGACAAATAAAATTCAAACCAAGTTAACAAATATTTAGGAAGGAAGATTTTAAACTACGTTGCATGCATCTCAGCAGGAGTCCTTAGTGAAAATCAAACTTGAAAATCTCGACTGTCCGTCCTTTCGTTGTCGATTTGTTTCATATATTCTTTCGTTGTATTGCGCACATTTCTAAACCACTGTACCAGCAATTTGTTTATGCATTATTTTGTCAAACATTTGATTTGAAATAAATTTAGTTACATTTGCTTCACAATAAATGTTTGTTTTATGATTGTCAAGATTTAAAACAGACACTATTCTTTTGTATCTCTCGCTGTCCTTAGAATTTAATCACTATCATCTAGTTCCACTTATTTTTGGGACACGTGCTGTTGCAATGACAAGAAATTAATAAGCACACTTCATCCTTCGGTTTTCCGTTCTTTGTAATTTTCATTCAAGCATTCAAGTGTGATTTTTCTTAATATCGAACAAATATTCTGTTGTTTTTTGTTTTTTCTCTCTCTGGGTCGGTGGTCACACCCACTCGTTTGTTGTTTGCAACACCTTGTAATGTTGTAATGATGATTTTTCTGTAAATGTACAACTAGTCAACTGTACTTTATGATTTTCCATTACTACGTACTTTGCAAGTAAATCTGAAACAAATGTAAAGCAAACCTCACCACACACACTGATTAATGTTGATGATTTTGTTGTAAATGGCAGACCATTCAAATGTCATTCCTTTAAAGTTTTTCAGTTTGTTTTTTTTTTTAATCATTTGCTATTGCTGTTGTAGTGTTCGAGTGAGTATTTGTGTGTTTATGCCTGTATTAGTAGTGTAAATTCTACTAATGTCAAACGCTCCCATGAAATTTATTTAATCGCATTTTAAGGTGCAATCAAGCTGAACTGTCGTTATTGTCATCGTCGTTTCACGTTGTCGTTACCGTTGTCGTTGTCGTTGCCGTCGTCGTTCTCGTCTTTGCTAAATTTCACCTAAACCCTCCTGCTGATTTAATTCAATGGTATTGGTTTTTATTATCGTCTTGTGGGTGTCAGTCATGTTTTATAAACATGTATTTGTGTGCTGCAATTACACACGCATACACACACACATACTCTTATTGCATTACAAGTTTATGTATGTTGTGAAGTATTCTTGCTCGAAAAGGGGTAACTTTTTGTGGCGGATTAGTATTGTTTTGTTGTTTTCTACGAAGATGGAATGTGTCTGCCAAGTATGAAAGTTAAATTGTGGTTTTATCTAAAATTTAATTAAATGCTAATTTTAAGCACACGGCTTAAAAGGCTGCAAGAAACAAAAAACAAAAAGAATTAAAACAGATTAAAATTTTCAACGAAATATCGATGGGATTAGAAACTGTTCTGCAGGAGATATTTTCTTAGCGCGATGGCGATGATGATGGTAACTTGTGAAAAGGGGGCTTTAAGTGAAACAAGCGATATGAGAGATAATGTCAGTTTTAGAAAATTTTTAATTTTGTAAAATGTTTGCGGCTGAAAATGTTGGCAAAAATTTAAAGAAAATAAAACGGAATTCTATTCTTAAAATTATCGACATGGGGAACTGAAATATATTGGGTTTGGATAGTATCAGATGATCCAAGAGAGATGACTCTTTAAAGAAATTTTAATTCTACAAACAAATTTGACAAATGTCCTGAAATACTCGTATAAGATTCATAAGAACTTAAAATTTAGTGCACAGAAAATATTTAAAATATAAAAATCAAAAACTAATTTCAAACACTCTTAACTCACAGAAAAAAATATGCAGATTTTTTTTCTTAACAAATATTTGTTTGCATTCAATTTTATGTTTTATTTATGTTTTCTTTGCTTTTATTAATATCATTGTCTGATTTTTGGTTTTGTCTGATTTTTACAATAACATACATACGTGTGCTTTTTTTTTCTATTACTTATTTACGAATTGTGGTTGTTAGTTTTACAAATTTCGTGATAGGTCCCATTCCAATTAAAAATGTAAATGGGATTATGAATTTAGTAATTGAATGCGAAATTAATTTTTTTCTGTGCTGGCAACCGGCGGTTTAGTTGGACTAAATATAGTTCTACTAGAAAATATTTAATGTAAACATTAAGTATAAAATTCTACTGTGCTGTCTTACGGGAGTCCTTAGTACTAATTGTGAAGTAGTACGAAGTTATCCTTTAAACATATTTTAAGTTTTTAATAATTTCTAGCATTTAAGTTGAATTTTAAGCTTAAGCGTCCTTTAAGGACTATCAGTGGATTTTTTGTGATAAATACTTACGCTTTTATTCCTGTTTTAAGAAGGCTAGAAAAAATCTGTAAGGCAAAGAGTTACAGGTTTCAAATGCTTCTCACGGTGTTTCACATTAGAAAAAAAAATATTCATGTTAAATCTGAATACTAAAATTGTTTCTCTGTAGAACTGTAACTTTAAGCCTGCTTGCAATATACTCTAGATAAAAATTTCAAATAGAGGTCTCAACTGCAAAAGGATGAATCCTATTTAAGCACTTTAGAATTTCTGTAGATTTTTCTATTCTTTTTCCGTATTTTATTTTATTGAAAATAAGTTCTTTTCTTTTTCTTACTCAAATGGAAACCTAAAAAAAAATGTGTAAAAATTCCCATAAGAAATTTACTGCCAACATATAAAAGTCAGTTAATTAAGTTGTCATTCCGACACCTGATTACAATATTTATTATAAACTATTTTAACTGCAATTGGTCATGGCTATTTAAGTGCCTAAATACCTCACACCCAAATAAATTTTAAAGAATTATTTAAATAAGTTTAGTTTTAAAAATAAAGATATTCATCAAAAATACCTTTTAACAATGTTAACAATGTGGAAGTGTTGGTTTAAAAGCATATTTAGGCAATAAAAATTATGCAAAAGAGCGATCACCCCCCTGAAAACACGCTCTATATTTATGTCTGTCGTATAAAATATTCTAACAACCATACCAACACTATCATAAATTATGATCAAATGTCTTAAATGGCAGGAAATAAAAATCGTTCATTAGTGTTAAACGTCTTAAGTGCGCATTCACACACATGTACACATGCAATTTCTTTCGTAAAAGAAATGCAACCAGAAAAATATTATAGAAAACAAGTGTAAAAGTGCCACAATGAGTGAATACGAGTGATAATAATTCTGTAGACATTTAGGCCGCGTTAGTTTGACTAATTGTTAAACATTAACTTGTAGCATGTGGTCGTTTGCTTCAGCAAACACACCGACCGAAAAACACAAATGCAAGGTGCATAAATATGCTTTTTTCCAAAACAGATAAAGATCACCTTCATATATATTCATTTTAATGTATTCACTCAGGTATATTTGGCTTAAGCAAAAAACTGGCTAAAAAATATGTCTGGTCGGGTGAGAGTTTAGTTTTTGTTTGATTAAAATAAATGTTGTGCTAATGGCATGTCATGTTACAAATGTGGAGACTATAGGTTTTTTTTTTGTTTTCCTTTAGTTTTTTAAATTATTTTAGTATTTGTTTTGAGTCCATTTTATTTGTTGCAAACGCTTTTTGTTTGTAACAAACTACAAAGAGCCACAAAGACAGATCATAGATTTATGATAGTGGCCATTAACAATACTGGCGCTAATGTCTGTCATTTTCTGTGTTTGATTTCCCCTTCAGTTTTTTTTTCCTGTTTTTTTTTTTTTTTTTTTTTTTAACAAATAGAAGGCGTTTCACCAGCCTAAAGTGAATAATTGCTATAAATTAGAGAAATGAAAAAACAAAATTATTGTGTTATATAAATGCATATTAACAAAAGGATTCTTTTAAATAGAAAAAATATGATGTATCATTTTTATTTATATAAATTTTTTTTTATTTAGACTAACAACGGAAATCCTTTATTTTTATTTGTTTCTCCTATAGATTTTTATCTAAGTACATTAACCACATACTGGAACTGTACAAATGGTAGTTTATTTGTAACTAAATTATGGGAATAAATTGGAAATAATTTGACTGTGAGTAAAGTCCTTGTTATTTGACTGCATTAGCAGGTATTATTTAAAATCTAAGTTGATTGTTGTGGGAGGAAGTGTTAATGGAGTTTATGTTTAACATGTTAGATGTTTAAAGCGATTGGCTGCAAACCGGTAAAAGAAGGAAGACTCTCATATTTTAATGTCAAATATTTTTTTATATTGTGCAGTAGTTTTTACAGTGCTTTTATTTGAAGGACTTTAGTGTAATACATACTTGTTTAAATCATGTGAAATAAATTTGCCAAACATATTTATAAATTTTATAAATCTAAGCAGTTAATATAATAGCATGTTAATATAATAGCGTAGTAGTAGCTTATTTAGAGGAGTGCAATAGTGTAGCAATATTATAGGAATATATATATATATATATATAGGAATCTCATAGCAGTAGCATTAACATTACAGTAACGAATTAAAGGCATAGCAATAACTTAGCGAATGATTAGCAGTAGCACAGAACTACTATAAAAATAGCACAGCAGTACAATAGAAACAGCATGACAATATAATTTCATAGAAATACCATAGCAGTAGCATTAGCATTACAATAAACAATTGAAAGATTAGCAATAATTTAGCGAAAGAATAGAAATAGTACAGAACTACTACAGAAATAGCATAAAAGTACAATATAAACAGCATAACAATATATCATAGTAATGACAAAGCAATATTATAACTAGGGATGTAACAATACGCCATTTCGCCGGTCCGATACCGACACCGATACTCAAAAATAAATATTGCCGATACCGATTCCGATACCGATACGCATATTGAAATTGAGCTCAAGTAAAAATTACCAAAACTCAAGTAGAGTAATTCTTCTATTATACAAAATAACAGTGTTTATTAATGAGCCATTCAAATCATCAAAATTTTCAATATATTTCACTTTCTAAAATTCAAATTTTCAAACTACAAAACGTCTGCAATATTTATGATTTTACAAAATAAACGATGGCATTCAGTTTAGATTGACTCAAGATTTAAAATTGATATTAATAAGATTTAAAAGACAACGAATTGAATTTAAGATCATGTTAAAATTAAATTAAAATTATAAAAACAACATTGCAAAAGATTAATATTTAAAATTGATATTAATAAGATTTTTGTTTAAAAAACAAACTGTTCTCAAATTTTGCGGAGATAGACGATTTCTCAAATCCGTTTGAAGTAGACCTGCAGTGGAAAATAGTCTCTCAGATGCGACAGAACTCATTTGAAAACTTAAGTATTTCTGCGCCATTTTCTTTAAGTTTGGGTAGGATATGTCATTGCGCCACTAAACAAGAGGGTATGCGTCTCTAGGAATATTAGGAGATCTAAGGTATCTCTCGACTTCTTCGTTGGCAGAACCACAGCTTAGAGGCTCAGATAGAGAGAGGCTCATCCTCCTCGGATTCTCTTATAATTGCTTCACATACGCTCCAAAGGCGAGTACTTCTCGTAGACTTATCAGAACTTTTGTGAGGTGTAGGGAGGACTGTGTCTTCAACACTTTCGGAATGTAGAGTCATGTTAAGCAGCTCCATAAGACGTTTTTTCGATAGGATTGGAGTCGATTATCTTTGAAATATTCGAGCTTTGTATCGAGGGTCAAGAATTGTAGATAAATAATAGGTTTCATTATTCTCTAAACCCTCAAATCTTTCATTCAGAGCTGATGCTAAGTTAGTGGCAAATTTTTGGGACTCCGAACTACTCTCAATCTCCGTTGATTCATGTATTATGTTTTCTAATAATGTTCGAAGACTGTTAACTAGCGGAATAGCGTCAGACAATGTAGCAGTGGCTTTGCTTATGGATTTTGTAGCCTCTAAATTTGTACATGATGGGGCTGAGATGTCAGTTGTTATTTTAAGTTGTAATTGTTGTAGAATTACCACCACTTGTATTAAATGCGCCTTGAAAAAAATCTTAAAACATACAAACGCATACAAGATTTAGCATTGAGAGAACATTTCATTACTATGGTGCAAAGCAAAATAGAAGAAACAATTTCATTATGTATTCTGTTTTGATTTTATGTCCTGCTTTTAATATGTTATTTCTCATAGTTGTCATGCAAAAAAAAAAAGAGTTGAAAATTGAATATTTTGTTCAAAAAACTCTAAAGAAAAATATAAGAAGTATCGGCGTATTGAGAGTAAAATATCGCCGATATCGATAAATCGGAAAACCAGAAGTATCGCCGATATATCGGTATCGGTATCGGTTGCATCCCTAATTATAACCAGATCGCAGCAATAACATTAACAAGACAAGAGCGGAGCAATAGCATAGAAAAAGCAAAATAATATCATAAATAGCAAAATAATAGCATAGCAATATTGAAGCAAGTTTATAACAATAGCACTGCGCAAAACACAGAAATAGCATAGCATAACATAGCAATATCATAGTAATAGCATGTGCTATGCATAGCAAAAACATTGTAATATCATAAAAAGCAGTAGCATAACAATAATAAAACTATCTAATAGCAATAGCACAGCAACTGTATGGCATATATTTCGTCTTTACAAAAGACTTGAAAAATTATTGCATGTTTCTTTTGAAATGTTAGTTTTCATCAGATCTCCACATTGTCAGGACCTTCGAAGATTTTTTGCTTCTTACGATGATCTCTGTAAAATATATAAATATAAACATACAAAATAATATATCATCATCATCAATATAATCATCACAGAAAATTAAAAGAAAAAAAATCCATTTTCCTTTGCAACCATGTGCTTAAATACTTAATCTACATAATTTATTCAAAAGAAAACAGCAGATCTCCTTTCGTTGCTACAATAAAACTGACCCCAGTACGAGCACTTCCGTTATGCTTATCGCAACAATCACCTTTAATTTGATGTATTAACAAAATTCTTAAACAAAAACTTTGATTGTTTTCCCATACAATAGACACATGCGTCCAAATAATTGTCTCTCAGCACTGGTCACTACTGTCGAATGGTCAATACATTCGTTATTAATTTATGGTGATGGCAAACAAATAATGGACTTGGCCACATAACAATCCCTTTTCAATAAGAAATTGACAATAGTGCTGAAGAGAAATTTTAATTTATTGCAATTATAAAGCCGAAAGCATGAAAAACTATTTACAACATTTAGTAGTGGACATGTCCTTTACAACAAAAGACACGTGACTTCTCTCTACTTTCACCAGCAAAAGAGGAAAAAAAAACAATGCAAAATTATTTCTTCTTCGTTTTGGGAAAAACTATGGTACCCCCTACTCCCCTTCATTTGTATTCTTTCAATAAAAAAAAAATAAAAAAAACAGAAAATAAGTTATAAGTGACAAAGGCCGTATCTGGCGTTTGTCATTTCCTTTAGTTTGGCGGTCAGCAAAATAGATTTATTTGCTTTGTTTTTCATGTGGATGAGAAAAGCAACAAGAAAATTAAGGAAAAAACATGAAGTGATAATACGGTTTTAAGTAAATGTTGACCAGTGTCATATCCCAGGCTTATTTGATAAAAATTTACTTTGTATTTTATTTTGTAAAAGCCTGCGGTAAATGTATCCTGCCTGCTTGTATTCCAGAAGCAAATACAACAGAAAATAAATAAAATAAAGAGAAAATACAGCAAACATTGTAACAATTTTAAATGGCGATTAAATCTACTGTCAGTGATGGATGGGCTCATGCATAAATATGTGGAAAACATTGGTGGTCGGCAGTACTATGGAAAGAGGAGGGAGGTTTTTGTTTTCAGTTGTCGAAATACTTCCTGAACAAGTTTGTTAACACATTTTCTGTTTAATTTCAAGGGAAAACTATAAATATATTAAAATATTTATTTACTAGCAGCTTAATTTACTTTTTCTTTTAATATTAAAACTTTTTGTAAATGGGGCAAAAACTATAGCTCGCAGTAATACGTGTCCTTTCATTTACCCGCTCAGTATCATGGAATATTGTACCAATTAATTGAAATTTTTTCGCAGACTTTCTTCGCGTTGTTTTTGCTTTACTTTTGTTACAATCATGTCATTCATTTTATACCTTTTACTTTTTTTTTTGATACATATTGATTCCTTCAATCACTTGCAGTTTTAACAACAACCAGTGACATGCCATTCTTTTATTGTTGTTGTTGTTGTTTATGTGTTAATGAACACTGTTCACTGGTAACAAGGAAACAAAAAACAACAGCTTTTTGTATTCTGTAGTACAAATTTAATTTAGTTAATTGAAACAATTTGTATTGTATACATTTGTTACGTTTACGGCTGCACACTGCTACTGCTACATATGCATCATGTATAAAATTCACTTATGCGGAATTGTTTTGTGTTCAAATTCAGGCTCTCAAAAAAGAGACACAGTGTCTTCTTCAATGGAAAATAACGAAATTTCTCTGTTAGAAAAAAAATCTTTAAAAATTAAGCTTACGATAAATTATAATTCAAGATAATTTAAAAAAAAGGATATATGACATACTTTTGTGTTTATTTGCGTAACCGTTTGATATTTTGTGTGATTACTACTGGTACTATGACAAGTTCGATCACAAGATTTGGTATTGCTATTTAAAGATTTGTAAATTTGGCTAAGTTTTCAAAAACTAAATCCTGATTTAAAAATAAACGCAGTATTTGTGATACGTATTTTGTTTAGTGCCCTCTTGGTAGTATTTATGGTTAAAAATTATATAATATCTTCATACAGATTCCACAATTACCGGTTTGATATATTTGCAAGAAAGGACATCATACAGGTTTGCTTTAATATGCCAAAGCTATCCACATGTTTTTAAATTTTTCCATATTAATTTTATTTCCCGAAGCCATAATTTACTTTTAATTGTAAATTTTAGTAAAAAGTGTTTACAAAACGATTTAAAAAGAAAAAAAAAATAATATGTGTGACTAAAAATCAAAGTTTCCAAAAATGATATACATATGTTGGACAAATACAACCCAAGGAGAGCAATATAACATTTTGAATTATCTTATTCCGATCACAGCAGAAGTGAAAATGTA
Source organism: Lypha dubia (assembly GCA_947311025.1). NCBI lineage: Eukaryota > Metazoa > Arthropoda > Insecta > Diptera > Tachinidae > Lypha > Lypha dubia. The sequence continues at coordinate 30,169,535 of OX371263.1, read as the reverse complement.
ATGAGCGTTTTGGAGCAACTTTATATCATTTTAAATTAAAATTTTCAGATAAGTGAAAAAAAGGATATATGAACAACTTTATTAGTTTTCGAGCTAAAGGCTTTAATTTTCGTATCAAGATTAGTACGATTTATCTACGTTTATATACAGAATTTCAATGAATTAATGCGAAAACTACAAATCTTGTGGCACTTTCGAAAAAAGTTGAAATGATTTTTACTACCCAGAGTCCTAGTGGGGTGTACAAAATCAGCCATTTTGTAAAATGTATGATTCCTGAAGACTTTTTATAGAGTTCAGAACCTTTATATGCATAAGGAATTTACCCTTAGTCCCTTTTTAGATTTACTACCAAATAATTATTCAGAAAATGTTTTTAATTTTTTTCAAGCAACGATTTGTGTATAAAATATTTTAAACACTGTTCTCGCACTGCATATGCAGTTAATCTTTTTATATAAAAAGAATTTCCATCAAATACGAATATGTCCATGATCAGCAGAAAAGAAAAACAAAACTCTCATCAACATTTTAATAGAGTAAAATTAAAAAAATATAAACGTGATTTAATTTAAAGCAACAAGAGAAATTTCAACAAACATGACTTTATAATTGAAATGTTTTAATAATTTATGCCTGTAAAAGAACCTCCTCAAACAATTTTAATTCATTTAAAGGAATACTTTAATGAAAATCATTTTCAACACGAACAAACGCACATAAATCACTTGCCAGCAGAAGCGTCTGTAATGAAATATTTAATTATATTTGAAACTTCGTATTCGTATTATCCCTTCAATTGAATCGGTCGGAGTCGGTAATGTTTCTCAATTTACTGCTTAAGAATTTACTTTAGTGTTAAAATCAACATTATTTAGTAACTCATGCATACATAATACCTTAAATATTTTAGCTCTCAAACCCTTAAAGGACATTGAATGCATTTTAAATGAATATTTTGTATTTGTGTATAGATATTAAATAGGCAGGACAACTGCATATTTGTGTGTGTTATTTGAAATTTCACACTCACAAATTGCAGCAATGGGCAGTTAAAATGCAACAAGCAACAAAATCTAGTCAAGTAAAACAGGATATTAAGAAATTGTTGTACAATAAACAGCAAGCAGGGTGTAGGCAATATTTAGATAAAAGCAAAAATCTAATGATTTACTTCTTAAGCAGTTTATTGTTCGAACCCTGTATTATTTTATCTTTACAAAATTTCTATTGCTTTTGGCTATTGTATGGCATATAGAATTGTCTAAACTTTGTTGTAATTCTTATAATTTCTCTTCTCTACATACTTGTGTATGCATGTGTATCCTGCATACACATTATGATGATGTCCTGGCTTTAAGTATGTATTTTATATGCAAATACAATGTTGCATTTATGTGTGCACTTGCATACAATATAACCCTCAGGTAATTTTTAAAATTTACTTACATTTTAAACTCAAACTCCAAACGCTGTCAGTGGAGCTTTCCTTTCTATTTTGAATAAATTTCACAACAAAATTGTTCAAATTTACAAAACATTTTGGAAAACAATAAATGCCAACACTATTGTATGAAAATGTCACTCAAAATAAAACAAAACAGCAAAAACAAAAACACAAAAAAAACGTTATTGCATCTTTAATACGCACTCCTTTCGGGGAGGCAGGCAGGCAGGCAGCAAAGCAAGTAGCATGTGTAAGATTACACACTTAAACATTCACACCCATACCTTTTGTAACACCTTTCTGGATGAACAATACATGTGTTATACACAATAGACACAACAAGACATGATGTAACTTTAAGTATGAGCATTTTTGTGTTGTTTTTCGGTTAACATCTTTTGTATTTGTAAGTAAGAATTTTTGTAATGAATAAAATGTGCATGTGTCACAAGTGATTTAAAATAGATACAAAAATGTATACAAATATTTATTCATTTACTTAAATACTATAATTTACTTTGAGAAGAATACTTTATATTTGTTTAAGAAATGGTGACATGTTGCAAGTAAAAAATGTAAAATAGCTAAAATCTCATATTTTTGTGATTAAAGAGGAAAAAAAGGATATATGAAGGAACTAACCGTGAGTTGTTGAAATTAATTGAGTTTTTCTAAATAAAATGCTGTTACTATTTTATATTCATATTTAAGGTTTCATGTATTTTCAGAAATAGGTTTTTGAGATATAAGATGTTTAGAAAAATATAGAAATAAAAAGGTATCGGAAATCTTAAAATCGCATAAATACATTCATTTGAATGACAGGGTTCTAACGAGTGATGCTGGTGATGTACAAAAAAAAGAACAAAATAATTGTGTTTTCGTTTTCAAAGTTCAGGTCTACGCATCATTTTGGCAGAAGTTAAAGTTTCCTTCCTTTTAATGGTATTTTTTGATAAAACGGCCTAAGAAATTCTGCAGTCCTTTACTTTTAAATTATAAGATGTGCTTGGCACTTTTTGGTTTAACAACTACAAGAAAAATTTTCGTGCAATAGTTTAACCCTGTAAGCTTTCGTTTTGAGGGCTGTTTTGTCCCTTTCTTGAACTGCGAAGTAGTGGAGCTAAAATTTCCCACATAAATATTCTTAATAAAACTCTACTATCTTTATAGACATCAGAGCTTTAAACTGAATTTTAGCACTAGAAATCATTCAAAATTAAAATCGTGTTCCAGGGTTAATTAAGTACGTATGCACAATGAGTGCTAAAATAAGTAAGCAGAGAGAGAGAGAGAAAAAGATAAGGATTCTTTGTATAACATTCAATATGTATTGAAGACGTTTCATGACTTTTTATTTCAGATAAACTGACAACATAATTTAATACAAAAGGAAAAATAAAAATTAATGGTTTTTGCAGCAAAACAATAACGAAAATTTAACGTAAGTCCGCCAAGTTTATTATGCCACATACCGAAGATAAAACCTCATGAACGTAAGCAATGGGTCAATGAAGCTTTTGCTAAGAAAAGATTTACTTTTACTGAAATATAAAATTACTACGTAAATTTTTTCAGAAAAAAAAGGAAAATAATAAAATAAAATTTTATTGAATTTCCTGTACTGCAGTTTCCTTTAAAAAAAATAATTGAAATTTTTGTACGTCTTAACCAATTTTTAGTTAAGTTTGATGGAAAAACTACCAATTTTTTCATTAATTTTTTGTGTCACATGAAAAATGTCCGCCCTTTTTAGTTTGAGATCTAATCAAGAGCAGCCAAAAGAGAACAAAAAATCAAAATCAAAATCAATTCATTTGTTTGAAATGAAACTAATTTCTAGAAAACTAATTCCATTTACAGGATATAACAAGAAAATGGGCGCGGAAATGACACTAAAAATAATATAAAATCAAATAAAATTTAACTGCTTTCTTAACATGTTTCTCTTTTTTGTCTAGAGCTTTTAAATCTGAAAATCTTAAATTGTTGTCGTCGTTTGTTTGTTTAATTTTTCTTTTTTATTCTGCTGTCTGGTCCAACATACTAAATTTTGTGTTGTCCATGTTTTTTGCCTAAACGAAATGCCAGTACTCTCCTTCTTCTTCTTTAAGCACTAGAAACTAATGATGTAATTTTGACGTTTGTCACTCTCTCATTTAGTTTCAGTTTATGTGGAATATTGTTATTGTGTATCGACCGGATACAATGTGAAATTGTAACGATTATTACGACAATTGCTTTAAATTGCCAATGAGCAACAACATTTCTTAAGGAGTTTTTTTTTTTATTTATGTAGTTGTGGTGTCAAAAAATGAAGCTCTAGGGAGGATAGCACAGGATATGAAACCAAATTACTACGTCTTAAGACAAATAATATGGGTGTAGGTCTTTTCACAAGAAATTTATACATTTCGAAGGAGTAAAAATACAAAATTTGTTTTTATGATGCTGAAACGAAAAACTAAATTAAGAAATAAATAAAGTGTCAACATGTTTAGAGAATTAAAGATTTTAAATAAGTTCGTGTGAAATTTTTATTATTAAATTTTTTAAGAAAAATTCGAGCGAAAATATAATGAAATATCTATGAAGAGTTCGACAACAACGTTGTTATATTCTGACCTGTTTTTAGAAATTAATTAAAACCAACTATTGGATTAATCCTTACGATATTGTTTTGTGCGATGAAATTTCTTCCTTAATAAAATTTTATCCTACGAAAAGCCCTTTCGATATCGCCATTTTTTTTTATAACTTGAGTTCGATCACGCCAAATATTTTTCTATGGAGTTCAGTGATCCTTTAAGAATATAAAAAAATTCCAAAAAGAATTTTTTGTAACGGAAATTTTTTTCTTTATTAAAATTTTTATGCAAAACGATCTTTAAATTTTAAGCTTCTTAATGGATAATTTCATAACTTGTATTTTGACATTTCCACAATTTTAATGATCAACTATCAGCGAAATGATAGATCACCTTTAATGATTTAATAAGATCAAAAGAATGATTAAATTATTCAAAAAATTTTTTTATTTGTTTTTCAAAACACAACCAATCATTAACATTTTGTAAAAAAAAAAAAAAAAAAACAACATCAAATCGAGTGGAAAAAAAACCTTCTGATTTAAATACAAAAACAATTAATAATCATTTTCTTCTCAACATTTTGGTTTTTCTTTTATTGTTTTTTTTTTTTTTTTTGTGGAAAATGATCTTTACAAGCATGACGAATCGCAAAAATCAATTCATAATTATAATGATGATGGAATACGAGCAAACAGCCAGCGAGGACAAGAACAAAACAAATTATTTATGTAGATCTTCTTAAACTTAATTATCGTTTTTATCGGTTTAATATTTTATTCTTTCTTTCTGCCACATCAAATACGCAAACGAACCCAAATCTCTTTAGGGGGTCGGTTGGTCGGTTGATCGTCTTTTGTAACATAAAATGGTTTCATGGCTTTTTTCATATTTTTATTTTGGGAATATGATTATTTAAAGACGTCATATCAGTTTGATTGAAAACTAATAGATCATCAATGACAATTAAACACACACACGCACACACACAAGAAATAAGATAGACGACGACCGTGGTGGTTTTTATTACAATTTTACTTCTTTAGAGGCTAAATATCTACCATTTAGTAACATGTACACAGCGGGTAAACGCAAGCAAGACACAATGTCTGCTGGAATGTTGCATGAATTATTGAAAAAAAAACAAAACAAAAAAAATTTTTATGAAATAAAGAAAAGGGAAAAGCTTCTTTCGGCGTCATTCAATGTCTGTCAAAAAATATCTTGAATGAAAGAATTTTGAATTATTTTCATACTGGTAACGCCCCTTGTGTTAAAACATCTATTAGTAGAAATAATATTTCAGCGCTTATTGAACTAAATTAACCTTTAAACGATCAATTGAAAATTAAAATGAAAAAAAAAACTATTCGAAATGCAGTCCTTTTTAACCCCACCTTGTCGCTGAGGGGTTAAAATATCTTCCTAAAATGTTACACTTGCGTGCTTAACCATTCAATTTACTAAAAAATAAAATAAGAAAAAAAATAAACGTGAGCTACGTGACTTCTTTTCCGTTTCTGTGAAGAGAAGGATCATCTCTGTGCCCCGCGTAACCCTTTTCGTCTTAAGAAGCGTCGTTTTATTTTCCTTTTGTATTTTTCGCATGTGTCATTAACATCCCCTCCCTTGTTAATAAGGTACCAATTTTGGTTTGATTTGTAGACATTTTATTGTTTTTATTGATGGGCTTTTATCAAAATTATCATCGTTATCATAATCGCTTACTGCTCGTTTTACTTATGAGTGTGCAAGTCTGTATTTTTCCCAAATGAATGTGATGGATTATATTTTTTTTCGAAAATGATAAAAAGGTGATTTTTATATGAGTTTCATTGTATATTTTTTTTTTACCTTTAGGTCATGTTTATTTTGTTTGCTGTTGTTAGTGTCGTTTATTCAGTATAAAGACAGAAAATTGTACCTCAGGGAACATTTCTTACACACACACACACACATATACACGCACACATAACAACTCATGACATTGAAGTTTTGTGGCTTTTGGACTATTTGTGCGTGTGTGTGTGTGTGTGTGTGAGAATGTGAAAGAGTTTCGTTTCTGTTCATACGGGCTGTTAGAAGAAGTTTGTAATTGATAAAAAAAGGGGTTTCTTGTTTTCTGGGTGTGTCACATGTCTTGGGAAAATTCCGTTTTCAAAGTTTGTTCTTCTTTGACATGATGCAGCAAAAACTAAGACATTTTGTCAATGGGGGGTACGAAACGTTGTTTTTTTCTCGTTTATTATTGATATTAAAAAAAGAAAAAAGAATAAAACATATCAGATTGCGATAAGAAAACTACTTTGTAGTTTTGTTTAAATCTAAAAGCTAAAGGGTCTGCAAAAGAACTTCAGTCTAAGATTTTTTTAAGTTTTTGGAAAAAGTTCAAAGAGCAGTCAAGCTTCCAACAAAGATTGAGGTCTGCTTTAATTTGTTGGCTAGAGGCCCATGTCACATTGTTTCATTAATTTAATGACATTTTAGGTGCAGTGTTTCCGCACAAGACGGACATGTAATTTGTGTGTAACATTTGTATGAAAAGCACTCAAATCATTCCTCCCATGTCCTTGCATGGAAACATCACTTTAATTTCATAAATAAACAAAAGAAATTTCATAAAACTTTAAATTAAAAGTTTTAAAAATGCGTAAATATTTCTCATTTTATTTCAGCAAAAGTTTTTCGAACTGTTGCAATCTTTCATAAATATGTACTTTACACCAATAATATTTATTTTTCATAACTAATCCCTCCATGCCCTTCATGCCAATTTATTGGCTTCTACATAAAATTAAGTGGCAATCTACTTAATTAGAAAATAGTATCATTAAAAATTTTTAAAGCCAAAACAAAATCATAAATTTATTTGCATTTCAAATCCTCTAACAAACTACAAAACAATCGTTAAATTTTATGATTTGACTCCTTTTTTGTATGTCTGTTTGTTTGTCTTTTGCTGTTCGCTTGTTTTCCTTAAGCCTTCAAGAGACACCCTCTACAAGAGTATTTTTATGTGTATGTTTCTTTGCAGGTCTAATGGAAAATCTAATTTTCCAAAAATTTTCTCGCACACACAAAACGCATAAACCAATTTTACGATGAGAATAATAAAATACTCGTAGAAAGGTCCTCCAAAAATGCTTTGCTAATCTCAGGGCTTATAACATAAATTTTTGGACGCCACGCTGTAAAGCTGCGCAACGAAATTCTGCTGGAAATGTTGGCGACCATCCATTTTTCAAGTAAAGAAAATTATGCAGAAGAACTGTTTTTCCTTTAAGAACAAAGACACACACACACCCAGCAACAGAATAATTTACATTATTTTTGGAAATGTTTGAAAAGTTTTTCGGTTGTTTTATTTTTTTTTTTTTTTTGACAAAAGAATGATGAGGTTTTGCATATTAAAAACATTTTGGCGTATAAAATTATACCAATATTTGGAAGAGAAGCAAAATTGGATATGAAGTGTGGTTTAAGGATCTACACTGTTCGTAATATTGTTCTTTACCTTGTTGAGATTAAGTCACTCACTCATGAAGTCATATTTAAAATTTTTGTGTTATTTGTTACACTTGTTCAGATGCACATTTATGCAAAATTTACACTTCTTTTTTTACTCATATTCATAAGAAATTTCATAAAACCTTTTCTTCAAAACATCCATTGTGTTTTATATTCTTTTTAATAAAATAAATTAAAATAGTTTAACCGTTTGTGGTACAAACTCTTTTGGTGTTACCTATTTTATCTTCGATTAAATTGTATGCTTTAAAAAATAAAGTTGCTGTAACCTCCATTAACAACACAAAAGTCCTATAAAATGTCCTTCTCAGGTTTTATTTGAAATCTTCTTACCCCCATGGGTTAAAAAGCTGACCTGGGGTTAAGTTGTTGTACTTAGATCCCTCAAAACTAATATAATTAAATGAATATCAAGAATAACTCCAAAAGACATTTCTGGTTTAGACAAAAAACATAAAGTTTTGCATAATAAATATGAAACAAGTGACAGGATATGTTACATATCAAATACAACACACAGAAGTATTTATAAGCAGCCAAGTTAAGCAACAAACACCAAAAATTCTTGAACAAAAATAACGACAAAATATTTTCTTTTTATTCTCAATCTTAAGACAAATGCGATGAGTAACCCCACTCCAGTTTCAAGACAAATTAAAATGAAACATGTTTTTCATCAGACACTTCTTTATGTGAAAAATTTTCCTCATCAAACATTCTTCCTTCGCTTAAGCTTATTTTCATTTTTATCACTTGCAGCAGCATCAGGAACTCAAGGACTTGTTATGTAAAAAATAAAATAAATAAATGTAACAAAAGTCATCAAGAATATTTATTTTATTTGCAAGAAACACGATGGTTTCATTTAAAGTTTTCAAGAGTTGTGTGTGCACACACAAGGCTTTAGATTATTTTCTAGTCTTTATTTAAATAAGAAAAGTTTTTTATGTTGCCAAATATTGAGTAATGTTATTTGCAAAAAACAAAAAAAAAACAAAAAAAAACCAAAAAGGATAACAAGTGTTTTAGGAATCGTCATGTTTAACAACTAATTATAAAACTATACCAAAAAAAAGGAAACACACATACACACATAGAAATATAAAAAATTTTGTTATATCCATTTTATGTGTCTGAGGTTAAGTCGAAAGTTCAACAGAGCTTGAACTTTTCCAAAAAAAAAAAATCCTTAACAACGCAAAATGGAAAGAGAACAAAACCTAAAGCACAACTTCCTTTTCCTTGTGTGTTTTTCACCGTTACTCTGTGTGTTTATACTACACTTTGTAACACGTATTTCCTGTAGCTTAAAGAAACTACCGTTAACATTTAAAGTTGCACAGTTAACCCTTTTTATTATCCATATCCTTCCGTTTGTGATAATTTTCGACAAATTTTTTGAGCAACAAAGCCATTTAGTCAATATTATGTAATATGAGCTGAAACAAAAAACAAAAATAAAAAATACACATAAAGTTTAGAAAAAGGACTTGAAGGTTGAAAATTGTAGTAAAAGGAAATTAGAAAATATATATTTTCTAAAATAAATATATTTCTTATAAAACGGTAGTTAATTTTCTAAAATTTCTTTAACATTTACAGAGACCTGTTGGCGCTCTACATATTTTTATAATTCTAAAAAAAACTTCTCTGGAATTAGTCAAACTTGTCTAATTTTATTTTCTATATTTAATTCAGCATTTATTATAAAATAATAATAAAACAAAAATTAAAATAAGGAGTGTCTCTTGTTATCACACAGTTAGTCTTGCATTGCTTTCCAGTCCACATTTCTATCATATCACTTCAATTTATATCACTTTAGTTTTATGACTGTGTTTAAGACATAAAATCTACTCTTTCTCTTTCATTTCTAACGTAAATTTATTTTAATTTTATTTTAAGGACTTCAAAAAGCATTTTATAGTCTAAACATACGATTACATGCATTATTGTATAGTTTGCATGTTTTATGGTGTCTCTGTAGTCAGTAACGCAACATTATGGCAAAGGAGGTGGAGGAAACGATCATAAAATTTCAAAGGTTGGGTGCTTTGTAAAAGAATAAAAACAAATAAATAGAAAAAAATAAAATGGGAAAATAGATAAAATACTCGTTATATTGTGTAAGAAATAATTTGGAGAGAGAAAAAATAAAACAGCAAATATAAATAAAATCCATTCAAATGCAAAACTTAATTAGAAAACTGATGCCTCAACGTCTGCTGAAAAGTACAAAAATACACTGACAAAAATTTGGCGATAAATAGCGTATCTTATGAGAACACAGGAAAAATTACAAAAAGGGAATTTAATTTAAAAAAATCGTCTAGAGCGGGATAATCTAATAGTTTTACTGAATTTCCTTTCCTTGGAGTCTTATTCCTTTCTTAGAACAATACTACTTTAAAGCAGAGACAAAATTTGGTATTATAAATAAATGTCTGTGCCAAAGTGAAAATTGCACATGTATTAATTAAAACATTTTTTCGAATTTAAACATTTTTAGAAAATTTTCATACGAGAATTGTTAGCAAATTTCATTTGTATTTGTTTCGCTATACCCAGTTACCCAGGCTTATGCTTGCCTTATTTTTCTGTATACTTACTAGCCTTTAATGATCATTGGAATTTTTTGTTGATACTCAGTATTCTAAATAATTAAAAATTTAACTATATCAATTAAACTACTTAATTGAAAACAACGATTTTTTTAAATTAAAAAATTTAATTAATAGAAGTCTAGGAATAGTTTTTCTTTTGCTTTGTTGCCGATGGTTGTCTTCCTTACATCTTTTGTGGAGAGCTTCGATAGTATTTTCGTCATTTCAATTTGCGATATTACATGGGTTTCACTAAATTAATTGAAATAATTTTAAGTTCAAAAATATGAAATTCTTTTAATTTCTGTTCAATCCACTATAAAAATTTTGTGTTTAATGACTAAAATTCAAGTTTTTTAATAGGCGAAATTTGTTAAAATGGGCTGTGATTGATTGATTCAATTGCGAAGTTAATTGAATGCAGTTTTATATATTGATTAAATATATTAATTGGAAATCTAATATATAAAAATCTCGTGTCACGATGTTTGTTATTGAACTACTCCGAAACGGCTCGACCGATTTTAATGAAACTTTTATGCACATTTGGTAGGTGTAAGATTAGGTTTTAAAGTATATTTCAAACCGCTAGGGGCACGAGGAGGGGAGCGAGGGGAAAATTCGTGTAATTACTAAACTATTAACCCAATTCATATTTCAGTTTATATATATGTAGATTTCAAAAAGTCAAGCATAAAATAAGGGGTTGATGAGTGGGGAGAATTGTACCCCCATATAATAAAATAGCTTCCGGACGAAGCCGGTACAATCATCTAGTTTTCTTATAAATATGAAAAGTTTTACATTTAAATTTTATTTTTTGACATTGGCTATGGAATATATTTTTAGGTTTAATTAAAAGTTTAATCAATATTCAATTTTGATTCAATTTAAAGTTCAATTAAAACATTTTTCATAATTTAATTAAATTGAATTATTATTTTTCAGGTGTTTTTTTTGAAATTGTGGACGTCGTACGTGTGTGTTTTAAATTGTGATAAAGTCTACGTAGCAGACTCTACGAAATGTGGACTCTTTTTTGCACAAGAATTTGGTGAGTAAAATTTATTGTATTTTTAAAAACAATTTTATACATTTATTAAGTTTTAAGTGAATAAGTACGGCTTTTTTATTGTACAAAATTAGCCGAAATTAATTTTGAATATTTTTTCAACTTAATCTTATTTTGTCGATCTGTGTAATCAGTTGTATAAGCAAATGAGTAGTTTCATCTTAGGTGCTGGTAAAATATGTTGCTATTTCCACATGATTTAAGTGTAAAATTTTTATAAAAATTACTCTGTTATTTTAGATATCCTTACAAATTTTACACTCAATTCATTCATAAGAAAATCACTCAAAAAACTAAGGTGCGGTTTATATAATCCAAACAATTAGTTTGAGTGAAAATTTTTTACAAAAACCACTCAGTTTTTTGAGTGATTCCTATACAAAATTTCTAAACAAGTAATTTTTCAGTATTGTGGAAACAGGCATTAACCCTAGAAAGATAATCTGCGTAAAATTTACGCATGCTCTTGAAAAATATTGTTATTTCTCTTTATTTATAATGAATTCGCCGTCGTACTCATTAGACATCTCAGTCGTTGATCATAGCTTTAATGAGACACATGTATCGCTGCGGTGGGTGTTTCCAATTTTGAAATATAACGGGTATGTGAGTCAAAATTACGCATGATTCTATTTTTGAAATCCGAAAATGCATGAAGAAATGCCAAAGAAATATGATTCATAACCCTAGTAAGATAATCTGCGTAAAATTTACGCATTCTGAAGTTGTTATTTTGTTTTTTTTTTTATAATAAATATATATAAACATAACTAAAAGTCGGGTATTTTTACTTCACTTATATTGAAAAAAGTAATCAAGATTAGTTTATTTTAAATTGATCAACAAAATGCTTCTATTTAGCTTTCCAAGAAGCATGCGTAAATTTTACGCATGAGTATCTTTAACGTATGTTAGAATATGATTATCTTTCTAGGGTTAAGTGCTTTTCATACAAATTTTACAATCAAATCATAAAATCGTTAGATGGAAAAAAATCCTAATCAAGATTTTTTGTGGTCTGATCAGATCTTTCAAGATAAATTTTTTGCTCAATATAAAGAGTGAACAGTCTAACAGTACATTCTATCTGTTTTAGCGTAGTTTCCTTCTCTTTGAAAGCCCTAATAATTTTTCACCGTGTATTTGTCATGAATATGCCAAGTGTGTTGTTTGGCTAAACCTTTCTGTTAATATGCGTGTGTGTGTTTGCTTTAAAATGTATTATTATTATTATTTATTTTTGAACAAATAAGCTTGACAAGTCATAAATTAAATATTTGTTAAGCTAAACAAACTTCTAATAAAAACCTTTATTGTTTTCATAGAAAACGAAAAACATTAAATAAAAAGTAAATAGAAAAAAAACAGGTGTTAGAATCTTTGTGAGTTTAGTTCATTAACGAAATGCATTCATTCTCTAGGTGACATAATTAATTATTATTTCTGCTTTTTTTTGTATCGTTTCTGCCTAAAAAAATAAAAAGTTGGAATATACTTGACTCGATATATGAGCTGTCAATATAACAATTATTAATTTAGTTAATTGTGGGTTTTGTTATACAATCAATTAAATAAATTGATTAGTTTGTTAAAATAGAAGACCCCTTTCTCTTTGCACACACACATATACGAACACTCAAACATATCCATGATAATTTCTTATCAGTTTTAATTAAACTATAACATGTGTGTGTGTGAAATTCAACTACAAAAGATCTGTAAAACTCTACAGGATCCTTTAAAGAAAATAAAGAAAAAATACTAACCCCCTACTTGGCATTTTGTTTGCTTTATAAAGCAGCCCTTTAACCCTTGAAGTGTTATACAGAGATTTTTTGTGGTTACCACCTTCTTCTTTACTACGACAGTAATAGAGAGTACACTCATGAATTTTACTTTTAATAATGACTTTTTGGTTATAAAATAATTTATATATTTCAGTTTCCCGTCAATGAATAATGATGTTATTTAATGCTTTGACATTTGAAATATAAAAATTGAATTGGAGATGGAAAAATTAATTGAAAATGTTCTGGTTTTAGAAAAAAGAAACCACAGCGATATAAAACTATTAATAGTTTTTAGTTGATCAAATGATAAATGATTATTTTAATATGTTTTATTTTATTATGGTTTATTTTTTTTTCTTTTTGTTTAGAGAAAAAAGCCACTTAGGTTGCTAATAATACTTTTCATATTTTTTTCTTTATTCGATTCTATTCTCTTTGGTTAAATGATTAGGGGTCTGTTTGTGTTTCTTAAGGTTTGTTGCACTTCTTGGTTAGATTACGATTGTATTTTTAATGTTTTGTGTTAATTAAAAAAACAGAAAGAAAAGAAACATTTTCTAAAATACAGCAAAAAGACTTACCGCAATTTCCGTAGAAGAAGAAGTAGAAATAATTCCATTAATGAAATATTTAATACGCATGAAAGAAAGCTAAATGATTTCTATGGAGCTAAAGAATTTCATGTCTCAGCTGGATGAAAAGTTGCAAAGGAAACTCATTATAATTGTTCTAATGACTTTTATTCACAAAAAGAAAGACCATGTGAGACATCAAGGATAGTGCGAATATTTTGCAAAAGCATTTTCATTCATTCTATTGCACAAAAAAAATTGTTCGTAAATTTTGACATTGATTTTTATTGACAACCATAAGAATGCTGCAATACTTAATCATTTGATGAAAATCGCATTATTAAAATAGGATAAATTTTTTAACGTATCAACGACTTAACCATTGACTATGACGACATGTAAAGGACACTGTACATTAAGGATATATGAGAGAATTGAAAAAACTTCCTTTAGGTAAGACACGAAGATCAGACCAAGTTTCTTTAGAATGCATGAAAATGGTTTTACTCGAAAGAAAGATATAATTTTTTGTTAATTAGTAGAATCCTCTACAAGAACTCAATTGATCTTAAAGCTGAAAAAAAAAGAGTGTGAATTAAGTTTATGCTCTGTGGAAAAATTAAATGAAAATATATACATACGTACATGTTTGATTCTATTTTATATTTTAACATTAAACATATCGCTCATTTACTAATGCAACGTCAAAACACAAAATTTCAAATATTGGTGTTAATCATATCCGCACAAAAACACAAATGTGAAAATAAGGCCAAGTTCCTGTCCAATAATTTCGGCCGTAAAAAGTACTGAAATCAAAATAAGGACAAAGTTATTGATATGTACAGATTGTTTAGAGTATACGTCAGCACCTGCCTTACGGCTTAAATCCGACGGTGTACTTAAACACTTACTGTAGATTAAGCGTTCACTATCGCCTTGGAGCCAAACCTCTCAGGAAACCCGAAGGCATCCTCGAGGGGATGACAACAGGTAGCAACTTATCAGACATGACCAAGGCCCGTCATATCCAAACACCTTGCTAAAGTGAGCGAGCTACCTAAACTCTGGAATTCTGTTGATTCACAACAGCACATAGAGGCTTCGCATCGGTAGGCACGAAGAACGCTAAACGAGCATCAGTCTTTAATCCGTCACCTCTCCCAGCTTTTGGTAACAACCACAACCACTACGTGAACTCTCGAAAGAGACCTCAACCAAAAACCGGCCCATGGGATCCTGTAACCGGGATAGTAGAGAGAGAACTCTACTTCCCGGTGTTAATCAATTTCCCACGTGGGCTGCCGGCCCCGTAGTACCAGTTCAAACTACTGGTAAAGTTTCGAAAGAAAATCCCAAATATAAGCGATTAATTTTCTATTGGTTTTGGTCATGGGCTAGACCTTAGGTACCCTTACACCATCTATATAGACTTACGTGACAAGCACTTCCTTTATTATAAAATATATACACATCCCGTTGCTCTGTTAATTCAGAGATTGTTCAGTGCATATAAGTTTTTAGGAGTAACTGACAAAAGGTTATGTCTATAAAATTCAATTACCCTATACCCCGGGGAGCATTGCACCTTGCTGTTAAAGTCAACAAGATGAACTATCTACCCCCCGGGGGGCTTGATATGTAAAATTCCATCTCATTTCTAGGCAACCTGTAAGCTTGGCAAAATTTGTTTGCCTTTCTAATATGGGAAAGAATTCTTGGAAAAATATTGCCAAGCTTTCTTGCAGCTTTCTAGCTATACTGGAAGTGCCCCATACAAAGAAGGGGAAACCTAGTCCCCCAGGTAAAAAGTGCCTATTTAAAAATTATTTTTGTTAATTTCTTATCATGACCTACCTGTGTACGAAATTTAAGCTTTCTAGCTCTACTGTAAGTGCCCATACAAAGAAGGGGCATGATAGTCTCCCCCGGTTTGAAAGTGCCCGTTTTCAGATTTTTCTGGTTATTTTCTCACCAAGACCTACCTGTGTACCGAGTTTCAGCTCTCCAGCTATACTGGAAGTGCCCAATAATATTGATGAGTCAGTGAGTCAGTGAATCGGTGAATATGTACTAAAATATGCACTTTTCACACCATAATATCTCGGGAAGCTTTTACGGTACAACATTCAAATTTAACCTGTGAGGTCAGCTCTGTAAAGAGACCTTATGTTTTAAGTTTCATTATCTTATGAACAAGAGGAGCAAAGTTATGAGGGGGGTTAAAACAGCTCGAATGGTTTGGTGTAAATATACACACTGTGTGACCGAGCTTGGCCTGATATAATACGTTTTATCTTAAAGTCTTTTGTACTTTCCACATATTAACATGATAAGACAGCCATTTTTCTAGATGATGTGAGCAGGTCAAAAACTTCAACTGCTATTATCTCGAAATGGATCCTTTTGATCCTTCTATTACTAAATGAGCGGTATACGAGTATATAATAGCAATATTTTTAATTTCTTATAACTTTCATTATATTGAAGCGTTTTTAGTAAACTAAATAAACACCTTTCAAGTGATTTAGTAATTTTCTAAAAAATTTATTATAGTGCGACCGTAAGTGCAATGCAAATTTTGTCTTTTTTGAAAATGAGTTCCTCCTTCAACTTAAGACAAAGACGGATTGACGGACAAGTTAAGAATAACACATTTAAGAAATGAAGCCAATACTCGTATAGCAGCCCATTCTTTCCTATAAAATAAAAATATTTAAATATCGTTTTAT
Organism: Lypha dubia; assembly: GCA_947311025.1. Classification (NCBI taxonomy): domain Eukaryota; kingdom Metazoa; phylum Arthropoda; class Insecta; order Diptera; family Tachinidae; genus Lypha; species Lypha dubia. The sequence goes on along the minus strand of OX371263.1, from coordinate 30,153,203 downwards.
AAATAGGTGACGTAACAGGAGACTAATACAGAAAAGAACGCACTGAAAGCTTCTTCATGCACATTTTGAAGATATGAAAAAGTTTTTATAAAACAATTCAATAGGATATAGAAATAAAATAACGGAGTGTAGAGCACCATAGTGTAACCTTAAGACTTTTTTTCATAAAAATATAATAAAATAATACTTTTTAAAATCTATTTAGAAAATTACACAAAAAACCAAAATATCATTTCAATTATACTTAAAAGATTTTGGGAAAAAAAAGAAACAAACAAAACCAATCAAAATTACATGAACTTTTTGTAACAATTTTACAACAAAAAAAAAACACACACACACAAAACAAAACTCATTCAATTGTTGGCTGAAATTCGTCTCAAATTACATGCCTGCTGTTTGTTGATGCCTTCTCTTCAAATGAATTCGTTTTGAGTTTAAAATATAATTTTCAATTTAATCCTTACAAGCGGGAGTACATCTTATTGAATTTAAAAAAAATTTTTACTTAAAAATTAAATTGTTTTGTTTGTAAATCTGGTATAAAAAAATTGAATTTTTAATGCCTGTAACAAGTACTTCAACGTACGTGTGTCCGCATGTAGGATTTTAATGTAAAGATTCAACACGATTAGAGTTTTCTTTTTACGCTTTTTTTCGATTTGTTCCCAAGATTGACAGCAACTTGTGCGGAAACTAAGACACGTTTTCTCTCTTCTTTTTTTTTTTTTTTTTTTTTTGTTGAGAAATTCAATTTTTTATACCATTTTTTTTTTCTTCTTTGCAATTTAAATTTTGAATCATTGTTGTTGTCGTATTCTGGTGCTTTAAATTTAAAATTTATTTATTTTTATTTTCACGAAATGTAAAGTGGCGCCATATACCGGCTTTTGTTAAATATTTGACAGTTAATTGACGTATTACTTGTTTATTTAAAAGAATATATATATAAAGTAAGAGATCTATGCGTAACAAAAATGTTTTCAACAAAAATATCAATTTTATATATAAATACAGTGCTGTGTGTGAGTTTCTTTATTGAAATCAAAGTCCTTTTAGCGGCCATTGGCTTATTAAAAAAATAATATTGTATTGTCAATATGTGAAGCGTGTTGAGAATAAAATTTGCAACCGAATAGGAAAAGTCAAACAAATATTGCAACAAGGATTTAAGAGCATTCATTGCTTGTGAATTATTTAAAGAATTTGCACTTTAAATTTATGAATTTTAAAAGACCGTACATTTTCAATACGACATTGTATTTTTTTTTTGTCAACTCTTCTATGCATTATATGGTATACTTCCTTAACTTTGAAAATTAGTCATATTTTCCACAATAAAACACATTATTAAAACAAATAAACTCATTCATGCAATACATTACATAAAGAAAGGAAGAAAAAATATACGAAACAAAAACTTGATAATAGTTTTCTAATAATAGAAAAAGTCATTCCTTTCCAAAAAATAAACTAAAAATTATATATTTTTCATCTAGTACCCACACTCACCACACATAAGGATAAGTAAAGTGTGTATGAATACGACTAAAGACTATGATTATACACATTATTATTAGGTCTAAAACAAACACAAGGAACTTTTTGTACAACACACATGCAAGGATAATAAATTGTTATGTTCGCATGAAGCCCGCATAAAAGCATCAGGTGGAAGTCATTTCAATTGTTGAAAGTAAAATAATATAAATTGGAAAACTATTTTATAGTGAATCCTCCTACTCCGTTTTTTTTTTTTTTTTTTTTTGTATTATTTGTTGGCTGACTTACGCATATGACTTTGACTGTGACTTTTACAAGCAATTAGTAATGGAAATTAAAAAAATTAAATATGTATGCAAGTATGTATGTATGTGTGTAAGTACATGTGCAATAGTAATATGAAAAATATTACATTTAATAAATATTTTGAAAATATAAATAGTAATAGCAATTTATGTAAGATGTGTAATATTGGGTAGAAGAAAAAGTTATCAAACTTTTGAAAAGGATATTGCTTAGTAAAAAGTTTACTCTTTTGGTTTTACCAACAATTAAAAATGAAACGTTAGGCAGTACAACTTTACGATCAAGGACTTCCAAAAAAAAACTTCATATATTTCGCGGAAAGTCATATTTTGCACTCTTGAGACTGGACTGTAATGCAATTGCTTAGAATATAAAATTATAAAATTGAATGAATATTATACCCTCCTAGTAAGTTGTTTTTTTCCATAAAGTTATATTAGAAAATTAAATATTAAATTGCAGTACTATTAGATAGAAACCCTACCGAGAGACCTCCACACACACACTAAAATTTCCCTTCAGAACTTATATTTTAACATAAATGGTTTTAACCCTAGATTGGTATACTTAAATTTACCCCTGTATTGGTAAACTTCGTCGAGTCGACGAATATCATATTTACCTCTACATAATTATGTAACTGTGCACATTTTGTTAATAAAGACAATTTTATTGTATTCTTTAAGATGTTTTAAATGATAATTAAAAAGATTTTTTTAAATTTTTCTTTTATATATTTAATTTATTGGTAATTAAAAACTAACATAAAATTTTGGTTTGTTTCACAGGTATGGTTATAAAAAGAACTTAAATTTAACTTCATAGTACATGCTGACATGCTGCTCCATCTGTAATCATGGATGGTATAGATATTGAGGAATCAGAAGCTCTTGACGTTCTTGGCATGAAAATTCATTGTGATGTTCGATGGAATGATCACATTTTTCATGTCTCAAAAGAAGCATTCAAGTGCCTCGGCTTTCTTAGACGGTGTAGGACATACTTCACTCCATCTGATCTCCTTAATATTTATACCACCTTTATCCGACCGAAAATGAAATACAACTCTCATGTATGGGCCGGTGCTTCAAAATCTATTTTGAAGTTACTCGACCGCGTACAGGATAGGGCGAAGAAGCTTATCGGTGACAGTAGGGTAGCCAACTCTATTGACTCATTGGAGCATCGACGCAATGTTGGGTGTGTTTCGTTGTTCTATCGCTACTACAATGGAATGTGCTCTAATGAAATCAGGGAACTTGTTCCTGAAACCCGCTACTTTTCACGTATAACACGCTTTTCATCAGGAGCACATCCCTTTGTGGTCGATATGTCAGTGAACCGCACCACGCATTACAGAGAGAATTCGTACTTTGGCCGTACTGTTCGTATGTGGAATAAACTCCCCGCAGAGGTCTTTCCTGCCACTATCAGTGTGTCGGAGTTCAAATCGAATGTCCACAAACACTACTCCCTTTATCCTCCTTCTCAAAACCTATTTTCCTAGTTCCGGCTCAATGCTTTGCATACGTAGGGGTCATCCCCTGAGTGCTGGTCCTAATTAAAAAAAAAAAAAAAAAAAAAAATTTGAATGGTTTACTTCATCGAAGCGACGAAGTGGATTTCAGAAATTTAATAAAAAAAACGATCAACAACGCATGACCACACACTACAAAAGCAGACTGTTGACTAGCGCTGCAGAGAAAATCAGAGTATTACGTGTTAAGAGACAAAAGATAACACGTAAATAAAAAAGGTGTTCGTCGATTCGACGAATGTATACCAATCTAGGGTTAATATGCTCGGCTAAAATTAAAAAATTCATAACAATTTTTTTTAACCTCTAAATTTTTATCAGTTATTTTATAAGTAAAAAATTTAACTCCAAAAAAAAAAAAAAAAAATCCCGTTTTGGGGATTTTTAAATTTTTTTTTGGGAATGTAGAAATTACATTACGCGGTTTTTGCAATGGTTTTATATTGTTAGTTAGTAGTAGTTGAATTTTTCTATAATTGCACAACTGGAATTTAAAGTGTTTTTCAGAAAATACATGTTTTAATTTAGAAAAAAATTATAAAAATTTTTAAAAACTATTTATAACTACCTTCACTCATTTAGGCGAGTAAAAGAACATAGACCAAAACTCTATACTGACTGTAAAGTGAAATTGCTTATCATTAAGCTTTCTTCCGCAAATTAATATAAAAAAAAAGAAATCCAAACTGCTAACTGCGACCTAATAAGTAGTACGTAACATGAGACGTTTATTTTGAAAGTGGCATAAGTCTTTTTGTTTTTAAGTCGAGTTATTTAAGGGTTTGCGTTTTCACACGTTTGAAAATATGGAAAAATACTGAGAAAAATATCAGTATCATGAGCTAACAAATACAAGAAAATCTTCTCGAAAGTTAGCATCCATATTTTTAAACATGTTAAAACGCAGACCCTTAAATATCTGGACTTAAAAAGAAAGTGACTTATGCCACTTTCAAAATAAACGGCTCATTAAAGCTTTGATAATAATAATATAATAATAAATTCCCGTTATTCCTCTTACGAACATAGGGCCGCTTATTATAAAATTCTTCGATAGTATCTCTGATGAGATGAGCGCTAGCTTGAGGTGATACTTTCAGCAGTTCGGGTGAGATGTTGTCTATACCTGGAGACTTGCTGTTCTTTAGTGCTATTATGGAGTTCCTAATTTCGGGTATATCGGGGCATTCTATAGATATATCATCATGATGAGTGCAGTCACAAGGATCGTGCTGTATGTTACTTCTATTTGACAGCATTGTAGAGTAATGTTGAACCCATCTGGTCTTTCTTTGGTGTTATTAATTCTCCCGTTGTAAAGTTTTTCTGGGTAAGCTTCTTAGTTATCTTGAGCGTAAGAATACTTTTTCACTATGCGTGGTTGCCGCATTAATCAGCGCCTTAATATCCTTTCTTTCGGAGATCAGACCCCAGGTAGTATCTGATATCCACTGCTTCCTAGTTCTCAGCCGTACGAGTTCTTCAGCGGCATATATAAAACAATCTTTTGCGTTATTCCAGGTAAAAGGAAGCTTTGATAGCCCTAAAATTATGTTAACAAAAATATATCAATCACGAACACATATGATTCTTCAATAATAATTATGAAATTTTTAATAAAAAACGCAACGCAAAATATATTTGTAAAAAATTGCAACGAAAAATATTGATATAAAAATATTTTTGGGTTAGGTTGCTACGGGACATAAAGTCTTAATAGAAAATAGCTTAAACTAGATTTAAAAAGAAAAGTAGTAGTTGATCTTTTGTTTAAATATTTTGATACGTATTGTAATGTGACCGATTTCATAAAACACAATTCTACAAAAACGATATTACATAATTAATTTATTCTGACGAAAAAGGCGAATTCAATTTAAAAGCGAATAATTTATTCTAAAAATCGAAAAAAATTCCTGTTAGAGAATCTACTTTCCTCCTTACCAATCTAAGAAAAAACACCGACTTTAATAGAAATATTGTGACTTTATGTTATCACACCATATCTATCATACGCATTCTCTTTATAAAATAGTCATCTGCTTGCAACATTAAAAAAAGTGTATTTCTAACAACTTTAGGTGACACCATCCATCCATTCATTCATCCATCCGGCAGACATAAAATATACCAACAACAACAACGAAATGAAAAACAAATAAATACTTTAGTCGTTGTGACAGTAAGTAGTTGACATTTTGTTAAGTCGTAAAAACTACTGATTTTCCAATAAGAGTTTAGGGAGAATCATCTTATGAAATAAAATGAAAGGTATAAAATATTCGATAGAAATGGTATGAGATTTAATTTAAAAGAGTGGGAAAATAGACAACAATAGACAAAAATAATGGTGGAAGGCAGGCAGGCAGCATTTGAATGAACGAATGCATGCAGTTAGTTTATGGGGTTTACAACAATTTAAATTATTCGTGCAGAACTAATCATGGTTATTTGCTAAAGTATGAACAAAATTTTATACTAAAATTGCGCAATTAAAATAAACAGCGAGAGATACACATATAGATGCATACATACATATGTTGGTATGTGCGTGTAATTTGTAATCAATTTAGTGTACCTTGCCAAGGAGTTACAAACATACAACACACATATGTATTTTTGTATGTATGAATGTATTCCTGCATGTAAAAAATTTCATGTTGTTTTGTGTTGTGTTACGTTTGAATTATATATCAATATATATATATATCAATTGAAGCAGAGCTTGAAAGTATTGAAAACATTTAAATAAAGTTTCCTATGGAATTTTTTCAATGAAGTTGCTTAGGAGTGTCTGGTTCAAAAATATTGTTGCTGAACCCGAAACTATTTTGTTAATCAGCCGTTGCCCAGTTATTTTGAATTTGTTTATTTCGGTATATCTCGACAACTGAAACCGATTTAAAAAAACCAATATTAGAGTTGGTAGCTTGTTTCTACACATGAGTCCACTCCTTTCATATAAAACAAAAGCTTTTTTCTATTATTTTTTCTTATTTTTTTTTTTTGGCATTTGGCGAATGCATTCTCTTACTTCACTGTTTTAATATACATATAACAAAGACATCATTGTATAATATAAAATTTTATGCGTGTAAATTTAAATTGAAATATTGATGATTTTGTAAATGACATATTCTACCACTCTATACGATGAGTACTAATCATGAACATGACGATAAAGTTTTCATGTTTTTTCTTTTTTCTTATTTTCTTGACTGTCTATTCTCTGTATGCGAGCACATATTTTATTACTGCAACAGCCGCTTGGCTCAAAATTAATGTATAAATCGAGGATACGGTTATAAAACAATCATTTGGAAAACTGTTAATATGAGTTGTAATACGCTTGTAAAACTAAAGTCTGTTGGTAAGTGGCCAATAGTATGTGTGTGCGTATATATGTATGTGGGTTGTAAATATTTAAGTGAATATCATCTTGTCGTTTACGCAAGTTTCTATTTGTTTAATTTAATTGTCATTAAATTAATTCATAAATTTATAATTAATTTTCGTTAAGATCTCATGTTTATGGTTGTCTTTTTTGAGTTTTTGCATTAAATAAATTCATAGAATTGAATCGAATTTTGTAGACAATTAAATTAGAGCTAATGAATGTGTTTTACATGTATGTATGTATGTACGTAAATATATGATTTGTTATAAAATTGAAAGCAATTTACATATTTAAGGACTCATTCAAGTACATTGAACAACATGGTGATACAAGTCTGTTGTAAAAGTTATTAAAATCTTTTTTCAATGAATATTAAATGTATTTGCGTTATTACCGCAATTTTTATTTTAAAAACTTTTAAGAAGTAAATGAGAGTTATTAAAATACAAAAATTAAGAAATATTAAACAAAAAAAAAAAAAAAACAAAAAAATACAATAACTACAGTCAAGTAGACTTCTTTGGAGTGTGAAACGTAAGAGTTTTTGTGAATTTTTTGAATTCACATTTTTAGCAATTCTCATTTACTTTATGCCAGATTTTGTACAAACATTCGAAGTCAAATATATGCGAAAATTGGCAAATAGCCAACAAAAAAGGAAAAATATTTTTAAAGTACACGTAAATCGAGACTGAAGGTTCTCTACTCAGGAACTTATTCTTGTATTTCCGCAGCGATAGATGTATTGGAATATATTCCCACTCCAAACTAAAACTTCATTTTATATCCTTGATAATTTGTAAATGTGATTTTGTTTTTCTATTTATTACAAAAAAAAAATTTATTTTACAACCATTTACAAATATTTATTTTTATAACCTAATAATTTACCTTTTTTTTTCATTAAAATGCAATTGTATATATGCATTGTTCTTGATGTTAAGATAAAATTGTATTTTATACGAATTTAACGCAATTTAATTGTATGACTGTCTGTCTGTGTGTTAGTAATTATTTCAAGTAAACATGCAAAGTTTAATAAACTCCAGCCGCTCTGTGGCATTTATGTATATGAGTATGTAGTCGTACCATGAAATGCCAAAACTGTACCACACAATTAAATTATAAAGAATACAAATTATAAAAGCATCCCTAAAATTATTGAAAATATTTTTGTGTTGTAAAAACTAATGACAATTGAAAATGACACTGACACCAACCAACCAACCAACCAACATCGTACCAACAAGACTGGTGTCGCTCGGTCGGTTGCTATTACATACATACGATATTATGCACTTGGCCCGTTGATGCAACACGCACGCAATGAATGTTGAAAAGCCAATGATGTCACACACATGCGGGTCTACTTACGAGTACACGTTCGTTCGTGTTTGCAAGTCCTCTAACAAGAAATCCACTTCATTTCATGGTTTAACAAAGTTATGAACTTTAATACAAATAAACACCTTCAATCACCCTCAATTTGATGTAGAAAGAAAAATTAAAAATTTTTTTTTTTTTAGAAAATTCAACCTTTTAAATACGACAGAGTACTACTTGATGTTGTGAATGATAAAAATATCCCTGTAAAATAACAGAAGTCTCTTGGCTGGAAAACATATGCCATCCCTCAAAACGAAGAACACGAACTCCCTCCCTCGCCCCACTCTTAATGTGCTGATGATGTTTTGTTTTTCAATAACCATAGTTTTAATTTAATAAATATTTTTTTTGTGAGTCTATATTTAGTTAATCACATATAAAATAATACCTGTATCTGTGTCTTCATCTATTCATGCACATCCATACAGGCGATTACAAGTATCCGTAACCACCCCTCACTTGTTTTGTAAAATCCTCATTACTTGTACCATTGTTGTTATTATTATGATGATGATGATGATGATTATTAGAGGGCTTAACAACATATGTGATGGTTTTTCCTTTCTCGCTGTGTCTTTAGAACAAAAGAAATACGACTTTGACGATAATATTTTATAATTATATCAAAATATTTTTGTAACTTTTCTACTCGTATGTTGTAAATCTTCCTCGTATGTTTTTTATAAAAGATTTCATAAAATTATACTTTTAATCTTTTAAATTTTCTATTTGTTCTCAGTTTTGCCTCTCCTGTCCATTGCAATTTTCTGCTGTTCTAAACAATTTAGTTGGCAAAATAATTGCTTATTTTTTTTTAATCTTGTTTTCTGGATAATTCAATTTTTTGTTTTTTTTTTTTGAGAGTTTCATTTCATTTGTTCTCTAGGTATGGGTTTGTGCAATGATCCTTTTTTTGTTGTATCTATTAGTGCATACTTTTCAGGGCAAACTTTATGATTTATTAAATTTTAATGTTACATGACATTGAAGTTATGGTTACTGAAAGTTTCTTTCTTTTTAAAATAATGGTGTGTCTGAAGCAAACTTTAAACTTTACAGATTATTTTATATTAAATAAAAAAAAAACTAACTACTTTCTTATAAATACAAATAAAATCAACAGAAAATTATATAGAAAATAATTGAACATTTATTTGGAAAGCGATCTCTTGTTCATTCAATCGGAGCAAACATTAAGCTGAACTGATTTTTATGTTAAAAAATTAACTGAATAATTTCTGTAAAAATAACTGATTTTTTACTGATTGTAAAGGGGTTTTCCAATAGGGATGATATGATTTTGAAGTGACGTTTTGGCCATTTTTAATATGTCATGATCTGTCATTTGTTTTTCATTCTATTCAGTAGTGTTTACAATTTCATCAAGGAGAGGTATACGCAAGAACAACGTTCACAAATTAATCAGTTTTATTATCAAAATAATCGTTCTCCAATTGCAAATGTTCGTGCGCTTTTGCCATTTTATGGTCGTAATAATCGTCCAAGTGTGGTGCGGTAAATAAACAAAACTGTCAATTCTGGTGCGAAGAAAATCTACAAATTATTCATGAAAAACCATTACTTTCACCTTGTTTGGTGTGGTTTTTAGTCTGGTGGAATCATCGGGAGAGCGGTATAGATCGATGATAACCAAATTTTTATGGCCGAAATTGTAAGAAGTTGATCTTGACCAACATTTGGTTCCAACAAGACGGGAATACGTGCCACACAGCAAATGCAACAATTGAATTACTGCGAGAAAAGTTTGGAGATTCGATTATTTCAAGAGTTTGTGATATTAAAGAAGTTGTCACTTAACTCCATTAGACTATTTCTTGTGGGGTTATTTGAAGTCATTGGTCTTTCGAAATAAACCAGACTCTCTTCAAGCTTTTCAAGTCAATATAGAACATGCCATTCATGACATACGACTTGATTTAGTGAAAAATCTGCTCGAAAATGAGGTTCATCGAATTCGTTCTGGCAGAAGAAGTCGTGGAGGCCATTTGAATGACGTTTTATTTAGAACTTTATTGTATCGATTGTACTTCATATTAAAAAGAAAAGTTTTTATTTCCTTAACAATAAGTGTGTTTTTTTTAAAGAAATCGTATCACCCTTATTGGAAAACCTTATATTAAAGTAAAATGAAATGAATAGTTTTTATGAAACAAGTGCAAGGTCACTTAATTGGAGGTCATACTCTGAGTACTGGTCCCAAAAAAATTAATAAATAAAGCTGCAATACATTATGCTTTTCTCTACTATAAAGATTTCCTTATGGTCCTTCCAACCGACTTATTGTATGCTCGGTTATATTATAAACTCATATTATTTATATCATTTGCTTTTGATTGTAGGTACACCTGGTCAGTACAGAAAAGCAACAAACCAAATAACTTATTTTAAGAACTTGAAATGATGACTAACTTTAACTATCCATCATCATTCATTTATGAATTCATTTGCATCTTTCATGCACTCAACACCCGTTTGTCCAAACAAAATATATTTAATGCGAAATTTTTGTTTGAAAAATGACGACATCATCAGCTCTAGACAATTGAACATGTTTAAATGGTGCGAACAAAAAAAAAACACGGAATATCAAATGAGACTTGCAAACATTTTGTAAAACAAATAATAACGGGTGGGTAACAAAAGATAAATAAAAAGAAATGTCATTCATACACTGAAGGAAGTATAAAATATGATATTTACTATATTTTACACTTTAGTTTATACAACGACTGTGGTATGATTCCTATGCGTTGTACGTACAACTTAAAAGTAAATACTATTTATTAAAATTTTAAACTAAAAAAAAGAAAAATTTGCATTTCATGTAGACACACCCAATATGGCTTAACAGCTACAGCATTTTCCATTTCCAAACATTTTGCCGTTTGCAAATGCGTGATTTAAAACATGATGTGCAAAAAAAAAACCACGAGAACAGTCCTTTGCAAAATTGAAAAGGAAAAAAATATATGTGAAAATATTTTAATAATTTTAATGGTTGGCAGTCATTCTTGTTACGTTTTTTTCTTCTTCTATTATAAAAAAAAAATTGTTAAATGAAACGTTGACGTTTGAAGATTAAATGTATTTAAACGAGCAGTGATGATTCTTCTGATTCGTTTTTTTGCTTTTGCCTTTTTGCAAAGAGTTAATTTGATTGCAAAAAATAAAAAATTAACAAGATCTGGTTGGTTGGTAAAAGTTTTGATTAAAAATACAATTTTTTGTTGTTGTTGTTTTTTGTTTGCTCATTTTAATTTTAACCATTTTGCATAAATTTCATTTATTTATTTTGAAAGGTAATCAATCATTTTATCAAAAAGAAATAATAACAAAAAGGATGTGTAAGAATTGCTGTTGTCGTATGCTTGATTTTGACAAAAGTTTTAATGAGTCAAACTTACAGTTGAATTTTTAAGGGCAAGTAATTTTAAAAAGCTTGAAGTGTAATTGAAAGCTTTAAGGCTTAAGGGATGTGTGATTCCTGAAAGTATTTAAAATATCAGCAGCATGTAAAAGTAAAGTAAATTCTGTAGCTTTATAATATTTTATGTTTTCTAAAATTTGCTATATTTTATTGTCAAGGGGTGGTGTTGGCTGAAGTGGTTAGCGCGTTGACTACTAAGCAAGCAATGACTTGGGGCCTGGGTTCAAACCCTGGCCAGAGCAAGTCATTCAACATCATTAATTTCTCTAATGTAGATTAGTGAGACATTCTATTAATTGTTGTCGGACTATTTAAGTGATGAAGGCATAGCACTGGTCACTACAAAACTGTTCCGACAGCGATTGAGGCTGTTCCAAGCTAATGTACACAACATCGCCCTCCTTCGTCGATTAGCAGAAACATCGGCGAAGTAAAACAATTAATAAAATGCCTGCTAATACAGCTTACCAACAAAGTTAATGCGTCTACTTAACACCGGAGGCACCTCAACATTGCTATAAAAATTAACATAACGCGCAAAGCAGGGTTGTAAAAGAATTAAGTCTTCTAAATTTTCAACATCTATCTTCTCTGAGTTCCGGCACAGTGCACTTCATACGTAGGGGTCATCCCCTGAGTGCTGGTCCTAATTAAAAAAAAAAGTCAAAAATTTTGTGTATTGAACGTTACCATATTTTCCCAAGTTAAAACATTGTGTACTGAACCTTAGCCTTTTTTCTCTAACTGACCATCGCTATTTCTGATAATCTTTTTTTTAAATCCTTCGATTTACTTAAATTATGCTTAATCTTTTTGCTTTGCTTTTCTAAAAATAAGCTTAAAATTAAGATCACTTTTTTTTTACACAGAAATTTTTGTGCTTTGCCTTGAGTGGAAATGTGCCACAACAATCTTTAGAAAAGTTTTAACTTTTCAGTATACCATTCTACTTATTCGCTTTCCGTATCATCTTTTCATCGTCCTTTGAAACAAAAATAAATAAAATATGAACTTTTTTCAAAGTAACATTCAATACATACATACATATATATCTCGATTTAATATTTTTTCTAACATGCACTCGCAGCAAATTTAATTAAAAACGATTGCTTTACCAAATATTCAATTCAATAAAAATCTATGAGTAACGTTCAATACATTTTGTTAGTACTGAAAATTTTTTTTTTTAATGTTTATCTAAAAAATTTTTCAAGTATGGATTGCAAATGCAATTTTTTTGTATTAAAAATTTTTCATACATTTCAACAGTTTAAAACCAGCGTAGAAGCATTTTAAGAAAAAGTAACGTTCAATACATATTTTTAATTTATTTTTTTCCTACTTTTTGGGAGTTAATAATGATCAAAAAAATCACGAAATCTTACGAAAAATTTCCCAAATTGAACAAGATTTTAACTTTGTACTTAAATTTTTTTTTTTAAATTACATGTCTAGTTTTTCAATAGAGCAGCATTTAAATGAACTATTTTATTTAAGACAAAAAAAAAAAGATATCCAATTTATCTTTCAACAATGTTTGCTAAATTAATTTTAATTACCGCTGTAAAATAAATTTTTAATGAATGAATTTCAAATCGAAAACATTTTTATTTTAGTTTTTTTTTCTCAATTCCAAACACTTAAAAAGTTTTGGACACAAAAAACAACATTTCAAAGAACATTTGATATTCACAGTAATTTTTAGTAACAAAACTTGTAGTCGTCGTAAAGTCAGTAAAATGGTACTTTTTATTTTATCACTAAAATAATTTTTTGTATAAAAGCTTCATTTTGACCCTCTAACAATTGAAAAATAGCTGAAGTTATTGTCTTATTTTTTGTTCGTTTCTTTTTTTGTTATTAAATACTTTATGATTTCATAAAAAAATCTTAGTCTTTTAATTTCAGTTTCAGTTTTCAAGCATATTTTTATTTACTACATGTTTTTTTTGTTTCGAAACAATGTTGAGTCATAAATTTTTTGATTGATTTTAATGGTTAAATGGTTCATTGAGCTTTTTAAGTAGTTGCTGGTTTGTTTGTTTGTTTGTACGTTCGTTCTTTACTCACGTAAAACTCAAATTTAACTTTTGATTATTGTTTTTTTTGTTTTTTGTCTTTATGGAGAGCTAACATTTTGTATGAAAATTGTGTGAAAAAAGGGCACTTTGCTCTACAAATATTTAATTTCATTTATAGACATTTTTGCTCATTTGTCTTTATATTGTAAATTTTATTAGCTAAACCGTTGTAAAATCAATTGATTGTATTGTATTTTGTATTTAATTTTTTGTTATAAATAAGTTTAAGTACAAATAACATCATGTACAATAAAATCTAACGACTTTTAATGACTGACTTCTTTCTGTCAAATGTTAAACATGGTGTGGTTGTGGTATGAGTCAAAAATTTTATTGATAAGGGCTCGTTTATTAAGATTTTCATGTTGGTTGGCTTTTATTTTCAAACAAATTTCATATAAAATTTTATTAAGCACAAATATGTGATTCACTGGTAGATGTGTGTAAACCAAGATTTATTATCGAAAAAATCTCATTAAGAGCTTTTGGTGTTCTGTTTTTCTCTCAACTATTTTTAGTTATTTATTTTGAATCTTTTATTAAATTCAGTTTGAATTTTATCCCATGTTTTTTTTTTTTTTTTTTTTAAATAAAAACCAATTCCTTAAACTCTAAAAAGGAAATAATATTTTCTGTCCTGTTTGTCCATATTTTGCCATCTTGAGCAATAAAATGCTGTACAGAAAAGAAAAACGAATTATTTTAGAAATTCTTATGCTTTGGCAAATATTTTTATATCTTCTTTAAAAATATTGCATTTTATTTTTTGGTTGTTGCTGGTTTTTTGTGCTATAAAATCTAAAGAATAAAATAGAAAACTATTTGAAAAGAAATAAAATTGTAGCAACACAATCTTTAAGCAGAATAAATTGCATATAATTCCTATTGTTTTAAGTTATTCTCTTTTTATTATTTGAGTTTTTTTTTAATATTTTTTTGCCATTCGGACAATAAAGTTTTCAAAGGAGTCTGCTGCTGCTGCATTTGGATGTTAATAAAGTCTTTTGTGAAAAATTTAATACAAAGATGAGGTGTCTTAAATGTAACAGAAAAGATTTATGGTCAAATGTTTTGTATGAATTAAATAAGGAAAAAAGGAAAACCAAAAGAAATTCCTTAAGAAAAAGCTTAAGCAGTAGTGTCCTTTGGTATTTATTTCATTTTGAATTTTCTTTTGAATTTGTTTAATATATTTTTTTTTTGTATAAAAACACATTGATAAGAATTTCTTGTTGTATTAAAACCAACTAAAATTTATACATTTCAACAACAAGGATTTCGTCCTGGCATTAAAAGACACAAAATTATGCAATTTGGTTTTTGTGTGTGCAAGATATGCTGTCTGTGTGTTTGTTTGTTTGTTTTCTTTTGCGATTAATATGGCATAATTAGATTTCTCTTATGGTCAAATTTTAGCAGCAAGGGGTCAACAGTGGTTAATAAATCTTTTCCTTTTCTCTGTGTGGCGAAAAGAAAAGAAAGGAATAATTTCTTATACATACAGGCATGTACTATTTTGTTGGCTCATTATTCATGTAAAAGCAACAACAACAAAAAAATATATAATTCATACAAGTTTTGTGTAAAAGCCAGAAAGAGTGTATAAGAATAGTTATTTTGTGGCTTAATACCTAAAAAATCCTTTTGTTTTGTCCCTGGCTTTGTGGTTTTAGTGAATTGTGCCCTTGAGACTTGAGGATATTGTCTATTTTGGCTATTGATTACTAAACATTAGAGACAAATATTTATGGCTTATTTTTTATTTATTTTTTCTGGTAGCGATACTACAAAAGTTTAGTGACAATTTTGACAGCAGATTTTCCATTTTGATTTATTATTATTATTTTTTATTACTTCTTTAAATGGTCAAAAGAACACTTCAAAAACTTGTATATTCTATAAACTATTTTCTCAATAGATTTTACTTAATTAACTCATTTGTTTGTAGCAAAATAAAGTTCTTGTTCAAACAATTCAGTTGCTAAGAGTGTAAATACTTCAGTGTCCTTGTCAG
Organism: Lypha dubia; assembly: GCA_947311025.1. Lineage (NCBI taxonomy): Eukaryota > Metazoa > Arthropoda > Insecta > Diptera > Tachinidae > Lypha > Lypha dubia. The sequence continues at coordinate 30,137,531 of OX371263.1, read as the reverse complement.
TTTGTTGAATATTCTCGTTCTTAGTTTTTTTCTTGTGTATGTATGTGATGTAATTTTGCAAATTAAATTAAAATGTTTAAAAAAAACTTTTTCTTTTCGTTTCTACAATCCTTGCTATTCCAGGATAACACGCCCTTGGCATTTAGTTTTTAGAAACAACTACGAGAACAGCAGATTACTGCAAACATGATAAGTGCATGATACTCTCGCATATCGTCCTTTAGTTATATTCCAAGTGCAAGGATAAACAAACAGCCACCCATAGCAACTTTAGCTCAAGGACGATCACTATAGAGAGGGTCCTTTTTTCTTGCTATGTATGTATATCAAACTTATTTACCAAGCGGAAGTAATTTAAGCAAAGATTGCATTTATTAAATAGTAAAATAGAAAGAATGGAAATGAAATTGTCTGCATCTAATGGTTTTTTTTTGTATGTAGCATTTCTTTAAGGGAAAATTCTAGAGAAAAGAAATCAATTCAAATAAATAAAAAAAGATTATAAAGACAAATTCGTTGGCACAACAAGAATAAGAAAAAAAAAACAAAGTAACAACCATGTTCAAAGTCAAGGTAATGGAAAAACGTGTTCAATATAGAAATGCCCCAGATAACCCAGTAAACGTTTTCTTAACTTTTTAATAAATATTATTGTTTTCCTAAAAATTTGTTGTCATAATAGCCGTGGACATTTGGACACAGTTTCTGTATGACATAAACACCGAAAACTATATCGTTAACCTAATTCCGAAAGGCCCTAACTAATTTTTTTTTGGCTTATTTCGATAACTTAGAGGGTTACCCTTTCGATATATAATAACTACACAATTAAAAAAAAATATGAGTTAGTGCCTTTCCATACTAAGAAGGTAAGTAAATGTTATTAGACACCACTCCAATTTCATTTGAATACGTTTGTTGGAGGTTTCGTAAACTGCAATAAAAACGTTTGCTGGGTAGTTTCAAGGTTTTCTTAAGTGGTTTTTCCCCAAATCAAGTGTTTTTTTTATTTTCACAAAAAAGGGAGAAAATCCTGCAAAAACAAACTTAAAATAAAGAAATTGATTTGAATATTGTCAATTCAAGCGAGTTTTTTCTTCCAAAATTTATTTTGAAGATAAAAAGAGTGTGAGAGGGCGGTGTAAAATAAAACTTCAACCAAGGTCAAACAAGAAGAGTAGGGGAGTTGCTAGCATTTAAAGCTGTTTCTTTTGGCACCCTTTTGTCCTTTTGTTGCAAGTAATGGATCATATGGCTGCTTAATGAAAATTTATAACACAATATTTTATAAATTGTTTCCTTGTTTTCTATTTCTTTGTTGGTTGCACACAAAAAATGCATAAAGTTTTATGTGTTTTTCGCGTTTTTATAATGTTTTTATAATTGGCTGATACGAAAGGAAACATCAAATACTTTTATTTTATTTAGTATTTTTTTTTTTTGTTATTTTTGCATTTTTAGCAGTTGAAATATTTTGTCTGCCAATTCAAAATAAATAAATACATACTTAGTTTTTTCTATTGTTACAAGTGTCAAACAATTTTTGTTAAACTTCACTTTTATTTATTGCCATTAAATTATGACTTTGTGGCACAAAATGTTAGCGTGCAGACAGACGACGTTGTTGGCATTATGTTGTGAAATTAATTTAAACAGAATAAAGTCTAGAATTACAATTAAGTAATAAATAGTGACAAATTTTTGTTAAACTTTTTTAACCTTGTTTGGGGAGGGAGTAGGAAATGAACTCTATTTGAAGGTTCAACCGCTTGAGACATTTCACGTGAAGAAGAAATATTTTATAAATTAATTTAATTGATTCTCTTGTAATTTGAAATCACTTTGATTCTATAAAAAGTTGCCCGAAATGTTCATTTTGGCATTTTATTTAAAAAGTTAAAATCTCATTTTGTACCTCAAATAAAAGTAATATAAGAAGGTTTTCTATTCACTTTAACAAAACAGAGTAAATTTTTAAAAGGACCTTTCATTTTTTTTGAAAATGTTCTCAGAAAGAGAGAAACAAGATGCGGTTTGCTACACAAATTCATAAAAAAAGATCGATTTTACAAATATAACTTTGGGCTGAAGGATTTTACTGACTCATAACCATACAGAGTATTTCTATTATACATCGTCCTTGCAGTTTTACCTTTTAAAAAGCTTAATTTCTAATTTCATCCCTCTCCTTTATCTCTTGCAAAAGTTTTTTCTTAATTTAAAGTTGTTACAACCTAAATTTTATGGGTCAATATAAAGATCAATTGATACTTGGTAACATTTTGCCTGGCCTTAATTGCACTCTTACCACCCAATCCACAGTAACAAGCAAGCAACACATATTTACTCTGTAAACATTTTACAGACTTCTAATGCTTACGGCTAAATAAAAGTAAAAAGAAAGATAAAAATTAAAAAGACGCCATTGAATGGCGGTAATAATGGCGTCTAAAATAGACGTTAAATTACAGTTTAACATTTAATACGAACAAGAGACAGCAACTGACTACCTTTTGGCAAATAAAACTGGACCTTTAAGCTGTTTTATGCCAAGATCAGGGTGGTTGGGAATTTCTCACTGCAACATAATTGCTATACTTTCCTAAACTCTTATAGATTTTTATTGATATGTTGTCGTACATACTTTTTCATTTCATGTTAGATTTTACTTACACACACAATGTTTTGTAAGTATTATTACAGGACTTGGAATTTTATAGCAAAAATTGTTTTTATTATCTTTTTCTTTGGCTGACTGCATGCATCGTTTTACATCCTGATTTTCTTGTTATGCCTGCTTCATCTTACTAGAGTTCATTACAATTTTACCTTTCAATTTATTTCATTTGAAATTCTCTCGTTTTGTTTTTATGTGCATCTTAATGTTTTTGATGTGTCATAAATTCGTTGTGATGATGATGGCCACTTTTAGGGAAATTTTGTTGGTATTTAATTGGGATCCAATAGGAATTTTAAAATGCAAATGGTTTGAATTGTTATGAAGCTTGATTTCAAAGATGCTTCTCCACTAAAGCGTCGGAGGACTGTTGTGGTATATTTTTAGTGCAGAGGTCGCAAAGTTTGATGCCTTCAAAGTCCCTGAACAATGTCTTAATAGTCTTCGAAGTGTAATTAATTTTTTTTTTTATTCCTATTTACGTCCAAAATTTCTACTTTAGCAAAGTGAAACAGGTAAACTGGCAACCAGCGATTGCAATATGTTTATGGTCCTTCGAACCTGATTTGTACCACAAGTTCACAAGAACACGATATCGAAACACCATCACGTAAATTTATAGTATAATGGATAATTATTATTTTTTTTCTGACCTGGCATTTTATTTAAATCAAAGTATTTTTACTATTTTATGTATTGACAAATTTTTAAAGCTGAAAATGGAAAATATTACACAAAATATCGTATCCACACTCATGTATAAAACTTTACAAAATGTTTATTACTTCCCAGCAAATTTGAAGAAATTAATTTTTGTCTTTCTTGTAGTGTTTGGAAATTTCCTACTGGGTCTATAATGTATCAACTCCTAAATGAACACTACTGATTAGTTTAAATAGAATTGTTCACCTCGTCAGTATCATTTACACGTAATGGTTGGCCATAAAATGAAAGTAAAAATCTGTATAATTTGCAAAGGGAAAGATTCGTAGGTTGCAAGCTGTTTAATTGTATTGTTTTTGTCATTTGTATTTCTTATAGCGTCATACAACATTAACATGCATTTAATTATATTTTGCTTTAAGTCAACAATTTTATAGTCTTTCTCACACTCTGTTGTAGTCATACACATGGTCATTCGTTTTAAAGACAACGAACGATATTTAATCCAATCTATTGACAAATCATACAGAATATTACTGAACACTGCCTTTGAAGCTTATTTTCTTTTTACTATTGTGGTTTTTATCTTTTCATTTTCATTGCTGTTGCCATTTCTATTTCGAATTTTATTGTTTCATTTTAACTTACTGCCTCATATTATACGCAACTCAGACAAAACATAAAATTAAGATTTTTCAGAGATTAATTTATGTCCTTAGAGACTTTTTGTTGGTATCAATATGTGCAGTAAGTGGTCGGATAATGAATAAAATGTCTCAGTCTGTGCAGTTTAGAGGGGGTGAAACAAAATAAAGTAGCAGAGTTAATGATAAAGGATTAACGTGGTGTATCAGTGGCAAAAAGGCAGGATAAATTTAATATTGATTTAAAATATATTTTTATTTTAACAATTTCTAAAAACATATTTGAGTAAATGTACCACTTAAATTTCAAAATGAGTTCCTTAAATTGGTCTCAAATTGTACACTTTTCAAGTGTTTGATGACATCTCCTTACACCTTAAACAAAACAGCCTCTTTTTAAGTGAAATTCATATTTTGTACATTTTACGTGATTTCTTAAGATTTAATTTTCGTGATACCATCGACCGACCATGTTACGGCGAGAAAAGTACAAAAACTTTTTAAGATTTAATCACTTGAAAAGAAATCAACAAAAATGTGCGTAAAATTAAAAACTCATACAAGTACATTATACATACATACATATACAAATACAAGCACAAATACATTCCTCCCAAAAAACACATTCATTTTTAATTGTAGTGGTACAATGGCAGACATGATATCCGTTGAACTTTTATTTGGAACTCATAAGGAAATTTCATCTATTTTTTTTCTGCACTTTTACAAAAACTCAATGTCAAAAAGTTTTGTAAATTAAAATATGGCAGGGTTTGTAAGTAGATTATAAAAGTCGTGAAGTTTAAGAAACTGCGCAGTATTAAAACGGCTGAATGACGGCAAAAATATTTTCGATAACTCTTGAGACCACAGAATTCCAAAAGTTCAGAAAGTTCTTAAAATTAATTGGAGAAAGATTTCAACGTGAACGTGAGTGTATCACAAGGGGCAGTTAATTAGTATATGCTAACACCTTTTTGGTTTAAACTATATTTAAACCAAGAATTCTAAAACTTAGTGAAAATATCAAGCATTTCCTTAACTTAAAGCTCATATTGACTATAAGATTTTTCTAATAAATATCATCTGAGATAATCTCCCTTTTTAGCTTAAAATGGGTTTAAGCCAGAACATCTTTAAACACATAAACCGGGTTTAAACTCGCGGTTTTGATTAATATTTCGTCTCATTAAAAATATGAGGCAGTGTTTTAATGCTGCTGAGTTTAAACTACATACACACGAGTGTAAGTAGTAGCTTAGTTTAACTAAACCAATTCTTAAACTTTATTAATTTATCAGCTATAATTCAACGAATTTTCTTTTTCTTTTTGAAATTTATGTTAGTGCTGATATTTTATTATTTCTTAAACTTTAAAGAAGATTTGTTGCACTGACACACTGATGTTAACCTTAAGCTACATTTTAAACTTAGTTTAATTTAAATAATCCATCGGTTAAACATTAAGTTATCTATTTTAATAAAAATAATCGTACAATTTATAATAATATGTAATTAAAGAAGGACTGAAGAAAATCTTCAGTTAAGTCCCAAGTTAAGCTTTTCATCTGGTTTATCTGATTTAATTTTGTTAAGAAAATAATTCAATGAGCATACTGACTTTAAAAATTGCCATGTTATTTTCTGTACTTTCAACATTTTTTCTTGGAAGATTTTAAAATTCAAATTTAATCCGCCAGTTTTTCAAACCCTGCCAGGCTCTGCTCACCAAAAATATTCTTGTAGATTATGATTTTTTAAAATGAATAAGTTCATGTACATTGTGAACAAACCTCTATGTATCTAATACAATAAAGCAACAAGATACTTGTTGTATTCAATAATTTAAACAGTGAACAACAAAAAAAAAAAAAATCCATGCTCTCAAGTACTATTAACTTGATGCTCTTTCAAATGCGGGTTTTTTTTTTTTTTTGAAAAAAAGCAGAAAATGAAATACATGTAAAATAAAATGAAACTTTGCATAATTCACAAATATTGTAGCAACAAATGCAAAATAAAAAACATTCGAATACGACAGAACTGAAGGGGAATTTCTTAAAAAATTTAAAAAAATATATCCAAGCAAATATTCCTTCAAGGACAAAGAAATCAAAGAAAAAAAGTACTACAAAAAGACATCGATATCTTAAGGTTGGTGAAGATGCTTAATGATAATGATGAGGATGCTGAGGACAACAAAAAAGTTTGTTGTCTGTTATTGTTGTTTTTGGTATTTGTTTTGTATACTCTCAGACATTTAAGGATATTGATGTTAACACTAGATTTACAATCTTTTGCACACTCACACATTTAGATGGCAAACAAAAAAAAAAAACGAAACGCTCAAATAATCTTGCCTCTTCAAAATTCAGACACAAAAGTGGAAGTAAAAAAAAACAGCAGATCCTGCTGCAAATGAAAATTATTTCAAATCATTATTGTTCACTTGAATAAGTTCTTTTTTCTTGTAATTTTAACATGAAACGTCTATGTACACTTGGCATTTAAATTTATAAATTTAATACATTGTTGGTTTCGAATGTTTATCGTAGATTTTTTTATTTCGATTTGTTCTCGAAGGTGGGGGTTGGTTGGTGGCTTTCAATTCTAAGGTTTTCTTTAATGGCCTGTGAGGAGTCCTGCTTTTATTTTCCACATTTTAATTTATGTCTGCAATTATTGCAACCAGATATAATTTCCGTGATAGTCTTTTATTATATTTACTCGTATACGTTTTTATCTTATTTGTGAAGCAACGTAAAAGGAGCCTGCTAAGATATTTGAAATAAAATAAAAATTATTGCAAGTCGAAGAAAATTTGCATAATTCATTATAAAAGAATTGAAGACAGAAACAAATAATGATAAATAAAAAAATATTAATGAAAATGAATTTGTTAATGTCAAGTTTTATCAAATGATAAAGATTGTACAATTCATTTTAAGGGTGGTAGAAAAATATATCTTGGCATTGGTTATACGAGTTAAAAAGGTTTTCTTTTGAAACACCTGAATTTCACAATTTCACTTGTTAAAAAATTTAAATAAAAAAATTTTTAATTTAATTTCCAGAACATGTTAAACTTTATTTTAGAAATAAAATAGATTTTTGAGCAGTTGTAGTCATATTTTAGCAAATAATATGATATAATTCAACTATAAAAGCTTCAACATTAAGGATACAGTTACATACAGATACAGTTTGTTGCATGGAATTTATTTACGTTTCAGATTAGTTGCTTCTGTTTTCATTTAGAGTAGTTCCTGAGAAGGCTTTACTGTTTCCAAGATCGTTTTGTGAATTTGGTTTAAGCATAAGGTGAAAAAACTTCATAGGAGCCGCTAGGTGTCGCTGTATAGTTGTGCTTATTTTTCAAGGTGACCGGCGCTAGGAAAACAGCTATTCATGCCATTTGATACTCCCAAGGACATTCTTTACGGAGGCAATCTGTGAAAATCCAAAATGTTTATTCAAGTTATTAAAAAGAACGCGTATTTTAACTCCAAGCAGAGAATTAAAAGTATTTTTTCTTCATTTATAATTCACTATGTTCATATAATCAATCCAGCATGCATTTAGAGATCTTACAACTTTGGAGTTTCGACGACACCAGACATAAAAGATTTATTTTTTGAATTTTTTTTTTAAGAAATAGAGTATTTTAACTAAATGTTTATAGTTTGAAAACTATTTTAGTTCAATATAGGTTGCACAGTGGGAAATTTTGATATTGAAAATGTAAATATATTTGCAGTTACTAAGCGGGAAGTTCGATTCTAATGAAATTTCACACATATAAGAATGTGCTATTAAGTTTAACCTAAGAATTTAGAAAAAAAGAGTAGAAAAATTTTACCCAAAACAGACCAAATTAGCACACATTGGGCTTATAAAAAAATTTAATACACAACATCCTGATATTTTTGATCTGAGAAAAAAAGATTGCAATACTATATTTCTATTCATGAGCTAAAAAGAAAATACGCTATTTATGCAATTTCATACCACCATCTTGGCCCACTGTTTTACAACCCAGCAAATTTGTTAAACTAAAGGCTAAAGTTCGTAAATGTTAATAATCAGAGAAATATTAAACTGACATTGACAATAACATATTTTAACACATTTTATTATCCTTTTGTATTTAGTATTTAGAAAACAATATTATCATTATAAAACATATGAAATCTTATTGGTATTCATTAATTTAGAGGTACGAAAACCCTCAACATCGATTACCAACACAAAAGATTAAAAAATAAAAAAATTAATATTTTTGTGTAATTTTTAGCATAGACTATAGCGCTGTAAAAATTAACTAAAAATACTGTACACTACGTATACTGTACACGTACAGTAAAAATACTCTACGCGTACACTAAGTATACTGTACGCATACACTATAAATAATGTACGCGTACACTAAAAATACTCTACGCGTACACTAAGTATACTATACACGTACACTAAAAATACTGTACACTACGTGTACTGTACACGTACACTAAAAATACTGTACGCGTACACTAGAAATACTGTACACGTACACTAAAAATATTGTACGCGTGCACTAAAAATAGTGTTACCGCAGTCGTCGTTGTCATTATGAGTGCCGGTAGTGTAGGTATAATGTTGCATGATTGTAATTGAGTGAGTACGAAATTGTTTGTGTCTTATTAAGAAGGTGATGACAGTCAGCATTTTTTTTCTTTTTCTTTTTTTTTTTATTTTTTTTAAGGGTTAAGCAGTATTAATTTGCTAAAGACGCGTGTGTACTAACCATGTAAATTTATTTTAATTTATTTATTTTATTTTTAAGTCAAAGTAAGACTTAAAGTCTTTTAAAGCACTTCAAACAAGTGTACATAATCAGACATAAAGTATAATTTAAATAATTTCCCCTCGAATTATTATATGGATTCCCTATCTAAAATTTTAATATGCATATGACAGAGTTACTTTAAGAGCATTTTATGAATATAAAGGGGCTTGAGCTTACTTTTACTTAAATAATAATTTGTTGTACTATAGACATGTTACAGATGTAGTTTAAACATTAAACCTAAACTCAGCAAGTCGCGCTATACCACATGTGCGTTTTTCTTATATATAATTTTTTTACAGGTCAACAGATTTTAATAGAAATTTTATAAAGAATTAGGAAGGTGAGGTTAAGTTAGCAGGCTGCTGGTAAGAGGAAGATTAGATTCCAGCCCGCTTGGGTCCTGATGTGGTCCCGTTGTGTTGCCTGTAGTGACGAAAAGTATTAGAGAAAGGAAGATTAGAAGAGTCTAGAGAAAGGTAAAAGAGGTACAGAGAAAACAAATGAAACAGTTGGGAAAAATCCAAGCAAGGGGTGAGACTTGCAGTGAAACGGGCAGGATGTCAAGCCCGCTATTGGCCGAACCATCCACTGCTCCTGATGAAGGAGCGAAGGCTACCGAATTTTTAGAAAGTTTAACAAAATTTTTAGTTTTCTGTAAAGAGAGTCAGTTCAAGTTTAGTATTTACTAGCTGATCCCGGTGTACTTCGCTACCCCCCTCGTTATAAAATAAAATTAAAAGTATTTATATATCCTATTGTGACGATCGGTCCAGTAGTTAAGACTATATTACGATTTTTAATTTTAATAAAAAGGAGCGTGGTCCCATCCACTTTTCTCCCGGTGCGTATTCCAAATTATGGCAATACCATATGTACCTAATATCATCGACGTAGGTCAAAAAATGCCCAAAATATGGCGATTTAAATTTTTGGGTTATATGGGTGGTGCCACGCCCACTTGTCCGATAACGCCCATTTTTGTCGTGATTACTCACATTAGTAACATATGAACTATTGCAATGTTTCAAAACTCTTGCTATCACAATAGTCAAGATATATGATGTTATTCAATTTATGTGGGAGGGGCTACGCCCACTTGAAATATTAAAAGCCTAAAACCATCCTCTATAAATTCCCTTTTGAATGACACCAGTTTGGGTCAAATCGGTTGGATAGTTTCCGAGTCTATAGCGAACATGGGTACAAACATTTTTTGTATTTTATATATATATAGATTTCAGAAGTCTTAGGACTCTTTTTAAAAAAAAAAAAAAAAAAACAAAGGACGAAAAAAATATTTTTTTTATTATAAAAGGTTTTAATATAAGAAGAGACCTTGTGCTTCATAGTTGAGTGCTAGACTTAATACAAAAAGGTCAAAAAAACCAATATAGAAAAATTTCTTCAAATTTTTTCTTCCCTTGAATTCTATTCATAAACGTTACTCTGTTTGAATTTCTTAAATTCCCATTTACTCCTTTGGAGTTTTTATAATAAAAGTCTTACAAGCATATAAGTTTTTAAGGTATTTTTAATAAAAATGGGATTAGCAAGTACTTTATTACCATTTGAAATTAGTTTAGACTTCTGCAGCATTCCACGGAGAGTAGAGTGTGATCAATAAATGGAAAATTTAAGAAATTTTTAAGCTACAGAATTTTTTCGAGAATTTATGTTTCTTTTACTATTTTTCCAATTATCTGCTTCTTTTAATTACCTGTATCTGCTTTAATATGTAGTGCATATTTTTTTATTATTTACCACACATTTATGCCGCACTAGAAACACTAACACCAACCAGCACCGAGAGGGAGACCTTTTATTTTCATTTCTGAACATCATGCCATGTGATGACTCATAACTTGTTGGCTTCGTTCATATAGAAAATAAATGGTGCATTCCTGGTAGATTTCATATAAAATACTTGTAGAAACCTCGTACTCACACACATACTCGTAGAGATATATATATGTACATATTTGTTCATGGGTTTGTTTAACAAACGTTAACCTAAACATTGCACGTATTCGTTTATTTTGTTTTTATAAAATTTTTACTTTTTTATTTTGTACATAATAATGAATGTATAGAAATGCAATTTGTTTTTAGGGTTTCACAGTAGGGGAAGAATATAACTATTGTTTGCTGGATGACACAAAAAAAAATATTATTTATTTTTCGATATGTGGCAGAGATTTATAGAGAAATGCAAACAAAGCATGACTAAGAAAACGACATTATTTAACAAGTTCGTTTTTCTTTTTTGGGAAGACTCAAAGAGTATTTAAAAACACTTTGATTGATTTAAATAAATATTGATATCTATTTTCTTTTTCGGGCGTATTAAACACATTCGTTTTTTTTTTTTTTTGTTAAGATTCCCACATTTTGGGATTATTGTTTGGAATATGTAAATACTGTAATAATATCGTTAACAATAACATGTCCCTAAGGGTCTATTTAAATAAAAATTCCATTAAAATTATTTTCCTAACGTTACAAAATTATTATGTATTTGCTAAAGCAATAAAACAATTTTTAAACTCAACAATAAACGTTTTAAACAAATAAGGACGAGCAGCAATAACAATAATAATAATAATACGAATGTTAGAGTAAGAGTTACTTGCAATCATAATAATAATTGGCATTTGTCCAGAGGTTTTTTGTATAAAAGATAAACGTATGGAAAGATTTTTACATTATTTTTGTTTCATGTTTTTTTTATGATTTTTTTTTTTTTGGAAAAATAAATTTTATGATTTTATGAGTTTACAACTTTTCTTTTTTTTTCTATTTCTTTTAATTGTTAGTTTGTTTGGTATAGAACTCATACAAATCTCTTTGGGCTACTTAAACCATAAACAAACACGACGTAACTTTTGAACTAGAAACATTACAAATGTTTTTAAGTCCCATCATAGTGTTTGAGGAACAGAAGTGGTGAGAAATGTAGCACTGAGATAACTTGATTACTTTACATGATCAGTGCATGTCAGGTTAGCTTAGTATACGAAGAAGTGATCAAGACCTCTTCTACCTGCTTACAAAGTAACCGAGATGGATATACTACTGAGTATTTGTGTTCGTTGGATTAACACTTCTTTATCGCGGTTACTTTATGTACAAGTGGAAGGCGTTCACTCTAGAAATGCTACAATATATTTTAAAACTTATACTAGATTCTTATATGAGATGGTGTGCGTTACTATCTTACATGTGTAAGTCAGATCATGGTTTCTGTAATCGAAATTTTCGCGGCTTAGACATGTGCCGTCTTCAGCACTTAACTTGATTTAGAGGGCGCTAAAGTTCTCGAAATACAAACACTGCTTTAGATGTGCACTACAAGATGTGCTGACTTAATCGTTAAAACGATTGTTAATTTCCAAAATTTTGATTTTGTTGCACAGTGTAGTCAATGAAATTATGTATATACAATTGTTATTTTCCATATGATTTGCAAGTTAGTACCAGCATTAACAAAAAACTGCGGATACTCATGATCTCTGGAATAAAATTGTTGTAAACTTTTGAAACAGCTGTTTTGTATTATATTCTGTTCTGATGTGTATGCAGGAATTGATTGATGTATTTTGCTTATTCCTTGGAAAGTATATCACGACCACTTCTTTAACTATAAAATTGAGTTAAAAAGTTTTAACATGCAACATTTATAATTAAATGTTATTGTTTAGCTAATCTATATGCTGCATTTCCTTGGTTGCTAATACCAACTCATCAAATAAATAAAATTTTTGAGGACTTATATTCATGAGAATTACTCGAATGAATTATTTTAATATTAATCTGCTTTAAAAATTTATTTTACTGCTATATTTTCCATTTTAACTTTTTAGCGAAACATTGTATGTTTGTCTGCTCGCAGGGTAATAATAAGTGTCACAACATTAATTTATGATAATAATCATAAGTAGCAAGTGTTTCTGCTACTTTTTTTTTTTTTTGCAACAGCAACAAAGTTACAATTGAGTGTGTGTGTGTGCGTGTGTGTACAAAGCAGTTAATCAAATAAATATGTTGCCTTGCACACACTCACGCTCTCTACATATACTCATAATTTCAAACAACACAAATACACAAAAGGACTTTAATATAGAGATAAGAACAACTATGTAACACTTGTTCTAAAAACTATAGCAAATAAATATCGATGGCATTTTAAAACCAAAGGAAAGGAATAATTTTCAGTAGTCGTTTTGAACTATTGTTTGTAAACATATCATGCAATTTTTAATGATTTACTATGGCGCCTTTTCCTCCTCTAATTTTTTTTGGTTCTTATTGGTTCCTCACTCTACTGCTTAAACAAAATTTCCAAACAAAAGTTAATAGTTTTAGTTTGAGTTTGTGAGTTGTGGCGTCTAAGCAGTGAGGAAGGGGGGTGTTAGGTTAATAATATTGAAATCTGTTTAGTGTTTTGTTACGGCATGAATGTGGAATAGTTATTTATTCTAAAGAAATAGAAAAAAAAGCCACAAAAACCACCAAGTCATAAAATTACTTACGCGCATTATAAAATTTGTGTGCAAAAAGCAAATTGAAGCGTAAAAATTTATTACGCTTATGATTAATCTACATGTTTTTATTTATGAACGGTGGGTTAAGAACAGAACGACAGACAAAACAGAAAGAAAAAACTTTTTTTAATGGATTCTGGCTTTAAAGCAGATTACTTTCAACTTATTTAAACTCTTTTTTTAAGTCAAATTAAAATCTGATAAGTTTTAAATTTTTATTTTTGTAATTTAGGCTCATACTTTTAGAATTCATTCCACTGTTGATGTTCTTTTAGGGTTTTATTAAAAGAAATTATCTAGCTAAGAATCTGTAAGAAGCATATTTTAAGACTTTGGCTTTTCTAAAGACATTAATTTAAAATAATATTGTTTTTTAATGTTTTATGGTTTAAAATATTGAAGATTTAATGGCTTTAAGTTTTAAAGGTTAAATGGGCTTAAATTTTTGACAGCAAAAAGTTTTGTTTTAAATATGATTTTGATAATATGATGCAATAAAGAAGATTGGCCAACAAAACTATTTTCTTATTAATTACTTTTGATTGAAAAACAAAATAATGCAAAATGTCTTTAAAAAACTCCTGATTTATTTCATCTGTAGATGGGGTGTATAGAGAAGTTCAAAGAATTTTGTATGCTGCTAACTATAATATGATCAGTATTAATAATATTATGATTACAAGTTACCATATTATTTAATTTTTTTTTATATGTAATTATTTGTATGTTGCAATAGTCACTTTAGAGGATGTTACATTATTAAATTAAGTATTATCGATATTAACTATATTATAATTGCAAGTGACCATTTTTTTTTTTTTTTGTATTTTTAACAAAATGACATAGTTTTTGAGTATAATTTGGATTTATATTTAAATAAAATGTATACAAAATGCTTTGATTTCGATTCAATATGCTTGAGGTATTATCCAGAAACAAAATCTTATTTGCTACAACCATTTTATGGCTATTGTAACCATAATAAATATTAAAGATACTAAAAAAGTAATAATATTTTACATGGTTTAATTATATATTTTTGCCCCCACTTTAATGTAGTTGATGTGATCATGCTACAACCATAACATATCAAAGAGTGCATACATATATTTTTATGCCGTTTTATGGATTATTGTCTTTCAATAATAACCTTTGCCTTATTAATGTTTCACTAATCTTTTCTTTAACACCTGAGCAAAGTTGCTTAAATACACACACTCACACACACATATATTTTTCCTTAATGTATTGTATTCCATTCCATTTTTATCACAATCAATTACAAAATGTAGCAACTTTCTGAACACATTCGATTTAGACAATAAAGAAGGCTTGTTCTTTTAAGAAACCATACAATGAAAATCATAAACAAAGAAAAAAGATCGTTTCCATACACTTTAATTTCTTCCCTCACAGAAAACTATGGATTTGTCAAATATAAGTAATTGATTTCGAAAAATATTCAATAGTTTTTGCAAAGAAAAAATGCTAAAATATTTTATTGAATAGCACACCTGCATTTTGGAGCAGCAACAATGTACGCTTGTATGCATGTTTGTGTGACAGAATATTTGTGTATCGGCCTATTGGCTTGTAATAAATACAAAAATACTCAATGACTTTTTATATGCATGCAGGTTGCAACAAAAAGTAGAAAGAAAAATTGAAACAAGTGTTTAAATCGAGGCATAAATCATACAAAGCCTGTATGCAGGCAACAAAGACATTTCAAAAAGTCTCGCAAGAGTTTTCGAAGCACATAATGAAATCGGTGCATGGAGTCTTAAAATTAATTGAATATTTCCAAAGCAGCAAAAACTGTCACTTGGTCTTCAATCTGTATTTAAATACAAAAAAAAAAATGAAAATTAAATGTTTCCCTTTAATTGTAAAGTGATTTTCGAAAGATATAAAAAAATAACACACAAATATGTAATTGTAACATGTAAAGAAGGAGATTTTTTGTTTGTGTGTTTTTTTGGTTTGTTGTTGTCGAACAATAGATCTATTTTAGCTAACGAAAAATTATCTTTTCAAGTGCTTTAGAGTCCTTTTTATATATTAAGCAAAAAATAATGTGTCATATAAGCATAATTGTTTAATTGAATTGCTGCATGTACGAGTATAGAGAATGATTGTATGTATGTTTGTATGCATGGCTGAATATAAATGACACTGTATGAAATTATTTTTAAAACAAATTTGTGGGTAACTATTGAAAAATCAGGATTTTCGTTCAGTTCTTTTCTATTACGCAGTTTGTTTTCAAATCAAACATCTTTAAATACCTTTTTTTTCTCTGTCACTTTAGGGGACACCTGTTGTCAATTGCTTTAGGATTTGTTTTTTTTTTTTTTCGTTATTCTTTTTTGAACGTGAATTTTTGTTATTTTAACAGATTTAGCTTTTTTTCTTTGTACGCTTGAATGTACGTATAAATAAATAATTTATCTTGAAAAAAGAGGGTGCTGATAAAGTGTTTGATAATCTTTAATAAAAAGAAAGAAAAAAACTTTATAATTGTAAAAATCTTGTTGTCTCAGTGTGGGAACTTTCCATCTAATTCCAAACAACTCTCCCGACAAAAATGAGGTTATGTAAACTGCAATGTGTGAGTGAGTGTGTAACAAATATCTAGTAGAGTTGTTACACGTTTTACTGACAAATGCAGAACAAAAGAAGCCAAGAAAAATATGTTAAAAATTGTTTGTTGGTATTTTTCTAGGCAACTCCAATGAATGAGTCATTCAGCTTTTCAACTGTCAGTTAAAGACATTGATATTGGCTTAACCTACTTTTTAGCACCTGTTGGTCGGTCGGTCGGTTGGTTGGTTGATTCGTCGATGAAGTTTCAAATTGTTAGAAAAAATAAGGGTGACAGTTGTTGGGTTTCTTTGAAAAGAAAATATGCAGTAAAATGATTCTTTCTCAACACACATATTTTTAAAATTAAAAAACGGAAAATGTAAAAGGGTTCCAGCAATGTTCACTCAAAATTCTATTTATGAGAATATTTTAAACTGGAAATAAAAGTAAACTTTTAAGTAAAGAAGTGTTTTGTGCAAATCTGTACCCTTTTTTTTATTGTATTCATTAAAGTCATTTTTATAATAAAAAATTAATATGGAAAAAATTCCGCTGTGACTTTTTCAGACAATTTAAAGCATAAGTTATTCAGTCCTTTAGAAAATATTGCACACCGGAAGAGTATACAAGCAAAGAATTTTTTCTGATGATGAGCAAATGATTGATCCCGAAAATATATTATACTGTAAAGATCGATCCCTACTGCCAGGTACAATTTTAGTAACAAATTTCAAACTCGTGCGTTTATACACAAACTCTCATGCAAGAAATGAGAATTACAAAATCACAATAAATAAAAGATAAAAAAAAAAAAGATTTAATTAAAAATTTAAGAGTTTTACAAAATTTAAAAATTTTTGGGAGATATTCTCAAGAATTTATGTCCAAAAAATTAACTGGGACCAAATCGTTTCATCCGTTAACGTAGGACTCGTCACGTAATAACTATATAATTGGATGGGAAAAAACGTGACGAGTGCAAAGAAAAGAAAAATTTTATTGTGTTGTTTTGTATTCCGTGTTTTTTAAAATATTGTGCTTTTTCATTTGTAACTCTCATTTCTTGCATGAAAGTTTGTGTATAAACGCACGAGTTTGAAAACTTTTTAAGCGTAGTAAATTATTTACTGATGAGTTGACAGTGGCACCCAATAAAATTCAGCGTGTAGGTTACAGAATTTAAGTATAAAATTTGTTTATAATACCTTATTGTTTCTTAAGAAATGTAAAGAGAATGAATGAATATAACGCAAGGAACAGCGTAATATGTTTAAGTAGCAACACACTGTTTGATTGAAGTTTTGCGTCCATAACTGCCAATAGAAGGACTATAATTTTTCGCTCACGTAATATTTAACGAACACTAATAAAAAATTATGTAGAAATAATAAATATGCTTTCATTATAATTTTGTAACTAAATTTCAATGGAGTTGCTCCCTGCAAGAATATTAAAACGTGGTCCTTAATTCTACAAAAAAAAATATACAAACATACGCGTCCCCTAAAATAACTTATCCAATTTGCATTTCTAAACACAATCAATTCATACAAATTCAAAGTGCATAAATCGCCAGAAGGCATGAAACCGCATAAATATAATCGGTTTTGAAAAGAAAAGAAACAAGAAAAACAATAACAACAACAAAATCACAGATAAACTTAAAATACATTGGAATTCAAAATAGCAACAAGAGAATATAAATTTTATAAATATCAGATACAAAAAAAATGCAGCAAAACCAAAGAAAATGCAGGATAAAATTGCCCTAAATTGACTTGCAGCAAAGCGGACAGCATGAGTATTTCAGAGACTTAATGGATTTTTATGTAGAAAAATTATGTAAGCAAAAAAAAAAACAATTCTAAAAACAACAAAATGAGAACAACAGAAAAAAAGGGGTTGTTTAAAGTGATGCAAAATGGAATTTTTATGCAACTTGCATTGCAAAACAAAACAAGAAAAGCTCACTTACATACACAAACAAACATTTTGAAAGGAGGACAACACAAGGAGTTGTATTTTGAACTAAATGCTTGCAGCAGCGATGAGTCATATTTTAGAGCAAAAAAAAGGAAGTTTTTAAAATAAGTAAGAGAAGAAGGTTAATAAACTTGCGGAATATTTGTAAAGCAGGGAATTAATTAAAGGCAGGAGGATATACCACACAGAGAAATACACAGAGAAAAATATTTTTTTTAAATCCAAAGTTTTCAAGAGGTTTTTTAAGAAAACACTATTCTTTATGAAAAAGTTTCCAAATTTGAATAAATTAAAAAATTTACAAATTTTAAAATCGAAAATAAGAAAGTAACATGAAAAAAATTTCCTCTAAAATACAATTTCAGTAAAAAAGATTTTTTATTTAAAAAATTTTTATAAGAAAAATTTTCAATAACAAAAATTTTTTTCATCTAAAAAAAAATTTCCTTAAATAAATTTTCTGACGAAGTTTTTTAAACTTTTTTCCCAATGAGAAAGTTTTCTGAAAAAAAATAGAAAGAAAAGAATTAAAAAATTCTTCTCAGAAAATACTGCACTATGAAAAGGAACCCGTGTCCTCAGCCAGTTCCTCGTCGTATTTCAGCGTTCTTTACCCTTAAGTTTTATCTCGTGATTTTCCTGTGAAGTGACCAAACTAATTTGGATATTTATCAAAAATTACTATCAATAATATGAATATGTAGAAATATTTTCCCCCTATTAAACGATTCTAAATCTTATCTGAAATTGTTTAAAAGAAAACCATGACAAGCGTCATGAAGCCTTATTTGCATAATGAACTAAATTGTTATTCTTGTTTTATTTATCGGGCTTTGTTTTTTTTTTTTGTTTTTTGGAAAACCACAACAAAAATTTTGAAAAAAAACCAAAACATCAAAGGTAACCACTTCTGAACGACAAAATGAAAAATAGACAAGGGAAAAGGCTAAAAACACCACACCCATCTTCATGGTTCGTTCGTATGAATCGTATAGAAAATTAAGTAACACTAAAACTTATTTGTAACACAAACAAACAAATAACACAAACAAACAAAACAGAACAACAACACCAACAACAACATATGAAAGAAATACAAAAAAAAAAAAAAAAAAATTAGAACAAAAATATAAATATTGTGATAGAAAAGGACTTTCAAATTACAGAGATGACAACGACGATATTTATTTGATGGCCGGCGATGTGTTAAAACGAACAACAACACGGGCTAAAGAAATTGGTGGTATTTTTTTTTTTTTTTGTTTAATGTGAGGTGTTTTTATATTTTATAATCAAAATAATCAGTCAATTAGAATAAATTGAAGAAAGCAAGAAGCCTGGGAATCTAAACAGGTGATGACCCACCGACCATCTAAACTCCCGTAAATGCATTTAAACAAGGAGTGGCTGGTTTTGGTAAACTAAAAAAACCAAAAAGATTAAAAAAACTGTTTAATATTTTTCTTGCATGTTTGTACAGAAAATTTATTAAATTCATGTAATAAATTAAACCCATGATAACCCTTGAATGGCACTTGAAAACGAGCAGTAGGGGCAGAAGAATTTTATTAAAGCAAAAACATTTGTTTTGGAATGTTTTATACATACATATGTATGTATGTATGTAATTTGCAAATTAAAATTATAATTAAAATTACATGTTTTATGTCTAGATTTTTTTTTAATTCTGCTTATTTTTTCCATAAAATTAACATTTTCTCTAGCCAAAGGATTTTTAAATTTATTTTTTAATTGTCAAAATGATGGTTAATATGTTGTTGTTGGTATGCGAGTATGTAGCTTTTGATTATTCACACAAAATATATATAATTAGCAACTGACAAATCAAGTGTCAAATTAACGCTTTTCAAACTGTCATTAATTCACAAAAACTAAAATTTATACAATGAAAAATAATTATTGAAACAAATGACAAACAACAGCCAATCATCGGTTTGAAAAAAAAATATTGAAAAAAAAAAACAAGAACATTGACAATAAAAATACATTTATTATAAAATTTAGTTTAGCAAATTATTGCCAGAAAAAAATTATCGAACGGCAAAGGCAAGAATTAAAAGCATAATATATCTTGTACATATGATGGTACGTGTTGTTACAGTGGTGGGTTTACAACTAGCAGTATACACATATTAGACTGACAAATCTTCTGTTAATCGAATTTGACAAATACATTTTAAGATCATTTTGGAGCACTTTCTTTTCATAATATTTATAGATTTAAATAGATTTTTATACCGAATTAAAAATAAAACCCCTACCTACCATTTACTTACAATCACAATTTTTCTGAGTACAACCCACATAAAATTTAAAATTAAAATTTAATAAATCGCTTTAGACGTTTGTCAGACAGATGGCATTTACAATATGCAAATTTGTTGCATGAAATTTTTATTATAGAGTGTTGAAATAGAAAAATATGAGGAATCAGAAGCTCTTGATGTTCTTGGCATGAAAATTCATTGTGATGTTCGATGGAAGGATCACATTTTTCATGTCTCAAAAGAAGCATTGAAATGACTCGGTTTTTTATTCGATCTGGTCTCCTTAATATAGCGTGCTTTTTAATGGAGTGACACAATTTTAAATCATAATAAAATAAAGGAAATATATTTTTAATATCAATGAAACGGGATTTATTGGAAAGAAAATTTTATGAAATGAATGTTTAAATATGATTTCTGCCATGTGGTGCCCACGGCTGGCGCGTAGAAGGCGCAATCTGGGACACCAATTGAGTTTGACGAATAAAACAATTATTTTGATTAAAAATTTTACAATTTGCACGCGTTGCTATGGTGTAAATCGATGCATAATAAAATTTCAAAGCAAACTAAACAAAAATCAACTACCAGCTGTTAAATGGGTGCTTAAATAAAGCAGTGATGCCAACTCAAAGCTGTGGCACTCTAAAAACACCCTATATTTATAGCACCTTTATCCGGCCAAAAATGGCATACAGCTCTCATGTATGGGCCGGTGCTTCAAAGTCCATTTTAAACTTACTCGATCTCGTACAGGAGAGGGCAAAGAAGCTTATCGGTAACGGTAGGGTAGCCAACTCTATTGACTCTCTGCAGCATCGACGCAATGTTGGGTGCATTTCACTGTTCTATCGCTACTACTACGGAAAGGGTTCTTATGAAATCAGGGAACTTGTTCCCGAAATCCGTCACTTTTTACGTGCAACACGCTCTTCAGTAAGACCTCATCCCTTTGTGTTCGATATCCCAGTGAACAGCACTACGCATTACACAGAGAATTCGTACATGAGCCAAACTTTTCGTATGTTTTAATAGACTCCCAGCAGAGGTCTTTCCTATCACCTTCAGTGTGTTAAAGTTCAAATCAATTGTCCGCAAACATTACTCCCTTTATCCTACTTCCCACAACCTATTTTCCTAGATCAGGCACAATGCACTGCATACGTAGGGATCATCCCCTGAGTGCTGGTTTTAATTAGAAAAAAAGGAAAATATTTAAGATATCTTCTTTCCTTTATATTTTGCTTTAAAACGCAGTTAATTCTTAGAGTAACCTGCACTAAATAAACGACAACTTTGTAGCACATGTCTTCTCTTTCTGCAACAACAAAATTTTGCTGGAAATTTCACGTTACTGTAAAAGAATTGAGGTTACCATCCATCCCTTTAATTGGCTGCCCTTAAATTAAGTTAGTTGTCGTAAATGTCATTGATGGCAAGCAAATATGAAACTTATAATGTGATCTATTCTATATAAAAAGTGTTGATCTCTTTGCACTTTTCATAAAGAATTTGCAATATAATAATTTTTCTAAATTATAAAGCTATTGGAAAATGTTATATCATCCCGTAATAAGAAAATTTTTTGATAAAAATAAACGATAACTTGATCATTTTTTATAAAAGTTCAGAAAAGTATTTAATGTATTTCTAGCAAAGAAAACGTTTTAAAAAACTACTTTGTATGAGGAATACCCGTCGTCTCAGCGAAAAGTAGCCTTCTTTTCCATAAGGTATATTCGTTTCTTCCATGAGAAAAAGTCGCCTACTCCATGAGGACTCCTTCATTAGGACTATCCGTCCCCTTCATGCGGAGTAACCGTCTTTTATGAGAAGTAGCCGTCTCCTTCATGAGGAGTACACATATCTTTCTAATCATTCTACTTTTCAAAATTCATATAAAATTTTGCTGAAAATCACATTTTGTTCCAAGAGCACCCCATACTGAATCTGTACAGCCTTGCTGTGTTCTTTCTTTAAATGTATTGCACGATCAAATAATAAATTACCTACTGCTATATTTTTCGTCTCAACTATATGAGCATTAACCACGTAATATAATTTGCAATCAAGAAGAAAACTAAAAAACAAACCATTTTCCTTATGACTTCCGTTCAGTAGACTCGATAAAAAACAAAAACCTCCAAGCCCACTTGAAAATTCAAACACACGTGCTTTAAATTATAAAAGTCATCTTGCAGTTTAGTTTCTAAAACCCCACATTTTTACAATATTGGTCTGTTTTTGTTCAACTTGCAACTTTTGCCACTTGTACCTTCCTACCAGCAGTGTCAGAGTAATCAAAAGTGACAACAATATTGTCATTGACCACACAAAGCCAACACTTAGTGTTAATTAGCAATACTACCGCATTTTCATTCTACTTCGTCTCTTTCTTTCTTCTTGCTTTTTTTCTATATTTTTGTTAAATTATACACTTTAACAAATAAAAAACAACAAAAAGTCAATCAAAGAGAAAAACTCAATACAATTCAAATCGAATCAAATGGAAATAAATACTTGATTAGTTTGGAAAAAAGCAAAAAAAAAATATACAGAGAAACACCGTAACGTAATATTAATATCATTTAAATTAGTATGCGTTACGCGTCATTAGGTTTTTTCGTTTTTCAACAAAACACTACGTCCGTCCGTCCGTCCGGCCGTCCATTGAGTTTCTGGCAGGATATTAAAGAGACAATTTATACAATTAGCATTTGTAATAATATTGAAAATCACAATTATAGAAAATTTTTATTATAACTAAATATCTAGTGTATAATTACTTAATGAATGTTAGAGAGGAAATTAAAAAAAAAAAGAACAGTAAAATAAAATAAATAAGTAATGAAAATATTTTTAACAGATGTTGGTGAAAGTGAAATTGAGTTTTTTTTTATTATTTTCTTCGTTCAAAAATTGTGAAGCAATTAAAACTGATCACTGTAATTAAAAATAATATAATTTTACGACTGTCACTATTTTTTTCATGTTAATAGTTTTATTTTTCAATTAGTTTTCAATTATGAAACAAAAAAAATTTATTTGACGTGTGATAAGTTACTGGCATTAGAAATGAACTTTTAATACAATTTATTTATGGCCTTTGAATCAATGTTTCAAGTGGTGTTTCCCCATGACGCACAAAGAACTTGAGTGTAAAATTTTAATGAAAAGCTCTTATGGTGCTTTCTTTTCTACAAAAAAATTGTACATCTCCATGCAGAAAATGTACTTTGGTGTTCGTTTCTTAAAAATGTTTTGCTCTCTAAAAGAGCAGTGTGTTTGATTCTAAAAAATCGACCTCACTAAGAGTGGAAGGCATTGCACTTTTTGCCCCGTAAAAATCGACAGTGTTGATAGTGCCCTGTAAGACTTAGCTGTCAGCTGTTGAAAACAGGGCGTTCCACTTTTTCATAAGTTGTGTTCAGTTCTAGTGAAATAACAAGCTGCATTATTACAAGGTTGGCAAGCCATTTTATATATGTATCTTTCAAAAAGGTGCCATTTTGTGTGTAGAAAAGAAAGCACCATTAGACTTTTGAGTGATTTCCATAAAAATTTTACACTCAATCAATTAGTTTGTCTTATGGAAACAGCATCTTAAGAAAAGTCTCCTAACAAATTTTAAATTTTTTTTCGAAATTTTAATTTAAATATCCTCACGGTCAGAACTTACTTATTTTGGATGTAAAGGCAGCAATTTAAACTTCCTTGTTCAATTTTAGCCAACCGATCGACTTTTTTTTTTTGACGTTTCTGTCTTCGCACTTGCAGCGACCGTCTTCAGTTGTGCGACCACTAAAACCACCCCTCCTATTTTTCTGGGGAGAATGCTTCCCCGGGACCGCTAAATGCATTACTTCAGGAAGGCTCAGAAACAGCTTCCTAAAAAATTACGTCTAGTTCCGTCAAATGTTGCCGACGTGATCCTGCTGGCTCGTGTTCCTGATTCGCCGTATTTACAACCGATCAACTTTAGAAGGAGATACTCATAGACAGTGAGTATGGAAAAGCTGCAATAGACAATAAAAACGTTGTTCAGTTCTGTTGTACACATTGGAAACTTCCCTTATTTCGTTGAATATTGATTTTTGTCTAACTCTCTCGGAATATAACGTTACGAAACTTAACCTTTCCATTAATATATTTTTTCTGATAAATAAAATAGTGTATTTCCAAACCATTAAGATGAACCAATCTGTTAACCTTGCTATACCCGCGCTAAATTTTTGTAACACAAATACCCGCGCGCGGTCTCACAGACCGAAATTTTGAAGCCCTATTTTATAACTTTCTGAAACAAAATTTAAACAGACGAATTTTGTTTTAGGAACTTGACTTTATGATAAAAAAATTAAACTGTGCAATAAATTTATTTTCATGAATTTGATTGATTTTCAGCCTTTTACAAAACAGCCATCAAAATCAATGGTTTTTACTTAGATACTAAAAAAAAAACAAAACTTTAACATATCTTTTTCTCAACAAACAAATATTAAATATTTTTTATCTTAACCCGCCAATGGTGACCTACTGGTCTGTGACACCGGTTGTGTTAAAAAATTCGTATAACTTTATTCTCCGTTATTCTTTTTTGTTGCGATTTCGAGTAGCTGCCGCATTGCACGCCCCCCACCATCAGTTCACAACGAAACTGCTTAGTGAGTACAATTTCTGTACTAGTTTTACTAACCTGGTGTGTGAGACCGTGAGTCACCGTATATGTTAGTAAATTAATCAAGGATTTTGCATATAAATGATGTACCTGGGACATCGGGTCCTTCAAGAATTAGTCGGTGCTATGAGTGTGGCTGAAAAAAAGAGGAAAACCAAGTAATCTTGCCAAAAATGTGTCTACTACTACGTGGCCTTATTGCAGCAGTTGCTCAGCGGAAGAAATTTAGTTTTTGTGATGTATTTTTTTTTTTGGAAGGATACCACTTTTTGTTTATTTTATAAAAGTTCCAATTGTCGAAAGACTAATTAACATTATTTTCCATATGAGTTTTGATATTGAAATAAAAGAGCTTAAATTTATTAAATATCTTTGTTTTATCATCAAAGTGCATAAATAAAAAAAAACATGAACTATTATTAACACATTTCGAAAAATCTTCAGTTGAAAACCCCGGTCCATGAGACCGGCGTCACCATTAATCAAAGGCAAATTTGCGTCACCATTGGCGGGTTAAAAAGACTCCATGTTCAACACATAAATCACAAGTTGTATTAGTTTTTAGCCTCATTATAAAATTAAGGACATACCACAACGGCATGTAAAAACAGCATGTATTAAAAAATAGATCTAGTGTGTCCATCTTTTCCAAGGTAAAATTCTCTGGAGTTTTGACGATCGTCTACCTTATCCAACTCTTCGTCATATCCTTCTTCGCTACCTTCCTACTCAGTACCATAAGTTTCTTCTTCTACCTCAACAAAATCTTCCTCCTCGCTGTCATTTTCATCCTCATACTCAGAACGCGAAATATCTTCCTCTAAAAGTAATCTGATTTGTTCTTGATTCGTTCTGATGCAAAAAATACACATAAAACAATAAAATTCACAAAAATGAAGCATAAAATAACAAAAACAAATTATTGAATATCTTCACAAAAAGTAGCGCGTCGGTCTCACAGACCGAATGTTAATGAATACACCAACACGTAGGTATTGTACAAACACGTATTATGCAATAAAATGAAGCTAGTGAAAAATCCGGCAGCTAACGAAAAACTTAACTTTCTAGCTTTTCTGGAAAAAAAAATATTTATAAAAAAGTGTTTCGTCGGTCTCACAGACCAACGCGTGGGTATAGGAAGGTGAATAAAACTTTCATGTGACTCAACAGAACTAATTAATGATGAAGAATAATCAATTACTTTATTACAGCTGTCGTAATTAACACTTGAGGTCTAACTCTGATGAGGAGACTGTGCTAAGTCTCGAAACATCATGACATTAATTTATCCTTTTTTTTTTGTTCTTAAATTTTTGCGAGCTACTACTTTTTGCTTTCTCATAAAATAATAATTTAATTAGAAATTAAATCAAAAACAAAATTAATCCAGAATAATTAAATTTCTTTGATTATTCACAGTGAGAAAAATTGTATCTTCAGTTTTTGTTTCAAAAATATCGATCGACAGAAAAAAACATGTGTTGACTGTTAAGGTAGACTTAGTAAAAACGTAGCTCGATCGTAAGGTTCAGTTGGCAAAAGCTGCAACATAAACAAAGCTCGTTACTGTTCGCTAAAATCGTGTCATTGACTTTCCCACGTAAAACGTCAAAATGTTTGCCATGAAACATCAATGGCGTGCAGAATTGCTTGCAGGCAAACAGGATAAAGTAGAACGATACTGAGAAATATAACGTTGGACGATACGTTTTGTATTAATTCAGCCTTTACAACTAGAGATAATTTTTTAAAAGTCCACTTCCAATAAATTTATTTCAATTAAACTAACAGCGAATTCAAACCTGGTTGCCTTATTAATTTTATTCCAACTACTTTTCTTGCCACCACACAATTTTCATCACACTCCCTTTTGCCGTGAAAATTTATGAAAAATAATTACAATTCGTAGAAAGAGAAAAAAAAATAATTTCGCACAATAAATACCACCCCTACTCCTTCTTAAATAACAATTTAATGCTCATAATTTGTTTATTTCACTTTTTGCATTTTGCATTCGTTACGCATTCATAAATCATAAACACACACACACCCAAACCCAAAATGAATTGTCAAATGTAATTAAAAATGCATAGAATTCTTAACGAACTCTTCGTCAGGGGCAAAGCCAGGATATTCGCTCCTGAACAAGAATAGCAAATAGTAGCAGCAGCAATAGCAGCACTAACAACAATAATTCTTTGGCAACAATTTTACGATTAATTAGAGAAAAATGCAAATTTTCCACCAAAAAAATAAAACAAAAAATTATAATGTTATCAACACGTGCATGTTTAAATGCATGATGAGGTGGCTGGTTGTTCACTCTGCAGCATGAAACAAAAGTAAAATATTTATGAATGACATTTGTCATACATGTTGAAGTATCATCAGATACACTTATGAGGTAAAATACGACTAAGGATACGATAGAGCGCCAAGCAGAAGAACAACAATGTGATGCAATATGTCATATGACAACAGCGAGTGTCTAAGGATTGTCTTTAGTTTTTTTAGATCATGTTTTCTTTTTTATTTCTTGTTTTCTTTTTTTTCTTTTTTTTTTTGAGTAGAGGGTGTGAGTTTTTCTTTTAATATTTATAGTTTTTTAGTTCTTGTCTTTTAATGTTTCGGAAATTTTTTTTTTTTTTTGCCTTTAAAGCGAGTAGCAAGCGACACGTGTTGCATACTATTAAAATATGTTTGTCTACAAAACACGATTTTGCTTTTTCTGAAACTTTGAACAAAAAAAGTGATAAAAAATGTTTTTCAAACAAAATTCTCACAATAATTGTTTGTCTTGGCACGTAAGTGTTAAAGTGTAAATCCTTGACGTACAATAAAAAAAAAAAATAAATAAAAAACAAAAAGAGGAACTCTATAGAGGCTTAAAAAGGCAGTTGATTAGTGTTTATGTTTATTTGGTTTGGTTTAAAGTACCAACAACATAAAAGAATAATAAACAACAACACACAAAAAAAAACATGTTAAACAAGTTCTAAACAAATATTAACCCTGGAGAGGTGTGAAAAGGACCGACCGAAAAGGTACGACAGAAGAAAAGAAGTTATTGGTAATTCGCAGACTCAATTTTTTGTCGGTCCAACCAAATCCTTCACCAGAATTTTCCCGCTAGATCAGTGTTAGTCAAATAGACAGCCATGGGAGGCTAGTTTTTAACGTTTATATTGATGGTGACTTGTTGTGTATTGCTGAGCACAAATGCGTTTGTGTGACATTTATTTTATGTCCTTGTTATTGTTTTCATTTTTCGTTGTAACTTAAAGTGTCTCTCTTTAAAGTCTAGTATTTGTTTTCACCATCCAATTTTCGATTTTCAAATATTTGACAAAGTCCTATCTTAAATGGTCCTTCTGCTTTTCTGATGGCCATGAATTTTGTTGTTTCTTAAGACTAATTATAGGAAGTAATAAATTCGCTTTCTAACAATCACTTTCATTCCTTTTACTCATATGTTTTCATGTATTGCAAGTAAATTATTTTCTTTTGCACGTTTGTGGGTTAATTTTATACTCTCAGATTGCGTGTTTAAACACTTAATTTAAATTCAATAGGATCTTCATGCACTCACGGAAGGATTCATTAGTTGAAAATATTTAAAAATTATTTATTCCAACTTTTATTCGAGAGACAGACACTCGTTGGCTCTCAACACACACCCTATTTTTGCATGTTGTTATACAGAGTTAATGCAACAGTGACCAACTCATGGTACGTATAATCACCCCTTCCACCAATAGACCAGCTAAACTTTAGAATAAAAACATTAAAAAAATAAATACACAGAAAACAAAATCATTTAGGAGGAAGCAACTTAATTCATTTGATTTTTACGGTTGACCCGCATATTCTCAGCCAAAATAAAAACCCCACCCAAAATTATGTACTACACACACACACCACACACACACACACGTGCAATCTGCTCTATCAGAATTAAAGGATCTTAAATACCAAAAAAAAAAAAAAAAAAACCAAGAGGAAAACAAAAAAAGACATATTGTTCACGTAAAGGCAATTATCATTTTGCTGTTGTTTTTCAACATTTCGGTTTATAGATTTGCAAGCGAGCTACACGTTTGTTTCATCCTTTAAAGCATTTTACAGAAAACAACAAAAACTTTCTCACGCCTCACAAACAAAAATATACAAAAATTAACATTTAACACCCATGAAACTATCAGACAACATGTAACCACTTATAATTTGCTCAAACACTTTTGATTTGATTTGATTTCATCAACCAAAAACAACAACAAACATTATAAAGATACCAACGACGACTGTTTGTTGTGATTTTTTTGTATTTTGTTTGATTCGATAACACACGTGATTTACCAGCCAGCCACTACCGAAAACTAAGTGACACGTTTATTGTAGTGGTCGATGTCGAGTCAGTCCTTCAAAGACATGACAAATTTGTTATGTTGTTGTTCAATTTGATTGTTGTCTATTTTTAGTTCTTGTAACAACAATTAAAAATAGCAGAGGGTGGTGGGTGACGTGACACTGAGTATAGGACCTTTGGCGAGTGTGGGAACATCCTTTATTTTTGGCTTCTTCTCGAACTCCTGATGAAATGTCACACAATATTAAACACACAAGATTAACTGCAATTAAATGCATGACAACTCTTACAGATTAATCTAGTGTAACGGAGTTTTTAATTTCATCAATGATTACAATCGTCATTACAATTGTATGTTTGTTTGTAGAGATAATGGACATTAAATTGAATGTCACTTAAAATTATAAAGTGTGACAAAAATGGCTTTTAGGAAAAAATTCGCTTAAAATTTTCTAGTTTTTATATTCGAAAATTGAGTCAGAAAAGTGTGTGACATTAAAAAAAATACTTTGTGGAATTTATTAAACTTCAGTTGTTCAATTGATGGTTATTAAATAAATCTTTACTCACATAATTAATAATAACACGGAAAAAAATAAATGTTTAGCAAGATTCCACACCGTCCAGCAAGGATCTACACCACAACAATTATATTGAGGAATTTTCTCTAGGTAACTGCAAATAGCAGCTCCATCATCCTGGAATAGGATACACATTCTTAGCTGAACGTTATATATAAGAAACACAAGACAAAACAGCGAACAGTAAACACCTAGAAACGGACAATACTTCAAGAACGAATACCAAACAATCTTACATGGGAAAAATCAAAAACAAACAGAAGCAAACCATGCACGATGAAAATGCTTTGTAGGGAAGTGCTGTCATCCCAAAATGAGTAACAGCAGAAACATATTTATTTTCAGGAATTAATAACGGAAAAGATTCGTTACATGAATGCAGAACGTAAAAAGTCACTGTTTTCGATGGGCGCCACATCATAAAATTAGCGATAAATATATTTGTTTTTCCACTCTTAAGCTGGATTTCAGTTCAAGTGAACACTGGTCGAAATTATAACTAAATTAATTTCTTTGAAATCAACTATCGATTTTGACTATTTCTGGTTCCTAAAGACAGCGCGAAACATGGCAATTGGGAATTTTTTAAAAAATAAAGACAGCAAAAAGAAACTTTTTGTTTTCGATACGCCAAAAATTGTTTTCATAAATTAAATGAATGATATTCATTGATTTTGTGCAAAAATTGATTGATTTAAAAAAAATATTCATTAAAATTCAATAAAAAGCGCTTTATTGAAAGCATTCGCTGTCGTTATTTTTAACAAAATTAGATAATCAGTTCATTGATTTAACATTAAGATACCAAATCATAGAAATAATGAATTTTTTCGTTGAACTTTTTCATGAGTGTAGTTGGAACAGTTAGGGAGATGGATTGGTGTTCTTCGAATCCCAAATAATTATTAACTAGACTTAATGATCTCAATCCTGATGATTGAATAAATTTTCAAAACATTTCTTCACATGCAACATTATCGAACTCTCTACATCTGCCTCAAAAAAAAAAAAAAAAGAAGACAATTAAAGCTTTAAATGACTCATCAAATTAAAAAAAAGCAGACACAAAAGAAAACTATATTTTTAAAAAATTTCATGAATATTCATAATAATTGTAATAAATTTAGTAGACCAACCATTGAATTGCTAAAAATAAGTTGTCAAAAATAAAAATGATCGATTGATTTTAAAGCCCACAAGTCAGTACGATGAATAAAAAAGTTTCACTTAAAAAAACTACTGCACATTTATTTGTATGAAATAAAAAAAAAAAAAAAAACAGAATAAAAATATGATTATGGTTTTCCGTTTGTTAAAAGGATACTTTTGTAAAAGTACGAAGAAAAAAACACGAGAAAATGTAATTTCAACAATGACATGACAAAATAGTTAAAATTATTTTTAGGCAAATGGAAAAAAAATCGTACGAAACTGACAGCGTGTTTTCATATGAAATGAAAAATGATATACGATATCGAGATATAAAAAATTATATTGGTTCCACATATAAACGTATCATCATATATCATAATCATCAACTGTATTGCAAACCAATAATAACAGTAACAACAACAACAACAACAACAACTATAAAAAGTATCCTGCAAAAATTGTAAAAGTGAAAAACACCCTCACTATGTGATCATCACATACTGAAACTTTTTTTTACCCTTTCCTCCTTTTGTTTTCTATAAGTTGGACTGTTTTTGAAATAAATGAAAAGAAAAAAACTGACATGATATATGATTTTTTAACACTATTGTGCTGCGATTTTTTTTCTGTTCATTTTCAATTTTTGTCAATAATGTCCCACAATTAAATCGAATATCTGTAGTTTAAAGTTTTTTTTTTTTTTTATTTTCTATTTCAATTGAACATTTATAAACTTCATATTACAAACGTTTTTCATGTGTTTAACAAAAGGATTCGTTTCATATTGTCATTATTATTGTGTTTAACAAAAACACACACTCACACACATGTTCAATCAAACATTCGATATCCTCAACACACTGACACATTGTTGTTAA
The DNA here is from genome assembly GCA_947311025.1 of Lypha dubia. NCBI lineage: Eukaryota > Metazoa > Arthropoda > Insecta > Diptera > Tachinidae > Lypha > Lypha dubia. The sequence continues at coordinate 30,105,663 of OX371263.1, read as the reverse complement.
CACATCATTTTTCATATACGAGTATTCATATAGAAAGATTTTTTTTTGATTGTCCTTTTTTTTAATTTACAACAAATAAATACATTAAATTTAGTGTATTGAAGTTATTTTGTCATTTTTAGGTTTTGCTTTCATGCACCCATGATGATGTCCTGGTGAAAAAAAAAAAACAAAATTCTAAAACACCATGGGAGTCTTTGCCATTATTACTTTAATTATGACTTTTTATTGGTTTTTATTGTCAAAATCCTTTTTTTGTTGAAATTTAGTTAAAAAAAAACTTAAGTAAGTAATTATCCCTTTTATTTGTATTAAACAATAATGTAATGGTCAACAGAATGATAAATGATTCACATCTCGTAAACTGTTTCCTTTGTGTCTGTCTGTTTTGTAACTAAAAAATGAAGATTTTAAATCCAAACCAATTAAAAGGATCATTAATAAAGTTGAGTTTAAATTCAACGTTAGACAGGCCAAATGTGTGTGTGTGTGTGCCTGCTAGAACCATTTTTTTTTAAATTGCTTATAAAAGGTTTTAAAAATCAATTTAAACAGTTTCCAAAGGGACTCTAGATAGTTTTTAAAATAATTACCAAAAAAAATAAAAAAGAAATAAAACAAAAATGTATTGGCTGAATGCTAACAGAATACTGAGTGACTTCTGGTCGACTGAAGATTGGTAAACCGCTAATTGTTTTACCACAGATAACTGATGGCTGCCACAGATAACTGATGGCTGCCATAGATAACTGATGGCTTCCAACTACTGGAGGCATGATCTTTTCTTAATTGGAATTGGATGAAATATTTTGAAATTATCCGAAAATAATACAAAAATTATGTTGCCCAAATTGAAAATTGCTATTGAAAATTTTACTACTAATAAATCAGGCTCACTGAAATAAATAACACTGACTTATTAAAATTAGGAAAATGATTTCAATTAATTTCTTACTCAAAAGAAACTTTAATTTTTTTTGAACACATAAGTAATTGATTTAATTACAGAATTAATTAACACCAATTTTGTTCTCTATGATTTATTACATTTGAAATGTTTTGCTATGTTAGCTGCGTGATAAATTCAAGTTAGTTAATTGATTACTTACTGATAGTCTCCAGTCGAACTCAGTTAATTGGTGCTCTTTGGGTTGGCTCTATTCACCAAAGCTAAAAGAGAAAGAAATCCTAAGAACGGCCGAACTCCGTCCATATTCTTCAAAGTGAAAGTTTTTTTTTGACTCCAAATAGTTTCTATGTTTACTATTTCCTTTTTTTGAAGCGGCAATAATGTGTTTGGATCTTATTTTCTACAATCCTTGAATATTCTTACATGCTACCGAATCCTTATGCAGAATAATCAAAATATGTTTTAAACAAATCATTCGACTTATAGAGGAAGGCTTAAAATTTGTTACTCTAAATATTGATGGAAGTGGTCCTTTTTGGTGGGTGTCGCGGAGGGGGGGGGGGGGGTACGCAGGAGAGGACATAAATTGTCGAAAATACCGCTACGTAATATGTGAATAGCCCCTAAGCCCGAACTTTTACGTGAGGACAAAATTGAACAACTGACACAATGAATGCACTGAAGGTTTGATAATTCTATTTACCCTGTTGTTCTGAGATGATAAAAATATTATACTTTTATGAATATATTTTTATAATATCATCTTATTTCCACTCTTCTTCACTCTTGTGGCATTTATTTGCTCCGAATCTATTTCAATACTAAAGCAAGAGTATCGCTTATATATTGACTCAGCAAAAACACTTAAGGAAAAAATGTGTTGTAATATGATTATGTAAACTCTTATACGTATAAATTTCTAACAGTTGTAATAAATATTAGTATTTAATTGAAAACAATCAACGGCAATCAAATATAATTTAAGACATCAACAAAAAACTACCAGAAAAATTTGAGGCAAAAAAACATAATTAAACCGAACAAAAAATCCTTGAATAAAATACGAAAATATACAACAGAAAAAGCCAATTAAGGACCTCTAAAAAAGACAACAACATCTACCAAAAATTATATGTAACAAAAAAATACAGACGAAAAAACTCAACTTAAATGACAATATGAGGTAATAAATTAACAATTCAAACATTATCTAAATGATGTAATTAAATATCATTATTACGATAAATAAACTTAATTATACTCATCATTAGGCGGCAAAAGCTTTTACTATTCCAGAAAAAAAGGGAATATTTTGTTTTACTCTATTTCTCGCTAACAAACAACAACACCAACGAAAAAAAAGATAAAAATAATGAAAGAAAAAAAATTCCCTTAAAAAAAGTACAGTTGTGACATTTAAGTGATTTAAGTAGTTGTTGTTATTGTAGCTGCCGCTGTTATCCTTTGTGAATTAAGGGTGGCTTCTTTTATAAACACTACTCCCCCTGTTTATATTTTCAAGTTTATAAATCGGTATTTTTTTTTGTTATGACTAAAAAACTGAATGTAAATAAACACCTGAATATTATTATTGTTTTTGTTTTATCTGTATTTTTTTTAATTTTTTGTTAATTTTCTACAACAAACATACGTACGTATGCACATTCGAGAACATGACGTCCTAAAAGGATATTTTTTTCGTAATAGAGTTTGAGTTTGTTATGAAATATAATCGGTCTTCAAAGAGAAAATATTTATTAATATCATTCATTGGTAATTTGGTAATTGTTGCAATACTTTGTTGTACATGTTTTTGTTGCTGCTTGTCGGCTGCTTTTGTTGTTGTATTTAATTTCGTTAGTTTTTGTTACAAGAATACATTTTAACATGTTTTTTTTTTTTGTTTTGTTTTGCTAGTGGATGAGTTGTTTGCGTGTTTTTAATTTAATCATAATTTTTCGAGTTTGTTTTTATTTTACAAAAAAGTTGTATTAAAGCAAATGATGGTTTGATTGTTGGAGGATAGGGAAGAATATTTATTCATAATTTGGTTAGAAATGTTACTATGTATGAAATAGATAAAATATGTGTCTCGTTGTTGAAGTTCTGAAAAGAACATATACTCGTATTTACAAAACAGAAATAAATTAGATAAAAAAAAATATTACAGGAAATATTATAAATCAGAAACAAATATAACCTTTGATGCTCCACGTTGCTTTAGACATAAACTGTCTGTATACCAAATTTATCGGAGAAAAAAAAAACCAAAGCCACCTGTTTGTTCTTACTTTATCTCCAGAAATTATATTGTATATTAAAGTTGAAAATGTTGCTAAGCACAATGAAACAGTATGTATAAAAAGGACCAATTTGTACCTTTTCCCCCTTAAAAAGTACCCTATATTTTAATTTGGGTAACATCCCTACGGGAAATGTTGTACCAATTGTCTAAAACATACCTGTCTTATGATAGATGAAAATGGAAATGGTACAAAGTGTTCCTGAGTTGTGACTGGTGAAAAGAGGACATATCACAAAACTAGAACAAAAGTGCTAAGAAAATTCCATCACTCAGTGTCTCATCGAAAGATTTACATACATACTTATGTATACATCAGGAATGTCAGCGTCATAGACAATTGTAAAAACAAAACTAACATGTACGCTTACGCTCATTTATTTTGCGAGCGTATTGAAATGTTCATTTCTTATATTTTTTATAAAAATATGTTTAATACCCGCTTTAATATAATTTAAATGAATTAATAAAATTTTTATTTTTTTCGAATACATTTTTTACATGTAAACTTATTGCTGTGAAGCATTTAGACTCGTTTTGTGATACTTATGTTATCGAAGGATTAGATTTTATACCAGACTTTAAGAAATTATTTTCTGACATGTTCATTAAGGACTAGTTTTGGACAGGTTACTGTATGATAATCCTATTACCGATTTTTATGAATCCTTAACTGATACTAGTAGTTAGGAAACCACCACAGGACAAGTACGTTAACTTTAGGTCTAGGACCTATCACCGGGTATATTAATTATGTCAATTGGCCCCCTCTAATGACAACGACATGTTAAAGTTACCGGTCCTTCTCATATAAAGTTCCGGAACTCAAACCGCTTGCTAGTCCCTGGGAAAAAAAGTATCAGTGTTTTTTCTAATTCCAGCCCGCAGAAAATATGTAAATCCATTAAATATTTATAAAATAATAGTGAAACAAAATACAAAAAGTACCAATTTTGGCCCTTTTACGCCTTAAAAATTACCCTATATTTAAATATGGGTCACATGTTCTCCATTTACAAAATTTAATGCAAATCCATCAAAAAAAAAATTTCACTAGAGAAAAAGTACCGAAATTAAAAAATCAAATACAGTTAGAAAGTACTATACGTAAAAAGTACCAGTTATCTTTCTCATTTCAACCCGCAGAAATTATGTTAATTTATTAAAAAATTTTAATATATTAGTACAAAAATAAAAAGTACTAAATCTACCAATTTTGTTCCTCTTACCCCTTAAAAAGTACTCTATTTTCTAATCTAATCACATTTAACATTTATTTTCATGTTATAGGGATACAACCATCCAAACCTTCACATGTATAATATTAGTTAGATTTTTATTATACAGACTGTGATTCAGTCATGTGAGGGCTGAGATTCTTATCCCTCATAAGACTCAATTTTTCCTTAAAAATTTTATTCTTTTTGTTCCTTATTTCTTCACTTACCTTCGAGAGTGGACATACTATTATCGTCAGTATATTAAAACCAAGCATTGGCAGTTGAAAAGTGTCTCACTGTATCTTTCGAAAAATTTTGTCTTTAAGAAATCTTTTTAATAATAATTTAAGAAAAATTTAAATCTTGTTTAAATTTGTTTGTAAATACATCTGCCCCTGTATAAACTCGTAGGAAACTGATGGCCATTTTTTCTCTTGCTTTTTTTTTAATCTCTATAATTAAATCTAGATTCCAGAATCAAATGGAATAATCTTAAAACTGTTCAACTCTAAATTGTATTATTTTTCCAAAGAGGTATACGAGTATTCAATATGTTGCAAGACATCCTATTTTTTTTAACCATCAAACACATTTTAAACAAACAAACAACTATAGTTGTGTTCTAAAACAAGCTTTTAAACATGCTGACAATGAAAAAACAAGAAGGGATTATAATTAATATATGTACTCTCTAACAAACTCTTTATATTTCTCATTCTTCAAAGTTAATTGTTTTGCTTTAATTACACGCACACACAATACTAATGAAATCAAGATGCTTAAAGTTTAATGAACTTTTTTCCAATAAATTTTTATAAACATAATATTGCAAAATAAAATATGAAAGGAACGAACAAAACTTAACCCTTTTTACAGCGGAAATACATTTCTAATGCAAATAATAGAAAAACAGCTTCATTTATCAATAGAAAAGGAAGGACACCGAAAGAAATTATTTTCTAAATGGAATACTTGCCGTGAAAGAAAAGAAAATTAGAAAAATGGCTGACTTCCAAAACGTCAATTGCTTAGTGTTTGAACGAAGCATCACATTTCATAACGCCGCAGTACAATAATTATACAATATATACCATTTCAAAACGCCGCCGCCAAGTATTTTTAACGCAGTAAGAAAGCAAACAAGGCATCGGTTTTATAGTTGATTCTTTGTTTCGGAACTTTGCATATGTATGTGATTTAAATACAGTAGCAATACTGTATACAAACTTTGTATACGAACGTTTTGGAAGTCAGCCAATGTGTGCTGAATAAATATTCTTACGAAAGTAAAGCTTTTCTCTACTTCATTTTTAGAAGGGATATTTTTTCTGCAAAATAATCTCAGTGTACTTGATTATTTCACTGCCGTTCATATACATATTTTTTCTTCAATATCTTTTATTTTCATCATTTAGTGGATGGCAAAAGTGCGTAACGCATATGTTTTGAGCTTTCGAAAAAGGCGTTTATGAGTCCCATACGAAGCACTCACACATTCAACATGCAATTATTAAAATATCCTTATTGTTTTCACCAATACATCATGCAAAACACTTACACGCATGTGGCATTATGTGCTGTTGATTGTTTGGTCATTGAACTGGAAAACATGCCACTATTGCAAAAAAAAAAATCCAACAACAACAACTTACTTACTTACAACGTTCAATGCGTAAATAAATACTTGTGTTTTTTAAACTAAAAAGGAACAAGATACTTACTTGTACACTTTAGCGCAGAGAGTTAAGGAATGAGTTTAAAATTAAAAGTAAAATCCCCTTCTTTGAGTTCGTTAGCAGCAAGGATGTTTTCAAACTTGTGAGTTTTAAAGAAAAAAAAACCAAACTTACTTAAAGAATTAGAACTTGAATAATGAGGGGTCTTCTTTTTAACAAAATGACAGCTGTTAAAATGCATTTAAATCATTTTTATTGTGTAATTTTTTTTCTGCCAAGAAAAGAGGCGAAGAAGTAAAATCATCTAGCCTTAAGGTTAGTATCTATAAACTCCGAGAACTAACCCTTTCGTTTATAGATTTTATCCACTGTCGTAAATAGTTGTGCAATTGTAAATTGTCTCATTAAATTGTTTTTTAAAGAAATGCACTGTTTGTATATGTAGTTCTTAAACTATTGTTGCGGTTGAAATTATGCGTAACATCTGCTTTTATTTAACACGCACGGACAGTGAATTGTTCGTGAAAAGGACAATGGCAAATACACACATGCTTTTTTGGGTTTTCAACTTAACACAAAGTATAAAAATTATTTAAAAATTTACAGAATTATGCAAAATGAATTTGCATGTAACTACGTAGCCATGTAAGATTTAATACGATTAGCAAATAAAATTTCCCAAAAAGGAAATTTAATTTTTCCAAAAGAAAATTTAATTTCTCAAAAAGGAAATTTAATTTTGTATATAGAAAAGTGATGCTAACATATTGGAAACATTTTGATTCTGGGTAAAAATCCTAAAATTTCCCTAAGGGATTTTTTTGAAGTTAACTTTTGTATATTCAAATTATATAGTTTAACAATTTAAAATGCTTTAATAGTATTTTTGCAAGTTACTGTGACTACATGTAAAACTTAATTCAAGTATCAAATAAAATTTCCTGAATGGGAAATTTTTTTTTTTTGTAGATCAAAACTAAATTTTTCATTTCTAATAAGTTTTATAACAAAATTTACTTATTGTGTTAAATTTTTTCTTAAAAGATCTCGGGCAAATAATTCTGAAGAAAATTAATTTTATTTTAATTTCCCATGAAATTCAGAATAAAGTTCGCATTATATTTAAGTGTGTCTTAAATTTGCTTCCCTTCAGGGAAATTTTTTATTGGCAGTTAAAATCATAAATTTGTGTCATTATGAGTGTTAAGGTACTAAAAACAAATTTGTAAGAAAAAAAATACAAATTTCCCACATGGGAAATTTTTGGGAAATTTTTTTATTTTTGCAAAAAAATATATTTTAACTTTCTAATATAAACTTTTCATCGTATTTTTTTTATAAAAAATAAAAACTTTCTGACTTCCAAAACGTCAATTGCTTTGTGTATGAACAAAGCATCACATTTCATAGCGCCGCAGCACAATCATTATACAGTTTATACCATTTTAAAACGCCACCGCCAAGTATTTTTAGCGCAGTAAGAAAGCAAACAAGGCATCGGTTTTATAGTTCATTTAGTGTTTTGGAACTTTGCATATGTATGTGATTTAAATACAGTAGCAATGCTGTATACATGCAGACGAACGTTTTGGAAGTCTTCCTTTGTTTTTCGATAATATTTTTTTATTTAAATATTATTTTTAAATTATGTTTATTCTCGTAGGCTGATAATTGTATATAAGAGCAAAAGTGTTAAAAGTTAAAGCACATATGGGTGTCTATTTCAAGTATTATCCACTGTCCTCTTTGCAATTATCGCATGAATTAAAACAAAGATTTCTTACATAAACTTGTAACAGTCATATTATTATTAATTTATTTCCGTATAAATTAGCAAAACAAGCAACTTAAAATAATTAATAGTTTTTAACGCTTCTTAACAAAAATTCAAACTTAAAACAATTTGGTAACATAAGGGTCCGACCCTCAAAATATGCAAATGATAACTAAACAATTATGTATGAATATTTTAAGCAAAAGTAATAAATAAAAAATTACAAACACGATGGTGTCAAATGACACACACCAATTATAGTCAGACTAACAAGGTTTGGAAGAAGGAAAAAATAAATGCTGCAAATTGAAAACATGTGTTTATGCATAAGAAAACAAAATATGGCAAAACATTGCTTGTTACTAAATTAATGTTTTCTTTCCTTTCGAAAATCCTTTGACCGGAAATGAAATATTAATAATGGAGAGAGAGAGGTATTTTCATGTGCATTTCTTTCTTAGCTTTTCTCAATTATCCTTAGGCCTCCTTTACAGCAATTGCTAGTGAAACAGAGTTATTTATTTATTTGTGCAATTCCAAACTAATTTCCCTTTGATTCTCAATAAAGAACAATTTGCAAAAAAAAAGAACAAATTGTTGGCTTAAGTAAACTTTAAATGAAATGGAAGTCATAAAGTCGCCTTTAAACAGTGAAGCAAAAGAGGTCAATAAATATTTTGAGCGGTTGAATGAATATGTACACACAAAATCTCTAATTTATTTATTACTTCTTACAAAATTACATAAAATAAATTTGAGTTCTTATAAGGATTTTTAAAATTTATAAGGATTCACACTGCCAACTTGTCTTCTCCCCACTGTTCTTCTACTGAATTAATAAAAACATCATGCAAAATGTTTTATGTCTACAAGATTTAATCATACAGTGGCATCGTACCTTTAGATTCTTTTTCAAAATATTATGATTCAACAAAGTTTAAATAACAAATATCCACTACAACAGGATGCCATGACTACACAGCAATATTCCAATGTCTACATATGGAACATCCTTTGATTTTTTTTTCTACCTCTTTAAATGTATATTTTTGCATTTTGCGAGCTAAAAAAATCTCCAACAAAAAATAAAAGAGATAAGAAAAACAAATAAAGTGGAAACTTGATATGTAAAATTTAGCTTCGAGGTCAATAACAAATTGAAATGAAATGTTGTTGGAAAAACTCTTGTTTCTCTGGATGTTTTTGGGGCAAAAGAATCACTTAAAAATATTAAAAACAAATATTAATCCTTCCTACTGCAGTTAGTGAGTGATATTCTTTATTTATTATGAATGTGTTTTGAAATTAAAACAAAAGGCAACATGTCCTTTTTATTTCGAACTTTTGATGGCTCTTCATTTTGTGTTTTAACTACAGCGGCAGCCGCGTGTATTTTTGCCAGTTTTACGATGTCAATTAAATTAAGTGCTACCGCAGGCAAAACACTGTTTTAAGTATTAAAAATAATATTTTTGGCATTTCATTGAGATTAATAGTTTTCTGTGGAATAACTTTTTGCGTTTTTGTCTGTGTAAATAGTTTCAGCGAAGACAGTTTTGCTTTCTAGATAACATAAAACAGAGTTTCCAAAACATATAGATTAAGTTAGAAATTTTCTTTCATAATGGTCGATTCCTAATTTTTTGAATAATTTTGAAACCTAGATTAAAAACTTTCATTATTTATTTCATTAGTTGATAATTTTGATCTTAAGACAGCACAATTTATTAGTTGTTTTTAAAAGATAATACTTTTAGGACCACAGCCACAAATTACATTTCGAAATACAGGCAGCACAAAGGCGTCGGTTAGCATTATCCTTTTGGAATGTCATAATTTGGGACATTATGACTTACTGTCATCAATATGAAGACAGGCTGTAATATTCTTATTTATGCACAGTTTTCCAATATTCATAAGATTTTAGTTAAGCAAGATATGGTTTTGCTTACTTTTCTTGATTGGAAATAACCCATTTAACTTCCCTTTTTTATTTGAGAACCTCTGAAGGTACGTGTATCCATACAAGCGAGTTGAATTATAAATATGTACGAGTACACTAACTTTATATAAATTTACTTTCACTTTATTTGAAATTGTGCTCTCAAATTTACTCATTAATAATGTAAAATGAAATTTTGTTAAGTTGTCTTCATAATAAATTAAGTTTGATTAAAGTTTTAATGCATGTATTTTTCCTGTTTTTTTTTCAATTTAATACTTTTGCATCAAACAACATCTTTGTAAACAAACGAAATAAGGAAAAATGTATAAAAAAATTATTATTGGTAGAGTTTTGACTGGTACTTTAAAGAATTTTTTAATACGTATGAGTACATACTTTAAAGTAGTTTGTTAGTAGTTTATGGTGTAAGTTTTATTATCCACATAAAATTTTTGGGCAGTAAGAGGTTTTTGTTACCGCTTTTGCAGTTAAACCGATTTTGGCCAAAACTATATTAATTGAAAGGTATTTATTTGTAGGTATGCAGAATTCTTAGTGTGTTTAATTTGGCTGAACATTTAAGGATTTAAAAGCCTTTGAAATTTGCTAATACTAAAATTCAGTCGTCAAACGGGTACCATCCCGGTGGGGGATGGTATATTTCCAGCTTGTATAAGTACTAGTGCATTGACACACTGCTTTGTGCCCTCGCCGCCCTATTTAGACCCAGTTTTGTCTTTGGACACATCCCCCAACTGGGAAAATCATACAGACCAATTAGCAACATCCTTTCTACTGAAAACGTTGGAGAGCCTAATTGATCTGCACATTAGATTGACGATTTTGAATACCATCCCCTTGCACGTGAACCAATATGCTTATGCTAAGGTAAAATCGACTGAGACTGCTTTTCATCATCTTGGTACTAAGATTGAGAAGACTCATAGGTCAGTGGAAATCGCGTTGTGTGCCTTCTTGGACATCAATAGCGCATTCGATAACATTAATTATGATTCGATAGAATACTCTCTTAGGCAAAAGGGTCTTGACGTCACTTCTGTGAGATGGATTAGGTCAATGCTTGAGAGGAGGGTAACGATACGGTTACTCTTAATGCAGTCAAGGGTGTCCCCAAGGTGGTGTTTTATCACCACTCCTTTGGTCAGTAGTGATGGATGAACTTCTCCTCGTTCTTAGTGAACAAGGGTATGAAGTTATTGGCTATGCTGACGATCTGTTTGTGATGGCAATTGGAAAATTCGGCAACGTTCTCTCAGACATCATAAATGATGCATTGAGCACTGTTATGACATGGTGTGGGAAACACGGCCTTATTATCAACTCTGACAAGAATATCCTGGTACGTCTTTCTCTTAAGAGGAAACTTGGTCTAGGGACAATACTGCTGAATGACCGCATTTTCCCTTTTTCGACCGTAGTCAAATACCTGGGGGTTATGTTTGATTGCAAGTTGACTTGGAACCGTCATGATGAATGCGTTGCATAGAAAGCCACTAGCGCGATCTGGGCAGTGAAGAGTTTTGCTGGGTGCATCTGGGGCTTGAGTCCAAAAATGATTATGTGGATCTATACAATTATTGTCAGACCAATCATTACGTATGGCACAATTGTATGGTGGCGGAAGACTCTCCAGACTACGGCGAAGAACATACTCTGCAAGGCTCAGAGAATGGCGTGTCTTCTTGCTACAGGTGCAATGAGGTCATGTCCAACTTTGGCCATTGGGGCCTTGATTGGGTTAACAACTGTACAAATCTTTATAAGATCCTCTGCGGCAACGGCCGCTTATGGGATGGGTATCGGTAACTCTGCTCGCAGTATTGGCAACGGGCATACATCGATCCTGGATACATTGTCCTGCAGAAAGCTGTCACAATTCCGCTTAGGGCCACGTAGGAGTGTAATGGTCCCTCTATGGATTCCAGAAATTCATGTTGGTATACGGATGGATCCAAAAGTTTAGATGGAGTAGGCGCTGGAGTCTATGGACGCAACGTGAAAATCTCAGAGCCCATGGTTAATGGCCCACGGTATTTCAGGCGGATATACTGTCAATCACCAAATGTGTTCATATTAAATTGAGCAGAGGCATTAAAGGCGCGCATATAGCTATCTTTTCCGATAGTCGGGCAGCCCTTAGATCCCTAGTTTCATGGGAATTCCATTATAAGCTTGTTTTAGAGTGCTTTGACTCACTACAGAAGCTATCGATACGGAACAAGATTTTAATTTACTGGATACCTGGCCATAGCGGTCATCCGGGTAAGAGGGCCTCTGCCGCTCGTTTTATAGGCCCAGAGCCCTTTTGTGGCCTAAATTGGTCGACTGTTACAACTCTAGTCAGAAAGAATGACATTTCGATCGCAAAGAAACTTTGGGTGGCTTCTCCTGGTTAAAGGCAGGCCAAATCATTGATACAGCCATTCTCATACAGTGGCATCCTGAATTTCAACAGGAACGACTTACGGCTAGTTACTAGTTTCCTCTCCGGTCGTTATGGACTGAAATGCCATCTTTGGAAAAGTAGCCTAGTTCGCATACCCTTGTGTCGTTTATGCATGGAAGAGGACACATTCTCTGTATTTCTTTCTGAATTTGTGTACTCGGATGATATTAGGCGGGCTTCTCCAAGCTATGTGCTGACTTTCATAAGGAGATTCATTTAGAGCTTGGCTTAATTTAGAGATCCCTGGCACAAAAGATCCAATAGGTGTCGCAGTGCCGGTCCTTGGACCAGATCTATCCACTTTTCTATTCTACGTTTAAGCTTTCCAAAGAAATTAATAATAAAAAAGAAAAAAAATTATTTTTAGCAAATTATTACTGTCGGAGAAAAGACATAAATCTTTGCTTAAGGGGTCTTTTTTGTCCCTTTCTACAAAATATGCCCTAAATTCCTCTTCCTACAAAACAAATTTTAAGTAAATTCTATTGCAAAATTTCTAAATCATTTCAAACTTAAAGTGTGTGTGTTTGAGGGTTAATTTTGTGGGGCAATTTTTGTATTGAAAAAAATACTTTATAGAGTTTCACAAAATATTATTTTGATTACTTTATTTTAAGTTCAAATCTGTTGCACAGTGTAATTTGTATAAGAATTATAATTTTTGCAATACTTAAAATTAATGGCAAAATAGTTGTTTAATATTTTTCTATTTTAATAAATTTTGTATTAAATTTTCTTTCTATATGAAAATTACGTCTTTAAATAAAAAAAAAAATTTTACATCTACCACCATCGTAAGTAACAAACGAACGCTTTATTATAATGTAATTTTAATCCTAAAATATTGTTAAAACACTCAACTTAAGACTACCCTTCCTTAACAACTTCCTGCCACAACACACTTAAATACATTTATGGCAAAAAAAAAAAAAAAAAGTAAAAGAAAAACAAAAATCCACGGCAATATTATAAACATGTCAAAAAGTAGTCATTTAATACAATACAAGACTGACTACCATTCCATGATAATTACTTCAAGCATACGCACCATGATGATGATGTGATGATGATGGTTAATGCTACAACGTCTCCACCTCGATTTGCTTCAAACATTCAAACATTTTCCAAAACAGACATACAGATTCATAACAAACAATCTTATCGATACGATGCGATACGATACTTTTTGTTTTTCTCTTTGTGGCCATAATCATAAAAAATAATGAGCCATTGTAAGAAAAGTTTTTGGTGAATGACGACTTTACGCAAAAGTTTTCTTGGCAAAAAAAAAAAAAGATTTAAATGTTTATTTACAACAAGCGACCAGAATAAGTGGAAAGCATAAAAGCCATTGTTTCAGCAACAGCCAAAAGTGGTAAAAGTTGTTAAGAACAAAAAGGATTTCTCTATTACTTTTCCTAGAGTCTCAATAGATTTTTCACTAAATAAAATTGATAAGTGTATCAATATGACATGACGATAATAACGATAAAGATGATGATGACGATGACTAGATGTTATAATAATACTGATGATTATGATTTTATATGCTTCTACTTGTACTCGTATATACTCGTAATCAATGATTTCAATGTGTTGTAAAAGTGATGTAATGATACTCAAATGTACGAATACATTAACAACTTTATTATTTTTATGTTGATTATGTTTCATGTTTATAAAGGATATTTTGCCCAGTCAATATTTAAACAACATTTTTATTTTCTGTTTCCTATTTATTTTTATTTCATGACTTTATCAGTTGGAGTGTTTAAATATTATTTTGCAATTAAAGTTGCCTGTCAGTATCAAAACACTTTGGAAATATGATGTCAATATTTACTTGGCTTTACAAAAAGAAGATTAAAATGTAATTAAATATTGTCTACAATGTATTTACATATGAGGACATACAGCATACTATTTGTATAATTGGAAATTCGAAATATAATAGATTTTGGCCATAGTCATTTTAAGACTTATAAATCATAGTGCCCAGCTTAAGAGCTTTCCTAGAAAATGAAATCAGAATAAATTCTGAATTTCAATTCTTTAAGATTTCTATAAAGCGACAGATATGAAGAAGTTTCTCCCGCATCCCCTCTCCTTTTTCTCGTCATTAGAACGAAAAATAATAAACTGGCGTTAAATTTTTAATTAAAACTTAAATTTGATTTTACCATCTTCCTTCCTTTCGCCAAATAAATAATATTTTCAAATATTACGGGGAAATCCTTTTGCTATTAATTATGTGCACATGAATAATTTCGTTAATTTAAACAACAAGAAAAAAAGAATTTGTGACTTTCAAACTTGCCGAACAATAAGTTTATTTTCGCAATCAACAAACATTTTCCTGCCACCAAACGACGCGAACGAGAAAGACCTCAAAGGTGGCATTAAAGGACTTGTAAATATTTTTCCTCTTCATTCACAAAAATTCAAAATAAAAGGGTTCAAAAATACTCCCGCACTGCTGATATTGACGCACATGGAGCGTTTATAAATAAATAAATCCTGCAAAAATGAAACTTCAAAAAATTTTAAATATTCCACCATGCTGGGAGTTTGTTGCAGTTGTGTGACTTGGCGTAATTATTAAAGCGTAAAAGTAAATATAACCAAAAAACAAATAGAAAAACGAACAAAACAAAAAACAAGCAACAATAGAAAGTATATTTTTGAAAGAAAGCCAAACCAAAAAAAGAAAAAAAAAAGTAAAATAAATCAAAATATATTTCGATTACAAGGATTTTAGCAGCCAGTGAAAAATCTCTATTAAAACGTCAAAGTATGTTTGTTTATTTGTTTGTTTGTTTGTTTTTATTATTTGTTGCTCATTCATGTTTTTGTAATTATAATGAACTTTTTTATTCAACAACTTCTTGTAAAACTTTTTTTCGTTGTTTCTGTTGTTGTGCCGTTGTTGTGCACTTTTCGAAAGCAAATGAAGCATTAAAAGAAACCACTTCTTCAGCCTCAGAATGGCTACAAGGATAATGATGTCGTCGTGTAGAATACCGCCGCCACTGCTGATAACGATAATGATTATGATGATAAGTATAATGAGGTTGGTAATGTTGATGATGAGAGTGCATAAATCTTGTTTCTCTATGCACTGTTTAAGAACAAGTTGTTACTTCGTTTGCTTAAAAAATTATACACTTGGATTAATGAGCAACCAGTCAGCCCAGCCACCAAACCGTGTAATAAATGCAAACAAACCAAAAAAAGAAATAATATTAAAAAAAAGATGAAGAACGCGGATCAAGTTGTTAATTTCTTTTTTGATATTTCGCGAAATCATATTGTAAGTCGATGCAGAAGAAAGACTACTGCTGCTTCAACTGCCATTTGTTTGCCAAAGTACGAGAAAGTATAAAATTCATCACTTGTTTGTTAGTTGCAATTGAATAAATTCTCAAGTGTTTTCCATTGAATGGAAATTTAATTTTAAGTTTTTTTTACATTTTATATTCTCGGCAAATTTAAATAAATCATTGTAAATAAACGTGTATTTAATTGTCGTGATTTAATTGTCGTGATATTTTGAATAAATTGGTTATAATTTTTCATGCTATTCGGTATAATCCAGGCGGTTAATTTTTTATGCTATTCACCATAATCCAGGCGAATGATTTTTCATTCTATTCCACATCACTCCGAGTTTTAGTTTTCATGCTATTCGACATAGGTGGTTTATTATTCATGATGTTCGCACTAAACATTGGGCTCATTTTTCATGCTATTCACTATAATACCAAGCTTGATGTTTCTTGCTATTCAACATATGCCATGGATTAAATTTTATGATACTCAACTCGAACCCGGTAATCATTTTTCATGCTATTCGACATAATTTCAAAGTTTATCATTGGTTTATTTTTTTCGTAATACTAGTCGACATAAACCTGAGCTTTAGGTTTTATGCTATTTAACATAATCCATGGGGGTAATTTTTCATGCTATTCCATTTTTATGTTACTGGGCATAGTCCCGGGGGTAAATTTATCATGCTATTTTGCATAACCCGGGCTTAATTTTTCATAAACTCGAGCTATAGTATTTATGCTATTTGATATAATACAGGAAGTTAAATTTTCATGCTATTCCATTTTTTTTTTTTTTTGTTGCTACTGGAACTTTTTATTCATGCTATTTGACATAAGCGCGAGCTCAATTTATAATGCTAAATCGAAATAAAATTTAATTAAATTTTTAGTGCTATTTGAAGTAAACAGTGGGTTCAATTTGTCATGCTATTCGTAATAAACCTGGGTTTAAATTGTCATGCTATTCGAAATTAACTCTAGGTTCAAGTTTTAATGCTATTCGAAATATACCTGAGCCGATTTTTTCATGCCACTCGAAATGAATCCGGGCTTCTTTTGTCATGTTATTTTAAATCAACCCATTAAGTTCTCATCGTATTCTACATGAACCTGCAGTTCAGTTTTAATGCTTTTCTACATGAAACTGGAGTTCATTTCTATTCAAAATGATCCCGGAGCTTAACCTCAGAGGTTCATTGTTCATGCTATTCCAACTGAACTGATGTTTATTTTTATGCTATTATCTTCAATTTCCCTGATATTTCGAATTAGCCGTTTGTAAATATATTTTTTTTTAATTACTCTTTTTTTTATAAAATTAATATCTGCTTATGATTCAACAAGTTTTCCACAACATTTATTAATTTTCTTCTCTCACTCTTAGCTATCATGGCGTTTAACCCCTTTTTTTATAGTAAATTACTGTTCCAGCGGCTTTGGAATTGTATTTTTGATTACAAAAATATTTTATTAAATTTTTCGTGCAATATTACACCCGTCTAAAGGCTTAATTAAAACGGCTTTATTGAAGATTTTCGCTTAGTAGGAAAGTAGCTTATTGTCTGTCTGTCTGGCTGCCGTCAATAGAAAATTCGCGGTCAAAATGAAATAAAATTAAGTACTACACATTTAAATTCATTTAACGGTAGACACAAAATTCGTTACAGATTATTAATTAGAGATATTTGCGTGTTAAAGTTACAGGCTGATGCTGCTGCTGCTGTTGCTGTCGTTGTTCTTGGGTAGAAAGTAAGTGAACCGTGCAAAACAAGCCAAAGGATTGCGCGCCACAACGGGAAGCCGCTTAAAAATTGACGAAATTGTTTTTTGTTCCTTTTCATCATTTGGCTGATGGAGTTTCCAACAATGTGAAAACAATGTTAAAACATTAATGTTGCATGTTAAAAAGTACAGTTGGCTGAATTGTTTTTTTTTTCTGGTGTATGGGGTCGGGGGGAGTTGGGGCATTCTTTTGGCCAACAAATGAATTTTCGCGTTAGAAATGTCAATGACAGGTTTCGAATGTTTTCAACGAAGATTGAATATTTGTGTTGGCTGTTTTAAGCTTTGAAGTGTGAGAAGATTGACGAAGCAAAAAAAAAGGGTTAGAATTTCTTTTTTTTTTCTATTTTTGGTTACTTTAGTAAATTAAAAATGTTTTTTTCTTCTTAGCTTTTTTATTGGGATTTTTAAATTTATTGAAATTTTTCTTATGAAATTTAAACCACAACCATAAAAGGCTTAATTTTATAATTTCCTTACGAATTGAAATTCTTGAACAACAGATCAACCAAAGAGAAAAATTCCTTGCGGTTTAATCCTTGGATGCTTTAACGCCTTAGTGAACACTTTTCTTTTTGCTTGCATACATCATGCGTTGCTAACAGTGGGTTACCTTAGACAAAAAATATTTATTTAGGACTCATTGGTGTTTTATTTAAGTCTTATTATTATTATTTTGTTGTTTTTTTTTCTCGTTTTGAAAAAGTGTTGCTTTACAAAAAACAAATTCCTTTTTTATTTATTTTTTTTTTTTTTTTTGTTGGCATCATCAGGGAATTTGTTCATTTTTTTTCTCTCAAACTTTGATCCTTGTTTGTGTTGTTTTTATTGCAGAAGGATTATTAATATTTTTTCTATGAAATTAGGTGAGAGAAGACAAGTGTGTTTGTTTTTCTTTTCGTCTGTCTGTCTTTAGTTATTTTTAATAAAGCCTTTTTGCGTTGATATTTTAGTTTATTTAGCTGAGCGGATTAATAAGCTGGAAATTTATATTTTTCGTTATCAAAATATTTTGTTTTTTTTTCTCCTTTTTTGCTTAAAGGTCTGCAGTTTGTTTATCCAAGACCTTTTGATTGTTTATTTTGTTTGATAAAAGCAATACACAACAACAGAGTCGGAAAGAAATATTGAAAAAAAACAACCTCTAAGCAATTGTTTTTGTAATTAAAAGTATTAATTAAGGATATTGTCCTTTTAATGGATGAGGTAATTTTGCTTGCTTCTTTATGAAGAGATAAAGCTATATTTGTTCCTCTTCTTTTTAGCAAGAAGTTTTTTCCAAAGTCTGTATATTTAAAAGAACTCATATGTAGTATTTTTCTTAAATACAAAAAAGGAAATCATTAAATTTTTCTAGTCGATTCTTGCCTTCCTGTTTTTTTTTTTTTTCTATCTTCTTTAGAGTCTTACATAATGTTGTCTTGTATTATTTCAATTAACTAAATTAAAATTAGGTTTTCTTTTTATCATATGATTTTTTTTTTCCTTCTTTGACAGAAAATAATTGACCCATCTTGATGACAAGTGTGATGCCATTTAAACATTTTCGTTTAATTGATAATTTAGGTCAACTTTTGAAGAACTCCCAAGCCAACACCGTACCTCATCCACCCACTCACTAACAAACAACAACAGTCTGACAATTTAAAAGTCAAATGTGGTAAAAATAATGTTAAGTCTTCAAAAAGAAAGAAAGAAAATATATTAAGATAAACTTTAACAACTTATTTAACACATTTCGACTAAATATAAACACATCACACAAATACAAATACACACACACGTGATAAAACAGTTACACACACATACGATTAAACTGATGGGTCTACGATTTTAGTTGTCTGTCTGTCTGTTTGTTGTCTGCGCAAAGTAAATGATACAAAGGAAACCGGGGCGAAAAGTAACTAAGAACGCAGCATATCATTTGACAGATGAACTCATGTTGACAGTTGTTGACACTGACACATAACATTTGTAATATGTATTAGTAGTTGTTTTGTTGTATCTGTGATGATGTTTGTTATTTGAATTTGAACCATTTGCAAAAATTGTTTTTCGTTACAGTTGAATAAACATAATTCAGAGAAAGGAAGAAAAAAAATAATTTGGATTTACTACGGAATATTTATTTGAAAAAAATCCAAGAAAAATTGCGTCTATTTTTTTCTTATTTTTTCTTTTTTTTTTTTGTTAATGTTGGAGTTAGATAAAAAATTGTTTTAAATAAACGTTTTTATGTATGCATACGGGGAGTAAGTGTGTCTGTGTTTTATTTGATAAATGGCATGACATGATGTCAACAAGACATTTCCGACTTAATTGAGCGGGTATTTGCAGTAACAAAAAGGATTTAAATTGGAGGGATAAGTTCTTAGCATTAAACAATTTATTTTTTATATTAAGGCTTAAGATAGTCTTAATGTAGTGAAAATTTTTATCAAGTCAATGCTACAAAATCTTTAATTTTTTACAAAGTTTGCCCACTGTAAATCACCGTTAATGTGGACGTGCCGTAATTACACAGCTGAGTGTGAATGCTGAGTGCTTTAAGTGAATTACAAATCGTATTAATAACATTATTGTCTAGTATTTTTTACTTAATAGTTCTTTTAATTAAAAAATTAATTAATTATTTTAACATAAGGATTAACTCAGAACAAAATTTAATTTCAATTAATGATCAATAAACAATTTAATTTAATTTAATCAATAATAATTTTAGTTGAATCAACAAGAATATTAATTGAATCAACATATATTTTAATTGATTTTAATTTAGTTAAAAACAATATTGTCAACAGAATTTACATCAAGATATCTACCATTGATTTCATAAAATGAACATAAAAGAAATTTAAGATGTTGATTGTTTTTCCCTGACCAGGGATTGAACACAGGTCCTAAGTAATAGTATGCTTTGTAGTCAACTTTCTACTCAATTCAACTGAAATGAAAAACTCGTTTTAACAATTTTCTTAGTTAAATCAATTAATCATGTGATCAAAAATAAATTTTTTTAACAATTTCCAAAAATTTCGAGTAATTGAAATTTGAGTAGGTTCATTTTCGAACAAGATATTAATTGATTTTGAAGTTTGCGTAATTAAAATCGTATTTAATTTTTCGGGGCGGTAAATTAAATACCACAATTTTCGTGATTGCTTGAGAACTAATTAAGTTTTTAATTGAAACTTAATATTTCTTTATATATACAATGAAAATTATTTTCGTTTATTTGTTTTTTTTTTTTAACGGCCGATCTTTACACTTTAGTAAAAACAGCTCCTTTTTATTTAAAAAGAAAAAAAAATACAACTACGTAGTGAGTTCTTATTTCTCATATATGTCCCTTTCCTGTTGTGCTAAATGAGATCCTCATAATGGGATTCTGTTTTGAAAATTCAAAAAAAGTCATCATCTAAATTGATTTGTATCGCAGAGAAAAAAATAAAAACAAATAAACTAATGACAAGTAATTTATAAAATTCCTTACAAAAGAAAAAAATTATTGCTTCTCAAAAAATTCAGCAAAATTGTGTATTATTTTCTTCCGCAGAATATCAAGCATTTTAAGTGATGATGTGAATTTATGTCCAAAAATAAATCAATAAATAAAATGAGTTTTATTTATCACAAAGTTTTACAATTTTTTACGAATATTTGATAAAAATTACATTTGACTTGTTGACACATGTGAGTCCTTTCAAAGAAAAAAAAAGGAATTCATCCACATACTGGGTATGGTGGTTGGTTTTGCACAAACAAACAAACATGAAATGATAAAATGATGTATTTGTCCATTTTTTAAACATAAATATGGCACATGTTCAATAATAAAGATTGATGACACAAATTAATGGAGTATAAATAACCAAATATTTAATGTTAAAAAAATGCGAATAGAACTTAAAAGCAATAACTAGATTATTTTGCATATTTTTCTCAACTGCGTAAAAACGACGAAATCCCTCAACTTGATCCATAAAAAAATCAAGGCGATAAAACTGTAAAGTTTATGGCAGACTGTAGAGGACAATGGTCAGTCAGTCAGTCTTCCAGACTTATTTGAAGTCATAAAGTACTTAAAATATTAATACAAAGTATATTTTACTTCCTTTTCACGCTAATCACCGCATGAGTCTTTTAAAAAGAAAACTTTTTTTCTAACAAAAGTCCTTGTTTATTACCCGGATTTTACTTTGTCTCTGTGAAATAATACTTCTCGAAACAAAAAAAAAAAAAAATCCAGGACTCTTTTATGAAGTCTTTTACTTTGTTTATGTGTTTTAATATTTTCCTTTTTTTATTTTTATATTTTTATAGATCTTGTTCATAAATTCTGTGATTTTATAATGACAGATATGTTTCAAGTTGCAACAAAAGACTTTTTGTCTAATGTTTTTTTTCTTGCGTTTTTAAAGGCCTCTTTGTCTTCACCCCTTTTTCCCAATATAATTTCATATTGAGTTTTTTTAGAGGTGTTTCGTTTCAAAGCAAATTTCCCTGTAGTGTGTTTAATTTTTCATTGTTTTTCTGTGTTGTTTAAATTAAGTTTGTTGCAATTTTTATTGGTTGCCTTTTTTTTGCCTAAATACTCGTATTTAATACGTGTGACTTTTGTTTGTTTTCATGTTCATGAAAGCAACAAAGTATTTGTTTGTGTTGAATGTTGGAAAAATATTATAAGATTTTATGAGCAACAGAAGGCAAAAATTAAAGAAATTATAGACCTTAATGCCAACAAACAAATTGTGAGCCAAACTTATAAGGGTTTATGGTGAAGTGAATACACAACGAAGTGTTGGACTTTCTCGTTGCGTAAAACAAGAAATTTAGAGGAACTGCAGCACGACTCATAAGGACATGCATATACGCCATAACTGGTAGTGTAAGGCCTGGTATTGCAAATGTGACGACGACTGTGAGCTACTGCTGACCATGCTCAATGTGGCAAGTTGGGAGAAAAGCCCACGAAAGTATGAGATTATCAAAGAGTTTGAAGAGCCTTCGTAAGGACGATTTTTAAAGGATACAGCAAAAGCTTGCTGCTGAAGCAGCATAATATTAATATAATAATAATATATAATATAATATCTTTGTAGGAAGGACCTCTAGAGATGTCCAACTAGACTTCTTTCTCTTAAGCTAATAAAAATAATAGATTAAATTATGTTAAAGTTAAAACTCAAAAATAGACATTTCTTCCTTGGGAATACAACATTTAAGCAACAGTGTGAAATAAATTAAAACTATAAAAATTTTACGCAATTTATTCCGGTTATTTTCTTCTTGTTTTTGCAACAAAGAGACTATTTATTTGTCAGGCAATTAAGTTCACAATTCAAAATTGTAAAAAAATTATGAAAAAAAAGATTAGAAATGTTAAAACACTTAATGTGTTATAATATGCGTCGTGTTTTTTTTTTTTTTTTTTTGTAGAAGAAAAACAAAATCCTTTTGACATGAAACAAAGAAACAGTAAATGATGATCCTGCTGGAATTAATGTGTTGACGATCATTTAGTCAAATATGATTTTTAAACCTAATTTATGACAGACATTTTCATCTCGTTCTCTTTATCTCAGTCTCTGTTTTTGAAATGATCTCCTTTGACAATTGACGAATAAAAGTGTTTTGTAACAAAAGCAAAAATCTTTTGCCAACAATATTTTTTTCTTCACAGTCTTCATAATCCTTTTTGTTTTTCCTTTTGTTTGGTGTTAAGCTTGTTATCCTTTTTTTATTATACATGATGTTGTTTTATTTTTTATTTTGTACTTGTTGGCATTTTTCATGGTGTATAAATATTAATATGAGATGATATTTTATGATGATCTTTTACTTATTTGAAACACAATAGGTGCGACTTTGTTGTATTCAAATCACAGAGAGGGATCGATTTGCTGGATTTTGTTGTCTCATAATTTTATTGCCTTGTTTTCTAAGCAACAATGTTAACAATTTGCGTTGGTAGCTATTATCAAAATATAATTTCTTTTTGGTTGTTTCTTCTACTGTCTGTATTGAAATGATCTTGTTTCCCTACCCTTAAGAAAATTATGTTAAATAAAAGTAAACCTTTTGTTTAAATTTCATTGATTTCTTTTTTGTTCACTCTGGGAAAGCCAAAGCTGATGATTGTCACATTTGCTATTTTATTGATCTGTGAAAAAGAAACGCGGAGTAAAGTTAATTAATTCTGCTTTGATTCAGTTAAAAAATTCCATTATATAATTTCTACAGTGATTTCTATATCTTCTCAATAAGTTCTTAATTTTGTGGGGGAAATCTTTATTAAAGCTTTAATAATTTGTTTTAATAAAATTTCTGATGGAATCTGTTACTGAAAATAATAAATTTCTTTTATTATTTTGCCTCCAGCAACTTTCAATAAACATTTATCATTAATAACTTTTATTTATTCGACATTAATCCTTGAATAAGGAAATATTTCATGTGTTAGAGCTTTACAATACAAACATTAGGCCATTTAAGGATACACAACAAACACACATACAATTATTGTATTCATAACCTTACATCAAATATATTTCCTTTTTACTTTCTTACTTCAAACAACATAAAAACATGCAACTGTTTTTATTAAGCTTTGAGACAATTTTAGTCATTTTCTACTCATAATACTTATAATAACAATAAAAAAGTTTGTTGTTTGAACATTATTACGACCTAAATTCATACGACTTACATATCGTATGGAACATAATATGTATGATATAAATGTAAGTAAGTCCTGAAATGTCTTAAGAAAACTATTAATAAAATATTGTTTTGTTGCTACAAAAGAAAATTTGCCCCCTTGTGACCATAAAAACATGATTCGTTAAATTATACACCTCAACGTTGCTGTATGTGAATGTCTACGAATATTTACAACTGTTATTATAACTTCATTATTGTTTAACAACATTTACTGGACTGGCATTTTGTTACTGTTGCTGCTGTTGTTGTTGTTGTTGTTGTGTATTTATCGCTTAAGTGTTAACTTGGTAGACAATGTAGACGACGTCATTTGGCCATAAATGAAAAAAATAATAACAATAAACGTTAGATATTTTCGAATAATAATTATTGTTATTATTGATAAATAATAATAAATTCTTATATATTTCTTACGCTTTAAATATTATTTGGAAAATTGGAAATTGAGCAGAATCAATGTTCGTTTTTGAAAAGGGCAAATAATACAAATGGTGCAACAAATATTTTAATAATTCGTTTTCCCATCGCATTTCCATTTCGAAATATTTAGTTTTATTGCGTTTGGCGTTTTTTTTTTAAAGAAAAACGCCAGATTTTTCTTTAATCTAGTACTTGGCTTGGACATAAAACGCCAAACACAATAAGGCTATAATCGATGTGGTGACATTGTCTGCGGTACTGGAAATAGTTTACCATACTCTATAAGCTCTTGTATGAAATTCTTCTTCCATAGGGAAAATATAATCTCCTCCTAACCTTCACATTTCAGTAAAATTTTACTGTCAAACACGCTTTTTAATTTCGGTAGTGTTCTTAAAATAGTTTTAGTTTTTCTGCAAACGCCTTAAGGCCAAAGAATCGTTTATATTGCACAGAAAAAATTATTGTAACATTAGAATTTATTCAGAAAAAAATTCAACTCAATTATTGATTAACAATTTTAATTGAATTAACAACAATTTCAATTGAATCAACAACAATTTCAATTGAATCAACAACAATTTAAATTGACTAAACAATTAATTTTAATTGAATCAGCAACAATTAATTATTATTGAATCAACAACAATTTTATTTGAATCAACAAATAATTTTAATTGACTCAACAAATAATTTTAATTGAATCAACCAAAATTTTACTTGAATCAACAACAATTTAAATTGACTAAACAATTAATTTTAAATAAATCAACAACAATTTTAATTGAATCAACAAATAATTTTAATTGACAAAAATAATTTTAATTGAATCAACAATAATTTTAATTGGTTTTATTTATTATTAACTCAACTAAATCCATGATACCATAAAATTTCAATAGTTGCCAAATGCCATATGCTAAAATCAGTTACAGATTAAATAGTACCTTTTTGGTCGCGTTTAAAAAATAAAAATTTAAAAAATAATTAATTCCTTAAAATATTTCAATTCAATTTTTAATATATATGGATGTTTTTAATTTTTATCTTAATTGATTCTTATTTTTACTACATACTTTCTTTTGACGAAGATTCATTGATTCCTTTCATTGAATTTTAATGTAAAACCGCTCAAAGAAAGCATTCGTTGCTGTTATTCTTAAAGAAAATCAATTATTAAATTCAATCAATTATTGGTTCGTTTTATTAAATCTCCTGTCCAACAAAAAACTTCCTATAAATTAAAAATTTAATAAAATATTTTTTTTGTTCAATTCCTTTTAAAAATTTTACGCCAATCTAAGCTGATTGCTCATTATTTAATACCTTAAGCCAGACATTGATTCGTTTACTTACAGCAGCTACAATAGTTTTTTTGCTTTTCTTTAATAAGTAAAAAAGTTACCTCTTGTTGGGTGGTATAAATACCATAAAGGAATCTAAGACTCATTGAACCACAAAATAAAGCGTATCATAATAATATTTGCACCAATAAGCATTAAATTTATTTATTCGTTTTATTTTTTCTTTATTTTTTTTTTTTTGCTGTTGTAGTAAAACAGCAAGACAAGAGAAGAAAAATCACAATGTATTTATCCTTAAATCCTGCCAACAAACTCAAGGCATTTCCTGAAGCATGCATTTCTTGTCAACCAACATACATAAGCGCACCGCAGCGAAAGCACAGCAGGATGTCTGGTTTTACACTTTGATATTTTAACAAACACACCTCTATTGTAAAATGACAACTAATAGAGAGGAATTATTACTTACTCTTAATACAAATAAACCACAAAATTCATATTTTGCGCTGATTTAAGCAAAAAAAAAATATTACAAAATTCTTCAGCGATTCCGTTTTTTTTTTTATTTTTTTTTTTTTTTTGTAAAAAAAAAAGTATAAATGTCTTTGAAGTTATTAGTTATTGTTAAGGATAACGAAAGCAAACGAGAAAAAAATGGTAAAATTTTAATAAATTATTAAGCTTACAACTCTCGCCTTTATTTTTTATTTATTTTGTTTTTTCGTTCATAAAAAGAAAATAATCTTTAAGTTTATGTGTCTCGCAGATTGTTATCACTCTGCTGCCAGTTGCTAAATAAATTTCAACATGAAAATTGTAATTTAAACAACTTTTAAATAAAACTACAAATAAATACAAATTTTATCTTTGAATGGCTAAATAAATTTTACTCGTAAATGTAGTTGCTGTTGTTGTTATTGCTATTTTTTCGTACAACTTTGCAAATATTTTGCTATTTTATTTAGCAACGAAAACAATAAATTCTATTTTCAAATTCTACTGCACTAAACAACACACGTTTGTTTATCTTTGCAGGAGAATTTGTGTAGCCAAAATGCCAAAATGAATTGGTGGTTCGATGATAAAATTCCAACACAATAATACTTCATAGTAAATAAGTAACAAATTTGTATTGTTGTAATATACTCGCATATACATGCTTTAATATTCTTGGCATTAATCCTGTTACACACATACACACACAAACACATGCATATACATTTACACAATCAGACATTTAAATTGCTCTAAACACACACCGACAAGCAGCCAATAAAGAATGGTTTAAATGCATGCAAGTCAACCGCAAAACCCACCGACTCTACTGCAAATACGCTAAAGACACACACAAGTTACTAATTTCCAAAATTTATTGCAATTTGTTTTCCCCAGCAAAAATCCCAACAATAATAATTTCAACTTAAAACCAAAAACCAAAACTTAATTAATGCAAAATAGGATATAAAAAATATATTTAGAAAAATTCCGATTTTCCCTTAAATTTTTCAAAAGGATAAAGTTTTTATTTTAATTGTATTTCTAAAAAAAAAAAAAAATAGGAAAATGTCGCCAAAAACTTTCCACCTTTTTCGAAATGACTTTTTTCATTTATTTTAAATTACTCGTAATTGCTTTAAGTGGCCCAAAAGGATTTCTATTATTATTTTCTATTTTCGTTTTAAATATTTTGTTGTTGCTGTTGTAAATTAAAATTTCGTTACGTGTTTTTAATTGTAGCGTTTTGGTGTTCAAATTTAATTGCTCAACATGTTTAAGGTGTTACTGAACGAAAATGTTTCTTAATTTCTTTAATTGTGAAAAATGTAGTCAATAAAATATTTTATTTAATTGCAAAAAGAAAGCTAATAATTAAAAACTAACAAAAGAAAAAAAAAAACATTTTATTACAAGTAATCGAGAATGCAAAGGAAAAGAAAGTACAGGACATAAGAACCTTAAGGTTCATTGAATACAATAACTGGTTAAGAAACACAGGACCTCAATGGAAAGAAGGAAAATATATGGACGAATCCTAAACAAAGACCAGTAAAGAAAAATTTAAGCCAAAGGTTTTTATTTAATTATAGTATCGTTGTTTCGCATAATAAAACTGCATATGTTTTATACTTTAATTATAAGAATTACAAAATATCCTGTAAAGATACACTGCAAAACGATTTATTTGCTTTGACAAAGTCTTGTAAGTGTCACAATGTTAGTGGCTTCCATGATTATAACTGATAAATGAGAAAACGGCAAGACAAGTAATACTTTTAGTTCTTCCTGGTTGCTTTTCTCCTACCATTAAAAGATCCAATCAAAATAATTCTTATAGGAGATCCTTACTCGACAGCAGTCGCTTAAAGCCTCTTAGATTTGGTTAAGTTTCGAGGGCCGCCACAACTTAGGAGGTGACGAATTTGGATCTATTAATTCGGTCCAATTGTGATAGCAGAGAGGCCGCATTCGATTTGTTGGTCAATTACTTGTAGGTGCACTTTTACCGAGCCAAACCACCTCGATCGTGTTAAAAAGGAGGATGGATTGAATAGCCATATATACTTTATACTTTAGGTCTTGAAAAGACCTACAACAGACAACAGAATAATAGTTTAGCGCCGGACATTGATATAGAAAATGAAATACTGCTTTTTCTCCCTCCTTATCATTAAAAATTCGATGTAACTTAGAGCCATCCTTTTGGCATAAGTCCCAATTCACTAGTGCCCTCTGAGCACTGTTAATAATAGTCTTGTACGAGATTTACCACGCCTGAGTGGGTCGCGTGTCCTGTGATTTAAAGCTCTTACTTTGAATTACTTTTATGAGTATGTGGGTTTTTATTAATACATTGGCTTTCGTAAAGTTTGTACCATAGAAAAAAATTTTAAGGACACTTTCAACAAACATTGATTTATAGAAAAAAAAAAAAATAAAAATAATTATGAGGAGACCGGCCACCTAAAAAACAAATTCTCAAATTAACCTACTGCATATTAGATCCCTTTAAAAACCCCTTTCCTACAATAATAATTAGACTTCTTGCCCTTCTTTAAACTTAACGCTGAAACGATTATTGAAAGAAAAAAATTCATTATTTCAATGAATTGTTCATTAATATTGACCTTATAAACTAATACGTTATATCAATGAAATATTTCATTAATTTTGTTAAGGAATAACAATAACGATTATTTTAAATAAATCTTTTTACATGCAACTTCACTGAATTTATTCATTCAAACAACATATGCTTACATTAAATTAACGAATTTTTGCATAGAATTAATGAATCTACTTTAGTATAGGTTATTTATTCGAATTATATAAAACAATTTGTGCAAGGTATAAAAAGGTAATTTTTCTCTGATTATGTGTTTAATAAAGGATACTTTAAGTTAAGATCATATGTCTATGATTTTTCTTAGTACAGCAGTTCCTATAGCATATGCTCTCAAATATATCAAATCAAATCATATGATCTGATAGTTACTTTTTAATCATACAAGTTTTTTTGTCCCTATTTTTGTTTCTTAAGACACCGTTTTTACAAAATTGCTGCAATATTTTAAGAGTCTGCATTATTTAACTGTTGCTACAAAAATATGGTGTTAAGGTTGGTTGGTTGGTTTACGTGGCTGCCTGCTACGCGCAAGCATTCAAGTAGAATCAATGAGATTCCGTTTTGACAGACCATTCCACTCGTCAGTGTCAACCTGATTTAGGTCCGAATCCAGGCCTCAGATTCGGAGTAAGATTCTAGATCCATCCCGTCGAATTAAGGTATCTAATAAGGTCACCTTGACCTATCCCTGATACCTCCGAGAGATCGTCTATTATGCTGTTGCCTAGAAATTTGAGTCTCGAATGGTGTAAGGTTCTTTTAATTTTTTTTCGTATCTCGTTCTAACTCCTAAGACACTCTTACAAAGAGCAAAAAATTTTTTAATTAAGGTTGTTTATCTCAAGTGTAAAGTTAAGTATATTGCACGGATAATGAAAAGTTATGCTTGCATTTAAGAAAATAATGATGACATTTAAAATAATTTCAATTAATTGGTATATAAAAAAAGCTTCTAAGCTAAAAAAAAAAAATTAAATATTATTAATTCAATAACAAAAAAAAAAAAACAAATCCCAACCTTAAAGTCATTGTCCTTTGAGAATTGGCGTTATTCTCATTGCTGCAATATTACAGCACTTTTAAACAAATATTAATAAAAAAGAGAAACAAAGCTTTTTCTTTTGGTGAAAAATAATGTACTTTTGTCATATTTATGACAAATTTTTATTATTCATATGACCCAACCGTTGTTGAAATATAAACCAAACTTAATCATAAACATTGCAACACTCATACTTACATTCAAAAACACACACACTCACTCACCCACAGTCTCAGTAATACAATACCAAAGTCATTTGAGTTCATATTAAAACTGTAAAGGACAAGAAATATTCAAGTTCCTGTAGTAATGTCCTTTAACAAATTTTACAATTGCATGTGAACAAAAATGAAATTGTGGCATAAACGACTTAGAGGACCTTTCAGAGGGAGAGAGAGAAGAAGATGGAGGGATAAATGGTATAGTAGGTGTCACTTGAAAGTCCTGCAGTTGGTGGAAAAATAAATAAAAATAAATGCAAGCGCACATTAAATATTTACAGTCAATTTTATAGCCAAAAAGGGCAATCACTTCTATCTAAAATTATGTGTTTTTTTTTTGCTCAAAGTTAAAGCGAGCAAAGGAGCTGCAGTTTTCCATTTTTTTTTTATATATTTTTTTTAAATAAAAAGAAATGAAAATGTAAAAGAATAATGTATGAAATAATTTTTGTAAGAACATCTTCCTTTTTTGTGTTTGTTGTAAAAAATTCAGGATATGGCACAGGTCAACGGAAGCCATAAAATTCTCGTTTGTCACGCGAATTGTTGAAAGTTAAAAATACAACATGTATCGCCTCGTGAGATACAACAAGGACAACATGTTTCTTGTTGTTTTTTCGGCAAAGAAACAACAGTAAAAAAAAGACACCAATGAAATATACGAGTATTTAGAACTCTATGGAAGACAATTGCTTATAATGGTTTTAAAATATCCACAATTCTCTGCATAGAAGAAGAATACACAAACAGACATTAATATTTTGGTGCATCGAACATACACAACAGTGCACAGGATAAACAGTAGGAGTTGCAAAGGTTATAAGCGACTTTCGTCACTTTAACTAAAACGCTGGGAAAACAAGAACTGCCAGCCAAACCACTGGCACAGTGGTGTAGACAAAGTATGTTTTAACTCTCTGCCGTTTGTATTCTTAAGGATATTTTATTAGTAAAATCACGAAGAACCTCTGCTGGCAAAAAGACTTCGTATTAAGAAGAAATTTATCAAGTTGGTAGTGTTTTCAATAGAAGAATTAAACAGAGACAATCATCAGATTAAAAGTGACGCAGACGGGTAGACGCACATCAAATCCAAACTTAAAAAACCCTACACCGAAATTGGTTGAACTCTAAACAGATGAAGTTAATGTAAATTCCTTATAAACCGCATTTTGATTGGGTTGAGAATTAAGCTCGTCTCTACATTAAACAACCCGGGAGCGCAGCGACAATTTTATTCTTACAGCGCCTTTTTCACAGCTGCTAAATAAGCATGTGACAAGACTCTCTGATATGAGAAGGAATGTCAGGATTTTTGAATCGTCCTTTTAGTTAATTCTACAGAAAATATCAAAATTCTTAGGAAGCGGTAGAGGTCCTTTAAAAGCTCCTCATATTTGTTTGCTCTTTTCTCTCTGATAATTTTAATAAAAATATTAATAAACTAGTCAGTCTCCTCTTTGAGATAATTAAGTGTGTTCAGGCGCGGCATGAAAAATTCCTAAAGGACCTTAGAGAAAAATGTTTTTTTTATAATAAAATCATCAACTAAGAATCACTTTTCTTTACTTCAAGATCCTTTTTCGCTTTTAATTTTTAACGTCGTCGATTCTACTGTCTTGTCTTCTTAGCCAACAACTTTTCTAACCCATACTTGGCAATACGATTACAAAACTATTTATTTACGTTTCTTGCGGTTTTATAGTTTCATTCTGTTGTATGCTTTTATACGAATTTCCTTTTTTTGTACTTCGTTTTACATCGGTGCAGCTCGTAGTAAAACACTCAGGTCTTAAAATATGGCAAAATATTTTTATTCACAAATATTTTTTTTTTGCTAACGTTCTTTTTCTATCTTTCTTTTAAAACTTTGGCTAAAAAGAACATTATATTTTTAGTTTATTTACTGGCTGTGTATACGCACAGAGACACTGAGAGAGATAACGAAGCTTCACAGTTTATTTATACGATTATAACCAACAGACGAGTGTCGTGTGAGTGCGGTTCGGTGGGTGGGTGTAGAAGGACTGCTGCCGTTGTTGTTGCTGTTGTTGTGGCATAAAAAGGGTTTAATATAATGTTTGTTGTAACACATCATGACGAGCACTCTAACGATGACTTTCATACTTCTGTTTAGATGTTGGTCGGTCAGCAGCATGACAATTAAATTGAAACTATAAAAAGCATAAACTTAATTGCATTTTGTTGTGCTCGTGGTGTGCTAATGTTCAGTTTATAACAATTTCTTCGTATTCTTTTTTTCGTACATTTATTTCAGCTATTTTTTAGTGTGTTTATTTTAGATTTGAGAATAAATTGATGTCTTAGTTTTATGTTGTTTTTTTTTTTTTTTCAAATACGACTAGTAACGACATTTTAAAAATTTTAAAGAGCAGTTGGCTAAAAATTTTTTGTTTAAATAATAAACAAAAAAACTTATCGTTTCAAATATTTAGTTTTAGTGTAGCGGCTAGAAAGTATAAATTCATACCTTAAAAAATATATTTAACAAAACCTTCAATTATGTTTTGTTATCGATATCCTTAAATGCTTTTAAGGACATTTAATTGCACTACAGATAAACAAAACAACGTTTGTGTTTTACTAAATTCATGAAAATTTTATAAGAACATTATACCACCCATGTAGTTAAATTAAGAACGAGGGCTATCTGAGAATTTTCCTATCTTTGAAGAGGGTTTAGGAAGTGATACTTTAAAAGAAAGTCAACAAATTATTTTTAATTTTTTTGCGTTTATTTAATTGTTATGCAAGAAATAATATTTTTTTGTTTATTAAAGGATTCTTTGATAATGCATTTATGGAAAATATTTAGGTTCAATAGCCACCAATTGATTTCTCAACTCACGCACCACGTTCTTCTCACTCTCATTATTAAAAAAAAAAAATACCACCATCTGTATAAAATTAACAGCAATTACAAAGAAAAAAGAAAATAAAAATGAAATTGAAACAACACTACGCAACTCGCGACTGATATTTAACAACAATTTTCGATATAAATCTAATCATTTTTGTATGCCTTGTTTTTTATTTACACTAAATACAAATAATTGTGTCATATGCCTGCGTAATTTAATCAGAATACCCAACAAAAAAAGAGACAAAGTCTGCCAAAACACAAGGACACACCTAAAGTATCAGTTTACAATTACAAATGTCATGTTTAGATAAAAGAATACAAAGGAATACCCAAATATTTAATACAATACTAAAAGGTAATAAATAATATTAGACAACAACAACAAAAAATAAAACTTTTAACCACAAAAAAGAACTGTGTGTGTGTGTGTGTGTGTGAAATACAAGCCACACACATGAATGGTGTGAGTGCTGGGGGTTCTTTCCATATTTTTTTCCTTTTTAATATTTTATTTGTTGAAAAACTAATAATTGCCAAAGAATTGATAATAAAATATATTTGACAGTTTTTTTAACAAAACTTTTTTGTTAATGCTGTTTTTTTTTTGCCAAAAATATGAGTTTTTTTTCTTCAAGTAGATATTTTCATTCTGGGTGACAGTTTTTTTTTAAAGAAATCATAACATCCCTAATTACACATGATGGTGTGTGTCACAAGGGTTTGTTTTACGGAAATATTATAGAAATAATATTTTTTTTTCTATAATTGTAAATTGACACTTTTTTTAAAAGTTAAATTAAACAAGAATTTCAACAATTAAAAATCAAGTTTAAGGCAATGGAGGGGTGTTGAGATTGTTGTGTTTGTGATTGTTGCTGTGAAAAAGAGATCATAACCAATTAACATTAATTGAATAAAAAGGTAATTTAAGAATTATTAACAGTTGTTAAAATTAAATATTTATTTTTCTACAGGTTTGTAATGAATTTTAAAGAGACACTTGCTGACTGGCAAAGCAAGAGATGATGTTACTTAAAATAATTAAAACTCTTCTGTCGTCAGCGCAAAAGTGTCAGATCACAGAAGAAATAGTTGACATAAAAGAAAATTTAATTCATAATTGTTCAATCAGTACACATGAATACACTTGTCATTTGGTTGACACTTTAAATGACATTCAATAACTTTACTTTCTACTTGTCACTCTAGTTTTCGATAGATACGAGTATATTATGCGTTTGTTGGAAAAATCTCAACATATGTGCTAATTTTTGTCATATTTTGTTTAAATCTTTTTTCTTTTTCTTTTTGAAGAATAATTTTTAATTATCATCATATTAACACTTAAAAGCTTTTGATATTTTTCATGTGACACTGCTAACACCCTCTTGCCTCTAGTGTTTGATGTACCATATGCAGTCAAATCTTGTGGAATTTATTAACCACCCTCTTAATTTCAGTTTTTCAAATTTCTAAAATTGTGGTGTCACTGTAACATTTTTAAGTCAAGTGTAAAATTTTCTTTTTAAAGGATTTAATGCCTCAATGAATAAATGTTTTTGTTGTTGTCACATTGTTACAGTTTTTGTTTTGTTTTTTTTTTTTTTTGCATTTTTAAATCTAATTTAAAAAGTCATATTTGCAAGTAAATGATTATAAAGACTTTTTTAATTTGTGGCCATTTTAAGCTTGATTGCGGGCAATGTGAACAAGTGTTGTTAAAAATGTGGAAAACTTATTGAAAGGCTATTAAATAATAACTTAAAAATAAAAAAAACTGGTTCATTTAAAAAAAATATATATATAGAAATGATAAAGTAACGGTCGGACATGTGTATAAAAGTTTCTGTAGAAATAATCTCCAAAAGTTGAAGGTTTGGTAGAATCAAACTAACCTTCTTGCCAGAACTAGAAACTAGTTCTCATGCTCAGCAGAAGGATTATCAACTCGAGTATGGGGGCCGAAAGCCTGAGGAGGTTAGTGAAAAGAGGTACGCCACAAGGGGGAGTATTATCCCCCTTCTGTGGCTGATAGCTGTAAACGTTATTCTCAGGCGTCTTGAAAAAAGGGAAATTTCTTTCCACTATCACTGAGGTCATGCAGGCAGCGCTGAACGAACTGTCGTTCTGGCCTAGTAGTAAGGGAGTAGGGATACACCCTGTCAAAACGGAGCTAGTTATCTTTACCAGGAGATACAAAATAGATAGATTTTTGCTACCTAGGATTGGCGGGGTGGAGTTAAAACTAGCAAAGGATGCCAAATACTTGGTTGTTTTCCTAGATAGCAAACTTTCTTGGAAAAGAAACATACAAGGGCTCAATACCTAGTATACATGCAGAAATTCCATTGGGAGGAACTGGGGTCTGCAACCGAAAGTGGTAAATTGGATTTTTACATCGGTTGTCAGTCCGGTGATTTCTTATGGATGTGTCGTATGGTGGGAAACGTTGGAGAAAGAAAGCCATAGGAAGCTGCTTCCTAAGATCCAGAGGAGTGCTTCGCTGGGTATTACTGGGGCCCACAGGAGCACCCCTCAGACTGCCTTGGACGTCATACTTCATCTACTTCCCATTGAAGAATTTGTTTTGAGAACGGCAGCAAGGAGTTTGCTCAGGCTTACGGAAGCGGGCTTTGTAAGGCCAGGATTTACAGGTCATACATCACTCTTTAAAAAGATTAGTCTTAGTAGACGGTAGACCATATTCCCTGGTTTTACGGACTCCAAGGTTGTTGAGACTAATTTTATTAGAACGTCTTCGCTAGTTATTCCGGATAGGGATCTTTGGGTCAAATCTGATAGACTGTACGAGGGCTGCGCGGTCTTTACAGATGGATCGAAAAAGGAAATAGGCACGGGTGCTGGCGTCATATGGGAAAATGGCACTCCGGATTTCTGTGGGATGTGTGGGGATGAAGAGGAGCCAGAAACTATTGAGCATATCATCTGTCATTGCCCAAGGCTGCAAAGCCATAGGCAAAGATGGCTGAGCCAACGTTTCCATGAGGGCATTAGTGATATCGCGAAGTGCAAACTTGAGGATATCAGGGGCTTTATCTTGGGAATTAAATGGCTGAATGATGGATGATAACGGCTCTTTGTGTCTCCTTGGACAGTAAGGAGACTAATTACTCAATAAATTATAAATGAAGGTAATCACAATGGATCCAATTGGGTCTCCGATTGGATGTGTAATTCACACTACCCTTCCTAACTTAACCTAACCTAACCTTCTTGAGAAAAAACACAGCACCAACAACAGCTGCCTTTCTACAGCTCGAAAGATTTGACCTTGTGACTAGAAAGACTTGGTCAGCAAAGCAAAGGGGCCCCTAAGGATCGTTGGTTTTTGCAATTTTTGCCTATTCAATAGTTATTAAGAATCGAAGAAAAATTTTTTTATATGGAAGTATTAAATATAAAAGTATTTATTTTATTGTTGAAAAAGGACATGAGAAAAACTTCTAGGTATAAATATTTGGTGGATCGATTTATTTTGTTTTATATTCTATGAATATTTATACTAGTTGTAGTAAATAATTTTTTAAAAAAATTTTCAACACAAATTGTTTAAAAAGTTTTTCAAAAATTTAATTGCAAAAAAAAAAAGTTGCTCTTAAAGAAATTTTTTCAAAATGTTTTTGCACAAAGACAACTGTCAATTGTACTCATCGTTTAGAAAATTGATTAAAAGCACGCCCTTGTGGTAAAAAGGAAGACAACTAAGATGAAATAGTATGGTGCTTCAGGAGGCTTTAATTACGTATCACAGGTTGTGCCCTTTGTAATGCAACTAAATAATTTTGTTTTATCAATGTATAAAATGTATTAATTTAATAATTTTGGCAACAGCAAGGCCGTAAAAAGGATATATGACGAACTTTTAAATATTACTAGATATGGGCTTCATGCCTTTTAATTAATTTTCTTTGTTGTTTTTTTAAAGTCGTGAGTGTTCTTAATACTAGAACACCATTCTTTTAAGACAAATTATATATCAATGTATAAATTGTGGCTCGTCTATATATGCAGAAAAAATTAAGGACTTAAGCATGTTTACGGCAGCTTTATTAATTTTATGATGACCATATTATGGTTATATTTTATCATAATTAATTCTTAATCTGTTACTTCTTGATTATGATTACCTCAATTATGTTTTAAATTTACGCGCAGACATGCAAGTACTGTGCCAGGATTCGATATTTTATTAAAATTTTCGGGGCTTGAAAAAACGATATAGAGTTTAAACATAATGTTTGCGGTGCGGTGCGATTTCTCGTTGCGGTAGAGAAAAGTAAACATAATACAACGAAAGACGGCGACGGCAATAAATTTACATTTTTATTAATTTATATGTTCATACATTCAAACTAGAGATGTGCAAGTGTCGTGAATTTGTCGTGTGACGCATCACGCGTGAATCACGTGATTCGTGATTACAAATTGATAAAATCACGCGTGCGTGCGTAATCGTGATTGAAAAATATATATATAGCGTGCGTGATCATGCGTGATTTTTTATTACAATTTTCGCGCACTCAAAACAGTTCTCTATGTTAAAATTTCCGTTACAAATGCAGACATTCATCTACATATCCATGAACGTACATATGTACATACATATGTAGATATGAAAATCCATTTTGTGTTCTGTATGTTTAAGCAGATAATGAAAATTTGTGATGTGATATTTTATATCATTGGTGTATGTATGTACATATCAATAAAACACTATCTTGAACCGTAGTATGTACTATCTACATACATACATACACCTTTGGAAATCTTACTTTAACCTAAACCTAACAACACTAGTACTCCTTTTGAATTCCTTTACATATAAGTAATAAATTTAGGTAACCTGCCTTGGCAGACAGTGCTAGATTTTTTATATTAAGTTTATCCTTTGTATTGCTAATTTTGCGACCTTTTCATTTTTTTTTTTATTTAATTGATATCTTAGAGTAAATAAAGAAATTAATTACAAAATAAAATTTTTTAGCATATAGTAATTCTTTTATTGCAAAATTTGTATTTCCCCGTAAGCGTGCGTGCAAAATTATTCCCGTCGTGCTCGAAAGTACGTGATTAAACATATTGCGTTCGTGAGCGTGCGTGACAACTGCAATTCAAACATTCATGTTTTTTGTTTACTTTATTCAAAAACTATGACAGCATCAGAAAGAGATAGAGTATTAAAAATTGAGAGAATAAGAAAGTCCGCAATGAAAATAAAATAGATTTTAATTTTATGCCGATCCGCACTGCGGTTTTTTACTTCAAAATCGTATGAAAAACCGCACCGCAATAAAATATCGTTACATTGTGTTCAAACTCATATGTGGAACTTCAAAATTTTAGTAATTATTATTTTCATTTCTTTTGAATAGTATTCTTATATAATTTTACCAAGTCGTGATGTAGAATTTAAAAATATATGATACGTAGATCCTTATTAAAAGTATAATTACTATTTAGAAAATTGTTAATCGTAAATAGTTGAGTCATTAATATAATTGTGAAGAAATATTGCTTGTTTAGATTCACAGAAGGCCGTTAACATTGTTATTTACATATTGATATCATGACCATATTATTGTTATATTTTATCACAATTTAACTGAATGCTTATGTTTCAATGTTAGGCTATAATTACTTCAATTATTTTTTTAAAACCTTCGAAAAAGTGTAATAGCTAACAAACCAAGCCAGTTACAGGCTATTTGAAAATGAATTTGTTCCTTTCTTTTTTAATTTGTTTTGTTATAATCTCTGTACTTAAAGATAAACAGTAAAATCCTTAATAATGCCTTAAAATAAATAATCCTCTGCTTTGTTTTGTTTTGTTTTTTGCATAATTGTGATTAAAAATGCATAATGATGAGATTCAAAATAAGCGGGATAAACAAATAATATTCTTTATAGACTTAAAATTATATTTTCTTTATCGCCGTACAAAAACTGGCCTTTAATTATGATGTTCAGCATTAACAAAGCAAAAAAAAATAAATAAATAAAATGTAAAAGTATAAAAATAATAATTTTAATATTTGAGTAGTTCTCCTGTCTTGTCTTGTCTTGTCTTGTCTTGTCTTGTCTTATTTATTTGTCTTTATTGCAATAGAACAGATAATAATTATTTCATTTCATTTCTTTCCATTTTCTGCTTCTTCGTTGCTTTTGCTTTGGCCACAATTTCAAATTAAAATTAATGAAATATTTCAACATTTTCAAGACGAAATTCTTAAGACACCCTCAGATAATTACAAGTCTGCTTGCTGTTATTTGCATTTGCAACTGTACAAGGCTAAAGGACAATAAACAGGGCATACCGCTTTTTTTTCTAGATGATGATGATGTTGGTGTAATTATTATCACCCTTGAAATTGTGAAAAAAATAAATAGATAGAGAATTTCATCAAATTTGTTTATGCATTATTAGCATTTATTGTATAGGATTTTGGAAAAACAACAACAAAAAATCCAAATTTTTTTCATTTAAATTTTATCACTTTTTTTTGTTCCTTTTGAAATGTGAAAAGTCTCAAGAGAGCTTAAAAAGTGAAGACACTTTGAAGGACTGTTTAATAAGTTTCTTGTACAGTTTTGCCAAAATAAAAATTGTTAGACTGTGAAAAAAAAATCTAAGGAAACGTTTAATAAAATTTTAAAGTTTCTTTCTTTTTTTATGGGTATAATTAAAATTTTAGGTTTCCTTGTTTTCTGCCTGAACTTATGCGGGTTTTGTTTTCTTTCTATAGTTACATTTTAATTTTTTACATTTAATTCATTTTATGGAAAATGATAAATCATTAATGTTTTTAAGGGGTGGGGGTAAAAAACATACGTTGCCTCTATGCATGCACCATGTTTATAAACCAATAAATTTGTTATATTATGACATTTAAAAAGGATTTGGCAATTGTTGCGATTAGATTTTAAATTCGTACGACACGTGTTGTCAACATGTAAATTAGTTTTAACACAAACTCCTCTTACACTGTTTCCAGTGCCTTAATGGTTTTTGTAAATAGTTTTTTTTTATTTTATTGATGTAAAATTTTGGTTTGTTGGAGTTGAGAATTGAAGACATTTAATTTCTTGTTGTTTTGCCACAAGCAAAAGGCTTCGCAGCTTTGTGTTATAAAAAGAATGGATAAATGTTTTTACTCTGATAA
Source organism: Lypha dubia (assembly GCA_947311025.1). Lineage (NCBI taxonomy): Eukaryota > Metazoa > Arthropoda > Insecta > Diptera > Tachinidae > Lypha > Lypha dubia. The sequence continues at coordinate 30,065,356 of OX371263.1, read as the reverse complement.
TTATTTCACACAAAATGAGACTCTTAATTGAAATTTTTTAGAGAAATGCAACGCACTGTAAGTTTTATTACAATAATATTTTTTAGAATAAAAAAACATTACTCTATTAGGAGGTGGGCGCTGTCAGAAGGTCCACGTCAACTTTGAAAGGGAGGCCCGTATCTGAAGTTTCAAAATGCCCCTCTTCCAATGTCCTTTATATCTATAAATCTATAAATCTTTAGATTTTTTATGTTTAAATTAAACTTTGGTGCACTGTGTTTTAGTCAATTAAACCTAAACCTTTTTTTTCTTCTCACATTACAATCCTACTCTTATTCTCTCGGATAACTCTGTGTTAATATATAAATACAAAATAATTAATTTTTAGAAAATATTTGCACATATGGTTTAATTTACTACGACAACAAAATCAACCCAGTCTCAAAATATATAAACAATCAAAATCATAAAATTTTATAACAAAAACCATCAAAAAGATTAAATAAGTTTTAACGCATTCACATAATTCGAGCTCATATAAAATAATAAAAACGAAACCGATAGTACCAACTTTTTACTCTGGTTAATACGCAAATGAACAGCAGTGCTCCCCGAAAGTAAATGTGATATGATGGCAAAAAGTGCATAAATGTGCGTGCAAATAAGCTGATGCGTTTTACCCATGACAACAAAGGAGAAAGAGAGACAGAGCGAGAGAGTTTGTGATTTTTTGTGCGTGTGGTTGTGTCAAAAAGGAAATAAACATAAGATTTTATGATCTTGCTGTTAAATATGCAAAAATCCGCCGGAATTATACTCACACTCTGATGTGCATATGTGAACTCGTAATTACAAACTGACATACGCACAAACACACAAATGATTTGTTAAATTCATGTAAACAGCCATGTGTGTGCGTGCCTTAAAAGCTCACGTAAAATGTTTTAACTGTGGTGAACAGCACAAAACAGAAAAACACAAGTCGGTAAATTGTCACAATTGTAAATCTCCTGCCAAACGACAAAAAAAAAAAAAGAAAGAAACCATAATCATAAACTTTAACGATGCAACATGTTTTAAAATATTTAAAAATTCACTCGTATGTTTGATGAAAAGAGTTTGTCTGATGAAGAAAGGACACACATGTCAGACAACAACAAAAAAAAAAAAATAAAGAGGAATATTCTTACTTTAAACTCCAAAATTATTTTTGAAAGTAAACGAATACTAAAAATAATAAAATAAATTTTTAAAATATTTATTTAATCCTTTCCAGGATTACAATAGTAAACCCAGCTGGGGTGTTTTATTAAATTTTTATTGTTTCCATTTCCAAAAAAACAAAACACAAAAGACTTTAGTTTGTTTGCAGATCTTTAAATTTGATTATGACTTGACATATAATTGTCAGTTTGATGCCCAAAACGATTACACTTGCTTAAGTAATTGTCAATATTGAATTTAAAATATTTAACTAACGAGCAAAACTGCTGCTACGGCTGCTGCTACTTCTCTTCTCTACTCTAATGAAAAATTTGGTGGTGGCTTGATTGCTCATTTTAATTCGAAAACAGCCCAAAACAAATTCGTTATTTAACCCTTTTACTTCTGGTTTTGGTTGTACAGATAAAATTTTCGTTCAACTTGATTGACAATTTAGCGTTCACTTCTTATGGTTTGAGTTCAAATTAATATAAATTTTCTAATGCCAGTCATTTTGGCGGTAGAATGATGATGACAAACAGTTATACAGACAATATGGTAATGTTGGTTATTTAGATTGGCTTACAAAATATTTGTCACTGTTTGGTAATCCTTAAAAGAGACCATTACATTAGAGAATCGCATAGAATTTGTAGAGTTTGTTTATATTTATATTTGACTATGTGTCTGTTTGTCAAGTTTAATCCTTTGCTTAAGGAATGTAGCCAAGTTAAACAAGGATATGATAAGAGATAAAGTTTTTAAAACTTATCAGAAATCTGGTTGCAAATGTAACTTCCAATTCACGATAGGCCTGGCATGGCAGACATTGTTCTGCCATAGAGCGATTTAAAATTGTATTAAAGGCGAAAGCAGTAAACAGGTGAGATTTAAAAGTTAGCGAAGTATTTCTTTCTGAATCAATTTGTGAATCGATTTCGGTTTTTCTATTTGATTTACAAGGATGAAGGAAGGCAGCATATCGACCATGCAACGCTAAAATATATTTATTCTCAGATCGTATAAGATTTCTATGAGAGTTATAACTAAATAAGTGGGCAGTACCACTCCCATACAAAACAAATTTAACTTTAAACAACTTTTATTTAGCCGACTGTTATGAAACATTAAAATCCCGATACATGTAAGTGGGCAGTACCACGCCTATTCAAACTAAAAGCTCACCTGCAATTACTTCTGCCAAACCAATAACTATAAAATTTTTACACAAAGTTCTCCGGAAAAGACAGAACAATAACGAGAAAAGTGGGCAGTTCCACGCCTACTAGTCCTTTAAAATAATCTTAATAATAAAGACTTGACATGCAGTTCCCTCAGTGACCAAAGTACAATTTTAATGTCCTAAAAAAGTATTGAGAGGACAAATTTTCCCGAAAAAAATTTTCATTCGTTGTGTTTAAAGTCTACTGATGATTTCCTATAAGCCCTTCTAAAATGATGGCTGCTTATTTTTAACAAATGAATTGATTTAAATTAAAAATTTTTTTGCAAATTTTTTTTTTTCAAATCGGTGGTGGAAACAAAAAATTTTAAATTTTATTTCTCGTTCCCCAAAAAAAAAAGTTTTCTTAATCAAACCACAAATATTTTACTTAAGCTTTTCTTCAACTTTGACGATTTTAAATTATTAATATATTCTTTTGACAAAAACAGGATAATTTATGATTATTTTTTGCAAATGCACACACATTTACTATTGCAACAACAACAACAATAAGAGAAAAAAAAGGAGAAGAAAATCATGAATTGAAATTGTCACTTGTTAGCTGAAAAGCCATAAATCATCAACGTTAAAAGGAAGAAAAAGTTTAAAGTCAGTTGAAAAGTACAAATAAGTTAAAAGAAATACAATATAAATCTATTATTACCGAAAGACACACACACATCCATCCATACAGCAACGTGTACAACATGTGTAGAAAGACATCACATATGACTATAAGAAAACCATGAATCATTTTGTTTGTTGTTATTGTATTGCGCTATGTGTGTGTGTGTGTGTGCATGTATTTACAAATAGCTAAGAATCCTTGCCAGGACCTGGCAAAATGCTGTTATACAACAACGCAAAAATTGAGTGCAACAAACTGTGATTAATAGCGATGTAACAAGCTGACAAATGCGTTATGTTGTTTGTTTGTTGGTTGGCTGGTTGGTTGGTTGGCTGGCAAGTAAGATTTTCAAAATATTAAAAATAAATTTTTTTTTTTGGTTTTCCTGCAACACGATACAGGATTAACTCGCTTAAGTTATTTTGGCATAAAATAATATCATTGTAAAATCTGATACAAATTGAAATGTATTCAATTATTTGTATTGAATAGTTGAGTTGCGTTTTCCTTTTTGAAAGAATACTCACAAGCAGTTTTCACTACGAATGAGTAAAAAGAGTGAGTGGTAGGCGATCTAGAAACCTTTTGGTTTGCTATCAATATGTTTAATAACTTGATGCGTTTAAAACTTTTGCACATTTGATTCAATATATGTTTCACAGGCTGACCTGTAATAGTAACAGCAGTTGTATCATCCTTAATATAAATCTGGAGTGAATACAAAGTATTTTAAATCAAGTAACAACCCTTTCTTTTTTTTGTCAGTCACTTAACATGAAATAAATCTTTTGCTGGCAAAACGAGACATAAACTTGTTGATTTATGGCATTTTTTTCAAACCACAAGACTTTAAACAAATACCAAAATATGTTAAGAACGTAAATAAAGCAAATTAAAAAGTGGTTCATATGCAAAGTATGATATTCCAGGACCTTTACAAGCATATGAGTTTACAGACTTAATAATAAAGTTAAACGGAAGGAAGTTACATATTCGCTAAAACGGAAACATATGCAAAACACACGTTACCTTTTGATTTGTTACCGAAATTTTCTCTATATACTTTATTTTTCACTTTTGCCTGATCACACTGGTAAACCGAAATCTTGATTTTTCTTATCAATAAATTTAGAAAATTGAATTTAACACTTGATGACTTTATTTTTCCCATAAATGTAATTGAGAAATATGATCTTGAAATGCAATTATTTAACAATTTTCATAAATTATATTACCAGCATTACAGCAGTTCTATTATGACAACATGAAAAGTGTGCCATTTTTTTTTTTTGTCTTTGCTTCTAACAAACCCTTTCTAATCCCTTTTTTTCTATGTTAAGAGGAAAACAAAAAAATTTATAAACCAAAAACACCGGGTTTTCATAAACTACCATAACAATTTCCTTAATGTGATCAACAGTATAAAAATGAAATATGATACACATTTTAGCATCCTTTTTTCCACGAATTTCCACCACATTTTTAGCACTAAAAACTACACTCACGTATACACTTACAAAAATATTCATAAGTGCTAAATGGAAAACAAAAATCATATTTATTGATATTGAAAACCTAAAATCAAATATTTCATATAAAATAAAATCCTTTTAGTCCTTCTAGTTGCAGTCACTTCATGCATCATTAGTAACAGATTTCCAAGCGAAAAAAATAAAATAACTTTACAAAAAATTCTTCAAAAAAGGGTACATATTTTTACTCACATTTTTCGGTTCAAAAATTTATTAAAAAAAAATACCAAAAATGTTGTAATTTTTATGCCTCATAAATAAAAATAATTCGTGGCCATTGTTTGCCACTAGTTTTTTTTTCTTGTCGTGTTGACTCTTCTCTTGTCATCCTTTTCATTGTTTATTGGGGTTTTGCATTTAATTTAATGTATTTATTTCAATTTAATATGAACTTGTTGTTGTTGTTTAACTCATTAGGTCACATTGTTTAGTTTCTAACCCTTAAAAAAATAATAGAAAATTTATCTTGTTTTATTTTTGAGGAAAAAGTTAACAAGTTAATTCGTTACGCCTTTTCAATACACTTTCACTTGAAAAACTTACAAAGTTGACCATTAGCCACGGGCACTTCTGTGGGTCCATTGTGGATTTTTACAACCAACCCTTTTTTCCTCTTGGTAAAATGTTATTGCAAAATAGTTTAGAAATTGTGTTTGTGTGTGTTTTTTATGATGCTGTTGAGGGCAACAAATAGCTAATGAACCATAAGAAAACTATTTATGATTTGTTTTTAAAAAATGTTGAAAGATTTTTGCTTCAGAAATTCATTAGTAGAAAAATTCGAAATGATAGAGAAATTTTTTTGTATTGTTGGGTAAAATTTACGCAAAGGTTGTATCCTTTTCTGGCACAACTATTGATGATACAATTTAACCAATAACACTATTTGAAAATAATACAATTTTAAACGATTCTGAATTTAAGAATACCAGTTTGAAGATTACATAGAAGATGGCACCTTTCAACCCTACGTTTTATTAAAAACTTTAAACGCTTCTACCTGACCATTTGCAAACAAAATATATATTGTCCATATCAGTCAGTAAAAATCATAAAAATGGTATAAATATAACTAAAAACCTTCTTGGCTATTTCTCAAAGCACTTTAATGTGCAACACCATGATTAGAATTTTATTGCAAAATTTTCAAACACCAACTTGAAACTGCAAGCACCTGTTTTCCTCTAGTTTTATTGTAACAATTATATGAGAAGTTTTTTATGTTTATATCTCTTGCGGTCAGGTCAGCCTAATGAATCAAAGAAAAATGTTATGAAGCTTTCGAGGAAATATTTAGAAAATTTTTGTTTATTGTCATAATGTTTTGTGACAGGCTTCACTGTGCGTTTTTAAATCTAATCATTATGTTTTTATTAAAAAATCAACACTCACTACGTTCTTTTATATATAAAAATTCGTACTAAAAGAAATTAGTCACCCAAAGAATATTATCGGTATCGATTAATAAAATTTTGTTTACTAAATCAATAAATTTTGGTAATATTTGGCTCTTTATAAAATTAACATTCAAATAAACATATTCATGTACATACATTAGGGTGGCATTTAGTTATGTAAAAGGAAAATAAATTTTTTTATTTCATAAAAAACCCAGATGGAACACAATAAGAAAAATAATCAATTTCCATTAAAGACTTTGTGATAACAATTAAAAAATTAATAAAATGTGCACCAGCAAACAAACTGCTACTTATACGAAATTTAATTGCAAAATTGTTTTATTAAATATTAATGATAGAAATAATATATTTTATAAAAATATTTTTAAGTTTTCCATCAAATTTTAAATCAAAAAATTTCATTGAAAATTGTATTATAACAATTAAATTAATAGTCATTATGATGAGCAAAATTTTCTTCATCCTAATTAAATATTTGATTCATTATGATTAAATACTTATAGCAAAAGATTTAATTGAGAATCAATGAGAATTACATTTCATAAGCAAAGATGTGAAAAACAAAACAAGCGCAACAAATACTCAAATTTGGTCCTCTATTTTTCTTTATATGAGTATGTGTATGTATTTTTGTAAAGGATGTATTGATACTAAATATGTATTATAAAGAACTGAAAAATTATTTGTATCTGTAATTTGTGTTTGTAGTTAAACTTCTTTATTCAAATTACGATTTTTTTAATTAAAAGATTTAATTGAAAAAAGCCTTGGATATTTGTTTCCCTGGACCATTCAGTCTTACAAAAATAGGGAAGAAAGCTTGAGCTGACTCATACCCATTAAGGTCGTACATCAAATTTTGAATAAACATAGAACAAAAGTTTACTAGAGAATTTCCGCTTTTGATTAAGTTGCTGATATGTTAGGGAATTTTGAGAAAAATTTAACTTCTTACTTTGATAGGGCAGCCTAATATTTAACATTATCTTTTAAATGTACAGTGGTAAGTTGAATGCTTGTATGTTTATCTTAGCATTCCGATAATATTTTGCTTGTTGTATTTTGAAAATAAATTTTGATATAAATACGACCTGTTTTAAACAATTGAAATGTAGAAATCATTGATCACTCTGCTGACTGAGTAATAATCGGTGAATTGTTAAAAAAAAAAAAAAAAAAATACTAATTGTTTTTATAATGTCAGCAGCCAATTTAGTGATTTTGCTAACAATATGTTTGTCACTTAAATGTGCAACATCAAAACCCCTTGAAAATGCCACCTTTGTGGAAGGCTTAAACTTTGAATATACAGATGGTAAATATTTGAAATTTATATAAAATGAAACCGATATTCAATTATTATGTGCAACTTTTAAAGGCAAATTGACTTGCGGTGGTATTAAATGTCCTTCCAATACTTTCGGATGCAAAATAATAAAAAAAACTTTTGAAGAAGAAAATTTACAAATTCTACATCAAGCTTATAATTGTTTCGACGAAGACAAAAATGTTTTACTTCGAGATGCAGAGAGATTTAAGTTGGCTGTAAAGAAATTAATTTTTATTGATCTAGAGACCTATATTGGGGCTGTATCAGTTTTTGGTGTGAGCTTTGGTTCAGGCGGCATGGAGCAGGCTACAGGAGTTGTAGGTGTTGGTGATCTCGATTGGCTGAAGAATGAATTTAGAAACGTCAAAGAAGAATTTGAATCGCAACATGGGCAACATTCATCAGATCACAATAGTGACAATACGGGATTATTGATAAGGAACATTTCAGCCAAAAATTAATTTTTAAAATTTATTCAGTACTTGAAGTTTGCGTTGCTTCGCGTACATTTATAACATAAAGTTCTTTACTGATTGTCTAAATTTTCTATTATAAAAAAAATATATATAGAATAAATAATTTACAGCATAATTTTGAAAGTTCATATTTTGTAGTCTAAGCCGATATTCAATATATTTTTCTTGAAAAAGAAAAAACATAAATATTTGTCACTACTAGTAGCAAACCCCAATTTTGTCCCCCTGTCGGAAAAGCAAAAAAGACAATCAAAAACAGTAATAACACCCCACATAATTTACCCGATCCCGTTCCAAGAGATTTCTCCGTAAGAAAACTTTAAAATGCCACTGGAGAAGGGGTAATAGCTTTCAAACAATAAATGTCCGCAAAAACCATTGACACGGCAGCCAACAAATATTTGAATGACTGACTGTAATGTGTGAAGGAGTAAGAGAAAACCTGTGTGCACAAAACGGCTAAATATATGTGTGTTTGTATTTATGTATGTGTATTTTCGTTTTTCAATTATTTTATAAATGTAAAATGTGTACGCAAATATAACGACGATAAGTCATTACAAAATGTAGACATGCAGCTAAGGCGGCAGGGCAGGCAAGCAAAACTCCCCATCGAACATAAGACTCACTCATCATTCTCTAGTTTTCTAACCAAATATATGAAGAGCAAACAATGGTCAGGCGGGAAATTACTAAAACTGTAAGCATCAATGATTTTCGCGTCATAGCAATTTTACTGCTACGAGGGTGATTTTAGTTAAAAAAAGGAGTTCGTTAAAACTCTTTAAGTGGCAGATTGTTAGAAGAAAATATTTTAGTTGCGGAATTTATTTATTTAAAAATTTTTAATTTTTTCAAACAAAAATTCTGAATTTTTTTAACCACCCTCTTTAAAGAATATTTACAGTGAGTACAGCTTCATTTTTGTGTTTTTGTGTTGTGTGCAAAGTAAAGTTGGCAATTCATCTAATTTGAATGTTGGCTTCTATACGTACTTGTGTGTGTGTAAATAGTGCCCTCTTTCTTTAGAGGATTAAAGAGAAGGGGGGGCTAGAGCGAATAATTTGTCCTTTGTTTATTTCAAATGTCCAAAATGGTTTGGGAAGAAGCTGGCTTTTGTTATACAACTCGTATGTGTATGTGTATGTGTATATTTTATTGTTGCTCTAATGTGGTAATGGTCAAAAAATGGCCTTCAGAGACTATTTACAATATAGACTTGAATATAAACATTATATTTATTTCTCTCGAATTGCTTAAGAGCCATGTGTATTTTTGGTTCAAGTTGTACGAAAGAGTGCTTGTAATTCGAGTGTTTTTTTTTTGTAGTGAATACAACTTCATTGTTTGAAATGAGTGGCATACAAACAATAAATAAAATTAAAATGATGCAAACAATGGTTTTTAGCTAAATTCAAACCAAAAAGAAAGCAAAAAAAAAATCCTGTTCATAAAAAATTAAAATCGTAGTGTTATGAAGAGCCAGAAAAAAACAAAAAGGTGACTCGTTTTTTTGTAACACATAAACAAGTGTTTGTTTTTTATTTTGCGATTATTTCCAAAAAAGAGTATTGTTGGTTGCTGGCTGCTGGCTTCAGTAGTGGTAATAGAACACGTAATGACCTTAAATGTCTAATGGCCAGTAGAAAAATGTAAACTCATATAGAATACAATCGAAATTGAAAAAGAAATTGTTTGTAACAGGCCAAAATGAGTTTATTATTTTGCACCCTTTCATGTTGACCGTCTAACATAAAGGACAGGAGTAAAGTAAGAAGGACATCACAGAGAAAGAGAGAGAGAAAGTCGCGTTTTTTATTATTTACTTGCAAAATAATTTTGTTCGACATCCGTTTCAATATAATTTTTTTTACATGTTTTCCATTATTTTTTTTTTTTTTTTTTTGCATTCAATTCTTTCAGTTGAAGCGTATCCTTTTTTAATTAAAATGTTGACAGGCTGACTGTCTGAATTTGAATAGCAAGTCACTCATTTGTAGATTTTACTTAGGAAGGAAAACCAAATGCTTATGAAAGAAAGAACAAAATAAATAATTTTACTATAAAGTTACGTCTGTTTGTTTGTTGTTCTGTCAATAAATGTGACTACACGGTTTTTATTTTCACTTAAAAGTGATTTCTTTTTTTATGTGTTTTTCACATTCTTTTTTACTTATAAGCAAAAAAAGGGAACTTGCATATTTTTTGAGCTTTTTTTGCGGTGCAGCATTCTTTTGTTTTAATAAAATTTTTTGGTAGTTTTTATGTAATTTTTATTATATATTTTCTTTTTTTTTAAACTCTAAGGTTTTCATTAAAATTAACAAATAATGGAACGTTGAGCTTAAAGAGATTTTATATTTAAAAATTTTTTTTGCTAAATTTAGCTAAAGTTCATTGATTTATTAATTTCATATTCAAATTATTTTATTAAGCAGAAAAATTTTCTTTTAAGAAATTTAATCAATCAAAAGGAATTGAAATTAATGGAGAGAAAGTACTGAAGCAAATCCACTTGCTTTTTTCAGGGGCTGCTACCTACCCTCTCAATAGTTTTAAGATATTTTTCCAACGTCAAGACGTTAATGTTTAAAGGAGAGCGTACATCCTTGCTCATGATTTCCTTTATTTTTCTATATTAAAAAAAATAATATTAGGCTCCTGATATAAACCGGTAGATCCAACATTATAAAATATTGAAAAATAATTGAGCTGGAATGATGTAACTTCTCTTCTAAAAATAGTTTGATGACTTGCTGCTTCACACTTCAAATTATTGTCTAACCAATTAAATGTTTACTTAAGGTACGGTCACATCTGGCAAACATTTGTCCAAAAAAGCGTAACCACTAAATACTTGTAATATCATCTGTCTATTCGCCCCCCAGATTCTCAATTGCCGAGAGTCAATATACGGCTTTTTATAAATCACTGGGCCTCCGTTTTCTAGCAGCTGGCGACTACAATGCTAAACACACATTTTGGGGTTCACGTTTAATCACACCTAAGGGACGAATTTTATTCGACACAATATCTAAAATGGGTTTGAATGTAGTTTCAAGTGGACAGCCAACATATTGGCCAACAGATCGACAAAAAATTCCTGATGTTATCGACTTTGGAATTGTGAAAGGCGTGCCCAGCGAGATGGTTGAAGTTGAAGCATCTTTGGACTTATCTTCAGACCACTCGCCTACAATTGTCACTATTTACTCACACACAACATGTGATTTAGCGACGACATCTGCACGTATTAACTGGCTGAAATACAGAAAATATCTGAGTGCTCATTGCTCGGAAAAAATGCCGCTGAGAACACCTTCAGACATAGACGATTCTCTCAGGTTGTTTGAAGCGCATGTTAAACAAGCGGCTTTTAATGCTACTTCAAATGAAATAAACCAACCAGTGAGATTTAACAATATTTTTTCTGTAGATATAGAAAGGCTATTGACTAAAAAACGGAGAGCTTGACGAGAATGGCAGCGCTACAGATCCCCCCAGGTAAAGTTAAGGCTAAAGGAATGCACTAAACAGCTCAGAAAAGTTTTACAATCACAAAAAACAGCTTCCCTTCAAAAATTCCTTCAAGAGCTAGATGCAACACCACAAGCAGATTATTCACTGTGGCGTGCAGCCAGAGGACTAAAAAGGCCAGTGATTTGCAAACCTCCATTACGAGCCCCAAATGGTGACTGGGCAAAAACTGATGCTGAAAAAGGTGAACTTTTTGTTAAACACTTAGAAAAAGTTTTCACTCCGAATATTTCTGCTGATATTGTTGAACTGCCACCAGTCGTCCCTTTACCAGAAATACCGATGAGATTTAACATGACGGAGATTGAAAATACTATTACTAGTGTTAACACCAGAAAAGCCCCAGGTGTCGACAAAATAAGCAACAAAATGCTTCAAGAATTGCCTTACACTGCAAAAAGAATAATACTATTCATTTTTAACAGTATTCTACGCCTAGAACACTATCCTAAAGAATGGAAGGTTTCGCTAATTACTATGATACCAAAGCCCGGCAAGGATCATACAAAAGTTGAATCCTATCGGCCTATTAGTTTACTGTCTAACATTTCAAAACTATTTGAAAAGCTGTATATGAGCAAGCTGATGCCTATAGTGAATAGTAATGGATGTATTCCAGATCATCAATTCGGTTTTCGCAGACAACATAACACAATTGAACAAACTCACAGACTTGTGAATGTCGTTAGAGACACTTTTGAAAAAAAGAAATACTGCTCTGCGCTCTTTATTGATGTCACACAAGCTTTCGATAAAGTATGGCACGAAGGTCTTTTCAACAAATTAACACAAAATCTACCAGCAAACATCGTAAAGCTTTTAAAAAGCTATTTAATGGAACGTAAATTTGTAGTTAGGGAAGGCAATTTTTTAAGCCCTCCGCAGTCGATTGAAGCCGGAGTCCCTCAAGGCAGTATCTTAGGACCCTTACTTTATTTAATATATGCCTCTGACTTACCGTTAAGCAGTAACATTCATACATCAACATTTGCCGATGATACAGCTTTTCTAAGCGTTCACGAATATCCTGTAGAAGCTTCCCGAAATTTACAAGGGTATATATCCAAATTGCAAAATTGGCTCAAACAATGGCGTATTAAAGTTAACGAGCAGAAATGTGTGCACGTAACTTTTACGTTGCGCAAGGAAACATGCCCACCTATAAAAATTAACACCGAGACCATACCGCAACACACTGTAGTCAAATATCTAGGCGTTCATCTTGATCGTCGTTTAACATGGAAATCGCATAGAGACGCAAATTTAATACAAATGAAATTAAAAGCAGCCCAAATGAATTGGCTTATTGGAAGAAATTCTATACTAAGCCTAGACTGTAAACTACTATTATACAACGCGATCCTGAAACCAATATGGTTCTATGGAATCCAGTTATGGGGCACTGCCTCAGCATCAAACGTCGAAAAAATTCAAAGGCGACAAAATAAAATTCTACGTACAATTACAGCAGCCCCCTGGTATGTCAGAAATCATCGGATTCATAAAGATCTAGATGTTCCGTTGGTGAAGACAGTATTTTCAAAAAACGCTAAAAAAATATATAAAAAAACTTGAGGTGCACCCAAATGTACTTGCGCGCAATATTTTAAATTATAGAGGCCACACCCGGCTGAAAAGGAGGGTTACTCTTTTTCTCAGCCGTGCACGAGAGATGTAAAACAACATAAATTAACCGTTGAAATTAAAAATTTTGTTTAGCATTGGCTAAACTTATATATAATATTTTTTAGATTTAAGATTTGAAAAACTTATTGATAATTTAATTTATAATTGAAGATTCAATAAATAATAAAAAATTTATCAAAAAAAAAAAAAAAAAAAAAATTTTTCCCAGATGTGACCGTACCTTTTTTTTTCAATCAATATATTAATTGAATCATATTATTTATACATATTAATACATATAAGCAATAGAATTGAAATCAACGCATAATATTTAAATATGTGCAGATTCAATAGTTTTTCAGAAAACTAAATCCGCACAAAAACACAAATGTGAAAATAAGGCCAAGTTCCTATCCAAAATATTTCGGCCGTAAAAAGTACTGAGATCAAAATAAGGACCACGTTCTTGATAGGTACGATTCCATCCCATTTCTAGGGAACCTACCTACCGTGCGCCTAGATGATTTTGAAAAAAAAAAAATATCTCAATTAAATTTTTCATAGAAAGACTTCAAAATATTTTCAATTAATTCCGAAGAGTTAATATTATGATTTCTGTGATTGGCTGAAAATTTATTAAGTTTGTAATTGAAACTTCTTTTTTCTTAATTGAATTTAAAAAAGAAATACTATTTAAAAAAGAAAAATCAAATCCACACTAAATAAAATAACAAATTTCGGAAAGAATAGTTGTTGCATCATTATTTAAATTTGTTCAACATATTTTCTTTTTTTTAATTGAAAACTTTCAGCAAAATAATTCAGATTTTATTATTTCAACCTGACTCATGTTGTCCATTCATCAGAAACCTTTAAACCACTGTTTGTTAACAAATTCTCTATGGTCTTTGACAGAATACAATATTAGTGCTAAAACACACACACACACACATATATATATATAAACTCGTAGTGTGCCCAGTAAGTTTGATGACAATAACAATTTTATATGAATAGTCTCAAGAGTTAAAAGATTCACAATGATACAACATAGTAAAATATATATGTATGAAGAAAGCCAAATATTATCCATTATGTTGAAAATATGCTAGAATATGCATTTACAATTGAAATATGCAAAATATGCTACTAAATTCAAAATTGCAATGATCCGGTTAGACAGTGAGCAACACAATTGCTAATCCTTGAGCATATTTTTCTGATGACCACTTATTCCTTTTCAAATATTTCTTTTTGCGAGTTTTGCATGTCTTTGTTCTGAATTTTTTTTTTAGTAAAGCTGACGGCTTTCGCTGCAAACAAAACACGTGTTGATTTTTTACTGTTCTGATCACAGGTTTACTTTTTCTAGAATTTTAATTTAATTTCCATTTAATTTTAAGTTTAATCACAAAAAAAAAACTAGAAACATATCATGTCTCGAATTGAAGTTTTTTTTGCAGGACACTACTGATATACTACCAAATATTTATTTATTTTGCGATTTAAGAGGCTTCTCCCGGATCCACCGGCATTATTTCCTTAGTAGAATGGGAATTTATATACAAAAAAAATTTGATGAAATATTTTACATTAGAACTGCTGGGTAGTTTTGTACTGGCTCATCACATTTTGAATGTGTATAAAACTAATTAAAATACCATCAATGTAAGTTCCTAAACACAAATGTGTTTCTCTAAAATTACAATAGAAAAATAATGCTGCTGACAAGGGTTTTTAATACACTTATTTAAACCACTTATTCGCGTTTTCATTTAGTCATTCAATCACATCATAGTATTCGGAGATTTATATTCGTATTAAATTGTAAATTACAAAATGTTGTCCACATGAAAAGTATATTGCAAGTAAGTGTTTGCTACAATTGGAATTTAAGGTTTTATTAATCTACGAAGCAGTTGAATTAGATTTTATTTTACATATTTTTTCGCTCCCAGTAAGTCGAATAAGTACTAAATTTCTTTGTGCAAGTAGAATGCATAATAAGTAGAAAACAGGAGTTTTAATATAAGGTGATCTAATTACTCAAGACTAGGCAGGGTGAGAAATTTTATTACTGGGAAGAAAATTTTTTACCGAAATTATACTGCGTTCGATATTCATATATTGAGTTCAATATAAATTTCATAACCAAATTTAATGTAGGGCTTTACAAATTCGTTATTGACATCATCCCTTTCAAATGAGTTCTTACATTTTTTTTTCCTAAATAAAAAAATGTAAACGTAACAACCGTTGGCCAAAACTTGTCAAGAATTACAATCTGTTTTCGCGGATTTTGAGGTTTTTCAGCCATAAAATAGTGAGATGATTTTGCCCCATATACTTTATTTCTACTCGTAGCCACGCTGTTTATGCGCCTGATCCCTATAAACCTGTCATCCAAAAAATACTGTTAACAAACTGTTATTTATGGCCATAGAATAAAAAGCTTTTAAATGTAACGCAATTGTATAAATTGTAGACAAATATGCGAAAAAAACGAATTTCACGTTTATATTTCTCTCTTGTTATTTTGGGGTTTAAACTAAATTTTGTCATGGGCAAATATTTTTGGCGATTGGCGGCAAATAATACATTTTCCATTTATTGTTTTTTTTCTGGATTTTTTGCGCGCCACATTTAAACAGTCGCAGTTTGTCATATAAATCTTTGTAACTACATAAATCTTGTGTTTAAAACGCTTATTTAGCTACAAATCAAAATGAAATTGCATTGATTTTGCACAAAGATTTTCATTTATTTCAAAGTGGACAGTTTTATTGGTGGCGTAAATACAACCAAACGGGGGTAATAAAAACAATAATTTGCACATAAAAAATTATAAATAAATTTCTGTCCATTAAAGTTATTGTGCTTTAAATCAGTTCAATTAAAAATCGCTTCTACTCAGTCCTCTTGATAGTCACAACAAAATGGTGCATTAGAATTTCAGTTTTACAACTTTAAAATTGATTTTAATTAATTAACAAAAGAAATCCATTCATTTTGAATAATGTGTCATGTGGTACATGCTTCTCGTACTCCCTACTTCATCATTGCCATTCTTGTTAAATAAATTCCCTTACAAATTTTGTTGGCAAACTTTTCTCAAGACAAACTAATTGAATTATGCCAAACAGGATAATGAAATATTTATTTATTTTAAACTTTTTAAGTTCTTCTTTTCAATTCTTTGTATGATAATTTTATTTCTTTCTAACTTATAAATAGTTGAAAAAGTTTTAAAATAATTTCTTGAAGAAAAAACAAAGCCACAAAAAAAATTAGAAAGTTTTTCTTCCTAAACTAACGTGTTGCTTTCAAATATACCACTTCCGTTTCCTTTGTTGGAGAGAAAAATCTTTTACTCAATAATCGAATTTAATGTATGTATGAGTGTTGAAACACAACAAAAAAAGAAAGAGAGGAGTGAGAAAGCCTTTAAAATTCCTAGAAATTGTAAAGACTAATTTTTACCACAAAATCAAAACAAAATGGCAAATATTTCTTTAAAATTTCGGGCAAGCATTCTTCGATAGTAAGAATCTAGTAAGATTCTCCTACTAACTCGTAGGTCTTTAATCTCTTGCTATGCCCGTTTCCATTACAATCTGTTAAACATTTCTATTCATTTTTCCTTAAAACCACTTTAGCTAAAAGTATTTCATCAAATTGTCGAAAGCATCATCTATAGAATTATAAAAATAAAATTATATTTCTTTTTTTATCAATCGAAAATTTTTTCATAAAAATCATCGCATGTTTTTATTATTTTTCGACAAATGGGAAAAACTTTAATATCTTCACATCTATTTCGTGAAAATAAGACATATTAATATGAGTTTTATGAGCCCAGATGTGAGCACGTGGGCTGTGTGAGAAGTAATTTAGTATTTATCAAAAGGAAATATAAAAAGCAATTTCAAATAATTAAAAATAAAACAGCCCACAGGATATATAAAAATCGCAATAACATTTTAAGCTGTTTTTTAATCAAACTTATTTTCACAAATGAAAAGTACCTAAAATTGTCTCTTCCAAAAACCACACATTTTTAACGATCTTTTTACAAAAAATCTTATTTAAAAAATTATATTTTAAGAAGTATATTTTTTTTAATTAATTACCTTTTTGATATGTCTTTCACAAAAAGAACATTTTCTTATCAAATGTACAGCTCTTACCAAAATGTACTTATTTTCAAAACGTACTTTTAGAAAAATATATTCGTTTTAAAAAATATATTTTTTCTAATTTTTCTTTAATCATGACCAGTCTACTAAATTTATCGAAGAAACAAAAACGTACACAAAGTGCCATTTTTTCCTCAATTTACCACTAAATGTTAATATGAAAAATAAATTGTAAAGCAAACAAAAAGTACCAAAAGTACCAGCTTTTCTTTAATTTATACCCACAAAGTAGAGAGAATATTAATGTAAAAAAAATTATTAAGAAAAACAAAATGTACCAAAAGTGCCAATTTTTTCCGTTTCCTTGAAAAGTACCATATAGTTTAAAATGGGATACATGGCCGTGTACCGAATTTCATCCAAATCCATTAAACAGTTTTCTCAAAAGAAAAAGTACCAAAAGCTGAAAAGCACCAAAAATAAACATAAACACATAAGTAAAAGAGGACTAAAAGTACCAGTTTATTTCCATTTCAGATTCTAGAATGTATACGAATATTATTACAAAGCCACAAAGTACCAAAACTACTAGTATGTCCCTTTTTTAACTTTAAAAAAGCACCATATAATTTAATGTGCAACACATGAGTTCCGTCTTTCAAACTGTTGCATATTTAGTCTGAGTAGGATATTTTCCAAAGTAGCTCCTTTTTTAAATGTACTTTTAAAAAATAATACCATTTTAAAAACCGCCTATTTAAACAATAACTTTTCCCAAGCGTAACTTCTTCAAACCAATTGCACTTCAAAGAGTCCTAGTTTAAAAAAATTCGCTTATAAACAAATGAGCCCATCCTAAAAAAGATCTTTTGCACTAAAAAATATTTTTCCAAAGTACCTTCCTAAAACAGTAAATTTTATTTTTGGTTATTCGAAAAAGTAATTTTATTATAAAGTGTTTTCCCAAAAAGTACTTTTGCCATAAAGTACCTTTTATAAACAGTACCTTTGACAAAAAGTACCTTTTGCAAACGGTAGATATTTCAAAAAGCACTTTTTAAACATGTTCTTTGCGCAAAACATAGCCGTTTAAGATATGTAATTTTATATAAAATCATTTCGGAATTGAGGCTTCAAAAATATCCTTTTAAGAGATCTTCGCTAAAAATCTCGAAATCTGTTCAGTCGTCTGTGCTGGTTGATGAGAAGTGAATCAGGAGTGTTTCACATTAATCCGTTAAGCTATACATTGCTTATTGATAACGATCCTTTTTATGGTCAAAGAACAAGTCTAAAAGCCTAATCAGTAAACTTTTTATGCATGTCAGAGGCTGATCAGCAGTGAGCCTCTGCTCGAATTATAGACTAGATGCGCTATTCAAGATTATTTTATGCCAAGAACTTTGCACGAAAACTTCCTAGAAATGCATAAAAGTAAAATTTTTTCATTGAACATGACTCAGTACACACATATTAAAAGAAGCAAAAAAAAAATCAACCAACCAACTGACCACTTCTGTTTTAAGTCGCCTTTTTATAATCCTAGACACTCTATCTCTCATACATACAAACGAATAAATGTGCACATATTTATATTTTTTTATGTTTTATTTACTTAAGCTTAGAATAGAATTATATTTAGAAAAGTAGCATGCCTTTGAATGTCTCAAATTTTATTTAAACAATTCTATAACAGACACTCACAGGATATAATTCACAATTCGCTAGTTTTACGACACGCTTCCGCACATACATACATGCATGCATACGTTAAATATTATTTGATTTTTTTTTACGACAATAAGAGAATATTTATACAAGGATAATAAAAGAAAAGCAACATCAATTTAATATTAAAAAGAGAAACTAACGTAAAGAAAAATTGCTAAAAGACAAGCCCCCATCATCAACCGATGTTGTTGTTGATGATGATGTGATGACCATTGTCCTTTACAACAACAAGAATCAATTTTATTATTTTTCTATTTTTATTATGGCAGATCAAATATAACACTTACAGGTTTCATTGTTAGTACGACAATTTTATTTTTATATGTTTTCTATTTCATTAAGGGTGGACTCTTACTAAAATTTTATTTCCACATCCTGTCGAGTGTTTTTTATTTTTTGGGTTCCTCTAGGCTTACGTCACTTTAATTTTTATTAGATTTAAATTGTACAGCATATTGTGATGTTGTATTACTGCGTACAAGTACTTAAGAATTTTATATTTAAGAAGTGAAGATTGAAGATGAATCAAAATTTTATTTTGAAGTAATATAGTTAAACAACAACAATAATAACAACGGCAGCAGCAATAGCAACAATAAGAGATAATTTTATAGGTTGCTTGATGTTTCTGAGGATTGTATTGTTGGATTTAACCTAATATTTTTTTTATTAACAGGGATTTAATGTCACATAAAAATGACCATACGGGAGGTAGTATTTTTTAAGGATTAAGAATATAATAAAAACTTTTTTTGCTTTCAATAGAATTTATTTGTGCAGGAAGGATATTAGATCATACTATATTTCTTGTATGAAGAAATAAAAAAAAATGCTCTGAATAGTTTTTATATTAGAAAATATATCTTAGCTCGGAATTTAGCGAAAATATTAAATTAACCCAAATATAATTCTTTTTGAATGTTTTTTGAGCTTACAGAACGAAGAACTTTGAGGAGAAATTCAAGGCATTAAAATAAATCTGAAAATTTACAGTTTTAGAAGGGCTACACTAATATCCTTTTTTAAAAAATTACCAAAATAGTGGAAATACCAACAAAAACTTTTTTGGAAATTTAGGATCATACTATTTTATTATGAACCAATAGATTTAATCATACAACAAACTTTTCAAAATCATGCTTTCACCAGTGGCTTCAACGCACAAAAATTTTTTTTATTAACTAATAATTCTAATGGTTTTTATTACCTACAATTTTTCATATACTTCAATGATTTGATGTATTTATTATAACATGAAAAAAAACAACTTAAATCAATTTTACTATAATAAGTTTCCAATACAAAAAATTGCCCAAAAAATGTGCCATAAAAGCGCCATAAATCTCTAATCATGATTAATCTGAAGAATATAAAAATTCAACCCTTTCTGCTTTATTTAACAACGTAGTTTCACTTGGCATTGTAATACCTTAATCATGTAATTTATGTTTTGGAAACAAAAAAAAAAAAAAAATAAAAAAAGAGAGCACCATCAGATTATTAAACTTTAATTAAAGTAGCTTTGTTTTTTCTATTCAATGCATTTATGTCGATGTCCTTTTAACGAGTAGTAAATGGTTTAATAAGTGGTCATTGAAGTATTCATTATTTTATTTGTGATTTTTATGCCCAAAAGCCACATGTGTTTAAGTATCCTTTTTTTTTTGGAAGTGGTCAATATCCGTTCAAAGGATGAAAAAGGGTTATTCTTATTCTTATTTGTTTTTTTTTTTTTTTTTTTTTGTTAGAAAACATTAAATGCAGGAGGGACTGAAAAGTATGTTATTGCAAAAAGATGGCAGGATTTGCTGTCAAATCAATAATAATTTGAAAAGCCAAACGGTGTGTATAAATTTTGTGACACAGAAATGTATTCTTATTTATGGGTGCTAACGAAGTGTGCTGCAACACAATAATGAGTTTCAAGATTATAAAAAATTGCAATTAAAAAGGCATCTTGGTTAATAAAAATATTTATTTAAAGAAACTAACTGTAAATCTAGCTTTTATGTTTTGTTTTTTATATAAAATAATGCTACGAATATGTTTGGTTAGAAAAAACTTACTTAATAAAATTTTACTTGTTTTTTTTTTTAGATTTCATGGTTTCCTGTTGACGATCGTCATATTTATACTGTTATCACCGGTCATGTGACGATTGAAACCATTTCTACAAGGTATGTAACTATAATTTAATGTAGTTTTTTTAAATATTTGTTGCATTAGAAAATTACACAGAACCAGCAATATTTTTAATTAAAAAATGTTGTTGCTAAAATAAAAAAAAAACATTATAACTCCTAATAATATAAACTTTATCTCTATTAATGTTATGACTACAACTCGTAGACTTTTGCATAGAATATAACGCATGTCTTTGCTTAAAGAAAATATATAGTTTTGCAGAGGCTCTGGAATATCCTTTTTTTTTTTGGAAAAACAAATTTATGCTTTAATTAAGACAAAACATGTCATTAGAATTTATAAATACTTCAAAATCTGATGTATTTTTTTAGGGCATCAAATATTTAAGGATTTTTTTTGAGAACAAAGGATTAGAATTTTTAAAAATTTTATTACTTCACGGAATGTAGAATTTTATAGACTATTGAAAACCTTGAAATTTGTTGCTATAAATTGTGTACTTTTAAGCACCCTTAAATGTCCTTTTTTAATAAATAAATATTTTAGATTCATTTGAATGCAATCAATTAATGAATGAATTTCATTTTACCACAAAATATTTATTCGTGTTTATATCTACCGATTTCCAGTGATTTTGTTAAAAATTTTAGTCACGTTGATGGATTTGCCATTATGTATTTCTGTTTAAATAAATTTCGGCTATTCCTGACAGGAACTGAAAAACTGTTAATGCGGCCAAGCATCTTTTTCAGCTTTCATGTGTTTTATAAATTTCATTACACCAATAATTATTTTCCAATTGGCTCTTATTTTTAAATCTGAATAGCAAAACTTTAATTATTCTTTCAGATTTTCCTTGAAATATTTATATTGTCTTAGAAATTCTTTACACTTTAATTTATTTACTTGTCACTAACTTTAAGTTAATCTATTAACCCCATCCAACTCACACCAAGTGTAACAATAACAATCTTTATCAACAATCTTCATATTGTGTTATCCTTGTTGTTTCACTCTTAGATGTAGTTATTTGTTTAAGACACAATTAGTTGGCTTTAGCTATTTGTTTTCTGATTATGAAGCGTTAAGAAAACTGTCAACATTTTATTTAACCAACACACAAACACACAACAATACAAACTCAAACACATATTTTAAATGCACAAGGAAATTTATTGAAAAAGTTTTCTTTACATCCTTTCACACATCCTTTTCGTTTTTATTTGTGATTTGATGCTAGACTCTTGCCTTAACTACTACTTAAGTAAATAAGTCTTGTTAGCTAAATGAGCTTGTGTGTGAGTGTTTTTTTTTTCCTTGTACGGCTTATCTTGGAGTTTTGTCATTTGAAATGAAAAATGCCAAGATGCTTAACTTGTAAGACATCCTGCTGTTGTTATCCTTTTAGAGATGCTTTACAAGATGTTTGTAGTAGTTTTTTTTTTTGCTTTTTGTTAACTGCGTTACTTGTAGTCATCGTCACGCACAAAAGGCTTTCTGAAAATTTAAGTGTGGAAAAAAGCAATTGAAGAATCTGTTATCCTTTTACGCCTTACGGTGTGTTAATGATTTTTTTTTGCCTTTTTCTCTCAATGGCATTTATCCAAGTGCTTTTTGGCGGCTTTTGCAATTCACAATCTCAAATGAAAATCTTGGCTAATTACAAAAAACCTTAAGCGTTTTATTAAAAAAGGATTTTTCTAAAAACGAAAAAGAAAGCAGTCGAGTTGATGTTTTAATATAAATATTTATTCTGGCTAAATGAATTGTCAAGCTTTTTATTAAATGTCTTAAATAAACTATTGAAACTTGTTATCTAAATAACTTGAGCTTAACAAACAGCATCGTGTCAATAATGAAGCAGCACACATGACCATTTTAATTTTCATCCAGAACCACTAATTGCGTGCCAAAATGTAATTTACAGGATAACATCACAATTGTTGTCTTAGATCTCTGTCTCTCTGTCTCTCTTTCAAATACGTATAAAACAAATAAAGTCTTGAGCAAACACTTAAATGGCACAATGACAAGGATGACCATTTTAATTTTAATTGAACATTTTCCGACAAGGGGTTAATTTAAAACCCAAGAAGAAAACAAATTCAAAAAATTTTAATCCTTTTTGAGAGTTTTTGTTGCAAAAATATATAAAACACAATAACTTTTAGTTTTTGTTTTAAATTTATAAACAAAAGTGAAAATAAAAGCAAAAGGTGGAGTGTAGGAGTACAAAGGATTGATAATGATTTCTGTTTTTTTTTTTTTTTTTTTGGTAAGAGCATAAAATGTGTTGACATTGATAAATTATTTTGCATTTAGTATGGCGTGATTTATCGCGCATCAAATGACACATTGACACGTGTCCTGTTAAGTTAAACTTTGGCTATTTTTAATTAAATGCAAATAAAAATGACCAATTGCCAAAAGCATTTTAGATTAATCAGAAATAAGGGAGTTTTTGTTAAATTTAAATAAATAATTAAATCTCTTAAAATTTAAAACCCATTTTAATGGAAAATGTCCTTTTCCTTGATATAAATGTATCTATTTTATTTTCCTTACAAACTTTTTGCCTTTTGTTTTTCTCATTGAGACGGGAAGTCAACCACTAAGAAGTTTTTCTTCGATATTCGCATTCTATTTACGAAAGGACTTGCTTGGTTCGTTTAATGCTTCGCTGCATTTGTAACGTTAAATCGAATGGAGAGAAATTGTTTAACTAAAAGTAGACAGTAAATTAATTGTTGAGTAATTGAAATTTTATTTATATTAGTTTCCGTTTTTCCGTCTTCTACTTCTTGCTAGTTTCTTTTTGGAGGAAAATATAATCAACCGTAAGAGACTTTTGTCGGATTAAGAGACAACTTTTATTTGTATCCTGTGGTGTAAAAAGATTTGTTTATTTTCATGTTGTTCTAAAAAGAAAATGGCTTCAATTAAGGCGAAAGGTATCGGCTGGGGAGGCAAAAAAAAATATCCTTAAAAAATTTTTATAAACATTGTGGAAGAAATTAACCCTGTAGGACTTTTAAGTTTAAAAGGATTTCTGCGGATCACGTTGCGTTTGGGGGTTTGGTATCTTTGATGACTGCTAATAAAAGTTGATAACAAATTTTTTTTGTAGGGCATATCAGCAATATACAATGCAGCTGTACGGTCTGGTTTTTTCTATGATTTTATGGGGTCAAATACGACCCACATATCAAAGTGTTAGAGGGTTAAAATTTTCCACAAAACTCTTTCTTTATTGTTTTACCGCAAAATTCTAATCAAATTATATAACTTAAGCATAAATATTATAAGCTTTTCTATTCAAATTCACTATAATATAAGAAGTGGATCTTTCAATCATTTTAAAAAGACTCCCAGATGTAAACTTTTATCTGAAAAAATTGTATGATGGACTAATGATTTCACCTCAAAATATTTCTGGAAGTTATTTAGATAGACCGTAGATCAACTGAATTAATTTCAAGTCCTACTTTGAACAGCAACTGAAATTTAAAAAAAATCGTCTAAAATCCTTTTAAAATTTTCCTGATAACCCATAAATTTATTTCTTCTATAAATTTAAAATTATTGAATACTTTGTTCAAATCCTTTAAGGAAATCACATTTCATTGTGGTTTTCCAAACAAACACAAAATTCATTTAGCATTTTCAACACACACAATTGAATAGAAAACTCAAGTCTAGTCGAGCTTAAAGGATATTCATTGTTAAACAATATTGAATAGATATTTCAAGAAAACTTTGTATGCAAATTCTAAATAAAATACAATTGCAAATATTTACCAAACGATAATGGCCATTTTGCCAAGAAGAGAACAATTTTAAATAAATAAAGGCGAAATAACAATGAAATAAACGAAACAATTGCCAGGAGTGGGCAGGCGGCTAAAATGCATTATTTTAATGAGATTTTATTTAAGGAGACGACTAAAACAAAAAAAAAAAAAGAAGGAAAGCAAGCAAGCAACAGAAAAAAGAAAAGTAAAAACCAAACCGACATATTATTTAGTTAAAAGAAATTAATGATAGAAAGGTAGTTTTACTGGGAACTAAAAAAGTTATCCTTTTAATGGTTTTCTTTTGTAGAAAAGAAAAAAATATTTTAAAACAATTTATTTAAATAAGTTTATTTTTATAGCATTTTATTGCATATTTTTTTTTCTTCTCGTTTACTACTTGGTCTTGCAAAATTGTCTAATTTTCTAAATATTTTGTAGCAATAAAATTTGTTGGAAAAAATACAACAGCAACACACCAACTGGGGAGTCCTTAAAATGAATGGTTTTATAAATGATCAGTAGCACAACTCCTTAACTGGGATATCTTTTGTAAAAGTACTTATACAGTTATTATTCTGGTTGTTGTTGTTGTGGTCTTCCTAAAAAACATACAGCATGTGGTCATTAACTTGTTAAAAACGTCATAACAAACATACACACTTTCATATCCTTTAGGTAGAAGAGTAATATTTTCTTAAGTAGGGTGGGGTGGGTTGAGGCTGGTATGTGGTGTGTGCAGAAGCACAAAGGTATCCACATAGTAAAAAGTGGCCAGCCAGCCAACCAGCCAAGCCACTTTAATGGTTTAACATTGTTGCTCCTGATGTATTTTATAGACGGATGAAAATGAATGGTAATGATTCCTTACAAGTACAAAGTACGAGTATGATTTGCATTTGACAAACGTGTATACTAAATGCCAATTTTGTTGTTGTTCTTGTTGTTGTTGTTGCGACTGTATGATAATGATTGCCTGACTGACATTGTAACAGAACATGTTAAGAGGCAAATGACCGGCAATTATGTAGCATTCTATTCGACTCCTTTTTCAAAAACATCAACATCTTTCACTCCCATTGTTTTGTGGCATCACATCTATATTTGGTCGGTTATGTTGTTGACATTGCATGATATGATGTGTTGTGGATATGAGCAGCATCAATTTTGTTGATGACTGTTGTATATGCAGATACTTAGTGAGTTGGTTCCTTACTTTATTTTTTTAAATACTATGTACCTTGTGCTTATACTCGGTTAAGTGTGTGTTTGAATATTTACTACAACAATAAATTTTTTTTTTTTTTGAGGTTTTAACATTGTTGTTTGCAAATGTTTCCAAAGCCTTAAATTTATGCAACATTGTGTTTTTTTTTTTGCGCCAATAATTGGTAGGGAAGGGATTAATAAACTTTTGTTGTGTTTTTTTTTTGTGCTGTAAATGTACTTGAATTTAATTAAAATCAATTAAAATGTTCAAATTGAGTTCGAATGAAGTGGTGAGAAAACTTTGTTGTTCATAAATAAAAATTTTATATTCAATTAATTGAATGGTAAAATTTGTTTCACTTAAATGCATTAAAATTTGCTTTTCAAATTGTAATAAAATTTTTAAAATTTTAAATTATATTTGTAATATTTAAAACTATAAAAGTTTCCAAATAAAGATCAGACCAAAATTGTCTCATATTATTGTTATAACTAGGCAATATTGGAACTTATCAAACATTATTTTAGTGGAAAATGTTTGAGTTGTCTGCTAGAAAAGTGTGTGTAGGCCTTTCAAAATGTATTGAACGTTACCATAAGTTGCTGAAATTAATTGAAAGCTTATTTTCGTTTAAGGCTCTTTTCTACAATCCGAGCGAGTTTATTTGTTGCAATTCTAATTGCTGTTGGAACATAATTTAAGGTACATTCAAAAATGTATTGAACGTTACTTTGAAAAAAAAAAAAATAATAATTATATAATGAAGATTGCAGCATTGAAGACTGGCAAAAAAAAAAATTCTATAAAATCTTAAAGATGTAGCTTTGCAATAGACAGTATTATCCCTCTCTACAAAAAGAAAATAAATGCAAATAATACCCAAAGAACCAACGAATTCCGACCAATTTCTATTCTTACCTTTCTGTCTAAAATATTAGAAAATCTGATGGGAAGACAAATGAATGAATATCTCGCCCGTAAAAATTTGTTATCGGAAATACAATCTGGTTTCATGAGGAGTAAAATTTGTTTAACTGCATTGATAGATGTTGCTTATTAGCGCGTTGACTATTAAGCAAGCAATGACCTGGGGCCGGGTTGAAACCCTGGCCAGAGCACGTCAATTAACATCATTAATTTCTATAATATACATTAGTGAGACATTGTATTAATTGTTGTCGTACTATTTAAGTGATGAAGGCATAGCACTGGTCACTAAAAAACTGTTCCGACAGCGATTGATGCTTTTCAAGCTAAAAACAGTTAAGACTTCTAAATTTTCAACATCTATCTTCTCTACCCTATCCCTCTCACTGAGTTCTGGCACAATGCACTGCATACGTAGGGTAGGGGTCATACCCTGTGTGCTGGTCCTAATTAAAAAAAATAATAATAATAATAATATGGTAGCTTACTTGATTCTCCTAGATCACAGTAAGGCGTTTGACACAGTGGATCATAAAATTCTGATCGCTAAGCTTCGTAAGCTTTTAAATTTTTTTTAGCTCAGCGTGTAACCTTTTTTCGTCCCCCTGCAGGGCCTAAACGGCAACGTTCAGAGGAGGAAAACGCAGCTGCAGCTAACCCCCCGAGGACCAAACGTCCTAAATATACCCCTGTCGGCAATGGCTCCTACAGTGAGGTGGCCAAAGGGCATCTCGTAAGGGCCATCATAAACAGGGGTGTAGGTGACGGGGCCATGTCACACGACAAGTGGGACATGGTAAACAAGAAACTGGTGGGGGTTTTCTGGAAAGTCTACCAAGACAATCCGGGACCCCCCCCCAGTGCAGTGACTTTGGTTGGTACCAAAATCACATTAAGTTGATGGCCTGTGCAGACGAGCGCTCAGCGACGCTGCTAAAGCAGGCCATTGATTGCATAGGTGAGGTATGGCAGGGTGCTCGGCTGGATGCGGTTCCTATGGAGGAGATTCCCAGACTTCCTAGAGCCTTTGCCATAATACCTGACGAACCATCGGCACCGGAGGAAATCCTTAAGATCCTTCGGTGCTGCAACCCTGACCTACCAACCAGCGACTGGAAGGTAGCAAAGGTGTCTGCGGCCGAAGGGTGCAAAAGGAAGGTGATTCTGATCCTAAATCAGGAGTCGCTGGCGCTAGTGCGGGAGAAGCAGAACAAGTTGTTCTATTGTTTTAGCACAATTTTGTTGCGCGTCTACCGGACTGACGCCAGACGGAATCGCGATCCGGGCCATGAAGGCGTACCGCCAAAAGGCGGTACGATAAGTGATGCAACTGCGACCTCATCCGACAGAGAAGACGCTCAATCAACCTCCTCGTTGGTTGGCGGCTTCTTTGAACGGTTGAACGTCGCGGATGGTGACGAAGACGACCTGCTGGCCTCTGATGAGGACCAGGAGGACGTCGACGTCACCTTAACAGAAAAAATGGAGGATGGTGAAGGTGACTCAAGTCAACCTGCACCACTCTAAAGCAGCATCTGCTGCAGTGCTCCTCCGGGTGGTAGAGAAAGAGGAGGAGCTAATCATGGTCCAGGAACCCTGGGTCCATAAAGGACGGGTTTGTGGACTAAACCTCAGGGGCTACAAGCTCTTGGTTGCCAATGGTACAGGTAATATCAGATCTTGCATATTGGCTAAAAACTCTTTACGCATCTTCATTTTATCTGATTACAGTGATGAAGATACTGTGACCGCAGCAATGGAGACCGAGTCCGGCATCATCTGGGTAGTCTCCAGCTATATGGCCCATGACCACGGTGAGCGTCCACCAAACAACTTGGTACGTGGTATAGTGGCTAAAGCTGATAGCACAAGGACGCCAATCATAATATGTGCTGATGCGAACTCGCACCACATCACATGGGGCAGTAATAACACCAACGCACGAGGTGAGTCTCTTTTCGATTTTATTATCAATAATAATCTTGAAATAGTAAATAGGGGTTCAGAACCGACTTTTATTGTCTCAAATCGAAGTGAGGTTTTAGATATTACACTGATTAGTGCACACCACAACAGTTTAATTAGCGACTGGAAGGTCTCGGACGACTGTTCCTTTTCTGACCATCGTTATATTGATTTCTCCATAGGGTTTTGCGTGGATAGACCAAATCCTCTGATAAACAGAAGGAAAACTAACTGGGAGTTGCAGAACAATCTCCTCCGTAACACTCTAAGCTCCGTCCCCGTTATAAACAACACGACGGATATCGATACGGCAATAGATCTCTTCAACAAATCTTTCTGCTATGCAACAAATATGTCTTGCAAAGCCACGACACGCAAAGGCAAAAGTAAACCACCATGGTGGTGCCCTGATATCGCACGAGGCTAAGCAAACAGGTGACTGGTTGCGATATAAGTCCTCGCTAAACAGGTTCAAAAACCTTGTTAGAAGCGCAAAAAGGAAGTCTTGGAGGAATTTCTGCAGTGGCGTAGAGAGCTCCTCCGAAACCAACCGATTGCGCAAGATATTACCTACCTCACCGGTGGTACCCAGCTACATACAAAAACCATGTGGTAGCTGGACTCTAAGCAGTCATGAAACGCTCAGCGTACTTCTTGACACTCACTTTCCCGGTAACGCCCCGGTTTCTACTACAGTTACCGCTACCGGTGATACAACTACTTCGCCTGAGCCAGTTATTGTACCGCTGGACAATGACAGAATCGATCCATTCAAATCTCCTGGACCAGACGGAATTATTCCGGCGGACCTACAGAGAAATATGGAACTAGTCGTGCCCTGGCTCTCTGAAATCTTTACAGAATGTCTGAAAAGGGCATACATTCCGGCTTGCTGGAACCTGTGTAGGGTCGTCTTCATCCCCAAGGGATGCAAGACGTCTCATACTAAACCTAAAGACTTTAGGCCTATCAGCCTGACGTCCTTTCTGCTCAAAACAATGGAAAGAGCTATAGATATACATCTTAGAATGTCCATACCAAAGGAACTTCTATCCCCCTCACAGCATGCCTACACAAAGGGCAAGTCTGTCGAAACTGCTCTCCACTCCCTGGTCAGTCACATAGAGAAATCTCTCGTACAGAAGGAATTCACTATGGTGGCTTTCCTGGACATAGAGGGCGCCTTCAATTTTGTCAAACCGGACTCAATTATCAACAGCATGATAGAGTTGGGGATTGACATCAATATCTGCAGGTTCGTACAAAATCTGCTAACTAGAAGGGTCATAAGTGCATCTTTTGGATCTGCCACTGAATACAGAGCAGTGAATCGGGGCACCCCACAAGGGGGTGTCTTGTCACCGCTCTTGTGAAATTTGACCATCAACTCTCTACTGCTAAGCCTAGAGCGGAAGCTGGTTAAAACCGTAGCTTACGCTGACGACGTGGCAATAGCTATCTCTGGCAAATACCTGAGCACAATATCTCAGTGTATGGAATCTGCTCTGACACTCCTCAGCAAATGGAGTGTCAGCTGTGGGCTTGGCGTCAATCCGGCGAAAACCGAATTGGTGCTATTCTCCAGGAGGCACAAAATCGGAGACTTTGCGCCCCCCAAACTAAACGGGACCACACTGAAAGTCTCGGACAACGCTAAGTACCTGGGCGTAATCCTAGATAGCAAACTATCTTGGAACCTAAACACCCAGTATAGAGCAAACAAGGCCCTCGTGGCTATTTACACCTGCAAAAGAGCAATTGGTCGCAGCTGGGGCATCGAACCCCGAGGGACCAACTGGATCTTTGAGACGGTAATTAAGCCCATAATTTTCTATGGGGTTATAGTCTGGTGGGAAGCGGTAGAAAAAGACTCCCACCGACGAACTATAGAGAAAATTTTTCGGCTAGCGGCGATCCTGATAACGGGAGCGCTCAGGTCTACTCCAACGAAGGCATTGTTCGCTATGCTGAACTGGCTTCCGGTGGATGTTCTGGCCAAACAGCTAGCTTTGACTGCGGCGATCAGACTGAACGCTACATGTTCATGGACGAGAACCGATCTTGGTCACTCCAGGATTCTCAGGCAGCACCAAGCGCTCCATGACTTCAACGACTACTGCCCACCAGAACCTTATTTCGGCGGGCTTTTTCAATCCATTGTTCCCAATAGGGAATATCACTCCCTACCCCCTGCCACCGAAGGGGCCATCAGAGTTTTCACTGATGGCTCCAAAAGAGGCGTAAACACTGGGGGAGGCTTCTATGTAGAAAATTTCAACGTCAAGGTTCCATTCAGACTTCGGGATGGCTGTAGCGTCCTGCAAGCCGAAGTCTCGGCCATTACAAGGGCGGCAAGATGGCTTAGGTATTATAGGGTATCGGAAGACATCCATATTTTTACCGACAGCAAAGCGGCCATTGCTGCTATCAATGGTGTATACACTACATCGACGGTGGTAAACGAATGCCGGAAGTCTCTAAACGAGATAGCGAGACATTCAAGAGTAACACTAGTCTGGATTCCAGGGCACTCAGAGTACACTGGAAACGATATTGCGGACGAAACTGCCAAAAAGGGAACATCATTGAGCAACTCGATGATATGTCACTTCGTTGGCATTCCTCTATCTCATTGCAAGCGATTGATCCAGCAGGAATCATACAATCTTGCTCAAGAAAGGTGGGAACAAGAGCACACCTGTCAAGTCGCCAGGTCCATTTGGCCCCGCTACAGCCTGCACAGAACTCGCGATCTGCTCAGGCTTGGTAAATGTCATACAAGACGACTAGTAACAGTGCTAACGGGGCACTGGTGTTTCGGGACTCATGCCAAAAGGATGGGCCTAAGTTACAATGACTACTGCAGAAGTTGTAACGATGAGGAGGAAGAAGAAACAGTTCTTCATCTTCTATGTCAATGCCCCGCGCTTAACAGCATTAGGGCGATTACCATAGGCTCCAACACTCTGCCAGACCTCGACAGTCTGGCGAACATGGGGCTAACCAACATATCCTCCTTCTTGCAACAATCAGGATGGTTTGATCCGGCGACAGGGCAACTACAGGCAATTGAATAACCAATTGACTGCGCCCTGTCTGCTGTAGGGTATCACAAAGGGACCGAATTAACGGACCCAAGTGCGTCACGTCTCAGATGTGGCGGCCCTCGAAACCTAACCTAACCTAACCTTTTTTCGTCGTATCTTACTAATTGATCTCAAGTAGTTCAATCAAAAAATAGCACCTCTAGAGCACTCAATGTTAAAAGAGGAATTCCCCAAATTTCAATTCTTGGGCCCCTGCTCTTCTGTATGAATATCAATGATTTGGATGACATTACAAGGAGCTGTAAAATTCATATGTATGCTGATGATGTACAGCTCTATAACAGTTGCAATATTAATGATGTGACCTCCTGTGTGAACAAAATCAATGATGGCTTGGCCAATATTGGAATATGGGCCAAATCAAATGGTTTATGTATTAACCCCTCTAAATCAAAATGTATTATTATTATTAAATCTGGGAGAAATTTCGATAGTCCTCAGATAAAAATAAATGGCGACAATATACCCTTTGTTACCTCAGCGTCAAATCTGGGAGTGGTTTTCAACAATAGACTTACTTGGTCTGATCATATAAATGCTATTGTTGGCAGAGTATACGGTATGTTACGTAGCCTGTGAGCAGTTAAAGACTCAACACCTCTCAACATACGTATGCTACTAGCCAAAACTTTTCTCATACCATCTCTTCTTTACGGATGTGAACTTCTTGCAAATTGTGATTGTGATGACAAAAGAAAACTGAATGTTGCTTACAACAATATAGCTCGCTACATTTTCAATAAAGGACGTTTTGATCATATTTCGTCATATGCCTACCAGATTTTTCAAATCGGATTCGAAAATCTCTTAAAACGCAAATGTCTTATGTTTCTGCATAAAATTATTATATCGAAACAGCTGACTTACATTTATACCAGAATTATGTTCGCTAGATCATGCCGTGGTAGAAATATTATTCAACTAAAATAACACAGCCTTATATCGAAGAGACAAATTATTTGGAATTCCTTGCCAAACAATATTCAAAAATTAGGCAACGCCAGCGTATTTAAAAGGGAGTTATTTAAATTCATTATGTAATTGCTATTTCTTAATTGATTTCTCACAATTTATGGTTTATATGCATATCTTTTTCTTATTACTGAATTATTTTTAAATTTTGTTTACTTATTACTTGTATTAACTTGTTTTATATATTTTATCTTTAATTAAACTACTTACATACATATTGATATTATTATACCCAGATGGCTTATCTTTATGTGTAATCACTAGCATTATCACTTATAAGACATATTGTCTTGTTATGCTAGGTCTAAATATTAATAATAAAATAATAATAAAAATAATAATAATACATCCTGGAACTTAGCCTACGGGACGTAAAATTATGTAGCAAATTTTAATTCATAATCACATTTAAAAAGTTTCTTTTAGTATAGAAGTTCGACACATATCCTTTTTTTCGTATGAAAGAAAATCTATGTAGAGGTGAGTTTACATGGTAATACAAAGTATTAACACTTTGTAGAATCAAAATATTATGAAATTCTATTTGTGTATAAGAAGAGAGAACAAAAAAAGTCTGTTGCAGGTATTTTTTATGTTTACATGGATAATATTAATAAAATCAAAAGTCTGCGCTACGAAATAACTGGTGGTTACAGTTCTACAATATTTACGAAAACAACATGAATTTGTTTTAGTTGTTTTTGTAATTATTGTATAGAAATGATGCCACCTTCAATATATACTCTTAAAGCTGCCAATGTATACTTAAAAAGACACCTCTGATCAACTGAGTATACGTAAGTTTCTAAAATGGTTTATTTTTATCCGTATTCTCTCTTACTCATAACAATTTGCGTTTACATGATAAGATGTTTTGCAATTTTTGACATACCGATATACATGTATTATCATGTAAAGAGGCCTTAAAAATACTTTTATTTTGTTTTAAATAAATGCAAAACAAAATTGAAGTAGAAATTAAATAAAATAAAATAAAATAAAATAAAATGCGCGAATACTGACCTTCTGACAGTAGGTAAGAGTATAACTTTCGATAATATGAAAAAGTTCAAGGGTTTTCTTTTTGATTTGAATGAGTTAATGCTACTGAAAAATTTACAGGATGCTAGATGCCTGCTTTGTAGGTGAAGTGACCAGAAGGGAACATCAGTCCCTGTAGTTGGGTTTCTAAATATCAGTATAATATCGGTTATGCCTTTTTCAACCATTGGAAATTTTAATGATGTTTAGGGAAAGTAAAATTCCATAAAGAAATCTAAGTTTTATGCACCAATGAAATATAATCATATGTAGCTTAAAATGTCCTTTTATTTGGCTACCAATATTACCAATATTCAAAATTTGTAATAGTTCTAAGGATTACAGTGAATTTGAGTAAAAAGCTTTCACAGTATTTTATGCAAAAATTTTGGAATATCAATAATATGACTTAAATTTACTAACGTCTTATGCTTATATAAACTCCAATTTGTGTCTGAAATTAACGCCTACAAATATTTTCAATTACTTTTATTGTACAAACGACAAAACCGATAAAAATAAATTTTGTTTTTATGTGAACAAACAACATTAGAATGGTAGACGTAGAAACATTAAAAAGGATGTTTGTAGTAAAAATGAAAAACTCCAACAGGCGTCTACGGAAATATCTCATAAAAATACACGCACACATGCAAAACACATTAACATATGAGATTATGTGATGCATTTGTATGTATGTATGGAAATGAATGCGTGCTTTCATATTCTATATGAGTCACATTATAAAATGTTAAATATGATTGTATGAAACGAAATGGAAAAATAACTTAACAAAAGGTGTTGATGTGTCAAAATAAGCCATCAACAAAACGGGCAATAAAATGTCTAAATAAACACGTTACTTTGGCATACAAACATACACATGTACACATCTCAATATAGAAACGCGTAATAAATGCAAAAATTGATCAAATGTCAAAAAATGAGCCATAAGTGTCACTACCAACTGCTGTGAGAGTCTGTGTGTGTGAATGTCAGGAAAAACGCAAAAAATAGATACTCAAATCATAAATATGCAAAACTATAAAATAAACAAACTTCCGTTTTTAGCACCACATCACACACAGGACAACGACGCACACATACACACTCTAATGCACACAAAATGGTTAAATTTTAATGAATGTGAAATAAAAATGAAATCAAATGTACCAGAACTACTAGAACATACATACACACACACACGTAAACGCAAATCTAGGGTGGCCATTATGAATAAACTCAATAAATTATTGAGTAAATGTCAGTTTTCAACGACAAATATGAATATGAATGTGTTTAAGTGTGCGTGTGTGTTGGCATTATTACTTTTATATTTTTGATGAGTTTGACATGCGTTCACATTTGATTTGATGATGATTTCCGAACATTAAATAAACAAACAAAAAAAAAATTATAAGTTAAATGTCACTTTTATACACAAAAATACAACAATACGATGATGCTCATTCTGATGATGATATTGACGATAACGTTGACTTTGATGATGAAAAACGGCTCTCAGTGGGATATCGTTTTTATATTTCAGGACTAAATAATAAAATATATATTTAATTTATTTCGCAAACGTTGTGCCAAAAAATTAATGAACCTTAGAGGCTGTTTGTAAAACCAAAAGAGCAACACCGTTTGCCACCTTTTTTTCATCATTTTATTTGCAAATATTGCAAAGAAATGCGCAAAAGAGTGAAATAAAAATGGAATCCTTTTAAGATTTCTTATAACATACAAACGTTAAACAATAAAATTTATATAGAAGCCACCAATAAAACCAACTAAATAAACCTTTATGCGCTGCCATCTCTACTCTCACACTTACTGGCAAACAAATTAAAGAAAAGCGTCGTCTTAGAAATTATTATCGCTTTTATTATACACAATCTAAATTATATTAACAGCAACAATAAGAAAATTTTGTGCATTTCATTTTGTGGTTGATGTGTCTTTGTAATAAAAGAAAAATATTTATAAGTGAAATAAAATAAAAGTACAAATTAAAAACGTTTGACGCTCTGACAAAATGCATTTGTCTTTAATGTTAATAAACGTGTCATATGAATATTTATTTTATGCCCAGACATCTTTCTCGTGTATAACGTTTTATTTTGATTGTTATATTTTAAGCATAAAATTTATTTCATACTTTTAATGGCTGTGTTAATTATGATGCATTATATTTATAATATATATTTTTTTTTTGATAAATATATTATTTATTGAATCTTCAATAATAGATTGAAACATCAATAAGTTTTTCAATTCTAAAATCTAAAAATATTAAATATAAGCTTAGCCAATGCTAAACAAAATTTTTAGTTACAACCGTTGATTTTTGTTGTTTTACATCTCTCGTGTAGGGCTGATAGAAAGAGTGTCCCTTCTCCTAAGCTGGGTGTGGCCTCTATACTCTAGAATATTGCGCGCAAGTGGGTTTGGGTGCAACTCAAGTTTTTTAATGTATTTTTTCGCGTGTTTCGAAAATACTGTCTTCACCAACGGAACGTCTAGATCTTAATGAATTCTATGGTTTCTGACATACCAGGGAGCTGCAGTTATTGTACGTAGAATTTTATATTGTCGCCTTTGATTTTTTTCTACATTCGATGCTGAGGCAGTGCCCCATACCTGGATTCCATAGAACCATATTGGTTTCAGGATCGCGTTGTATAGTAGAAGTTTACAGTCTAGGCTCAGTATAGAATTTCTTCCCATGAGCCAATTCATTTGGGCTGCTTTTAATTTCATTTGCATCAACTTTGCGTCTATATGCGATTTCCATGTTAAACGGCGATCAAGGTGAATGCCTAGATGTTTGACTACGGTGTGTTGCGGAAGTGACGTGTACACATTTCTGCTAATTAACTCTTATACGCCATTGTTTGAGCCATTTTTCCAGTTTGGATATATATTCTTGTAAGTTGCGGGAAGCTTCTACAGGATTTTCGTGAACGCTTAGAAAGGCTGTATCATCCGCAAATGTTGATGTATGAATGTTATTGCTTAACGGTAAGTCAGAGGCCTAAATTAAATAAACTAAGGGACCGAAGGTGCTGCCTTGGGGAACTCCGGCTTCGATCGACTGCGGAGGGATTAAAAATTGCCTTTCCTAACTACAAATTTTCGTTCCGTTAAATAGCTTTTTAAAAGATTGACGATGTTTGCGGGGAGATTTCGTGTTAATTTATGGATAAGACCTTAGTGCCATACTTTATCGAAAGCTTTAGAAACATCTATAAAGAGCGCAGAGCAATATTCCTTTTTTTCAAAAGTGTCTCTGATAACATTTACAAGTCTGTGAGTTTGTTCAATTGTGCTATGTTGTCTGCGAAAACAGAATTGATGATCTGGAATGCATCCACTTCTAGTCACTATAGGCATCAGCTTGCTCATATACAGCTTTTCAAATAGTTTTGAAATGTTGGGCAATAAGCTAATAGGCCGATAGGATTCAACCTTCGTATAATCCTTGCCGGGCTTTGGTATCATAATAATCATCGAAACCTTCCATTCTTTTGGATAGTATTGCAGCCGTAAAATACCATTAAAAATGAATAGTATTATTCTTTTTCCAATATATGGCAATTCATGAAGCATTTTGTTGCTTATATGGGGCTTTTCTGGTGTTAAGACTAGTAATAGTATTTTCAATCTCCGCCATGTTAAATCTCAGCGGTATTTCTGGTAAAGAGACGACTGGTGGCAGTTCAACAATATCAGCAGAAATATTCGGGGTAAACACTTTTTCTAGGTGCTTAAGAAATAGATCACCTTTTTCAGCATCATATATTGCACAGTCACCATTAGAGGCCCGTAATGGAGGTTTGCAAATCACTGGCCTTTTAAGTCCTCTGGCTGCACGCCACATCGAATAATCTGTTGATGGTGTTGCATCGAGTTCTTGCAGTTCTTGTAATATATGTCTTGAAATTTGCCATGACGATTTGAGGTTTAATGTTTAGAAACTTTTAAGAGTCAAACAGCTTGTGTGGCTTTTAAATTGACAATTGTCGTAGTATATCCTTTTTCTATTCTTCTCGGCAATATGCAGTATATTTAATTTGAAAGTTTTTGGAACTAAGAGTTTGTTATAATAATAGACTACATATATTTTAAATTCCTGTTCATTTTACAAATCTTTTGATTTCTAAAATGTTTAATTTAAAATTCAAAATCATTTTCCGATAACGAATTGGAAACTGCGTCTTACAGTTTTTTTGTCGAGTATAGTAGAAAATTTATTTAAAAAATATATTAATATTTCTTTATAGCATTAGTCGCTAAAGGATTATTAAAAACTAAAATTCAAAGTCCATATACTTAAGTCCTGATTACTATTTACTATTTCTAACAGGACAGCAACTCGTAAGCGTGTCTTAAGAACATAATATAAAATAAAAAATTTAAATACGATGTACAATTAGAACTTTTGCCATATATCCTTTTTTTGTTTTTTTTTATTTTCTTACAACTTGTATTAAAACCGTAGGAATGTATTGCAATAGAAAATATTTAATTATGTCGATTCAGTTAAAATTTTGCCGATATACTTTTGTGGAAACTAAAGAAAATCCACAAACATTTTTAAAGCAACAAAAATTTCTACTTTTTAAATAACAAATGATGTGTTTATGCCCAAAGATATTTTTTAACGAGTCTTTAAAAAGAAACCTTTGCCATAAACTTAAAGGACTAAATTATCCTTCTTGAGATAAATTTTTTTTTTTTATATCTACTTTTAGTTTATTTAAACGTACCTTCTCTTCAGTATTGCCATTCTTGCAATCCTTTTTCAAAAACATTTAAATCAATTAAATAACATCATGTAAAATTAAAAAAAAAAAAACAATAATTAAATAGAGTTGTGTAAGCTAATTAACTAATTTAAAAAAATTTTCTCCAGCAACCTTTTTTCGACTCTATTACCTCTCCTTACAATGAAAAATCATTTAAGTGAAAAAAAAAACTGCTAAGAATCACGTACACAACCATTCATCTCTTACCTAAAAAAAAATCCTTGTCCTTTTCCAATCGAGGAAAAAATTTTCGTACAAGCAAAAAAAATGAGAACAAAAATAAATCCAAGATTTACTCATGCATTCAAACAAAATCAAATTCTTATGCCAAAAGCAAGTCACAAGGGATGCCACTGTTGCACATTCGTGTAAACTAATTACGTGATTGGCCAAGGCACACACTACCCTCTCTAGAAAACAGCAACAAAAATCAAAATAAAAAAATTGGGTAAAATTAAACCAAAAAATTGCTAGAATTATGCTTAAGGGAGGAAAGATTTAAACCAAACAGCATTTAGTAAAAGAATAACAAATCAAATCAAAATCAGTCAACAACTAATGACAGGAAAATTACATTATATTATAAGGACAAAACAAAGACAAGAAAGAGAACAACAAAAAATTTTAAACAAATTTTGAAGCATTAAAATGTTTATAACGAATATAAATTTATATAGTTTTGCTGTGGTGTTTTTGCTAAACAACTTATGTCCTTTAATCATGATCCTTCTAATATGTTACTTGATTTTCACATCATTTATTATATTTATAGTCTTAACGATTTTGACTTTTAAAAGATGTTGATCCATTTTACTTATTACCCATCATGCTATAATAGCTTTAAGCTTTCTTGATTATAATGGTCACTTTAACTAATTTGAAAGGACTCTGGTAAAATCATTTAACAGCCATATAAAAATTCTAATTTATTTTCATAATGAAAAGTAGCAAAAAAAAAATAAAAACTCATCATCACTCTTCTATAATAATAAAAAGAAAATGATACAAAATTTATATGATTGATGATAATTTCATAACTCCCCATAACAGAAAAACGGAAATAGATCCTGGCAGTGGAGACACGAAACTTATAAGAAAAATGAGAGTACAAAAAAAATATATAAAGAAACACGCACGTTTTTCCTGTTATTTTATAGATTAAAAGCATAAAATCATGGCGCATAAGAACATTATTAATTATTGATATGTCATTAGAATCCTTGTCTGTCTGTCTGTTTCTGTGTCTTCCTGTTTGTCTTTTTACTTTTCTATCTCAAATACTGTATTGTTTCAATGGCAAGTACTCAAACAAATAAACAAGTTCAAGCATATAAATGTATTATGAAGCATATTAAAATACATTAAACGATTAATTTATTTAGATAAAATTTTATACTATAATTGGAAATTTTGTCCATAGAAATCAATAAAGTGCCAGTGATAGAAGGAACCAGAGTTCAACAAAAAGGATAATTGAATGAATTGAACTCGATGCGGGCTGTAAAGAGTCTTGAAAAAAATATATAATAAAAATTACTATTTTTAAGAAACATTTTCAGGTAAATAGATTCAGAAGATTATGCTAAAGCCGACTAGCTGACACCGCAGTAGACTCGAGCGCCTAGAATACATATATTAGGCCAGACTAGACTAGACTAGATTAAACCAGACAAGGCTACGATCTCTAGACAAGGCTAGTCTAGACTAGACTAGGTTAGAATAAGAAAGTCTAGAATAGGCTAGATTAAAAGACTATACTAGGCAAGACTAGAGTAGGCTAGGCTAAAGTAGATTAGGCGAATCTCTAGACTAGACTAGGAAAGTCAAGACTAGACTACGAAAATCTATACTAGACTACTAGACTACGAAAGTCTAGACTAGACTACGAAAGTCCGTACTAGACTACGAAAATCTAGACTAGACTACGAAAATCTATACTAGAATACGAAAGTCTATACTAGACTACGAAAGTCTAGACTAGACTACGAAAGTCTGTACTAGACTACGAAAGTCTAAACTACGAAAGTCTAAACTACGAAAGTCTAGACTACGAAAGTCTACACTAGACAACGAAAGTCTATACTAGACCACGTAAGTCTGTACTAGATTACGAAAGTCTAGACTAGACTACGAAAGTCTGTACTAGACTACGCTACTCTAGACTAGACTACGAAACTCTAGACTAGACTACGAAAGTCTATGCTAGACTACAAAAGTCTAGACTATACTACGAAACTCTACACTAGACAACGAAAGTTTATACAAGACTACGAAAGTCTGTACTAGACTACGAAAGTCTAGACTAGACTACGAAAGTCTAGACTAGACTACGATACTCTAGACTAGACTACGAAAGTCTATACTACCCTAGAAAAGTCTAGACTAGACTAGGAAAGTCTATACTAGACTACGAAAGCCTGTAATAGACTAGAAAATAGACTTTGCTAGGCAAGACTAGATTAGTCTAAACTAGACTAGAATTTAGTTCATTTGACTAGAGCAGAAAAGTCTAGACTACGAAAGTCTATACCAGACTAGGAAAGTCTCTAATATACTAAATTAGGCTAGACTAGAGTAGACTAGACTAGAGTAGGCTAGACCAAACTAGAATTTATTTGACTTGACTAGACTCGGCAAGACTAGACTAGACTATGCTATACTTTAGTAGAATAAATGAAATGATTATCCTTCGCTACAATAAACCAAATATAAGGAATGTAATTACAAGGATAACGAAAAGCAACACGCAAATATTTTAACAAATTCATTAATTTTGACATATTGAAAAACTTGCATGCTACAAATATTATCATCATCATCATCAACATCATACGAGTAAATATGGCCCACAAAGTTTTTATTAAGAGCATATTAATTATGGGCCATCACGATTGACTGACTGACTGATTAAGTGAATAGATGAGTAAATGAATATAAAGTTAGATTTGTTTTGTTGTTCTAATCAGGATATGAATTCAGGCATGTCATTTACAACAGGATGTAAAAGCAAACTCCCAACAATTTTTATTTGGGGTGAGTGTTGGTTAAGTTAAGTTTCTTATTTGCCACGAAAAATATGTAGTTGCAGAGAAACTCCCAAAAAAAAGATAAATAATGTTGCGATAGGTTTCAAGAAGAAAATACAAAATCTGATGTATTTAAACAGAAAGGAAAACATTTTTGACACAAGATTGATGAGGCTTTTGCGCGTATAAAATTGAAATAGAAATAATTTATAAAAGTTTTGAAAAACTCAAAGTGTATTCGAAATTTAATCCGAAATATTCACTGTGGGTATACAC
Source organism: Lypha dubia (assembly GCA_947311025.1). Taxonomy (NCBI): domain Eukaryota; kingdom Metazoa; phylum Arthropoda; class Insecta; order Diptera; family Tachinidae; genus Lypha; species Lypha dubia. Next base: position 30,023,255 of record OX371263.1, on the reverse strand, counting down.
ATTTTTACTACAAATGATCGCAGTGTCGCCAATTCCTTGCATATTTTTTTAATATGTACTTTACGAAATATTTTTCAATATAATTTAATGTCTCATATACGTCAATTAATTTTGAAAAAAAAAATCCTTCATTCCTACAGTATTATTCGGCCCCCAAAAACATTTTCTATAAATATTATATTTTACTTAAATTTTCTTGCCAACATTTTTGTAAATCTGTCACACTTGTTAAAATGTTTGGCATTAAACTAATTAGTGCAGAGAATTTCTACAATTAACAACTACTTACAACAACTCATTTAAGTTTAACTTATGTTTATTATCAACTGCCAAAAAATACTCTTTTCATTTTTATAAACTGTTTTCTGTCTGTTGGTAATAAAAGGACGAAAAAGACGAAAAAAAAAATCAATGAACAAACTTTTCTACTTTTAGCAAAACATTTAACCAAATAACCCGTCAATTATAGAACATCGTGTAATAAAAACAGCAACGAAAATAATATAAAAAAAATAATAAATTTTTCCACAATGTTGGAGTGTGTAAAAGCTCTCTGACAATGTTAAGAAGTACTTTAACACTTAAAGTGAATTGAACTTTTGCTTCTAGAAACATCAAAATGCATTTTTCTTGTTCATTATATTTTCTTACTTTTTTATGAATTTCGGGGAAATAAGAAAAACTTTTGAATCGCAAACATAAAGTCACGTTAATATTTCAACAATGTATTTTTTTTAGTTTCAAAGAAACATTTTTTCTTCCTTTTTTCAGCTACAGGTAAAAAGATTGCAAACATTTTGTTTAATAAGAAAAATGTAGAAAAATTTGTGTTGTAAAAATGAAAAATTATAAAAATCCTCTTTAAATTAAGATATTGTGTAACGTTAAATTTAAGAAAGAAAAAAAGGAAATACTAATTAGCCTTAAAAATATTCTATATGTAGGGGCTTAACAAAGTTCTACCTCATCTGTTTCGGAATTAACTTCATTTTATTTTTCTTATTTTTTTAACTGTAAACGTTAATTAGTTTTGTTTTTCACTATAAAAAAAATTGTTCGTTTGATTTTATCGCAAAACTTTCAAGTCATAGAAAAAGTTTCTCTTTCGCGTTATTTGCCAACAACAGAAAACGCAATCAATGTGAATTGATTTCGTTCCAGCCACCTCTGCTACAGACACAGCCAAAGGAATACTTTTTAGATTTTATTTTTTGCAAATTGCATGCAATTTAACGGCCAAAGTTTAATTAAATATACGCGCATTATTAACGCTTCGTCAATGAGTATCGAAGGAGCAGTTGCAGTGTCTTGCAGCAACTTTTGTCTGTTTTTGTTTTTGGCAGCCAGATAATTGTTGCTTCTTTCTTCGTTTCAAGGGAAATTAAGTTAAAAATGTAAATTGTTTTGTTAGCACCTACTTTGCTTTTTTTTTATCAGCAAATAAGATGTTTATCCTTTAAATGGATAAAAATCTTGACATTAACAAAATATAATTGAAAATTTAGCTAAAAGCAACATCATAAAGACAATGGTTATGTTTCAGGAAATTTAATATGAAAAATAGAGATTTTGATGTAAAATACAAAAAGTTCAAATTACAACTAAAGCATATAAAACTTTTTGGAAAAATATTTTACTTTGGCACGAAACTTTTAATTTTCGCGATTTCTTAAAAAAGACAGTTTACAAAATAAATTTTAGCTTACTGGACGTAGATTTTTATTGTTGTTAAGAGCCAAGTTTAATTGTTTGGAAATCCTTAAGTTTTCACAATGTGCCCATATGTCCTTTTTTAAGTTTGTATTATATTGTGTTTTTAAGAATTAATTAGTTATTTGAATTGATTCAGAAATAGAAAAATATGTACAGAAAATATTATTTTGGATCCATGCATATTTTCTAGCAAAATCTTTTGTAGAATTTTTTTATTTTCCGTTTTTTTTTTTTTTTTTTTTTTTTTGGCTAAAAGGTCGTAGTTTATTGTTTTGGATATTATGTTTTCAAAATTGTTGTAAAATTTTATTTCTTTAAGGATGTACGCATATGTCCTTTTTTCATAGATATTGCAAATTTAGTTTTGCGAAATATTTCTTTTGCATTCTTTTTTATTACTTAACAGTATCTACATTTGGTTGATTTAATTATTATTTCATACAAATTCCTAAATCTTATCTCCCTGTAGAATATCCTCACATATCCTTTTTTATGCATTAACGGAAACATAAAGCTTATTGTTCAATTTAACACGAGTCAGTAGGAAAAAAAATCTCATAAATTTGTTAATATTAATCGTAATTTTTTATTACATTCTTTAAGAAAGAGAAACAAATCAAATTATGGCGAAAGGAAATCACAAACAGTAAAGTAATGAAAGGAAATCGACAGCAAAAAAAAAAAAAGGAATTGACATCAAATAAAAAATAAAGTAAACTTAACAATATCGAGGAAAGTAAGACAAAAATACAAAACTACTAAAAAACTAAAGGGGCGTTGAAATGTTATGACAAAATGTTACATTGATAGACAGCAACTTTTTTATGCTGCTGCAGCTGACAATATTTTTTGGAGGAGATGGATAGAAATGTTTAAGTATAAAACTGTTTTTAAATATTTATACGAGTATATAGTTTACTCGACTATGAATACAAAACTAAGATTTATTTGAGTCAAACAGAAAATTTTATGGGTTTTTTGTTTCTTTTCTTAAGATTATTTTTTTAAAAATATTAATAACTTGCCATCCAGAAAAGTGGTTACATTGTAAAATCATTTTATGAATGCATATTTATCCTGATGGGTTGGTAAGTAGTGGTTGGCTTAAGCAGCAGAAAATCATAAAACTGAAAAAAAACTAATAAAATCTTTCATTCAGATAAAAGTGACAGCACATGCAAAACTTTGCACACATACACAGTCACCACACAGACCCAAATATCAATGAACTGTTTGTTATCCTTGGGAAAGTAAAGGAATGGAAAGGTGTGTCTTGGGCAATAAGAAAATAGTTTCATTGTTTTTGTTTTTTAATTTTTTTAATGTGTTATTACAGTTATTGCTTTGTTTTGAGTTGTTGCAATAAAAACCCATAAAAAAAGAGAGGAAACAAACTTTTCCATTTTTTATTATTTTTTTTTTTTTCGTTTAGTTTTATTACATTAATTTTTCTCATTGCACTCTAACGCCCTGCTTTCTTACAACTGCCAATATGCAGTAACATTTTCGTTTCTGGTTTGTTTTTTTTTATATTTTAACCATAAAAAATTGCAATCATCAGTGTTGTGACATTTTGTTATTATCCTTTAGTTTTTATTCGTTGTGTTTTAAAAGACAAAAAGAAAAAACAAGTCTTTATAATGTGCAGTTATTTTGTATTCGTGTGAAATTATGATAAATAACGTTTTTGCTATCAGCGAACAGGATTGTGTGCATCATTCCGAAAGCCATGTGTTTTATGTCTTAAAGTGTGGGAATCGTATAGAAAAGCTGCAGTTACGCAAAACTTAAAAAGAAGAACAAAAAATATAAAAGCTCGTAAATTGTTCTACTGCGGCATAACTATAAAGTGACAATAAAATTATAAGTGCTCAGGATTTGGTAGTAGTTTTTTATTTTAATTAAATTACGTTTTTTAATTTTAAACATCCCACATAGTCTGAAAGGCATTTCTCTCTAAAGGTTTTGTTTCAAAACTTAACTTAACTTAACACAATTTCAAATTTAAACATCGGCTACAAGTGAGCCGAGTTTTGAAACTTTTTATTGAAAATAAATTTCTTTCAAGGATACACTTTTTGGTTGTTCTTGCTCGCTTTTTTTCTTCAGTAGCCGCTGAAGTGACTGGGAAATTTCTGAATTCATTCTTAGATATTTTATTTTTACCTTTGAATCCTTTTACCATTGTAGCCTTATCTATCGCTGAACTGATTCAGATTGTCTGAGAAAAACTTCAACTATGAATGCAGGAAACAAATTTTTATGATGATGATGTCGATTTCATTTTAAACATTCTTGAAGAACACCCAAACACTCTTACATGAATCATTAACTAAAAATCTTTATTCAAATACCATATAATTATGATTCAATGTGAAAAATATTCTGATTAGACCAGCTCAATTAAAAAAAAAATAATCGATTGATTGAAAAGTTTGTTTTATACTTGACCACTCCAATACTGTTTGTTTTTTGCATCACGCCTATGACCGATATCCGTAACAAAATTTATTACGTTGGCCCCACACATATTTTTAAATTCAATTGCACACAATTCTTATCAAATTCCAAAACTTTTTCCTATGAATAAATACAGTGTAATACTGATAAAAAGTGATAAGCAAAAAGTTAAATATAAATATAATATCGTAGACAAAAAAAAAAAAAAAAAAAGAATATTACCTTAATAAATTTGTAATGAATTAGTCAAAAATTGACTTTATTTTTAAAAAGATTTATAAATAGTAAAATTCGCTAATAAAATAATGGCAAATTGCACAAGGATTTCTCAAGGTTAATAAAAAAAAAGTTCTAAGTTTCTTTCTTTTTCATAAAGATCTAGACGTTCCGTTGGTGAAGACAGTATTTTCAAAACACGTGAAAAAATATATAAAAAAACTTGAGTTGCACCCAAATCCACTCGCGCGCAATATTCTTCATTATAGAGGCCACACCCGGCTGAAAAGAAGGGATACTCTTTTTCTCAGCCGTTCACGAGAGATGTAAAACAACAAAAATTAACCGTTGAAATTAAAAATTTTGTTTAGCACTGGCTAAACCTATATATAATATTTTTTAGATTTAAGATTTGAAAAACTTATTGATAATTTAATTAATAATTAAAGATTCAATAAATAATAAAATTATCAAAAAAAAAAAAAAAAAAAAGTTTCTTCTTTTTAAAACCTTTGATAAACTTAGAATTGGTAGTTGAATACCTAAGTTAAGTTATTGGCTTTAAAGAGTATGAAACTACGAAGACCGGCTTTTTTGAGTTGTCAATGTTACAACTCAACTCAACTATTTCATTACATTATGGGTTACAACTAATTTTCGTTGTCTTCTTTAAGTTCTCGTCTACCTTAATATGACAACTTGAATCAACTAATAGATACATACATGCATATGTATGTATCTATATTCAAAGTGTGTTGATAATATTTTTGAAAAATTTATAAAAATTAATTTATAAAAATAGATATATCTGTCGACATGTATTTTTCGGAAGATTCAGAGAAGACAAATGTGGATCTTATGCGTACCGACGCAGCATTAGAAGTCGAAGTAACTTATTGTAATTACCAACTGCCAAGTGCGTAAATGCATTAAAGAAAGCAAAATAAGCTACTCATATATTTTTATTAATTAGTAATTTTAGATTATTTGCTGAATGAACTAGATGATGTTATAAATATTATTGAACAACACATCTGTTCATAATGGATCAAAGGAGCTTTGACTACTTAATTAGCCGGTCAATTTTATAAAATTTATACAAAGTTACATTGTTTGTTCCATTTTTATCACTCGCAGGCAGAAACACAACTGATAAAAAGTAGTTGTCGCAGTTTGACAGCTTATACAACTAAACTCAGAATAGTTGTAAATCATAATACTCGTAACGAAGACAACTTATTGAACAGCCGATTGGAAGTTGAGTTGGATTGTAATCCATAATAAGAATTTGACAACTACAACTCAACTATCAATTAAGTTTTGAATCATAATAGGGGCATTAGTTTCCAACAGCTCTTAGAAAAGTAGTGTCCCTTTCTAGTATTTTTTTTTTGTTATACCGTGTAATGGACAATTTTCTGCCATGATAATTGGGAAATTCGTTTTCTTTGAAATCATTAAACTTAAAGCTCGGCATATTTTTTTTTCTTTAACGACTTAATAATTTTATTTAAACCTTTTGCATGTTGTTTAATTTTATTGTTATAATTCTCATTTAATTCTTGAGAGATGTTGTATAAATCTATAGTTATTTCAATCTATAAAACATGAGTGAAAGCAGAAAAATGCATGACTAAAGTAGTCAAATTTTTGAGTGAATTTTAATAGTTTTAAATATCTTAAATAAAAATGTGTAAATTAAAATTCTTAATGAATTGCCACTCCCCTTTTTTGGAAATTTATCAGCAGAAAATTCCTTAAGCATTCTGTAAGACAGTTTTGGAAAGTTTTCAGAATGCCTTCCACAAAGATATTCGCTTTTTTTTGTGTCATCTGTTCGGAAACGAATTCGGCAGATTGTGAATGGGTATTATGAGCGAGATTAGATCGTGGACAGTCATTGACCAATCTTACATTTATTTATCCCACACATCTGTCGAAAGAATACGCTATTGTGATTTATTCTCAATAGTACATTTCTATTTTTTCTTTTTTTCATTTTTTTTAAGTATAAAAAATAAATTCACAACTTAAATTTAAATCACAACAATTCTTTGCATCGAATCCACCCACCTCCACATTGATTGTTTGGCACGCTTCACTCAAGTCCACAAAGTACATTTCTATCAGCTTTTACTAGAATTAACTAAAATTTGGTTGCAAATTAAATTTACAATAAAAGGAGGACAAAATAAGGATGACTAGGCTAAAAATCTATTAAATTAAACTAAAGCTCTGTACGGACGTTTGTCAGATCTAATTTAATGATTTCTGCTCTCTCGGAGAATCTGACAATTATTGTTAAACAATTATCTATTATTGACTGACAACGTTTCTAGATGAATTTATTTTCTAACATTTTTTCTGATAATAAATTGTAAGCCTTTCTGACAATTTTCTTACAACTACATAAACTGACAATAAACAATTTGCTGGTAATTTTCTTATTGTCAGTGAATTTGCCAGCAAATTGTAAGATCTGACATTATTGTTAGATCTGACAACTGCCTGTACAGAGATTAATAAAAAAAAATTATCTGATTTTATACATAAATAAAGTCACATCAATTCTAAATTAAAATAATCAATTATTACACTGTATAAAAATTTAAAACTAGCTTCAATTAATGCCGTAATTGAATCAATTAGTCATGTAATCAAAAACAATTTTTTTTTTAAATTAATTTTACAATTTTTTAGTAATTTAAAATTTAAATTCAGGTGACTGAAAGAAAAATTTTCGTCTGAACCAACGATCTAATATGAATCTGCAGTTTTCGTAATTGAAATCGTATTTCACTACTTTCTGTTTATGTGCGATTTTCTTTTATAGTCATTCCTTGGTACCCGCTGGCTTAAGATCTGTACAAAATTTATAAAAATAATTTAAAATTGTTTTTTTGCAGAATACTTGAATCTAATCCCTTTTCGATACCGTCAAAATTGACATTTTATTTCTTAAGAAATTGACGTTCAACGATTATGAGCTTAAATCTGTAAATCGTATTTTTGCAAAAAGCTTTTCTACTCATCACATGAATCCTTCAATAAATGGAAAACATCGACAAGTGGATTAGCTATTTATGAAGGAATAGGTATATTACGTAAAATATAATTATCCTTTTGACAAACCTCATTTGCCACCCTCATACAAAGTTATATATATAAGAAGACCGAATGAATTGCATATTTAGCGTATTTTGATTTTTAAGTTAATAATGCAGATTTAATTCTCATATCGGTTGTCATAATTTGTAAAACTTTAATTAAAATAATTTTATACTCAACTTTTCATAAAAGTTTCTTTTGCCATTAAGTTATTAACGAATTCAAAAAAAAAAATATATATATAAAGTGGTTTTTCTTCAAAACTTTTTTTTTTTTTTTGATTTATAACACTTTTGCAGCAAAGGCTCTATATGTATGATTTCTTCACCAAACACAATAAAATTATTTTACAAATGTTTTATGCCCAAGAAAGATAAGGTCCTTACACATACCTTTTGGTTGTTCACAAGAGAAAGAAAAGAAAACTATTACACATCTTCTTTATTTTTTAATTCAATTTTATTTTTTATATAAAATGCATAAATAACAAAAATTGATACAATTTCTGCAATCTTAAAACTAAACTAATGCTTAAAAACTATACATATAAGTATGAGAAAATTATATTTTTCTTTATAAATTTAGTGGCATTGTTTTTACAAAGAAATAAACTTAAAATTTATTTAAATATCAATTAAATTACTTTGACAAAATCATTTTTAAAGAAAAATTGAAAACAAAACCATTTATCACAATTGCTTTGATGAGATTTTTTAAAAATAAATAATTTATTTCTGTTTGAAGAAAATAGATTTGTTAATGAAAAATTAAGAAAAATTCAAAAGTAAATAATTTTTATCAGTTCAGAATTTTGTCGAAAATTAAAAACCAAAAAAAAAAAAAAAATAAATAAAAAATTATTAGAAAAAGCTTAATGAATTGCTAAGTAGACATAATGGTAGAATTATTTTTTAAAAGCCGTCGGCTATTTTGCTGTAGTTGTTGTATGTATGTTTGTTATTATTATGAAATTGTTGTTGTATTAAGTAATTTGTACTATGACATGTTGGTTGGTTGGTTGGGACTTTTTACTGGTTGTGGTTACTTTGCGCCGGTTTTTAAGTTGTCCAAAATTATTTTTTTGCTGTTTGCAATTTCTTACAGTTTTTCGAGCGTTGCAGCAGCGAAGGAGCAGCATCTAAATATTGCTTTAAAGTGTCATAAACCACCGAGACCACATAGCGCCAATGTGCTTCACGCATTGCTAAAATTTGCTGTTCCTGCTGGCGGGCCTTACGCAATAAATTTGCCTGATCGGGTATATAGAAAGCAACAGCCATTTTTTGTTGTTGTAGTTATTTCTTTTTTTTATTTTTTAACTTAAACTTGTTTTTAATTACACAATATTAGTTAATTGTCTTTTTGGGTTGGTTGTTCTTAATGTTTTATAAGTCTTTACAAATTTATTTCTTAATGATGACTCAATTTAAATTTCTTTTTTTTTTAAACACGTTCTTTGTTTTAATTGTTGTTAGAGTTTTAAAAAGAATTTCTTTTTGTCTTTAGGAACACAACTTGATTGTTTGCTTGTCTTGTCAAAACTGATTTAAATTTAAAAACCAGAACAGCTTTTATACTTCAGACTCTCTGTTGTTATCATTTTTACCTACACGTGCTATAAAATGCAGTAGCGCAAAATGAGTGTTGTAATTCATTCTCTCTCTCACGTTATTAAAAATAGATTATATCACTCAGAGTATTTTATATATGGAAAAAGTCGTACATACATATATTCGAATATTAACTGTATACTTGTAATACTGTTGCGTGTTCTTCTTGTTTGTGCATGACTTGGCAGGGGGTTTGTTTTTATTATTTTGTTGACATCGCTCTTTCGCATCTTTTTTTTTCGGTAAAATGTTGTTTCTTATCGAAAGCATAGCAAAATTGTGGCCTCTCCGTTGTACATTTTAGCTCCCAAAAGGGTGCAAAAGATACAGGTCGTTTGGAGAGTATTTTAATTCAAGTAAAATTTCCCTCAAATAAATGAGAGTTTTTAAGTGTATTTGTAAGAATATTTAGGATATGATTTTTTAGGCTATTACACCTTGTTGCTATGTTGTAATATTGTACAGTTAGATAATTGAATACTTACAGCAAGGGAAGAATTGTTGAAATTGTGTAGTCTGCTCTGTGTAGCAGTTAAGAACGGGAGTACAGTGTTTTCTTTTTTTTTGTTTTGTAAATATTTTTTCAAGTAGCTGGAAAAAAAAGTCTAGGTATTTAATAAAATATTGTTTCCTTGAAACTTTTTGGCGCCAAAATTGTTTACCACACAATTTTGTCTGCTTTTTAAGCCTAAGGGTGGTTTTGCTTATTCTTGGCAACATATTTTTTCCCTGTCTTACTCCCTGAGTCCTTTGTAATTTATTTTTATTTGATTCATTTGGTTTTTTATTCTTATTTATTTATTTTGCCTTTCTAATACTTCTTCTACCAGCATTAAGGCGGAGTTTCGCATTATTGTTACAAGTGATTGTGATCAGCTTGCTCTTTTTATCGTACGTTACTTCCTCTTTTTCTGCCTTAAACTTCTTAAAAATCAGGGAGGAGTTAAAAGTTTTATTTCCCCAAAAAAAATGTGTTATGTTTCCTTCCACTGTGTACTTCTTTTGGTTGTGCTGCAAGTATCTTATAATTTTATCAGGCATTAAAACATAAAGTAAAAAATAAAACATAAATTCTATTGTATTCATATTCTGTAGCCATGTTGCCGCTAAAAACTCTGTGTTTAGTTGAGTGTAAAGTGGTTCTTTACCTGCTGCTACTATAGTATAGACATACATATGTATGTGCATTTGTCTGTACATACATACTTACTTATGACGATGATTCATCATTACTGGGGTGGAGTTTCATTTCGAAAGATATTTCTTTTTGGAGTAAATTTTGTTTGTCTTTTTGTGGAGTTTTATATTTTCTATCCGCCTTGTGATTTGTAAAAAAATTATCCAAGATGGCTGTTTAATGAAACTCAAGTACCATTAGAAGTTGTATGTACAGAATAGAGTGTTCTTTATTTTATTATAAGGGCGTTTAAATAAAAAAAAAAAAATAAGTGAATATTGTGTTGGCAGTTTACTTCAAAACCACAACTGACTTAAAATAATATTAATCAATTAATAATTTATTTATTGCCATTATTTAAGAATATTTTCAAATTAATTAAAATAAATTGAAGAAAAAAGGCTTAAAACAGATGCATAGAACGTTGAAAGTGTTACCAATCTGTAACTGAATCCTTACTTATATCCTTGCCACGATTCCAAAACAAAACTTTTCGCAGTTCGGAAAAATGTCCCATACTTTCATTCTGATCAGCTCATAATAAAAGTAAAGAGACGGACTGACTTACAGAAAAACACTCATATGTATGTATGTATGTACTAGGGATGCAACCGATACCGATACCGATATATCGGCGATACTTCTGGTTTTCCGATATATCGATATCGGCGATATTTTACTGTCGATACGCCGATACTTCTTATAATTTTCTTTAGAGTTTTTTGAACAAAATATTCAATTTTCCACTCTTTTTTTTGCATGACAACTATGAGAAATAACATATTAAAAGCAGAAGATAAAATCAAAACAGAATACATAATGAAATTGTTTTTTCTATTTTGCTTTGCACCATAGTAATGAAATGTTCTCTCAATGCTAAATCTTGTATATGTTTGTATGTTTTAAGATTTTTTTCAAGGCGCATTAATACAAGTGGTGGTAATTCTACACCAATTACAACTTAAAATAACAACTGACATCTCAGCCCCTATGTCAACATGTACAAATTTTGACATACGAACCTCTAATTTGCGCCAAAAAAGAATAAAAACTGCGCTTATTACATCACCACTTTTAATACGTCTTGATTTTCTTTTATTCATTTATGCATGCGATGTAAAAGTTGGTACAACCTATTATTTATCTACAATTCTTTACCCTCGATACAAAGCTCGAATATTTCAAAGACAATCGACTTTCTTCTATCGAAAAGACGTCTTATTGAGCTGCTTAACATGACTCTACATTCCGAAAGTGTTGAAGACACAGTCCTCCCTACATCTCGCAAAAGTTCTGATAAGTCTACGAGAAGTACTCGCCTTTGGAGCGTATGTGAAAAAATTATAAGAGAATCCGAGGAGGATGAGCCTCTCTCTATCTGAGCCTCTAAGCTGTGGTTCTGCTAACGAAGAAGTCGAGAGATACCTTAGATCTCCTAATATTCCTAGAGACGCATACCCTCTTGTTTACTGGCGCAATGACATATCCTACCCAAACTTAAAGAAAATGGCGCAGAAATACTTAAGTTTTCAAATGAGTTCTGTCGCATCTGAGAGACTATTTTCCACTGCAGGTCTACTTCAAACGGATTTGAGAAATCGTCTATCCCCGCAAAATTTGAGAACAGTTTGTTTTTTAAACAAAAATCTTATTAATATCAATTTTAAATATTAATCTTTTGCAATGTTGTTTTTATAATTTTAATTTAATTTTAACATGATCTCAAATTCAATTCTTTCTTTTTTAAGTCTTATTAATATCAATTTTAAATCTTGAGCCAATCTAAACTGAATGCCATCGTTTATTTTGTAAAATCATAAATATTGCAGACGTTTTGTAGTTTGAAAATTTGAATTTTAGAAACTGAAATATATTGAAAATTTTGATGATTTGAATGGCTCATTAATAATAAACACTGTTATTTTGTATAATAGAAGAATTACTCTACTTGAGTTTTGTTAATTTTTACTTGAGCTCAATTTCAATATGCGTATCGGTATCGGCGATATTTATTTTTGAGTATCGGTATCGGATCGGCGAAATGGCGTAGCGTTACATCCCTAGTATGTACCAAATTGGAAAAATTCGTCTCCCAGTTTATTCCTAATTTCCTTAACTAAAATATTTAACAGGTCACCTAATAGATAAAAAAGGCAGCATTTTGACGTAAGAAGCAAAAAAGATATACAGTAAAACCTCCCTAGTCCGGACAGATATAGTTTTAGTCCAGATTAGTGGATCGTCCGGACTAGAGTTAAAATAAATAAACGCATATAATTTTTTTTATTACCGAACAGAAATATAATTACACATAAGAATTCTTTTGCATTTAATTAATTTACAGAAAGCATAAACTAAAATAATAACAGTGATCAAAAATATTAATTTTGAAAAATAAGAATTTATTCGTTTCAAAAAATTTGTCTGTGAATTTTAAAATTACTCAATTGTTGTTTTGATTAATTTATAAATGTTATTTTTGTCTTTTTTAAATACTTTCAAAAATATAATTTAAGACAATTTTATAGATTCCATGAACTGTCCAAAAAAATTTAAATGGCCGAATTACTGGATAGTCCGAATTAGCGAGTGTCCGGATTAGAGAGGTTGTACTGTACATATTATGTGGGCTAAATATATTAAATCGCTTATAAATTTATATTATTTTACCGTTTAGTTGATCTTGCCATCACTTTATGTCATATAATCGAGATATTTCCAATCACACCCTCATTTATCCAGCACTTTTTTCCGGTCCAGCAGATTTAGAACATTTTCCTCAGTAGTGCAGAAGAAAGTGTTTAGAATAAAAAGAGTCCAGGGGATGGCTTATCTCCCCTTACTTCATCCGTAAAAAATTGGCAGAAATTTTAGAAAAATTTTAACGGAAATAGTAATTGAGGTGTCTATACATGCACAATTCGTATTGATGAATTCCTAGTTAGTGTCTGGTTAATCCTCTTCCGTTTCTTCTTTCACTTACATTCTTATTTATGCATTTGTCTACTTGCTTCTTTTTTAGAAATTCGATGCAATTTAAAAATATATATTCAAACTAAAGCGGTCTATATCAAAGGAATTTAATATCTGTTGGAATTTCAGTCAATATTGAACATCCCTATTTGGTCCATTTATGAATTTTCTCTTATCATCATTTATTTTGGCCAACAGTTTTAAAATAATAAACACTCCAAGTTCTCCAAGTTAAATGGGCTGATAGTGGCTCGAAATTCGCTAAAGTTTGTATGTATTTCCCTTAAAATAACAATCATAAAAATTTGCATACATCAATCCTTCAGCTGTATTAATTGAAGCTAAACGCCATTTAGCGGTGTAAAGATGATTTACGACACTATTTTTCAAAAGATTTTACGGAAGGGCCAGGAAGCTATAAAATCTAACATGGGAATATTTTTATTGTTCGCAAGATCTAAACTGATGAATAAGTGGCTCTAGCCTAAATCGAAGTTGTTATGTTCTACCGTGTACAACGAAATTAATTTGGGTGGTGTTGGCTGAAGTGGTTAGCGCGTTGACTACTAAGCAAACAATGACGTGGGGCCTGGGTTCAAACCCAGGCCAGAGCAAGTCAATCAACATCATTAATTTCTGTAATGTACATTAGTGAGACATTGTATTAATTGTTGTCGGACTATTTAAGTGATGAAGGCATAGCACTGGTCACTAAAAACTGTTCCGACAGCGATTGATGATGTTCTAAGCTAATATACACAACATCGCCCTCCTTCGTCGGTTAGCAGAAACATCGGCGAAGTGAAACAATTAATAAAATGTCTGCCAATACAGCTTAACAAAGTTAATGCGTCTACCTAACACCGGAGACGCCTCAACACTGCTATAAAAAATAACATAACGCGCAAAGCAGAGTTGTAAAAGAGTTAAGCCTTCTACATTTCAACATCTATCTTCTCTACTCTATCCCTCTCTCTGAGTTCCGGCACAATGCACTGCATACGTAGGGGTCATCCCCTGAGTGCTGGTCCTAATTAAAAAAAAAAAAAAAAAAAAAACCGTGTACAACGAAATTAATTAACATCAATTTTCACAGTTTTCTTGAAACATTAGGCGCGTGCAGCAGAAAAACCATATGTGACTTGCTCCACGAAAAGGGACCTCTGCGCCGAAAAGAAGTTATTGAGAAAAACGCGTTTAAAAAAAGCGCTTCGTTTTGAGCTACGTATCTGCACCGATGATTTTCATTAATTATGTTCATCTTTACAGGTGATTTGTAAAAAAACTAAAAGACATAGAATCACTCAAAAAGTAAAAAAAAAATTTCGGCGCAGAGGTCGCTTTTCGTGGAGCAGGTCACATATACTAATAGTATAACTGTAGCAGCTTCTTATTTAATTAATTTTTCTGAACGAAAGTGAGCTCACTTTTTTTCCACAAATATTAAGAAAAAATATAATAAATATAATAAAATTTTATTTAATAAAAATATTTCATAATACAAAATATGACATTAATTCGAGCAAATACTCAAGATCAGTAGATCTTTACCATTTATGTTTGAAAAATAAGTTTTGGAACTTTTCAAATGTAAATGGTGCAGACCAACTGATGAGTTGGTATTTAGAAACCAACGAAATGCATATAGATTTGCTAACCCACAACAAATAAATAAAATTTTTTAAATATATTTCATAATTTTTATTTGTGAATTAAAATGAATAAAAATTTAAAACCATAATGTGAAATGTTATTGAAAAGTCATACTGAACTGAAATATCGTAATTTGATGAAATTATTTTCGCTCATCGCTCCGTAATCAAAGTGTTCAGCTGATTGCTGAGCAACACTTATGTAGCTCTTGATGTTCTTGGCATGAAAATACATTGTGATGTTCAATGGAATGATCACATTTTTCATGTCTTAAAAGAAGCATTCAAGTGCCTCGGCTTTTTAAGACGTTGTAGGACATACTTCATTCCATTTGATCTCCTTAATATTTATACCACCTTTATCCGACCAAAAATGCAATACAACTCTCATGTATGGGCCGGTGCTTCAAAATCTATTTTGAAGTTACTCGACCGCGTACAGGATAGGGGCGAAGTAGCTTATCGGTGACAGTAGGGTAGCCAACTCTATTGACTCACTGTAGCATCGACGCAATGTTGCGAGTGTTTCGTTGTTCTATCGCTACTACAACGGAATGTGCTCTAATGAAAGCAGGGAACTTGTTCCAGAAACCCGTTACTTTTCACGTACAACACGCTCTTCATCAAGAGAACATCCCTTTGTGGTCGATATGCAGATAATTATAGAGATAATTCGTACTTTGGCTGTACTGTTGGTATGTGGAATAAACTCCCCGCAGAGGTATTTCCTGCCACTTTCAGTGAGTCAGGGTTCAGCTCGAATGTCCACAAACACTACTCCCTTTATCCGCCTTCCCGAAACCTATTTTCCTAGTTCCGGCTCAATGCTTTGCATACGTAGGGGTCATCCCCTGAGTGCTGGATTTAATTAAAAAAAAAAAAAAAAAAATTAATAAGAATTTTGGAATAATCAGATTAGGAGGATCGGCGCTATGGCTCAATATTCGAACGAGCTAAATTTTGGGGATCATCAAGTAAACTATTATACCATCTTAAGTATATCAATCTAATGACATGACTGCAGTTAAAATATTTGGCAATTCTTAGTTCATTCAGAATCGCTAGTGACCATTTGTTCACAATGATGACAGAATAGTCCATGGCCATGCTCATGATGAACTGCAGATTTACTACTGATCCAATAGACGAAGATCCTGTTCTTAACGAATTAGCAAAACCATTAAGTACAACCAATATCATTTAAATCGGCTTAAAACTTCTCACCATTCGCTGTGAAATAAAATATTTTACATCATCTTTTTTTACTGACCTCTATATGTCCTTGAGTGAATAATCTGCAACTTTTACTTAATCGAGCAAATTTATTAAACTTATTTTGGCATTACAAAACTTTCTCCAAGAAAATGTTCTTAATTTTAAATGATACCACATTTTACCGTTATGCACTTAATGAACTTATAAACAAAAAGTAAAAAAAACTTAAACAAAGAAAAATTATTTTTTTCTTTCAAGACAATCAGTAAATTAATTGCAGCAAATATTAATCATTTTTATTCGCCAGACTTTATTTTTTTCTTATAAAAAACCTCTCTTTATAATAAGCAAAACAAAAAGAGACATGCGATGCAGACAGAGGCGAATTAAAAGTCGCTACATTTCGTTATTCATAAACAATTTATTAAGCCTTCAAAATATTAAGCCTTCAAAATATGTTTCATATGTTTTATATAAAATTTAAAAATGGTGCAATAAGGCTGTGATAAGATATTTTTGTACATTTCTTTTTTGAAAATAACACGAAACTTAGAAATCCAATAATGAAGAAAACCACTTAAGCAGATACATGGCACTAATTTATTTATAATGTAGGGTAAAAAAAAATTCTTTTTTCTAAACATTATTGAAACCGCCAAATCATTTGCGCTTCATTTAATACTCGTTTATCTCGTTATTTTTATAACAAATCATAACCTGCATTAACATTTCAATATCACGAGTGTTTGTCATTAAAAAACAAATGTTATAAAATGTTCTTTTTTCTTTTTTGCATTTATTATAAACAAATTAAATATTTGCGGTTTCTCTTCATTTCTTTGTTAGTTTTATAGAGATCGTTTTTTTTTTAAACGAATTAAATTTATATCGAAACATTTTAAGGTATTTTATATTGAACTTTAATTCGTTTTTTAAATTCCAATAAAAAGGTATTTGACTTTTTTTTAATTAATTTAGTTAATTCAACAGAAGAATTTTTAGAAAATAGGAAAATATTATTGGTTTGTTAAAGAATTATGAGAGGAAGTTCATACAGAAATTTTATTTTATCAGCCCTTCCCTAGAAAGACTGG
The DNA here is from genome assembly GCA_947311025.1 of Lypha dubia. NCBI lineage: Eukaryota > Metazoa > Arthropoda > Insecta > Diptera > Tachinidae > Lypha > Lypha dubia. Next base: position 30,006,037 of record OX371263.1, on the reverse strand, counting down.
TTGGTTACAGCTTTTCTTTTTCATCAAATAAAAGATGTTCTTAATTAGAATCAAAATCTCCATTTTAATTTATTTAAAGTTAAATTACTTTAAAGTATCAATTTCAACAAATTTACACTTCGAATTTGAAATCATGGAGCATGTGCGCGTCTGGCTTATGCACTTTTTCAATAATCTACTTAAATTTCCAATAAAACTTTAATAATTTTTCATGCCATGCGGGCCATTAGTCGTAAAGAAAAATCGTTTATTTTTTAACAAATGAATTTTTCAAACTACATTTTTTTTAGATTTTTATGACAGACATGTGTCAGCGCTTACAAAACTTCAATAAAAAATGCATATAAATTGTGTGAAACATCATGAAAACGGGAAAAAAAAAATCGTTAAACTCATTTGCATAAATAATTGCAATTCATATTTTTAAATTAACACAATCAAATTATTAAAGTCTTAAATTTATGACAAGCGTTAACATCTATTATAGATATTCTTTATACTTATGAATTCTCTCTTGCCACGGTAATAAAAATATTTATTCAAAACCCTTATTTCCCATAAACAGCGAAAATATTATTAAAACACCAGCTAAAATTGCCGCTTGAGGCAATTAACACTTACATACATGATAATTATTTATATTGAAAATACGTTTTGGATAATTTTGTAGGTATTAGAAATCTAAGAAAATAAACAGTTTAAGGAAAAACAATACAAAAACATGTTCAGGCATGTCTCTCAGATGTCCGCTGTTAAAATAAAAGAAGCGATCTTATTTTTTTTCAAATATTTCTTATCTTTTCATCAACTAATAAAACAAATAACAAGACTTGGTACAAAAAAAATTATAAAGAATATTAGTCGACTCCGTAACATTAGAAATCGTTAAGTTATGAATTGTTTAATTTATGTTGTATTCAGCAAAAAATAGGACCAACAAAAGGAACACACACACACTTACATGCACACGAACAACTAATGCATCTTTGAGACAATATCTACCTACACATTTGACATTTGGATTTCTTTTATTTCAGAAATCTTAAACAATTTTGTTTTATGAGGTTCATTGCTGACGTCTTTCGGTTGGTTGTTCAACAACAACAACAGCAACAAACAACAATCTTATCTTAATATCATTTTCATTTACTGACCCGTCTTCTGTTTGCCTGCCAGTCTTTTGTTTCTTTTTTATTTGAAAAGTAACACAGCAAGTCGTATACTCGTATGATTAACCCTTTAAAGGATGCGTAAGTTTAAAAAATGTATCTTAGAAAAGCTATCGTCGGCTTAACCATAGAACCCATTTTGCTGAGCTTTCATATTTTAGAAAAGCTATCGTCGGCTTAACCATAGAACCCATTATCCTGAGCTTTCATATTTTAGAAAAGCTATCGTCGGCTTAACCATAGAACCCATTTTGCTGAGCTTTCATATTTTCAATATTTCAAATGGGTGTGTCACTTTCCATATAGAGGAAGCTTAAATTTTGTGATATTTATGGAAATAATGCATCTAAACATTTTAAATAAATATAATTACGGAGCATAAAGGTGGGCGTATCACCTCCCAGATGTTAAACATAGTTACTTTAATATATTTTAGAAACTATAGAAGTAATTATCTGATAATTACTGCGTTGATTTTATCCATCATTCTAACTAAAACAGTCAGAAAAAAATTAGTGGGCGTGGCTCTTAACATATAATAAGAAAAATTATTTTGCAATATTTTTGAAGCTAATAAAGTAAGAAACTTTAAAATTTATACAAGTTATTCTTTCTATATTAAGTGTTGCGCCAGAAAACGCCTTACAGATAAGAAATGTGGGCGTGTCACCTCCCTTAAAAAGGATATACGGGTATATACTGGAAATCTATGATAGCGAGAAACATGTAGTTTTGTATCCATAAATCCACTCCGTTGATTGCTTATTGCCACTACAAGCTATTTTAGAAATAAGCAAAAGGAGTAGGGCTTTTGTAAAGTTTTGAAAAGGAACAGCAGGACTCCTGCACCGAGATGCAGGGACATCGAATGAACATAATGTACTGTTGCAAAGTCAGCGTTTTAAAGTTGAGGTATATGAACTGGGAGAAATCTGATACTTTGAAAAGTCCCTCAATGGGTTAAGCACACTACAAGACAAGGTATGTGCTAACTTCATGCTTATTACTCGTATTATTATTATTATTGTTGTTTATGCGGCTGTTATAATTTAATTTTTTGTTTTTTTTGTTTTCTTCTATATTGTTAACAATAATTCACATGTTTCTTTATCCAACCTAACCGATATTCTTGTTTGTACTGAATTAATGCAATCTCGTGCACTAAAAAGACATACATACATACGATCGCTTGGCGATGTCGTTGATGATGACTCATCCACTAGGAACCTGTAAAATGCCCCATTCTTTTATTTGCTTTGTATCTTTAGTTTGGGTTTAATTTGTTTATTCACAAGATATTGTTTTTGTAGTTATTTATAGGTATCGGCTTTTTACGCAAAACTAATTTTGACATAGAAAGTAGAAAGACAGAGAGAGCGACAGAGAAAGAGAAGGCTAACAACATTTGAATTTGAATCTGTAGACGATTATTTGTTTTGGGTTTACTAACTTGAGTTTGAATATTTATAAGTATTGTTGTGTATTTTTTTTATTATTTATTCGTAATTTATTAAGAAATTTTAGAGAATTTTATGTTGTCTGAACTAAAAATTTCAAAAACATGTAGGGTAAGTGCTCCTAAGTTCGGCATGTCGCAGTAGTCGGCAGTTTTCAAATTTAAGAATAACAGTGATAATATTTTAAAGTAAGAACACATAAGCTTCACAAATACTCCCAGAATTATATATGAGAAAACAAAACTGAGCATATTTGCATAGTTTATTGCAGTCGTTGGCTTTAGTAAGTGACTCTTTTACAACACGTGTGGTAGTGCTTATTTCTTAGTAAAAATTTAGTGGCTAAGCCTATTTGCATTTTCATAGAGCGTAGACTATAAGTAGGTTACCAGGGGCCATTCAGAGTACATCTGCTACGCAGTAAAAATCTTCAAAAATAGTGTTCCGTAATATTTGAATAACACCCAACAAGACAAAAAAAAAATGGCCAGCTATCCTATTTGATAAGAAGGTCCGCACAACTTAACTGCGGAAAAGTTCAAGTCGAAAACCTTAGTTTTTAATACCATTCTTTCTAATTTAACGTTATAATTTATTATGGCCTTAAAAATTGCAAATAAATAAATAATTAACTACGGAAATTTTAAAATTTTCCCATCAATCTGAGAGAGTCCTGAGTTTTGGGGAATTTTTAAAAGAATCCTAATATTAAATCAAATATAATTATTTTTTCTAGGGCCTGCTACGCTTCCACTTCTGTAATTCTCATATGATTCGTGAAGGTTATTGTATAATCCAAGAGGTTTTAAAATTTTTCCAAGTGTTGCAAAGGTCTAGTGAGGATTTGGTTTAAACACCAATAAAATTACCTTTAATCCGCCTCCAACTACGCCTCTGACATTTAATAATTCAATTCACTTTGAATTTCAATGTAGGCGATTTCCCATCAACAATGTCAGGGGCGAAAAACAATTGGATGCAACAGCTTTGACTGCATGGTTTTATTATCGAAAATCCCTTCTAATCATTAAAAGGCATTGGAAAAATATTACAAATATTTTTTTTTTCTTGTACGTTTACCAAGTAAACAATCCAACAAATTTCATTGGAATAAAACCAAGTGAAAACTAGAAAAATAATAAAGGAAAGAATCATGTTAAATGATCTCAGGAAAAATCAAACGCATACATGACACTTTTGTGGTGAATGATAAAATACCACCAATAGCGAATGAAACGCAGTCAGTCAGTCATCTTCGAAAATTTCATTTCACTTTTTGACAATTTTAAAAAAAATCTTTAACATATTTTGTTTTTGAAAAGCGATTTGTTCCAGCATGACCGACCGACTGCATGAACGACTGAGAGAACAAGATAAACTGGATTTGTGTAAAATTAGATTGATGAAGCTTGTAAGTAGAGTATTTTCTTTAAAATAGTTGTATCTATCACTCACTCATTAATTTGCTTCATATTGTGTGTGTGTGTGTTTGTGTGTATGATGTTTGCTGTTAAGTAAAAGTTTGATTTGCTTTCGATTTCTTATTTTGTTCTGTGTAATTTCAATTTTACAATGATGTATTGATGTTGTGTTGAAATTTTGTGTCACTGTATCACGATGTACAGTTTAATATTCAAAAAAAAAGTTTAATTTGTCATGGGAAGTTTAGTTGGAATTTTACAGAATTTTTTTTTATTTCTCGTACTATTTAAACAAAGAAGATTTATTTGGAAAAATATTGCACAATTTATTGTTAATTTAACATCATTTTGATTAAAATTGTTTGTAAATTAATAAGAATCTCCATGAATGATTAAATAAGTTGGATTCCATGAGAAAGCTTCAACTTTTTGTGGAAATTTAAGTTACAATATGCCACATATGGGAATTGAGCTGGCCATCTTTGTATGCTTCAATAGAAATTTAAAATTCCCAAATTACAATTCTGCTTGGAATACAGAACACCCTTAATTGAATATTTTTTATATGGCGATTATTACAGCCGTATTCATAAAAATTTTAAACAGCTTTTTAAACCATTTTTAAGCAAAATTCGTTAAAATGGTATCCATAAACGAATTTTAGTTTAAAATTCCTATTTTAAACCTTATTTAGATAAACGAATCTTAAAATTGGTTCAACCCTTGTTTAAAGCTATTTTAAAATGACACTTCCTTTTTTGATTTGTGTTTATTTTGATTTTAAAAGCTGTTGTGAATAATTGTCGTTTCATCAGATATGTTAGTTGATTTTTTAATAAAAAAAAATGGACACGCTTTATTTGATCAACAGAATTGGTAAGAACAATTGTTACTTAAAATATTTATATTTTTAATTATATTTTATTTATAATAGAAAATATTGCCGAAATTTCAAACAATCGTCAAACAAAAATTTACTAAAAGAGAACTGGCCCGTTTTCCGTTCCGGATAACCAATTTAAGCAGAAATATCGTTTTAATAAACAAACGGTAAGGAAAATTGTAAATTTGGTAAAAACTTATATTTCTGTAGAGCGTAGAGGGTGCGGAACCTCTCCAGAACTTCAGATTTTAGTAGCTTTACGTTGTTGGGTACGAAGAGAAGTATGTTTTGCACTCTGTAATGGTAATGTAAATAACTACCCAAAATCATACTTGAGGTAGTGATGTATTAATAATCAAAACAAATAAAATGAAACTCGTTATTCAAATACTTTTTTTACTTGTAATAAAATAATAATTTAAATTACACCTTTACCCAACAATTTGTTTACTATTTTTCTTTTTTGTTTAATTAATAAACGAGTTATTATACATTTATTTTATTTTATAAAAACAATTTTCTTCTCAAACACGACAAAAAATTATGTAAATTCGAGTACTGTATCAATCAGTAATCATTGTTTTGCATCAGTAAAGGTCCAAGTATAATATGCATAAGCAAGCTTAAGTCAGCTTAAGCAACTGTGCGAATACATGTAAATCGTATGTGGCAACTATAATGAACTTAAGCAAAATTTTCGTTAAGTTTTATGAAACGTAATTTGCTTAAGCAAAGTGCGAAACTGAACGCACATTCCGTACGGAATCAGCTTTTCTACTAATACATACATACATATGTATGTTTGTACGTAAAAATAAATTAATTTTGAAAATGGAAAAAGAAGACGAAATAGTTTACATATAAAATTTAATAGAAAATGTGGAAGAAAAGAAGTGTCTGTACACGAAAGTGACATTTCATATATTTTATTAACATATTTTATTTCCACTAATGTATATTTTAGTACTTTTGCCCTTAAATAAAATAAATACTACAAAGTACATAATTTCGGTTGTATCTTTTCCTATAATTAGTAAAAATAATAATATACATACGTATATTTTAGCATAATTTTTTTTAATTACAATCGTTTTATATACATTTGAGTACAAGACTCAATTTGTTTAGGATAAATAAGAAGATACAAATTTTTCGAAAAATTATTTATGCTACATATGTGTGCAACTATGACTACTTAAATTTTAAGTCGCATAAGTACATTATAGCCACCTAAAAGTCTCTGCAAATTTGCTTAAGCATTTGACAGACTTTTCGTTCAATTTTGACATTAGCTTAAGCCAGCTTATGCATATTATGGTTGGGCCTTAAGAGTCAAGTGACACCTCAAAAATAAAGTGTTGCCAACCTCGTTTTTAAAAATCCTTTAATCGTGTTTTAGTTAAAATACTGATTATGAACACAAATTTTTAACAAACCTTTTTTAGGCTTAAAATTTTGTTTAACTAAAATGTATTTTAAACCTGAATGAAGATTTTTTTATGAATATGGCTGTAAATATTTAAAATTTTTATTACATTATAAAACCATCTACTAGAACAAGTTTCTTTAAAACTGTATTGAACGTTACCCTTGATATTTTCATATTATTGACAACATTTTGTTTAAAGCTGGAAAGATTTAGTTAAAATTATGCGATGAATATTCATCTCAATTGCTGTTAGAGCAGTTTGCAGTGTCTGCTAAAAAATATATGCAACGTTACTTTGATTAAATTTTTAAATATGGTGAAATTCTTAGTTCGTACATAGAATCCAAGAGCTTTAAAGCTTGTCTTACAATATTTTTAACATGAAAGAATTATCAATAAAACTAAAACTGTTTATTTTTCCTAATATATATTTTGAGACTTATTAAATTAAAAAAATAAATTACTTTGCAAAATGCCCATCTATAGGCATTTCATTAGTGGCTAAATTCCAACTCATCAGTATATCTCTACCATCATGTTTGAAAATTCATCTTCTCATACATAAACTCCCAATAAAGATTTGAGAATTACAAGCAAAATAGTTTTAAAAAATTTTTTAAATCCACACAACAAATAGTTTTTGAGTCGATACGAATTCGCTTATATTTCTTATAACCTTCATACAATTAGTACCTATAAATAACATAAAAAATTAATGCTTTCAATAAACCGTTGTACATTAAAAAAATGAATTTTTTCATTAAAACAATGAATTATTTCATAAAATTAATGAATCTAGGATAATACCATGAATACATATAAATATATATGTATATTAGTGTCTTAATTTTTTTTAATAAGTCTAAACAAATGATATTCATGATCTGCTAGAAATATCAACCATACAAAATTATTTCTTTTTTAAAATAGTGCCATGAAGCAATATGATTTTTATGACTTTACCATGCGTGCTTTTGTATCTAATGTGTCGTTAAATTAAATAAATTTACATTAATTTCTATCATACGAGCATATCACTGTGCTCTAAAACAACTTTCTGAAGCATAAAACTAGTGTCATAAAATTTATATCCTTTGATTGATAAACAATATGCAAATGTCTTTAACCTTTTTTCTTTAAAGCAAAAAAAAAAAAAAAGAGAGGACAAAAAACACAATCTTTAGCAAAATAATTTAGCATGAAACCGAATAAGAGGATTTCTAAGCTGACAAATGTCTTCTTTGCATGCTTATCACATGTTCTCTAGACATTTCCAAATAGTAATAGTTTTACAACATTTCAATATTTTATGCCATTTTATACAATTTTCTTGCAGTTAGTTTCTTTTCTATTTTTTTTATCAACTCTTACATCATAAATGTCATAAAAATCAAAAAGGAAATGGTTGTAAAATCACAGTGTTGGAATTTTCTTATCGCACACAATGAATGGGGTTAAATGCAAAGTAGCTTGAAATCTTCTTCTATTTGGCTGCTGTCTATTCTTTTGTTGTCTATTTCACAATTTATACATCAATGTAATGAAATTGGATCATAAAAATATTTTTTTCTACTACAACATTTTTTTGGTCATAAAAATTTATAAAAAAAAAAAAAAAAAACACGCACTTACTCTAACGCTGGCGAAAAAATAAAATATATTTAAATCCAAAACGAGAAACTCTAAATTTATTACTTTCTATTCATTTTGTTTCAAGTATTCGCTGGTGCCTGTTACTTGCCACCAAAAACTGGATTAACTATCGTTTTAGCGAAATCTCTAAGTGGTGCTATAAAATCAGATATGACTCTAAACTGCATCTCAATATAATTTTATGACTATTTTTCTCGTTTTTTTTTTGTTTTTTTTTTTTTGTTTTGCTCTTTAGAGAAGCCATGATTTCTTTAAATTTATCCCTGCCGGTTCGTTTGCTCCTTCGTTCGCTCGCATACAAATGATTCAAGAGATGGCTAGAAAATATGAAAATTTTCTTTATTTAGTTGTTGTTACAGGGTTTTAATCACGTTCATTACATTAAACTTTTTACTATAATTTTATTTATATGAATTCGAGGAAGTTTTCTTTTTTTTCTACATTCACAAATGACTGGGTGTTGAAATTAATGACTGTTGTATGACAAAAGAACGAACTGTGTGTTTTTGTACAAAGGTTTTTAATTTTATGTTTTTAATCATAAATTTAAATAGATTTATGCGCATGTGATTTAATAGTTTATGATTTGGAAACATAAAATGTTAGCAAGTTTAGGTTTTCCTAAAGCTGCAAACAGAAAATGGAAAAGAAGAAAAATGTGGTTCTTTCTAAACTTACAAACAAGTTTTGAAAAATATTCATATAAAAATATTCCAAATAGATTTCTTTTGTCGGTGCAACAGAAACCCTTCAAGATATCAACAATGAATGTCATCACAAAAATAATCATACTCTGTTAATTTTCTAGCCTAGCTTGTACTATTGTAGGGTATTTGCAAACCAATAAATCTTAAAAACTTAATCCTTCAATAAGAAAGCACACACATACATCATTTCTATGCATGCATTTTATTATGCTTAACACATCACTAAACACATAAATTGTCTATAATATCCTTTTGCCTAAAATTCCTTTATTTTGTGTTGCAAAATATAATTCTGATAAATCTTATAATAAATGTTAAGCAATTAAAATGTTTGGTTTCTGTGTCATAAATAATTTAATGTAAATTCATCTTAACATTTTTAAATGGATAATAATTCAAAAGACACACACATACACATACACACTGCAGTTACTAATGACATGACAATAACTACGTTAATGATTGAGAAGTGTCTGTAAATTCGAAAGTCATTTTTTTTTTTGTATTTTTCTGTTTGGTTCTTTGGCTTTCAAATAGATGATACCACTCACACATGTACATACATGATCATACTTATAATCGCACAATAAATTTTCATCGTAAAAGTCCAACTCATAACTGAAAATGCAATTTCATTTAAGTTTATAATAATGTTCCCTCTTCAATTCATTTATTGTATGTGTATGACTAATAATCGTTCATTTCAATGCTACAGTGGCTGAAAAAGAAAACATATCATACATGCTTACATACTCGTATATGCGTATAAGTATCTAGTTGCATGTGTTTCGTTATTGTATGTATCTGCACTTACTCATTCCTTCATTAGCAGTCATTCACTCTTGTATCTATTCTTTGGTTAAATGTAATAAACCCTGCGTAACAAAAAGCTTGATTATTAGTTTTAAAGCTTTGCACACCATTAAAACCAATATACAGTACAGTGCGAGACATACGTATACGTACCTTTAATATGTAAATATGTACCAGTGCTAAAAATAAAGTATTCCTGCAGGGAAGAGAATCAGTCAGGTTGACTGACGAGGTGGTAAATTTTACATGATCCGCATTTGCTTCTAGTTCTTTAAACAAATGTTTCTGATTACCAAAAAAAATCAACAGTGGGTAATTTTCTTGACATATTTGTTTTATTTAAGTGATGTTTTGTTTTCTTTTCACCGCTCACGACTCACTCGGGAAAATATTCTATCAATTTAATTTACTGTTGTCTTATAACAACTACTTTTAAAACATTATTTCTATAAAAATAACTGTCATTAAAAAGTAATTTTCATAAAACAAAATTTGTTAAAAAAAAGATACAAAAAATGGCATGTGTGTGAAAATAAATTTAAATTTAACTAACAAAGATTTGAACCAAAAATTTTAGTCGACCCAATTTTTCAGTTAACAGAGCACTGTTAACCACTTAACAGTTGTACTACAAGTTAATGAAACTCATTTCGGATGAATGTTAGCTATTATTATGGAAAAATTATAGGAATATCCCACTATAAACAAATTGTGGTCCAGGTGGTTGACTATCGCGCTAGCTAAATTTAAATTTATTTTCTTTCACATACATAAAAATGTCTCCTAAAAAAATTTTAGGCACAAAAGTACCACTTTTAAAGAAACACTTTTAAAAACTATATTTAAAAAAGCTACCTATTAAAAAATATTCCTTTAAACAACTACCTTTTAAAAAGAACAATCTTTTGGAAAAAGTACATATTAAAAAAATCCCTTTTTAAACCGTTTCTATTAAAAAAGGCCTTTTAGAGAAATACTTTTTTCTTAAGTATCCTTTAAGAAAAACATTTCTTAAATAGTATATATATTCTTATAATAGTGCCTAAAAAATTTACTTATTAAAAAAACTTTATTTCTTTTAAAATATGTATTTTTGAAGAAGTACCTTTTGAAAAAGTGCCTTGGAAAACAGTACGTTTTAAGCAATTGACTTTACAAAAATGTAGCAATTATGAAAACAATTTAGGAAAAGTGATTTTAAACTTAATGCATTTAAAAACAGTTAATAAAAATAATATTTTAGATAAGATCCTTTTGAAAAGTTTTTTTTATATAAAAGTACCTTAATAGAGTAGACATTGAAAACAAATGGTATTTTTTGCAAAAATTATTTGTTAAAGAGAAGAAAGAAAGTATGCATCTGTTATGTGGGTAAAATTTAAAAACAAATTACTTTTAGAAATAATAACTTTTTTTAGAAAGTACCTGGGAGAAAAAAGTACGTTTTAAAGAAAAATTATTAAAAAATAGTATCATTAAGAACACTACTTTGAAAAGAAATAGAAAAAAAAAAGATTCTAAAAACAAAATCTAATTAATCTATCGGGATTCTACAATAAAAGGAACCACTTTGTTCGAATACTATTTTATCTCGCTGTACAATTAACTTCTCAAATATATCTAGATGTAAAAACTTATAGACTTGCAAAATTTATTGTTATTTAAGTTTACTGCCTTGCCTGCCTAGATGGTGTCATTCATTCCTACATGCATATACTCGTTTGTGTGTGTTGTGTACGGATGTGTCGCCACAACATGTGAGAGTGTGTTACATTGTGGTATGATGTTTGGTAGCGGTGACCATCCTCTATTTCCATTCTATTTATATGATGACTGCCTTCATCAATTGTCTTAAATCCCATGAGGAATTTGACAATAACTCATAAATGGAATTTTTCGCGTCCGTCACGGCTAATGTGTGCCTCATAAAAATATAAATTGCTAAGCAATTAGTATTTTACAGTCACATATAGTGTGTTCGTTACAAAAATGCTTAATACTGTAGCAGAGACAACAGAATAGACAGCAGAAATCTATTAAAAAAATTAAAAAAAAATATTCAAATAAATTGGTTTTATTTTGTAAAAGCGAGAGCAGTAGAAGAAAATTAACTTAAATTGTTTAAAATGCTTTTTTGCAGTATTTGCTAAGATTCGTTAAAAAAATTATTATTTTTATGAGGATTTTTAATTTACAGGTAGACTGGGTTTTAATAGATTTTTATGAAGATTTTTTAGGAGATGAGTTGCAACATTCAATATCAATCCTTTTTTCAATATTTTTTCAAATAGCAAAATTTAATATATCAGCTCGATTGTCTCAAATTGTTCTGAGGTCTGACTTGATATCATTGTTGCAGATCTCACCAGAAATATTACAACCGATACTCAAATTAATGAAGGATTTTGTGTAAAAGATCTTCCTTCCATGAATAAAAGAAACTGCAGCAGACCTGTATGAAGCTAATGATGTGTCAAAACTGGAGTTGTAAATTAAAGATCAGAAGTGTCTATAAAAAGTTTTACAGGACATTAAAAATAAAAACAATCAATTCTATTTCAAGTCCTTAAAGTTTGAATGCCATTTTTTTCCTATAGAGTCAAAATGTATTTGCAAATTTTCTTATACATAAAAAATTTTTCCCTCCTGCTGACTGACCCCTTTAACTAGCCCATTAAGCATTTATTTATTAATATTTAATGAAAACAAAAGTTAAATGATTTCTACAAACCGTAATAAAGAAGACAGATTAAAAAAAAAACTGTACCCAGGATATAAAAAAGAAATCAAACTCATACTCACGTTAAACGGCAGGATATATTTTTAAGGTGGTTGTTTGCTTCATTTACAGCTTAAAAATTAATATATAAGGCAAATCAGATTTGTAAATACCCTACCAAAGTAAAAGGTCCTTTTAAATGTTCATGGACGAAATGTCACTGTTTAAATTTTACTTCATAATGAAACTTCACCTCAATGTCGTTAAAATTTTTATTATCTGGCTTTTCTTTAAACTTGTTACGAATCTACTCTTATCACTAAGCCACCTTGTTATAGTGTAGCGTACGTAAACCACCACTACTAACCCTTTTTTATACGAATACAAAGCTTTTAATGATGGGAACAAGGAAAAAAAACAAAACGTCAAACAAATACTCGCATTTAAAATAAATTTGAAAAAAAATCCTAGCAATCAGATACAAGTAATTAAGCAAAATATACAAAAAAACCAGCAAAAGCAACAACAAAAAATTTATAAATAAATATTAAAGTCAAAATTCATACAACAGAAAAAAAGTGAACGGTATTGAATGAATGGAAAGCGAGCGGTACCTACAACACAAAATTTAAATAATAAAAAAGAAAAAAATATAAAACAAAATATTAAAAGCGGCCAGTGTTTTTCAAAGGGTTACTTTTTAATAATAATATTTATGGTCATTAACAATGTTGATTATTTCCCGTTTGTGTAGAAAACTGTTTTAAAAGTTTAAAATAATTGTACAAAAATATGGAACACATTAGGCGTGTGTGTGCAACCTAAAGACACGTGACCAACTCAAAACAGTCAGTCAAAATTGTTGTCATCTTTTTATATTCAAGAGTCCAGTTGATATATTTTTTTTGTTTTTTATGAAACATATAATCAGCCCGCATAAAATCACTCATGTCTGAAGTATCAAACTTCCGCCAACGTCGGGGGAGCAAAAAAAAACCTTTCTTGTATTTATACTTTTAATTCCTTTCGTTTCGATGGCTGGAATATAAATTTTTTGTTTAAATTCAAGGTTTGATTAAAGGTTTTTGTTGCTGAATACTCGTAAGTTGGTCTGACTGTGAAACCACTAAAGGTTTATTTGTATAATTATAAAAATACCATTATGATGGCGATGCGGATGATGATGATCGTGATGTTGATGACACACCCACCTTTTCAAAACTAAGCGTGCGAATTATATTGCAGCCATTTTCCGCCCTCTCCCCAAAAAGGGTTAAGTATTTGTATTTCTTTTATTAGACATCTTTCTACTCCTGTTTAAATATTCTGGCCATTAATGCTGATTGACGCCTTTTTCTTTCTCATTTTATTTTCTTTTCAAAAAAAAAATTTTTTTTGTAATTTTGTGTAATTGAAACTTTTTCTTTGCCATTTCATTTTCAATCCCAACAAACTGTTATTGTTGTGCGAGTATTTTGTCATCATCATCATCCTCATCACCATCCTCATCGCAGGAATTACAGGATGTCTATACAGAAAATCCTTTGATGTCTTCTTGTTTTTGTTTCACTAGTTAATGCGCTTTTTTCTGCATTAAAAACTCTTGTGATTCTTATATTATTTTTACAAAAATAAAAAAAAATAGAAAATCATGAAAAGTTTTATGTTTTTTAATTTTACCAACAAATTATGGCATTGTCACCTTTTTGTTTCATTCCCCAAATGATTTCATTTCAAGCTTTATAGCATTTCATTATGGGATACTTGTCATTAACATTAGAAATAATGATAATTGTCTTAGCCGGGATTGTATCATTTTGAAAAAGGCGGAGGGTGAGTATAACGATTGATGCAGAGAAAGATAGAGAGTTAAGGAAATTTAATTAGTAGAGAAAGGTTTAAAACTTCTAGAATTTATTCGATTAAATTTTTAAAAAGAGCCATTAACGATTTTTTTTTTTTTGATATATATGTATGTATATTATTTATTGAATCTTCAATAATAGATTGAAACATCAATAAGTTTTTCAAATCTTAAATCTAAAAATATTAAATATAAGCTTAGCCAATGCTAAACAAAATTTTTAGTTACAACGGTTGATTTTTGTTGTTTTACATCTCTCGTGTACGGCTGATAGAAAGAGTGTCCCTCCTCCTAAGCTGGGTGTGGCCTCTATACTCTAGAATATTGCGCGCAAGTGGGTTTGGGTGCAACTCAAGTTTTTTAATGTATTTTTTCGCGTGTTTCGAAAATACTGTCTTCAACAACGGAACGTCTAGATCTTAATGAATTCTATGGTTTCTGACATACCAGGGAGCTGCAGTTATTGTACGTAGAATTTTATTTTGTCGCCTTTGAATTTTTTCTATATTCGATGCTGAGGCAGTGCCCCATAGCTGGATTCCATAGGACCATATTGGTTTCAGGATCGCGTTGTATAGTAGAAGTTTACAGTCTAGGCTCAGTATAGAATTTCTTCCCATAAGCCAATTCATTTTGGCTGCTTTTAATTTCATTTGCATCAACTTTGCGTCTATATGCGATTTCCATGTTAAACGGCGATCAAGGTGAACGCCTAGATATTTGACTACAGTATGTTGCGGAATAGTCTCGGTGTTGATTTGTATAGGCGGGCATGTTTCCCTGCGCAACTTAAAAGTGACGTGTGCACATTTCTGCTCGTTAACTTTTATACGCCATTGTTTGAGCCATTTTTCCAGTTTGGATATATATTCTTGTAAGTTGGGGGAAGCTTCTACAGTATTTTCGTGAACGCTTAGAAAGGCTGTATCATCCGCAAATGTTGATGTATGAATGTTACTGCTTAACGGTAAGTCAAAGGCATATATTAAATAAAGTAAGGGTCCGAAGATACTGCCTTGAGGGACTCCGGCTTCAATCGACTGCGGAGGGCTTAAAAAATTGCCTTCCCTAACTACAAATTTACGTTCCATTAAATAGCTTTTTAAAAGCTTTACGATGTTTGCTTGTAGATTTTGTGTTAATTTGTGGATAAGACCTTCGTGCCATACTTTATCGAAAGCTTGAGAAACATCTATAAAGAGCGCAGAGCAATATTTCTTTTTTTCAAAGGTGTCTCTAACTACGTTCACAAGTCTGTGAGTTTGTTCAATTGTGTTATGTTGTCTGCGAAAACCGAATTGATGACCTGGAATACATCCATTACTAGTCACTATAGGCATCAGCTTGCTCATATACAGCTTTTCAAATAGTTTTGAAATGTTAGACAGTAAACTAATAGGCCGATAGGATTCAACTTTTGTATGATCCTTGCCGAAACCTTCCATTCTTTTGGATATTGCAGCCGTAAAATACTATTAAAAATGAATAGCATTATTCTTTTTGCAATGTAAGGCAATTCTTGAAGCATTTTGTTGCTTATATTGTCGACACCTGGGGCTTTTCTGTTGTTAAGACTAGTAATATTATTTTCAATCTCCGCCATGTTAAATCTCAGCGGTATTTCTGGCAAAGAGACGACTGGTGGCAGTTCAACAATATCAGCAGAAATATTCGGGGTAAATACTTTTTCTAGGTGCTTAAGAAATAGATCACCTTTTTCAGCATCATATATTGCACAGTCACCATTAGAGGCCCGTAATGGGGGTTTGCATATCACTGGCCTTTTTAGTCCTCTGGCTGCACGCCACAGTGTATAATCTGTTTGTGGTGTTGCATCTAGCTCTTGAAGGAATTTTTGAAGGGAAGCTGTCTTTTGAGTTTGCAAAACTTTCCTAAGCTGCTTGGTACACTCCTTAAGCCTTAATTTTAGCTGAGGCGTTCTGTAACGTTGCCATTCTCGTCGAGCTCTCCGTTTTTCAGTCAATAGCCTTTCTATATCTGCACAAAAAATATTGTTAAATCTCGCTTGTTGATTTGGTTGAATTGAAGAAGCATTAAAAGCAGCTTGTTTAGCATGTGCTTCAAACAACCTAATAATTTTTTGTATTTGAGCCAGTTAATACGTGCAGGTGTCAGCGGTAAATCACATGTTGGTGTTGCAGTTGTGTGTGAGTAAATAATGATAATAGTAGGCGAGTGATCTGAAGACAAATCCAAAGATGCTTCTACTTCAATCATTTCGCTGGGCACGCCTTTCATAATCCCAAAGTCGATAACATCAGGAATTTTTTGACGATCCGTTGGCCAATATGTTGGCTGACCACTTGAAACTATATTCAAACCCATTTTTGAAATTGTGTCAAACAAAATACGACCCTTAGGACTGATTAAACGTGAGCCCCAAAATGTGTGTTTAGCATTGTAGTCGCCAGCTGCTAGAAAACGGGACCCCAGTGTTGTATAAAATGCGGTATATTGACTCTCTGAAATTGAAAACCTGGGAGGAGCGTAAACAGATGATATCACAAGCTTTTGATAAAAATTTTCAATGCAGATGTTCGTTGCTTGAAGATATTCTTCACGAAGGTCATTTAGTAGGTAGTGTTTTATTCGAGTTTTTATTAGGATTCCAGAGCCACGACAAGCTCTACCTTGAGGATCCTTGGTGTCGTAGAAATTATATCCACTAATTCGAAAATAGCTTCGGGACGTCAAGTGAGTTTCTGAGATAAGCATAACATCGATTTGTTTATCCAGAAGAAAATATTCAATTTAATTTTTATGTTGGCAGATGCCGTTTGCGTTCCAAAAACAGATTCTTAAGTTCATGGTTTTTTCAATACAGCCTGCAACAAGGTATACTGCATTTTCAACATTTCCTGCACCATACAGGACATGTTGAGAGTGAATGTATTTACTGTTTGTATTAGGATCTCTATTGAGGCTTCAATACGACTAAAATTATGCCCTGATTCTTCATTTACTGGTACAGTTTTTTGCGCCGGAATCTGGTTACTCTTTAAAATATTAGCGTATGAAAATTGCCTATTAGGTTTTTGTTGAGTAAGAGTCGTGTTAGACTTTAAAACATTTGAGTATTGATTATGGCTAGACGACGGTTGAGGTAACTGTGGGTAGTTTAAAGGAGTGTTGGGCGCCATTAACGATTGTTAACAAAAATTTAATTATCAGCAAAGTAATACGATGGATATTTTTAATTATGAAGTTTTTATTCGCCCACAGTGACTGGTAATAAGACAACGTCGTTTTATTGTCTTTGCTAAATGGTGAGTGTCTGTGCTGGCTACTGTAATTTTGAGTTCTCTTATTAACTGATTTTAAGAAAAATTTAATATTATTAACGCAAATTTTTTTAATCGAGGGTTAACTTGTTCCCCCGAAATAATAATTATCACACAACTCCTTCATTTATGCAAAGATTTAAAAACTTGTCTGAACGGGTTTTCTTTCGGTTTTGATCACTAATTATATCCATTCGGAGGCTTATTTGAATCAATTGGAAATTAAAGCCAAGGGTCCATACTTATTAACTATCTAAGTCCGATTTCTCAATTGTATTTGAGAATTTTTCTATAAAATTTGTTTGTCACTCATTTAGACCAATGGAAAATTAAAGCCAAGGGTCCATACTTATTAATTATGTAAGTCCGATTTCTCAATTGTATTTGAGAATTTTTCTATAAAATTTGTTTGGCTGTATAGAAATCTATTTCCAGGTTTTTATTTAAACAGTGCAAAAATAATTAATACAACGTCAAATTAATGTACATTAGAGAAATTCATGATATTGATGGACTTGCCTTGACGAGGAATTAAACGCAGGAGCTTAGTCATTGCTTGCTTAGTAATCAACGAGCTAACCATTTCATCCAACATTTCTCCCAAGTATTATCTTGAAGTCGTCTATGTATGTAGGGGTCTTATTTCGAAAAAACAGCCGAAAAGTTACGGTCCTGATATCACTTAATTCATGTAATGGCCTAAAAAATACAATCCCCTTTTTATATTGATTAATTTTTTAAACATATGTACATATTTTTTTTTCCATGTTTTTGTAATGTCCGTTTAATTTTTTTTTTAACAAATTACTTAAGCCGCTTTTACACATTAAGAGCACCATGGCAACAATGTGTTCATACAAAAGATAAAGAATTGTAACAAATTTCAGCAAATTTATCCTTAAATTGTAGTAAATTTACAAAAGTAACAAATTATGTTAAACAAAACAGAAAAAAAAAATAATCAAATAGAAAAACGAACAATCAGAAAATTTTGTATGAAAAAGTAAATGGGACAGACAGTTCACTCTCTCTTTACCCTTGACATTTGCTTTGACAATTGACAGATGAAGTTGAAGTTGGCCAAATGAGAAAATGAAGCAAACGCAAACAAGCGAATGTTAACAAGTTTCAGAAGACAAGTTCAAGAAGGACAAATTTCAGTAAATGAGATAAAATTATGTTAACTAAATCTAAGATTAATTGCAAGCAATTAAAGAGGTTAAAGAGGGTGGGAAAACTACTACTCGTTTAAATGGTTAAAGGACAAAAGAAAAACAGAATTTTTAAAAAATATTAAAGCAAACAGTATTTCTATTTAACAAATATTATGGTAAAAAGAAAAATATCGATAAACCAGGCTTTAAAGCTCTGGCTATATTTTTAATATCAAATCAACAAGATTCTCGTGCTACTTTTTGCCAAACTGCTCACTAATTTGATGCCTTAAATTAATGCTGGTTTCATATCTCAAAGCATTTTGAAGTATAAATGCCAACAAAAAATAAAAAATACAATAAAAATCTTGCAGTAACATTCAAATGTTAATCCTTTAATTTCTTCAAAAGCTTCTGTATTTTTCTGTTTTGTTTTTTTTTTTCCAGCAAGTAACTATAAACCTAAACGCTTTAGGCGTTTAACAAGAGAAAAAAAATTGCAGACTTAAATTTTTTCTCGTCGATTTATATATTTTTTTCCATCTGTGTTGACTTACTTAAAATGTAAAAGGATAAGAGAATTATAAATATCTCGCTGCAAGGGATTGGATATTAAATGGAATTAAACAATGAAAAAAACCAACAACAAAATGTATTTCTTTCACTGTTCTTTCGTTGTTTATACAGTTGTTAAATAATCATATTTAGTAAAAGTGCAAATAATATAAAAAGAAACAACTTAAATGGCAAATAAAAATCGCATTAAGTTTTTTTTTTTAAAAGAGCACACCAAGCATGAAAAGGACCTGTATGATTATGAGATGATATTCAGTAGCAAGTAAACATTTTTAAATCGGAAAACAATAAAAAAAGTATTAAATAAACAAGCCTCGTATTTAATTAAAACCTTCAATATACTGTGCAAGTAAGTTTGTTATGGAAACCCTCCTTTTATGACATTAAGGGTTTATCACTGTCACCGTCATAATTTTTATAGATTTTCATAAGTCAATGTAGAAATTTTGTTCTACTATGAATAAATACTATGTGATCTGAACACACATATGTAATTATTAATTATAAAATTTTAATTAAATGTTTCATCAAAACTTAAAATTCAATTAATTTTGTCATTGATCTTATTACTTGTGTGATTTAAAACTAAAGTTTCCACCTAAATAAAATTTACTTCAAATGATATTTCTGGAATAAATCTAGTCTATTTGTATTCCTTAAATACAAATTAATAGCTCCCTAATAAAGGGTATTTTCTATAGAGTGTCACAACTTTGAATTGGCATCACTGCTTTATTTGAGCACCCATTTAACAGCTGATAGTTGCTTTTTGTTTAATTTGCTTTGAAATTTCTTTTATGAATCGACTTACAGCAGAGCAACGCTTGCAAATTGTTGAAACTTTTAATCAAAGTAATTGTTCTATTCGTCAAACTCATCGTACAGCGGGCGCTACAATTGATTTACTCAAAGAAACTTTTGGTGAAAAAATAATTCCACGTAATGACCCAAATAATTGGCCAACAATATCGTGTAATTTAACCCCATTAAATTGTTTTTTTTTTTTGGGTTATGTTAAGTCACTTGTCTATTTCGATAAACCACAAACAATTGAACATCTCGAAATCAACATTCATTCGGCGAAATACGGCCGCAAATGTTGCGAAAAGTTGTTGAAAATTGGTGTTCCAGACTGCACCTTCTACGCGCCAGCCGGGGCGGCAACATGGTAGAAATCATATTTAAACATTAATTGCATAAAATTTAATTTCCAATAAAGCTCGTTTTATTGACATGTTTTACATTTATATGTTTTATTATGATTTAAACTTGTGTCACTCTATAAAAAAACACCCTTTCTTTTTGTAAAAAATCTAGTTAAGTATAAGAACTACCAAGTGATGTAACTGTGATCTGTTCAAAAACTTTTTAAGTTGTGTGTATTTGCTAGGAGGTCTGCATTCCAACAATTAAAACAATACAATGCTACACTAAAGTAAGATTAGAGAAATTTTTGATGTTTATGAATGCCGAGATTGAACCTGGGTTCTAAGTCATAGTGTGCTTAGAAGTCAATGCACTAAACACTTCAACAAATACCAACCTCAAACTCTGAAAAACTATTTCAATTATCACAACTTCTAAAAAAGTCAATTTGTACGTTTAAGATGTTGATGAAAAATTTATTAAAAATGTATCAAATGGCTCAAGTTCAGTTTTATTGAATTAATAAAAACTCAAATTACTAAGAGTTTTTATGTTGAAAAACATTAGTATCTCCAATCAGTTTAGCAGAACGTATCAGTTACCGATTTCAAGGCCGCTACACCTCTCATCAGCGTTGATTTGTCCATTTTTACAATTTATTAAAAATGAATACTAATTGGGAAGAATATAAACTATTTAACCAAGTTTTCAAATGAAATAGAATACGAGAATTAATTTAATTAGTATCTATTCTATTTTTACATGTTGAAACAATTTTAGTTAGTACGAAATTCCCCATCACTGGTTGGAAATTACTAATAATCAACACAAACTCTCAGTCCGTTATCTTCAAAGTAATCTACTTTGAAATTTAACTCATTGTTGTTTTCACTATACATTAGGTTGATTCACATTACTGTGACCCTTATTATTAGGGGATATAGCTCGTGCCCAAGCTGAATTAATATTTTTATATTATTACGAATAAACGTAATTATTATTTGAAGTTATATTAAAATTGATGGTTGGTGAAGTTGGTGTTCCATATTTAATTTGTTGTAGATACCAAATTGATTTAAATGGCAAAGTGGTTCGGAAATTGGCTGCTGTAAAACTCCTGGATCTTGAAAGATTTATTTTGTAAAAAAAAAAATATAAAAATGTAATTTCTTAAAGATTTTTTTAATATTTTTCTTAAACTTCTGTCAGTCGTAAAATATTGCAAGACATAAAACTGATTAACTTTTTGTTTGTTTCTAACATGCAAATTATGTATTTTCATCTCCCACAATTAAATGTAATTAATTAATTATCTTATTGCTTTTTGAATGTATTTGAAATACTTTTTTGCATGGTTAATTTGCTTTTGCTCAACATTTTGACTAAATGATTTCTAACTGTTGTTGTTTTTTTTTATCAAACATTTTGCTAATTTTTCCATAACATGTGTGTCGTGATGCCTGAAATCCCAAACAAATTAGTCATCATTAGCATTTTTGGTTGAATTTTTTTACTCTAATGATGTTTATTTTTCATATACACACATCTTACTGTTGTTGTATTTTTGAACTTAAGCGTTAAATAAGCGCATTTAATACGATTACGACAGAGAAAAAATAAAAAAAATAAATAAAATGAAATAAAATAAAATAAAATCAACAGAAAATTTAACGTTGAAAATTAAATGGAATTATATACCACGACTAAAATAACAAACGAAAATAAATAACAAATCGCCCACTCATATGCGTAAATTGCAGTAATAATTATCAAAATAGCAGTGGCAAGTTAACAAACAATTCGCATCCGAAATGAACTATTTTTGTGCTCTCAGCTAAGAAACATTTAATTTTGAAATGAAAGCCAAAAGCGTAAAAGCGCATTTGTGACATTTTTCCATAGAAATTCACAAATTGGAAAAAAATTAACTGAATGTAGCCAGTTACGTTGTTGTAGTGCCAACAACCGAAATCCTTCAATGGAAATGTTCGCTTTGAACAATTTTTGCATGAATAAACTTTTAGCATATTTGAATGTTTTTTTTTTATTTTATTTTATTTTGCTTTTTGTTGTTTTGTTTAAATGACCAAAAATGTTTATAAATGTGGAAAAATGGCAAAAGAATCCATACACATGCATGAGTGTGTATGTATGTATGTGTGTGTCTGTGTCTATGTTCAAATGCTACAAAAAGGATTCACTTGAACAAAAGACAAAGAAGACATTTTGAACTTTCCATAATGTTGCATTGAAATAAAACAATACTCACATTTGGTCGGTCATCAGACAATTTGTCTATGAATTGTTTTTGAAATGTTATTGAAAAAAAAATAGAGAGCTTCAGTGTAAAGATGAAAAGCTGTACTGAATGAATTTTTTTTTTTCATACAAACTTTTGTATTTAATAATCAAGTGGATGAGTTTGAGTTGTTTTTCCATTTATACCTTTTGGCTAGTGATCGGCATTTATGGAATGCATGACTACATGACGACACATGTTAACGCCTCGTTAAGCGTTATAATTACAATATTAAGCTGATTCTTTTAATAAAAACTTTGAAAAAAACTTTTAAACAGAAACTGAGATTGACTTGACTGACTGCATCATGACAAAGCCGATTGAAATTATTTAACAATATTTATTTAAATTATACCTTTAATAAAATTTAATTTCCAAATATAAAGAAAATTTTTTATAATTGATTGTGGTGGAAAAAATAAAGTGCCACATGAAATTCTGATAATAATTTTTGTTGCCAAGAAACCAAAGTGCACATATGGCCAAAGGATTATGGCTTATAATTGCATAATTTGCTAAACTGAATATATGTTGTGTTGTGGTATGAAAGTAAGATAATAACTTGACCATTTTACAAAACCAAAAAAAAAAAAAATCTTTTATACAAAATTTTGCCAACCACCCAACCCCCGCTCTTGTCGTGTCCAACAAACAACAGATGTTAAAAAGTCCATCATAAGTTTTATTTTTCTGATTAATTGCAATCATTTGTATGAGTCTGTATGGCAACAAAACAAGCCGCAATCCCAATTAAATTGGTGTGGGCCATCAGTTGATGTAATTACATGTAATTTTGGCATTTACAAACAAATGAAAAGAGTCACTCACCGTCACAGACAAGAGACAAAGAAATAATTGTAGCCTTAATAAATAACAGGTGATGCATACAATACGGAGCTACAAAACAAATCAAAATCAAAGCATAATTTTTGGGGAGTATTGTTAGTAAATATTTCCAAGACTGAAAACATGATGACTTAAAGTCTACAAGGAGACGAGTTTAATTAAAGTCTCTGATATAAAAAAATGGCGGGAAGGAGACGTGTTTTACATTTAAAAAATAAAGATAAATTTTTCTATTGAAAAATATGTTAACTAATACAATTTTAAAGTTTTTAATTTCACATTTGTAGTTAGGCAACCTTTTTAAAAATTAAACGATGCTTTAGAGTAAAATTTTTAAAAGCAATTTTTTGTTCCTATTCCTTTAAGCCTAAAGTAATAAACATCAATCAAATATAATGACTTATCAAAAATATAAATAAATAAAACGAAAGTAACAACGAAAATTTTATCAACCAAAAATATCAAATAACCATTTCTTTAAATAATCACACACTCACACACGCTAAAAAAAACCCGTACTTTCAAAAACATTCATTCTAAACATAAATTCAAAATAATGATGTGTGACCACATCTACAAAAATAAATTTAAGAAAGAAATTATTTGATAAAAAAAACAACACGTAAAAAGACACATAATCATATGTGAAATGGACAGGGGATCAGATTACATTGTTAAAATACAATAATAAAAAGAGAAAAGTGGAGTGGAATGGAGGGAAAATAAAAATACTGATAAGTTATGGAAACGCATGATGCTGGGCAACACAATCTTTAAATAAAAATGCTTTCAAAAGCCATTTAAGGATATTTAAAAAATGAATGATGACGAACGATGACGCTTAAGAAAAACTTCGGAAAATGTAAACTAAATCCACACACGTGTAATAAGGACATTTGTTTGTAGTTTAAAAAAGTTTAGAAAAAAAAAAAATTTGCCAAAAAAAAAACCACGCAATACTTTTATTTCCAGATCCTTAACAGGTACTCGTATATTATAATTTAGGTTAACGAAATGGCAGGATATGCGTTTATTTGTTTTCACTTACAATCTAGTCAATGTTTGTATTTTGTGCTTTTATAAAGTTATGAGTAGAAATTTCATTTATAAAAGTATTTGCTTATAAAACGAGGGCTGTTGAATAAATTCGCGTTAAATTTAAAATCATAGAAAATTAACTTTTACATTTTTAACCCAAATATTAATTGAAATTTTTTATATCCTTAACCGACAATATTCGAATGAAACTCATAACGAACATGTAAATACATTCTGAATGCTTATAGTATGGAAAATGTAAAAGTTCAAGTCCGTCTGTCCCTCACTCAATGTGAAATTGGTTTCACGTAGCCCGCAGAATAGTTAGATAACTCGGTCTTGGACTGATATATCAAAATTAGTTTTAAGCCGTTTTGCAAAAATCGCTTCCGATTTTTAATTAAATATTACCTCTTGATGTTGAAACTAGCGAAATCATCAGATTCTGAATTCAACCCACAGGACTTCCATCAACTGAGTAGTGCTGGCAAATTCTACTACTTTTCATTACTCAATAATATTCGATACTTTTCATTTGGGTACTCAATACTACTCGATACTTTTAACGGATTTTTTGAATTTGTAACGCATAGTTTTTATCTGCATATTGAAGTAGTTTCTTCAAAAATAAAAAATCTACAACTATTATTGGTTTTGTATGTCTGTATTATTAAATCAAAAATAAATGTAAAGCTAACCTTTAATTCAACGTTAACAACCTAAGAAATAATTTAATTGTTATCAAAAAAAAAATTTGTAACGCATATAAGGGTTCATTGGAAAATTAATGTTTTGATTTGTTTCAAGAATTGAAAATATTTACAAATGCATGAACATACATATGTGCCTGCATGTGTAATACATTGTGTATGTATGTAAAAATTAAAATATAATATTTACATGTATGTATATATACATATTAAACTAATATACATTTTTAAGTACCCTTAAAATGTAATTTATCACATGTGGTTGTTTTATTTTATTGACAGCTTTACTCGTATTTCGGCGGTTGGTTTAATTTTGTACAGTGATGTATTTTTATACACTATTTTAGCCACTCAACTGCTTAAAAATACAACTCTGAAAGTATCGAGTAACTACTTTTGAGTATTGAGTATCCAAAAAAAGGGCAAATACTCGATACTCGGTACCCACTACTCAATACTTTGCCAG
Organism: Lypha dubia; assembly: GCA_947311025.1. Taxonomy (NCBI): domain Eukaryota; kingdom Metazoa; phylum Arthropoda; class Insecta; order Diptera; family Tachinidae; genus Lypha; species Lypha dubia. The sequence goes on along the minus strand of OX371263.1, from coordinate 29,980,385 downwards.
CACTACAACTGAGACCTGTTTCAAATCGTATCGTTAACTTCAATCAGTTTTAGCATTTTTCTACCCTTCATTTGTAGTTTCTCTTTCCGTTTGTAATTTCCACAATATTCAAATGCCATCCATTAATTCAAGATCGTTAAAGAGAAGTTGAATTAGCCATGTCGGCCTTTCAGTATGTAAAATTTGTTTACTAAAGCCACCAGGAGACTTTTAGACTTGGGCTTTGGACTGATGTGTCAGGATATACATAAAATACACAATTAAGACTTGGCGAAGGGAATGTAAGATTCGTCACAGCCGCATATAGAACTCTTACTTGCTACCAAACTCTTTATAAAAATAGGACTTAAAAATGCAAAATAGTTAAGCCAAACACCTCTTAGCTTCTGCCCACACCAAATAGCACATAAACCGATAAAGCCATTTTTTTTATTGAATGCACTTTGCAAAACTGTGGCAGTTTTACTTAGAAGTTCCAACTTAAGAATATTTTTTGAAAACCTATTTGAGGGCAAGATTTAATTTGCTGTGAGAAACCATACAAAATAAACACTCATTTTTAAAAAAACCCACAAGGTAAAACGAAACACGTTGAATCTCCAACACTCGATTTGTTACGATAGAAACACACGCCAAAAAGTAGATGGAGCAAGAAGAAAAGCTCAGTTTATTCTTCTAAGTATCTTTAGTCATCAGCATCGATGGATTGCATCAGAATTACCGGGTAATACTGCAGAGGGAACTATTGGGATTTTTTTTTTTTTTTGCATGTAAGGATTTAGTGCGACCCAAAAATGCAAATTTCCTTTCATCAAAGTTTTAGAAATATCACATTTTTGTTGGAATATTGAATAGAATTAAATTTTTCTATCGATTGGAGTTTTTTGTCAGAAAACAAATTTTTCTTAATTCAATATTTACAATTTTAAAAGAACTTCCCTTGAAGGAAAATAAAAACTAACCAAGTGTAACAATGGACTAAACTAACGTGCCTTTTGCTTCAAAACTTTTTTAACAACCCGCGTATTTTGTTTTTTTTCTTGTTTTTTTGTAGTTCGTAGTAAAAATACTAAAATAAGAAGACAAAGTCGACTTTGCTTAACCACTTTAAGTGTAGGGGGTGGTGTTGGCTGAAGTGGTTAGAGCGTTGACTACTAAGCAAAAAATAATTTAGGGCCTGGGTTCAAACTCTGACCAGAGTAAGTCAATCAACATCATTAATTTCTCTAATGTATATTAGTGAGACATTGTATTAATTGTTGTCGGACTATTCAAGTGATAAAGGCATAGCATTGGTCACTAAAAAACAGTGATTGATGCTTTCCCCAGCTAATGTACACACAATCACCCACTTCGTCGGTTAGCAGAAACATTGGTGAAGTAAGACAATTAATAAAATGTCTGCTAATACAGCTTAACAAAATTAATGCGTCTACTTAACACCGGAGGCGCCTCAACACTGTTATAGAAATTAACATAACGCGCAAAGCAGAGTTGTAAAAGAGTTAAGCCTTCTAAATTTTCAACATCTATCTTCTCTACCATATCCCTCTCTCTAAGTTCCGGCACAATGCACTGCCAAGGTAGGGGTCATCCCCTGAGTACTGGTTCTAATTAAAAAAAAAAAATATTCTCTATAAAAAGAAAGCTGATTGCCCATTACGGCAAGCGAAAGTTTTATTTAAAAAAATATATAAAAAAATTTTTAAGAAATTGAAATACAAAGTTGCTAAAATGTGTGCATTGCTTATTGTAGTGAACTCATAATAAGAAAAATACCACAACACTTGAGCAAGGAAATAAAGAACAAACTTTGCTCTTTTGCGAAAAAAGGGTGGATTTATGTGTGTCAAGATAAGACAGCTTCCACATTTTTCAAATATTTTGACTAATTTCTTTGTGTTGGGATTTATTTCTACAATTTTTGATTGCTGCTGCCGTAAGTTTCCCTAAAAAATCTAAATCTTGATCTTGACCAGAATTAAAACATACTCATACAAACATATTGTGTGGTGCGACAGTGTGTGTAAAGTTATTAAATGAAAGCGTGCTTTGTAAAGGATTTGTTGAATTATTTAGCAAAAATTGTAAAGATTGGTTTTTTAGTTTTCCCAAAAAGCAAAAAAAAAAATAAGATTGGGATAATAGATAAGTTTATATTTCGTCATATGAATGTATTTATTTGATCTGGTTGGTAACCATGTCAATGGGTCATATGTGTCACATATGCACATTATTTATGAGCTAAATATTTTCTAAAAAAAATAAATAATAATAATAATGTTTGTCATATCACACAGATCCAATCGTTATTTCTATGTTTATTCATTTGAGCAAAAAAGAAAATTTAACTTCAAAGCCAAATGATTTTATGGTTTTGTCACATCGAAAGAGGATTTATTTCAGATGTATGTTGTGCAGGAAATGTTCAATTATAATGGTTATTTTATGTTGTTGTTAGGATAATAAAGGATTTTAGTTTTACTTTGCACAGAGAGAATTGATTCATGTGTTGGGATGAAAATAATTGGGTGTTTGATAAAAAAAAAATACTATTTTCTAGGTAAAAATTAATAAATGAAATTTCATTTCAAATTACTGGTAGTTTTTTTTTTTTAAATGGCAAATAAATCTTAATTGCCACTTAATTTTATTTGTGTGGTTCAAATTTATTTATGCAAATTTGTTGTTGTTTAGAATGAGAGCTCATTAACTTTAAAATGGGGCTTTGAGGTAAACCAATCTGCGACAGCAGCCCGTTTATCTCTTCTGTAAGTCATAAAAGAAATCTATCAGCTTTTTGAAGAATATAAATTTTTTATTTAAAAAATACATATTTAGCTGAAATTGACTCTGGTTGTTGGTTTGATGTTTCCTTTCCTTTTTACGTTACGTTATGCGACAGTGTTAAATGGTTGCAATCTGTCATTTTGCTAGAAACACATAAATTGAAAGAAAAGAAAAGATGCTTGTTTTCGTTCGTTTGTGCTGTTCAGCACAATGGCAAGATTTTTGCATATCTATTGAAAAATATCTGTTACTTAATACAAGCAGCAAACACTTACAGTGAGGGAATACATAAATATAACGAATACAAACTTACATAAATAATTTTTAAGGATATTCACAGTTTGTGCAAACATGTTGCAAGAAAAAACCAATCTATCATCATATTGAAATGATAACTAACTACATTCTTTTTAAGGTGTTTTGAAATTTATTCAGTTGCCAGGAAAACTGTGACTACCCCTGCAATTCTGTAGTGTTCCTTGTTTAATGGTTTAACGTTTGTATGAAAAATAGCCCGGATGCTAATACGTTTGACTTCCGTTTGACGGATTACTGCTGCTCAAATGATGAAAATGATGGGAAGGTTTTGTTAATTTTGTTTTTGTTTTTTTTTTCATTTTTGTTGTCATCTCACAGTAACAAGTTAGAATTTTCAGTAGATATTTTCTAAAGAAGTTCTCGAAATTTGAATATATAGTTAAATTTTTATGTTCACCCTATAACCAGCAGTATGACTTTAGAAGAATTAATTTTGAAATTTTGCTATAAACATCAGGTCTTAGCATTAAAAGAAATGTTTAGCAAAGCTTGGCTGTAGTAGCATTTTTATAAAACTATTTCTGATCATATTGTGATTGTCTGTAAATATATTTGTGATCAGTTTAATACATAGTACAGAATATTTATTTTACTTGGCCTTCTTTAAAAGATAGTCTCTTACCTCACTATGATCATGTGGTAGCTGAGGATCCAGCTTAGGATTTTGGTAGTTAATTATTTAGAAGAATATATTCTGCTTTTTCTAATTCCGTTAAGAATATCAACAGTAATCATGTATTATGGTCACAAGGGTCGTAAGCAGGAGCAGTTTTAATTTTTCTATTCTTTTCTGCTTTCAGTAGCAGTTGTAGGATGTTTAGCAGCTTGTCATATTTTTGTTTTCTAATTTCTGTGTATTGGCCCCCAATAAATGCAAGAAGTGTTGATAACAATAAAAGCTTCAATGTTTTGTGTACTTTAGCTTTGAGAGTTGTTTTTGAAAAATTTTCCATGGATATGCAAATAACTTTAATGATTTTGCATCAATAACAGCAACAGGATATCAACCACATTTTCATTTCCCCTAAAACACCAATCTCGCCGCTTTCTATAACAAACTCTATAACTCCAGCTACTGAGTTCACTATATCTCTGTAACAATCTCTCTTTGTTTTATTTGTTGCTTTTATTTCATTTATTTTTATATATATATATATATATTTTTTTTGCACAATTTTTTATAGTCATCGTCCTGAACATGAAAAACGACCGGAAAGAAGATTTTATGGTTGCAACGTTGCCATAAAAGATAAAAAATGTGTTTAGACCGAAATTTATTAGAAAAGACAAAAATAGAAGAAATCAAATTTTGACAATCATGAAAATGGTGTTAATGATTGGCAGGAATAGAATTTGCACTTTTTCTTCTGTTTTTTTTTTGCAGTGAGAAAACAAATTGAAAAAATCTTACTTACCTTAAGTGATGACACACTGGTGACGATGATGATAATCATGATGATGATGGTGATGAGGAGGAGGAGGATAATGCCTGCTGCAGCAACATGGTCTGAAGAAACAAAACCTTAGGCCATGATATTAATTTAGATGATGGATTTTATTTAATGACACAAAAACGTTGCAAGAAGAACAGAAGAAATAAAACAAAATTAGAGCAAATCACAGGAGTGGAGTGTTGGGAAATTTTGCAATTTAAACAAAATTGAAATTAGGAAAGCACAGGCTTTAGTTTGAAATACTATAACTTTTGGAGTACAGTATTTTTATTGTTTGTTTTTTTTCAAAATGAAAAAAAAAAAAACAATTTAAAGGATTTGCATAATTTATTGCAAATCAAGCAAATTACTGCAACAACAACAAGAGCAACAAAAATAAACATAAAATGTAAAACCAATTTAATAACAAAACCAAATGGTCAAACCAAATGGGAAAATTTATGCAAAAACTATTTAATATTTTTCTGGGACTCAAAATTAGATTATGTTGCTTGTGTTTTTGTTAACAGGCCACAAAACAAATCAACAACAAATAGAAAATTCAAAAATAATCTTGTTAAATTTTCTCTAAAATTGTTGCATAGTTTTTTCTTTTTGTTGGCAGTTTCTTCCTTTTTAATAGTGCTGCAAGAGAGGGGAGGACTATTTGGCAAAGGGTTAAAATTAAATTTCACGCATATGTGATTTTATACAATTTAGCCAATTTTCAATAAAAAAATAAATGCATAAAAAGGGTTATGAGATATAAATGAAAATATTCAATAGATTTTTCACAACACACAGTGCTGGACAAATAAAGAGCATTGAATATTACTAACTAATCAATAAACAATAGATCAGCCAGCATTTAGCTCAAAATCTAAATGCAATAGCATGAAACTATTATATATTTAGTCCTTTAGAATTCCTAGTTGGAACATAGGGCCATTACAAATGATTTCCATTGAATTCTGTCTGTTGCCAATCTTTTAGCTTCGCTCCAACTCTTTCCAGCTGTGCGTAGTTCAGCTTCTACTTGCCGTCGTCATGTATTTGCTGGTCTGCCTCTTCGCCTGCTGCCTTGAGGGTTGTATTCAATTGCTTTTCTGGTGACGTCATCATGTGGCTTTCTGAATGTATCACCCAGCCAATTCATCTTTCGCATTCGTATGTCAACTGTGACAGGGTTTTGTTGCGTTTTTTGCTATAGATCGTTGTTTGATATAGTGTCTGGCCAGAAGACATGTAATATTCTACGTAAACATCGGTTGACAAAGACTTGAAGAGAATACGAATCTCTTTCCGTGATATTCCGTGAAACTATTGGTATACAGTAAAATATTAACAAGGCAAGCTTATTATAAGCTTTAACTAAGCTTTATATTTCGTCGCAGTAGCTAATCTATATGCTGCATTTTGACGTGTATTAGAGTATAAACACAATGTTTGCGGTGCAGTGCGGTTTCTCGTTGCGGGAGAGAAAAGTAAACATAATACAACGGAAGACGGCGTCGGCAATAAATTTATATTTTTATTAATTTATATGTGCATACATTCAAACTAGAGATGTGCAAGTGTCGTGAATTTTTCGTGTGACGCGTCACGCGTGAATCACGTGATTCGTGATTACAAATTGATCAAATCACGCGTCCGTGCGTGATCGTGATTCAAAAATATAATACCGTGCGTGATCATAAATAAAGAAATTAATTACCAAATAAAATTTTTTAGCATATGCTAAATCTTTTATTGCAAAATTTGTATTTCACCGTGAGCGTGCGTGCAAAATTATTCCCGTCGTGCGTGAAAGTACGTGATTAAACATATTGCGAGCGTGAAAAATATTTATGTTTCGTGATCGTGAGCGTAATTTTACTCACGCGCACAACTCTAATTCAAACATACTTCAATATCATGTTTTTTGTTTACTTTATTCAAAAACTATGGCAACATCAGAAAGAGATAGAGTATCAAAAGTTGAGAGAATAAGAAAGTCCGCAATGAAAATAAAATACATAGATTTTAATTTTATGCCGTTCCGCACTGCGGTTTTTTACTTCAAAATCGTATGAAGAACCGCACCGCAATAAAATATCGTTACATTGTGTTCAAACTCTTAGTGGGAACTCATCAGTACAATGTTCTCAGAAATATTATGCTCTTAAATTGTCCCTCACTGTATTTTTTTTTATTCAATATTTTTTCGCCTTTTTATAACTACAACTCAATCATGGAATTTTTTAACACGTCACTTTCATATATAAAAAAATCACCATGATAACATAAATTCAATACAATATAGATTTTCTCACCCTTTTTCGCCTTAACAAAAGGGGAAAAAAATTTAATTCCCTAAAAAAATCAGTTTTTATTTTATCCTTTTATCACGTCACATAAAACATGTGATGTGTTGATGATAAAATTGGAGGAATAACGATGATATTTTATTTATTTTTTTTTCTCAAAAGCCAAATCAAAGTGACATGCAGTATTTGTGTGCTCCAATGTAGATTGTGTTAAGTAGCCACAGGGCTTTTAATATTTTACGGTTTATTTTGCATGTTTTCTTTTTGTGTAAAACGAACACTGAAACCAAAAAAAAAATAAATAAGGAAAACATGTTTCATATATATTTTTTCGGGGGAACTATGTTTAAGGCATTATGTTGTTAATATATTGGAAGAGAAACAAAAAATGTTGTAAATAAATTGAGGAATACAAAACGAATTTTAAAAGAACTACTCAAATAAAAATACTGTGAGTTGTAATACTGATGGGATAAAATCTGATCGCCAGTAGTGGTGGAGTTTTGCTTTCTTTGAAAACAAATTACTCTTAATGATAAAATTAGGTTTTCTTTTCTCATTTTGTAAAAATCTTCTATTACATTTGACGTACGACGCTTTGTACAAATGCAAGGTATTTCCAATTCGTCCTTTAGCTTCTGCATGTTTTCCTTTCTTCCAATTATTTTTATATAAAATATATTTTTTATAGAAAAAACCGACTGTATGTAGCAACATAATTATTTTATTTAAATTTAAAAATAAAACGAAATTATATTTTACAACATGCAAAAAAAAAAGGACACACATTTTTTTGAAATGCTCTAAAAAAAAATTTCTACTTTGATGTTTGCTCTACACTACACTACATGTGTGAACAAAATGTATTAATTATATTAAAAAAAACATATTTTCATGCAATTTAATAAAAACAATTTACATGTAAATTAAATAAAGGATAACCAGTTTGTAAATAATCACGCCAAAAGGATTTTTGCAATTAAAAAAAAGGAAAAAATTACTATATAAAATTTGACAGGGGGTATGAAATATTCATGTTGTCGAAATTTAGCTTATGGCTATAAATATGAGACCCAAGAATATTTCTCAAAGTATTCTTTTTCATACAGAAGCAACTTTTCATCTTATGACACTTTGTCATCACAGTTGTGACATTATAATATTGGTAGTTGGCAAAACAGCGAAAACTAAAATCAATCTGATGATTAACGTCATCATAGAATTGTGTCATGTTTTAGGTGTCATCTAGCTTCTGACTTTAAAGATTTTAATTAAATTATAAAACAAACTTTTATTGTTTTGTATTCATATGATTTTAGGGTTTAAATGAATTTTGAAAAATTGGCAACTCATCGATATACAAAATACGATGACAATTTGTCATAGCAAGGATGTAACATCATGATTAGCTTAACATCGGGGCTAATAATTTTGAACAAATTGTATATATAATTAAATGCAAAATTAAAGTAGAAACAAATACATGTACGATAATATAAATTTAGTATTTTTTTTAGTCATATTATGCATGACTGCACTGTCACCACCTTTATTACCTAAAAATGATCATGTCATGTAGAGTATGCATCTAAAATACAAGGGAAATTACTTGCGACATTGTTGATGGCATACTGCTTCAGTGCTATATTGGGTTTTCTGTCAGTGTATTTTATCAAAACAAATCACCTTCTTAAAACAGTTGATGTCTCCGACAACTTGACTTCACTGAGCAGAACTATTAAATTTCTTTAAATTAGGATAGTCTGGTTACTGAAGTTTTATTATTTATTGGCAGAGATCTTGAGAACACATTAAAAATTTTCCACCGCTTCAAAGATATCATTTTTGTTTGTCGCCAGAGCGATTGGTTGTATTTTATGGGATGAAAAATTATGGGGTTAATGGCCTTTAGATTGAAAAATTTTAATTGTTCAATATTTTTCTCGGTTTGTTCATGGATTGACTTAAATTTATTAACAAAAAACACAGTGAGTCAAACCATATAAGATAAATTATCTAAAATATAAACAAAAGCTGACCAAAATTTTAATACTACAGTGATTTCAAGTACTTTATAGGCTGATATTTGGACACACTTTCCTATTAAGATTCTATTAAAAATAATAGTTTTATTAAGTACTTTTTAACATTCCAATAACAAGTTGTAACAAGCAAAAACAAAAAAGTTAAAGAATAAAATCTGCAACAAATAAAAAATATTCAAACAATTAAAAAACAAAATCACAACGAATTAAGGAATGAATGAATGACTTTCACACCCTCAGGGATATTAGCTGTATCCTTTTTTATATACAATTTACAATTGATTTTTAAGAATAACAAATGAAAAAGTAGCAACATGCGTTGGGAAGTGTGTCGAAATTAACAAAATAAAATTAAAACTTAATAGAGAGTGTGTACAAATGCCAGGATAGTTGTTTGGAATTTATTTATTTACGACGAGTTACTTACATGGCAGATCCTCATTCCTGCAATAGTCACCCACCACCACTCACACTTTATTTTAAGTTTTACAAGTATTTTGTTAAAAGGAAATATATTTTATTTGCAATTATTATGTGTGTATTCATCTGATTTTGGTGTTGTTGGTAATTTTTTCAAGTCCTTACATCCTTTTTGCCTTTAAGGGGAAATATCTGGTTTTTTTTTTTTGCTGATATTCGCTTTACTTATTTTCCAAAGAGTTAATTTAAGACATTGTTTTTTGATATTTTTTTTGTTCGGTGTCTTATACTTCTTAAGAATAAAATAAATAGAAAATTCGCTAGAACAAACAAATAAAGCGTGTTGTTATAAGCGGTTTTTGTGGCATTCTATTGTTAAGAGGAGAGACAGGCTGCCTTCCACAGGATTAATACTACACTACACATTATTTTAACGCGTGCTTAACAAACGTTTGTAAGTCTGTGCATGTTTTCTCTTTGCCTCTGCAATTTTCAATATTTGTTGTTTTAATTTGTTGCTTCAATGCTTTTGCTAGTTTCTGTTTAATTGTTGCCGAAATAGCAACATATTGTTGCTGGCTGCTCTTCCTTTTGCTTCTTTCTGCTTTCTGATTTAAAATAAAACTTTGTTTTTGTTAACTTAAGACTTTCCTTGAGGCTTTTTCTTTTGTATTGTATTATTTTTAACTTTGGCTTCTTTGAGTTTTTTCTTTTTTTTTTGTCTTTTTAATATTATTAAAACAACGAGATGTGAATTGTTTTAATTGCTTATTTTACTTGCAAGTGATTATTTGTAAACATTTCACTAACAGTTAAAGTAAATATTTAGATAATGTAACTAATTGTTAGTTAAATTTGTTGAAAAGGGTTAATTAGAATGGGTAATTAGAAAAAAATTTTGTCTCGCATATAACATTGAAGAATAAGGACTTTCTTATGTAGAACAAGGATATTTTTATGATTTTCTAAATCTCGCTCTAATATTTAAATTGTAAACGAGAGATATCAACATGCGAAATTCTCTTATATTTTTCCTTAATACTGCACTTCAAAATCGATTTTATTCTCACAAAAGCCTTGCCATCCTTTTTAAAAAATTTTATAACAAACTTCGAATCTCAATTAATGAGCCGCTTTAATTTTCTAAAGAATTAAAAATTCGGTTTTATCTTTTCTTCATTCATACTTAATTGAACAATAGTGTTGATAAATACAAGAAAAAAAAACCTCAGTTATATTTAATGGATAAAAATTACAAAATTATACTTCAAAAATCATCATAAAAGCTCTTCACATAATTTTAGGCTTAATAGCCGTGTTTTTTTTTTAATTTTCCAAATGAATTGAAGCTTAAAAAGTAAAAACAATAAGAAGGCGAAACAAGAGCAGACAAATTAAATAACACTCTGCTAAAAGAATAGGCTAAAAATAATAACAACAACAACAAACAATAGAAAATATCTTAGAACTTAACAAAACAAAAATCAAATAAAGTCTTGCCATCTTTCTCATACTACTTCAAGAAATTTAACATTTACAAGGACAATAAGGAAAAACATCTTCACATATGTACGAGTATTTATAAATGCATATTAACCCAGCAAACACTCGTGTATAATAATAAAATGGAATCCAACTCTTGTTTAAGAAACGATTAGAAATACTCGTAGTTTTAGAAATTTAGAAGTGAATTTTGTTTCACGTTTAGAAATTGATAAACTTTCAAATTATTTTAAATTAAAAGAGATTTGATATTGTTTCTACAAAACGAACGAATGATTTTAGTTCAAAATATATATGAGAATTACCTGAGTGCTTTTCATACAAATTTTCTACTCAAACCAATTGTTTGCAATATTGAAACCGACCTTTAATCTACGCCAGAAAAAGATTAAGAAACAAGTATGTACTCGTATTGCACAAAAGATCCTTCGGTTTGCGGTGCCTGACTTAATAATAATAAAAATGTACTCGCATAAATATTAAAAAGAGTTACGTTAAAAAGTTATTGGTTTGTATGGGCTTGTCCATTCCCAATTTTCAAATCAAATAATTTTATTGTTATGGAAATTAATGCGTATCTAAAGTGACAGCATTTGTAAAATAATATCTATTTTGTGCGGTTATGATACCGCCTACTTTTAATAAAGGGTGTTTTTTATAGAGTGACACAAGTTTAAATCTTAATAAAACAAGGAAATTAAACCGGCTTTATTGGAAAGAAAACTTTATGAAATTAATGTTTAAATATGATTTCTGCCATGTGGCCAACACGGCTGGCGCGTAGAAGGCGCAATCTGGAATACCAATTTTCAACAACCTTTCGTAGGTGTTCAATTGTTTGTGGTTTATCGATGTAGAAAAGTGACTCAACATAACCCCAAAGAAACTAATCTAATGGGGTTAAAACACACGATTTTGGTGGCCAATTAATTGGGCCATTACGTGACATTATTTTTTTATCAAAAATTTCTTTGAGCCTGCTGCACGATGAGTTTGACGAATAGAACAAATATTTTGATTAAAAATTTCAACAATTTCCACGCTTTGCTCTGGTGTAAGTCGATTCATAATAAAATTTCAAAGCAAACTAATTAAAAAGCAACTATCAGCTGGTAAATGGGTGCTCAAATAAAGCAGTGATGTGGACTAAAAGTTGTGACACCCTACAAATAAATGCCCCTTATTATATGGTCAGAAGAACTCAATGTTTGTCCAATGACCACTTTTTAATAACGTAAGAATATTGTTATGGCAAAACAATACTTTTGCAAGACAAGGATTGCTTTAGTGGAAGGCACAAAAAAAATTCTCCAAATTTGGAATTTAAAACCAAAGACAAAAAGTTGTGAAAATAAATTAAATATATTTAAAATCTTCATATGTATGTAGTTTCGAATCTGCAATTGTGTTTATTTTTTAATTTGATTTAATAGTTAATATTCTTACAAAATGGTGGCCATTTCAAATGTGGCATCGTATACATAAGTATTTTCATATGAGCGCTGACGACAGGATGTAGTGCGCTCCGAAGTTATTCTAATGCTACTTTCTGTATAATTGTTTTCACAACTAATAAGAGGAGAAGGAGAACCTATTTTTTAGTAACAAAATAATATTAAATTGAATATATTAAAAAATCCACATAATACAAACAAACACCTTGTCTTTGTGTTTGTTGGGTTTTTGTCAGGACCCATTCGTTTCTGATGATAACTGATTTACTCATACTTTAAAACTCCTTTTACTTTTGAAGCAAGCACAAATACAAGAGCGAACATAAGTAAACACGTGTCCTAACATTTACGAAGACACGTGACCACCATCATGTTTGTCTACATTACGACCGATCAATCAACAACAAAAACAATACAGTTTGTAACTGTGTGCTAGAAGATGTGTGTGTGTAAAAAAAATCAACATTTTAATGTTTGTCATGAAGAGCATACTTGTAGGCTCAAAAATATAGCAACAACAACAAATAATAAAAGAAAATCAAATTTTAACACACATGCACCCACACACACATACACTTACATATTCAGCAAACAGTGAATAACTTTTTAAGTTGTTGTTGTTGGCTTTTTATTATTGTAATGGGTAGTAAAATTTGATTTGATTGTCAATGTTTAATGATAAAAAAACGAATAAACGAATATATATAAAAGTTAAACTTGATTCTATTCGAAAAATAAATAAAAAAAATTTTATTTTTCGTCAAAGTCAAGGTACAGTTGTGTTGTGACTGAATAATTTTGATTACAATTTTTACACTGTTCTTCTGCTCTAGTTATTTTTATTGTCGAATGAATGAATATTAATCGAAATCTAAATGAAAGATGATGACGAGGGTAATTTATCATACAATTTGTGAAGCAAACTTTGTGGAGGAAACGAGATGAGAAAATATAAAAAAGTTTTTTTTTAATAAATGATTGATAAATATTTAAAAAATTAGTAAATTATTATATTCGAAGAAAGTTTTGAAGTAGTTTTTTTCATCTTCATTCAATGTGAATACCAATATATTCGTTTCAAGGCGGATGTACAAAGTCGTTTCTTTAATTCTAAGAGAATAATATAAAATATAAATATTTTGAAGGTCAGTTTTTAGCTCAAACTTTAGTCCTTTAATTAAATTAGTTTCTTAAATTGTGTTTTACTAAATAGAAGGTTTTCTAAGTCCGCAACACTCTCTCATTTTTATTGATTTTAGCGAAATGAATCATTTGGCCGTCAATTAGTTAACATTCAACTGACACGAAAATCAAACCAAGAAAAAATGTCTCCGTCTGCAACTAAAATAAATCAAATAAATCCTGATTTTACTTATGCAAATTAAATCTAAGTACTTTTCCTTCATACATCTCTTACAATATTTTAATTAAGAAAATCCTTTTACGCCACCTAATGAAAGGCGGGCAGGCAGGCAGGCTGGTAACTTTTTGTTGCAGCCAATAATCTAAGAAATTCAATTAAGCTCATTTAAGCGTTAAAAGCCAATGTTGCAAGTAGGTAGTATATTGTTTAATACTTTGTAGATGAATGCAACCACCATTCTCAGCAACAAAATAGAAATGAAACCAAAAAGCTGTAACATGCTAATGCAACATGACTCTTAGACACTAATACCTGGCTGCATTGCATTATGGCACTTATTTCAAAAGAATGGGAGAGTAATAGAGCTGACAAAAGCCAACTTAAATTAAAACGCCTAAATGTAAAAATGTGTGCAATTGTGTGTGTGTGAATGTTTGAAATCGTGTGCATAAAATCTTTTTGCAGCAATAATGGAAATCATATCAAGTACTTTATGGCAAATTAAAAGAACGTCATCATCACACATTTTCGGTAGACAAAGACACTTTTAACCCTTTCCTTGGGAAATGCAAAACAATTCTAGCATACATTTGCTGTATTTGTGTGAAATAAAAGGGGGGTGTTAAAAGGTGACACTTGTGTGATTTACATAACCTAAAGCTACTCACACATGCTTTCAACACACATAAAAACAAAACGGACTCTTCTTATCCTTTTTGTATGCTGAAAGGTTTTTGCTAAATGCATCACATTTAAACTTTTTTTTTTCTTCTCTTCAGTTATGTATTTCGTTGCAGACATTATTCTTTTCATGCAAACTTGAACAAAATTATGCATGTTTAATCAGGACAAAACATGCCTTTTACAGGCATTTTTATTATAATTTTTTTATGTTATTTTCTGTGTATGAAATCATGTACCCAAATTCGGTTCACCACATTCGAATGTTTTATGGCAGACAGGAAGGAATTGCGAATTTATATTTGCAATTTTCGAAATGTTTGCAATTATGTATTTAAAAATTCTAAAGATTTTTCATGGTACTGCTTGCATGTCGTCGTGGTAAACGTCGTCATCGTTGTTGTTTAATATCCAGTCACATTAGCTTGCAACGAAAAACTTGTTGTCGACATTGTCGTCACTCTGACTGACTGTGCCACACTTCATTTATAATCAATCTTTTTAGCATACAAATTAATTAGATGCGAATGCAATTTTAATTGTATTGTTGCACTTGCTGCTTTATAGAACTTTGTTTTGCATTGTATAATAGTAGATGCCTCATGAGATGCATTTCTGTCTTGTAGTTTTGTTTGTGCGTAAAATTGTCATTTTAATAAAATTTGTTATGGCAAAAAATTTATGATGACGCCAAAGAATCTATTGCTAGCATAAATTTTGCTTGAGTTTTTTAAGCCAGGATATGTAAAGAACAATGACTTAATGTTGGCACTAAAAATGTGATCGATTAGAAGAAGCAATTAGTAAATTAATTTACTGCTTTCTAGTAAAATGGTTTGTCAAACACTTATTGAAATTGACTTATTCAGTGGATAATATTATAAAAATTAATTCCTGAAATTTACAGCAAAAAGAAATCAAAAATTGTTTTAATGTAAAAACTTTCCAAAAATGCTTTTTAACATTTTTATTAGCGAACAGAAAAAAGTATTGTCTAATTTGTCCAATTAACTACTTGATCAGGAAATAATATAATATTAATTAATATTTTAATTGAATCCACATTTATATTAATTGATTTTATTATCAGATTATCATCAACTTTTAAGAATTTCCACATACCAACTGCCCACCAGTTTTGAAATAAATGTTACGATTTTTTGATTGGTTGAAAACCAATTAATATCTTAATTAAATCTAATGTACTTATAATCCCCCTAACTGTATATGTCCAATAGTCGTAATTAAGTTAAAACAAATTTCGCCAATATTATTATCAAATATTATTAGATTTCCTGCATCACTTTTGATAAAGAGTGAGAACAAAATATATTAAATGCAAGTCCTTAATATGCAACTTCGATTTAAACAAAAGCCTTTTGTTAGCCTTGTCATCCTTTTTAACTTCAAAGAACGTCCCTAATTTGACGCCTACTAGTTAATTTATTACACAACTAAATGCTGAGCAGTTGTGACTCAAGACCATAAAGAAATATTTAATCCAATTTAGTCCTTTAAAGCAATGCAGAAAAAAAGAACAACCAGGAATAAAAAATTTCCAATTAAATAAAATGAAATATCAAAATTAATTCTATACTTGAACTAAAGAGAATTCAAAATAAAAAGACAAAAGAAAATCATTACCAAAATCTAATTAGCTACAAAATGCTGCAATTTACCAGCATCTAATTACACTGTTGATCCTTTTTTCTCCTCTCCGACTACTTAAGCAAAATTAACAAATTGTTTATTAAAAAATAATCAACGGAAAACAAAAGGCAAAAGTCGAAGAAAGGATAAAAATAAACACACACACATTCACTAAATGAATGAATCGAACACAAAAAAAGTTAATGCCACATATGCAGAGAATACAAATGAAAGGAAAGAAAAGGAATTGAAAAAAATTGCTAACATCATCATGGTTGCTTAAAAATTAAAGAATGAAAGGATTTCTGAACATAAACATATCCAAGCGTTAGCTCAAGTGGCTTAAAAGACTGCAGCTAACCAAGTAGACAACCACATCAGGCATTTTAAGCAACTGGAAAAAATATATTGTATATGCACGTACATACAAACACTCAACAGGACGACTCATTTTGTCCTAAATTGCATTCAATCGAGCGCATTTATTGTCAAAATTAACTCATGAGGAAAATTTCATTATTACAACAAAATACGATAGAAAGAAAAAAAACATACACAAAAAAAGAAAAACGAAATTGCAAGGATATTTGAAGAAGGAATATTATATAAAAAGATATATGTATATAATCCTTGCAATTTATACACATACAAAGGATATATTAAATGCGTTTTACTTGTTCGATCCTTCTTTTGTCTGTGTTTTTTTTTCGATGATTTTGGAAAATGTTTGTTTAAATGAACAAAAAAAATAAAGGAATAGAAAATATAAACATTTTTAATCCAAAATCATGAAATCATTTAAAGAAGGTGGTGTTGCAGTGTAGTGGTTTTATTTCTCTAGTTGTTGATGTTGTTGTTTAAACAATAGAAATTGCTTCGTAGTTGTGGTAGTGGCAAACAGAAAATACATACGTTCATATATTTTTGATAAATATTTTGTTAAAAGTAAGAATTTGATGGCTGCTGCTGCTACTGCTGTTGCTTTGTATGCATCGTTGGTTAGCTAAAGACATGCATGCCACTTGCAACAGCATCAATTGCACATGACTGATCCAATGCAAAAACATGTTGTTAAACAAAAAAAATTGATTGACATACGAAAAGGTGCATATGAAATATTTTTTAGTATTGTGAAAAAAAATAACGAAAATAAAAGTTAATTTTTGTAAGACTAATTAAAAATTTTGTAAGTAAGAGAAATAAATTGAACACGAAATGTTACAGAGAGAGAGAGAGGGAGAGATGGAAGGGATTTTTATTAGAATTCTTCAAATTGACTTCAACTATAATTTGTCGTATTTTAGCCAGGAATAATTAAAAAAAAGCCGCGACTTAAACTTTTAAAAGTCACATTGCTACAAAACAATAAAATATGACTTTAGCCACAGGTTTATTAACAGTAGATAAATTTAAAGTTAAATATCTGTAATAATATTTGCAAAACAACAGACAACGTTTCATTGGTAACAGCAGCTACTTATGCGTTTTACATTTTACTTATCTTGTAGCGGCTTCAAATGCAATATAATTAACAAGAATTCATACCAAATGGGTGTTATAAAAACAATAGAAATAGATGAATAGTACATAATGGGGTACAATTATAGCAAAACACAAGCAAAACACTTTAAATTCACAGAAAGTTAAATAATCAGGTTTAAATTGAAGGGCCTGTACCCATGTTCTGTAACTTTAGTGAGAAGTTCTAGTGGCGAAAATTTGTGAAACAAATTATTCCATCGTTTCTCGAAAAGTGAGAAAAAAATGAATCTGTAACTCATGTCGAAAACTTCCAAAAATGCTTACGTCGTTACGTTAGAAATGTAATTAAAGGCGATAAGAATGCTAGCCAAAACAATCTTCGACGGCGACCAAAATACACTAAAGTAGAAGCATATAAACGGCGGCGTCAAATGTACTACCGTCGGCTATACAAAATAATGTGTAGTGGGGCTTTAATGATTGTTATTTGCAAAATAGTTTCGGAAGCCCTTCCTATTAAAAACATTTTTAATCATTTTTCTAATATTATAAAAATAAAATAATAATTAAACAATTAAACAATTAGTTAACCTTGAAATACCATTTTTTTCATTAATTTTATTTCGAATAACATTGTTAAGATGTTAACTCACCGCGTTTTTTGTTGTGAGTATATTTGACAGTTCCAAGTGAGAAATTTTTCGCGCAAAAGTCTTACAGACACAGTATTTCTGTAAATTTGCGAGTAATTTTCTTACAGCCATACCTAAACAAGAGCGGCAAGCGTTTTTTAGCTGTCAAAAGTTCTCATGCCCATACAATTTGTATGGAGCATCCCGAAATAACGCGGCGGTAACGCGGCGGCAAAATTTTGCAATTGGAAAATCCGATTTTGACAGCGCGTTTAATAGTGAAGTTAGCTGCAAAAGACAAGCACTCATGATACAATGACTATAAGGTAGTATTACAAGCCCAGCTGACAATTCTTGTAAATTACTTGTTTTTTATTTCAAGTGTTAAATTTTGATTTGTATTTATTTTTTCGTATTTGAATGAATAATTTTTATTTATATTTTTGTCACAGGTTGAAACATACACACATACACATTTATACTTTTGACTTCTGAGGAATTTGTTTGTTGTGTTTGTTGTAGAGATGCATGTATTATTAGGTTATGAGTATACTATTATAATCAGGGTTGTTATATATTTTGTAATAACCCTGTTTTTATGACAAAGCGTTGACGCTCTTGTTTAGGTATGGTATTTCAGCGTTAACGCTAGGCGGTAGAAAACGTTCCGCTTTCCGCTCTTTTTTAGGTATGGCTTTTACGTGACAGTTGTTACTCACAAAAAAACTTACAGGTTCAGTTTAGTGAGAAAATCAACTGTTTGTTTCAATTTATGACATTTTTGTTTCATTTTGCACGTTTCAATCGAAAAGTTTCTCGTAGCTTGAGTTACAGAACATGGGTACTGAACTAGAAAATTCAATTCATTAGTTTTTTTATCATGTGAAAAACTTATGAAGAAAAATCAGTCACAATGTGACTGTGACGGTTTTCAGAGGCCGCTGCCCCATCTCTTCAGCTACCATGGTCTTTGCTTACACGTTTTAAATGGCCTACAAATTTTAGGGAAATATTCAACATACAAATTATTAAATGACAAAGTACATCAAAAGGATATGGGTGAAACCCATTTTAAATGTGCCTGTAAGAATTATTTTAATGGTTTTCATTCAGTTTACGTTTTAGTTGATGCATGGAAAAAATAATTCTTTTGAACATGTTTTTTTTCTCATTTCATGGGACTATAATTCTGCCCAGAACTGTTTTAATTTCCATTCACTTGCAGCTATTCATAGGACTATGCAAATTTTTTTGCTTTCGTGTTTAAATGAATTTGCAATTTTGGAATTATTTATATTTCAGTTGCAACATTTTGTCAACAATAAATTTCAATTTATTTAGTGTAAATCATTTTGTAGTGAATTTAAATGTTTGTTTTTTTTTTCATCAAATTCCCCTATACGAAAAATGTAAACATAATTTGCAACTGAATTTTATATAAATTTCCTGGACAAATCTACAAACCTGTGGTAAGAGTAAATATTTTAAAAACAAATGTTGGTTTTCATAGCAAAAAGGATTAAAGGAGAAAGCAGGCAGGCAGGCTGGCTGGATGACTGACTGGCTGGTTAAGTATAAAACCAGGAAAAAGAATCGCCATCCAGTTAAACAACTAAACAACATATGCTGATTTTATGTAAACGAAAAATCCTCATAAATCAATTAGTCAAAACAAAGTGGAAACATTTGCAGATTTTGGTTTAAATTACAGCTGGCAAATATGAGCAAAAAAAGAACAGAATTCAAAATAAAAATTGCACAAGGATTTTGCATGTCAAATTGTAATTTGGACTAAACACACAAGGGTATTTAAAAGTGTAACAAGAAACCAGAAATAAGGTGATTAAAAAGAATGCTATTATGATTTATGTTTCTATCAGTGAATAAGTCCTGCCACAAAAGGGCAGGTAAGAGAAATACTCGTATTTCAAAATAAAAAGAAAAAAATTAAACGCAAATAAAATTTTAATTTAAATAAATAAAAAAAGTTCACAAGTGCACAAAGAAACGTAGCAAAATTTTGTAAAAATAAACATTTAATTTTAAGCAGGAGCGGCGGCCATAATCTCTTCACGATTGTTTTTAAGAGTTTTCACTCTTTACACAGTTCCCGTTTCATCGTTAGTAAATAATTCATTTGAGATAAAGAATACGAGAAGTTTATTGTTAATGGAGAACAAAAAACATGTAATCTATGGAAAGTTTCAAACCAGTAATATTTAACGAAAAATTGCATTATATTATGCTCTGCCGTGTATGCTGGAATTAATAATGCTTATTTTTCAGTCATTAAATCATGATCATAATTAGAATGCATAACAGAGATCTGGATATTAGATATAATAGAAAATGGTTTGTTAATAAATCAGATTTTGACATTCAGACGGATGTTCAGTGGATTTTATCGTTAGGAAAAAAGCATGCATTACCGGTCAAAAGAGAAGATATTCCTATTTTGAATATTATAGCAGATGGTGAGGATTTTATACAAACTTTGACTGATAGAGAAGAACAGGAAATAGCAAGAAACAGATTTTCAGATATTATTGGTCGTAGTTTAGATAGAGAAAGATTGAGTAATAGAGATAAATTTATATTGGATAAAGTAAATATTACAAAAAGATTTTTAAAGAATAATAAGAATTTATTAATTTTAAATGCTGATAAAGGGAATACCACTGTTGCTTTGAATAAATGTGATTATAAATTAAGAATGAATAATATATTGAGTGATAATACCACATATAAATTATTAAATAGAGATCCAACAATGAAATTACAGACTAAAAATAACAGTTTAGTTGAGGAGCTTTTCAAATCAAAAATAATCACAACTTTAGAAAAGACTAAACTAAAAACGAATGTAGCGTTAGCACCCAGATTATACGGGGTCCCAAAAATTCATAAGAAACAATATCCCTTAAGGCCAATATGTTCTTTCGTAAATTCTCCTTCATATGAACTTTGTAAGTATATTACTAATATTCTTCGAAAAATTACAGAGAACTCAAAATATAATATAAAAGATTCTTTACAATTTAAAGAGAAAATAACAAATTTGAGAATAGAAAATGATGAGAAGTTAGTTTCTTTTGATGTCGTATCTTTATTTCCTAGCATACCAATAGATATAGCTCTAAATATTGTTGAGGAAAAATGGGATACAATAAAGGAATATACAAAAATTGAGAAGAATTTATTTATGCGTATTCTGAATTTTTGTATTATAGACAATAGGTATTTTAAATATGATACAAATATATACATGCAGCTAAAGGGACTTCCAATGGGATCTCCTGCTTCACCAATTATGGCAGATATAGTTATGGAAAAATTATTAGTTAGTTCTATAGAAAAATTAATAATTAAACCAAAAGTTGTATTAAAATACGTTGACGATCTCTTTTGCATTACTTCAGATAGTTCAATTAAAGTTATTTTATCAATGTTTAATTCATTTCATAATGATATAAAATTTACTATTGAAAAGGAATGTAATTCTAAACTTCCATAATAAAAAGAGGCAATAATTTATTGATTGATTGGTATCAGAAGCCAACATCTTCTGATCGGCTTATTAATTATTTTTCTAAACATCCAAAAAGGATTATAATCAATACGGCTAAAAATTTAATACAGAGAATACTAAAGATTAGTGATAAAGAATTTCATAAGACTAATATAGAAAGAATTAAAAGTATTTTATTGAAGAATAATTATCCAATTCAATTGATATGTTGTTTAATAAGACAATTTGTTAATCATTTAAATACAAGACCAAGTATTGAACCAAAGATTTATAAATCACTAACTTATGTGCCTCTCATATCTGAAAAATTAGAAAAGTCGAAGATTTATGACAATAAGAAATATGTAATGGCCCATAAAATGTATAATACATTAGGAAGACTATTCAGTAAGACAAAAGATAAGATAGATAAATTAGAAATGTCTAACATAGTTTATAAGATTCCATGTGGTGGAAATGATAATGATAATTGTAATAAGGTATATGTAGGTACTACCAAGAACAAATTAAAAAGTAGAATTGCGGGACATAAATCAGATTATAAATACAGAAACACTACATTAACACAAAAGACAGCTTTGTCATTACATTGCGCTAGCTCAAATCATTGTCCTGATTTTAAAAATACATTAATTTTAAACAGAGAAAATAATTATAAGCGTAGATTAATGCTAGAAATGTTACAGATCAGTAAAGTTCACAATACACAACGGATTAATTACAAAATAGATACAGCAAATATAGCTCAAAATTATAGATATTTAGTTAATAGAAGTAGAAATTTAAGCTAACTTTTTGTAAAATATGTTGTTTTGTTTTTATATATTAATGTTGTCTATAATCCTTAAGATACATATGCTTTAAAATAAATTTGTTAATTCGTTCATACAAAAATTAATTTTTTGATTTGGCGCCAAAAAATGTGTTTTGAAATAATTTTTTCAATTTCCTATCAAAAATTTGTAAACAAACAAAACATTTTTTCATATAAATATTAACGTAATATAACCCTGAAGAAGCTACCCATTGTTTGGTAGCGAAATATTGGTTTTTTAAAAATAAAGATTGTTATTGTTATTTTTTATAAAAAAACAAAAAAGTGGATCTTTAACTCGGGAAAATCAGACTGAAAATAAATTTAATAAAAGATCGAAGAAATTAGAAGAAATATTCTTTCAAAATATTTATAAAAATTCATACTTTGAATTAATAAAACTGTGTAATACATTTCAAGGATTTTTAAATTGTCCAAAATGTTTTCTGTGACATTTGACTTAACTGTTTGAGTTTGAGCTTCGCAAAAAGATATATCGGCTTTTTTTTGCACAGTTACAAAGAAGTGAGTGGTTAGTGTTTTGCTAGATACTAAAACAACTTACTGGTAATGAGTAAAATAAGTCAGTTCTTAGTAATTTTTGTGAGTAAAAAAGTATATTTGTAAGGGGTGTATGTGATTAATGAGCTTGAGGTAAATTTTTATAAAAACACAAAACATTAATTAAATCGTTTATTTCAGAAACTGACACTTTTTTCAAAAATTATATTATTGTAAATTATGAATGGCATACTTTAGTCACACCCTCTTATGCTGAAACCAGTCAACTTTCAAGCCTGTCAATGGGTTGTATTTTGCTTTGAAATTTCTGTTTAGTGCAGAAATCCGTCAAGTGAAATCACATGGCGGCTTTCTGCAGTAAATTTTGTGTTAGTTTTCTGGCAACCCTGCTGATCTGCAGCTTTTGTGGTTAATGTTATTGTTTATTGTTTTAACTTGGTATTTTATAATTATTTGGTTTTAAAAATGCACAGTGAAAGTTCTGATGATGAACCTGGGACAAAAAGAAAACGTGGCGTTGTAAATGAAGATATGTATAAACGTAATGTCATAAGAAAAGCAAGAGTTAAAGGTGAAGAATACATAAATTACAAAGGTGACTTTGTTTCTGGCAAATCTGTACCTGATGAACTGGTGTGCAAGTGTCCCCGAAAATGCGGTATGTATATTGATAATGAAATAAAAATTGCAATCTGGAACAGTTTTTATCAGTTGGAAACTAAAAATGAACAAGATTTACATTTACAAACATTAATAGAAGCTAGGGCAGTTAAGCGTAGAAAAAAGAAAAACTCAGATAATAATGATTGTGGTACTGCTTCATGTTCAACTCAAACCCCACAAGCAAAAAGTAAAACATTTGTGTATAACCTGAAAATCAATGGCAAGTTTATTGCAGTTTGCAAAAATGTATTTTTACAAATACATGGTGTTTCTCGAGATCGAGTTGCGAGGTTATGCAACCTAATAGAGAGGAATCGAACACCTGTCGATATGAGAGGCAAAAGTCGTAGTGGAAATGCGATTGATGGCAATATATGTGTGCTGATCCATGAACACATTTCAAAATTTGAAGTGAGGGAAACACATTATGGTTCTAGGAAAAAGCAATATTTGGATTCACAGTTGAATATTGCCAAAATGTTTGAAATGTTTCAAATGGACCACCTTGAGTTGAAAGATAAAGTAAAATATAGTTTTTACTATAGATACTTTAAGGAAAACTTCAGTTTATCATTCGGACGGCCACAAGTAGATGTTTGCAGCCATTGTGAGAGTTTTAAATCAAAACTGAGAGACCCTTGCCTAAATGACAATGTAAGGCGCAGAGTAGTTGCTGAACAAATGATACACAAGCGCAGAGCCAAAAAGTTTTATACAAAACAAAATGAAATGATTCAAAACACTGATGAAAATACAGTAGTGCTTTGTTTTGACTTCATGCAAAATTTGCCAATTCCAAATATACCTGTACAGGAGGTGTTCTATATGCGCCAGCTTTGGTTAAATGTTTTTTGTGTACATAACATGAAGTCAAAAAAAGCTAAAATGTACATTTACCACGAAGGTGTGGCGAAGAAATCCCCAGAGGAAGTTTGCTCCATGATACTACATTATTTGAAAACTGAAGTTCCTGGTGGAACAAAGCATCTAGTTCTTTTCAGTGATGGCCCTTCAGGGCAAAACAAAAACCATTGTATGGTGCGATTCTTGACGAATCTTTGTGACAGAGGAGTATTCGATACTATTCGTCACTACTTCCCAGTCAGGGGTCACTCATACTTACCCTGTGATCGAGATTTTGGCTGCATCAAACGTCTTGTTCGAAGATTTGACAGAATTTACACACCCAATCAGTATGCTGAGATGATTGTTAAATCAAGTAAATCAGGGCGCTTTACTGTTCACCAAGTAATAAACGACATGATCTATGCTTTTAATACTTGGTGGCCACATTTTTACAAGAAGACTGTCAACTCAGATGAAACTTCTGGGAGGGGAATTCGAAAAGAAGACAGGATTCCTTTTAAAGTATCCTCTTACAAAGAGTTTTATTACAACAAAACTGACCAAGGAAAAGTGGCTGCTAAGCAGTTTATTGACGGTTTAACTTTCTCAACGTTCACATTGAAAAAATATTGTGCAGTTCCAGAGCTCCCAACAGTGATCGCGTGTCCATCTGGAAAGATAGAGATCAACGCAAAGAAAATCAATGATTTGAAAAAGCTGGCCAAGTATACTACAGGCTATGAATATTTTTTTTATGAAATCCTCCAGTGGCCTACGACACAAGCCGACTCCAACATCGACGCAGTGTATGACGATGAGTAGAATAAAAACCCAAACAAATAGGCTGCATATAAAATATGTTTTATGTTATTATGTTTGATTTCTTTAATTTGTGTTTCTCATTTAAAAGATATTTCAACTCTTTTCTTTGTTTTTTTTTGTGAATTTTGAGTTATGTCTGTTTATTATTTAGTGTGCGATATGTTTTGTTATTTACAACCTACAACTGTTTTTAAAAATCAATATTATAGCGAAAATTGTTTTTTTTTAGTAAAAAGTTTTATTTTATTGCAGAAACCCGTCAAGTACAAAAATTTTAAAAAATATTTCCGAAAAAAATAAAATTTTTAAAATTAACCCCAAGCATTATTTGGTTTTGAAAGACAATAAGAAACACTTAAAATTTTTCCCAAGCCAAAACTTTTAACAATTTTAAAATTAGAATGTTTTTTTAGTTTTCCGATAATTTAAAAAAGCGCACTTAACGGGTTTCTGAAATAAACGATTCAATTATGGATTTTTCGGTACTCCTTCATCAGAAGGTAAACAATTCAAAACTTAATTATTGAGTCACAAAAAAATTAATTAATTTGAAAAATATATTTCTTCCTTTTCCGGTTCTTGAAGCAACTCGTTTTGAAATTATTTCTAAATTGAATTTAAAATTTAAAATTCACAAAATATCTAAAGTATATTTAACCCATTTTGTCAGTGTTCCTAATTAAACTTATTTGTCATGTGCATGGAGTACATCCAAAGTATTTCTACTTCATATCAACTGACTTTTAAACACTTGTTATTTTTTTTTCACTTCAACCATTTGTCTCTAATGTTTATTTAAGAAACCGTATCAAACTCCTCACTTTTGCAAAATAGAGATGAAAAACTAAAAAAAAAATAAACACTAAAACAACTAACTAACCACTCCTTAACTTAAATATGAATCCTTTATGAAGCATAACAAAACACTTTTTAAAAGTATATGCAAGCAACGTAACTACTCTCTCGAAATGAAAATGTTTGTTTCCCAAAAAATACAGCTACAAGTGACCACTAGACCAAAAAACCCATTGATTGTCATCGAAATTTATAAATGTTGGTAGTGTTGGACTAGTATGTCCTTTAAAAAGGATTGTAATCTAAAGTACGCATACATGAATAAATACGTTTATTTTGTTGTGTGTGTGTGTTTTTTTTTACTCTCGATTTTACACAACTTAAGTTGAATAGAATTTAGAATGTTTGAATGTATTGAAGAGGGGAAGCTTCCTTACATTTTACCGGAAAGATAACTTAAGTTAGTTTTTGTTTTTTTGAAAAATAATAAATAAAATTTAATAAAACAAGCAGTGAAAGCATTGTACATATGAATCCTACTTCTACCGAAAACAACGTTTGTTCTATTCAGCCGTGTATGGTGAAATCTAAAGTGATATTGGATATTAAATAGATTCCTTTGCTGCTTGAAACATTAACAATATATATTTTAATAAAATTATATTTATTATTTATTTACACTTTTCAATATGTTGCCTGAGAATACCTTCCCCTGTCTTTATTGTGTTTCGTAAAGCTTACTGTAAATGTATGTATGCTGCATAAGTGTACTCATACGTTTGTGTTACAGTTGCCACTTGTAATACAACTACATGTTGTCCACCAGAGAAATGTACTTGAATTGTGTGAGTGTATGAGTGTTGGAAAAAGTTAAAGATGACTACTGCTGCTCTGGCATTGTTTCGTATTTAACTGAGTGGCCAACACTTCTGTTAAGGTGTGATACCAAATTATTAAAATGACAACAAAAATATATAGATACGTACAGATAGATATTTTCCTTTTAATTTAAAGTTTTTCAATTTAATTTATATCAAACAAATTTTAAAGTTTCTTCGAAAAAAAAGCTCATTTAAAACTGCAACAACAAAAACATAAAATCTATTTCTCTTATATTTGCTTGAAAAAAAACAAAAACTTCTCTTATTTCACTTCCAAATAAATTAAATTAAACTAAAAGCCAAATCAAATTTATTTTAACAATTGAAATCTAATAAACCCAAATAAACATGTTCTGGCCAACAACCGCATTATCATCAATGGCGTTATTGAACATCCAACACAACTTGTTTGCCATCATTCAATAAAAAATAACTCAACATTTATTGTCCAAAAAAATTTCAATTTGCAAATCAATTGAAATTGAGCAAAAAAAATAAACATGGATTTTATATTTTAAAGTGCAAAATTAATGGATTAAGTAGAATATTATTTTCCCTACCATATGACTTGCCTTGTGGCACATTCTCCTAGCTTCAGGCTTGCTATAGACACGGCCCCGAATGAAGAACATCAAGGTTAGACCATGACTGAGAACGTCATATAAAATTAACAGGTATAATCTAACTCCTCCTCTTCCTCCGTTTTTAAATGTAAAATTATCAAAACTACTAACGAAATTAATTCGCTATCTTAAAAATAGCTCACATAACATTTCGATTATAATGCTGGAAAAGAGAAAAAAAAAAAACAATTACACATTTCAGACAAATTGCCAAAGATGCATAAAGTATTGACAAAAATAGCCAATAATGAACGGGACAAAAACAGGATAACTGCAAATGAAAATTGCAGTGCAAAAAATAATAATAAAAAAAAAGAAAAAAAAAACAGAACACATACAAATAATCAAAATTAAAATGAAAATACGTCACGGAAACGGATGTGGCTGAGTGAGCAACATATTGTTGCATACATTTCACACAAACACGGTTATACAGATGCCACAATACATAAATGAATGAATGATTTGGACAAACAAACACAGTGAAAAAAGCCACAACATAACAAAAATACTTAACAGGATAGAAAGAAAAAAAGAGAAATATACACTTTATCCGTTTAAAAACGGAACAACAAGAAGTAGAGGAAATGGAAAATTTTAAAGGTAAAACTGGTATAGAAGAGGAGAAGCAGCAGCAGCAGCGGCAGATAAATAAATCTCTTTTTAACAATTGTACAACAACAATATTATTGACAAAAGGCTAAATGCAGTCGTGTGAGAACAATTGTAAAATATTCACAAGTCACACGTTTGTATGTATTAAACGTACAAACACACACCTTGTCCCTGATGCAAATAAACAAAGCAAATGTACCTTCCACACATAATGATCCTCTGCTAGTTTGTATTTGTTTTTATTATTGGCTTGCAAAATCTATTTTGAGGTTCTGCTTTTTTCTCTCTATATTTTGTTAGAAAAAAAAAAATTAATTTTTGTCTTGTTGAGTGTCAGTTGTATGTGTGAGTGTGTGTGTGTGTGTGTGCATGCATACATTGTTGCACAGCTTTTATGCAAACAACATATTGATGTTGATATTGTTTGCAACAATGACCACAGATGTAGACCAGAGCTTCAGAACAAACACACAGACATACATACATACACTTCTAGATATAAAGTATTATTAATCCACCATGATTGGCAGCATAACGAAATGTACAACAGCACACCATTTATTCGTACAAATGTCAGTTAGTGAGACACTGGACATGGAAACCTTTCAAACATTGCTTTTTATTCATTTATCTTGTTCAAATCTAGTGTGTTAAATTCCCCAACACTCTTGCATCTGCACAGTATGTATTTAGATGAAATGTTGTGTTTGTGTATGTACGATTTTTTTTTTTTTTTTTTTTTGTGAAAGAGTCCTATTGAATTTTTGCCAGTTCTTCTGTACAGGCAGGCATATGTCATCGACACATTGGAGCCAATATAACAACTCACACCTCGAAAAATATATATGGAAAGGACTTTGGTCCTGTTGTATACAAGTATGCAATTGTGGAATATTGACTGACTAAAAAAAAACAACATAAAAACAGGAGATGTGTTTGTTAATTCATTACTTTGAACTAAATTGTGAAATTTCTATGAACAAATGTTAGTTAGTACGAGTATTTTAGAATATCTCTTTCTGTATATGAGTATAGGTGTGTGCAAGGGTGTGTACGTGGGTATAAGTATTAAGAGTTTTAATTAAAATCAACTTAAATGCAATAACATTTGTTACCTTCCACTCACAACAAAAAACAAAATTATATTCTTCATGCTTCCATCACAAAAAGGTATTTGATTTAAGGATTTATTCATGTGTATTGTGTTTTTAGGAAGTAAAAATATCTTGTCCATAAGACGATGTAATGAAATTTGTCAACAGAATCACAGTAGTAATTTAATGAGAGATAAGTGTCAAATAAAACAAAAAGTTTACTAAATTAGTCGTTTTCTACAAATGCATTCATTCATTTACTGACTCACTGCATTAATCTGTTGAGATGAAGTTGTGCAGGACCTTAAACAAGGCAGAGGCATTAAATTTATTGTTGGTGTGTATTATAACAAAAAGATGCGGCGAGAGGAGAGAATACAATAACAGTACTATGTTTGTGGCAACTATGTTTGTAGCAACGATTGCATGATTGTAGGAAAAAATTCTGTGGCTTGTTAATTTAAGTTCTTTTTTTTTTGTTTGTGTTTGTGTTTGTTCCACTACAACGAAAAATCCGCCTAATGGGTTTATATGATGTTTTGTTAACAGATAGCAAATGATTCAGATTAAAATATTGGGTGATTTCTTAGGGGTAAAAACGGTACAAATTGGTATTTTTAGTACTTTTTATTTGATTGACTAGTTTTTTATGCTTTAACATTTAGTGTATTTTCTGAGAGCAAAATGAGAAAAAGCTGGTACTGTTGGTACTTATTTTTCTTTTGGTACTTTTTTCTTTTGGTACTTTTCTATTTTCAATAACTTTGCTCCAAATATAACGAAGTCATAAGTAAAATCTAGTTATAAATAAATCTAATTATAGTAAACATATTTGTTTTTTTACTACTGAAACATGGTTAGAACACAGTTAAAGAGGTAAAAATTTACAATAATATGTTTGGTCGCGCGTAAGCAAAGTGTGGTTAAATAGGAAGCAGTTAAAGTAGAAAAATTTTGTTCTAAATTAAAACCAACTAAGAATGATTTTCTCAACTGTAACTGGACTGCAAATAAATTTAAAAAAAAAAAAAATTTTTGAATGTGATCTTTTACAAAACTATGACTTTGGTTCAATCTCAGATCAGAGCCAGTCAATCAACATCATAAATATCTCTAATGAACATTAGTGTGGCATTGTAATAATTGTCGTTGATCTTCTTAAGTGATGAAGGCATAGCACTGCGCATTAAAAACAATTTAGACACCGAATGATACTGTTTCAAGCTAATGTACATACATCACAAGGCCGTCCTTCGTCGGATGGCAGAACCGTCGGCGAAACGAAACAATTAATAAAAATTATTGCGCAGACAGTTTAAGAAATTTAATGCGTCCACTTAACACCAGAGGCGCTTCAGCACTGCTCTAAAAATTAACAAAACGCGCAATAGCAGAGCTGTAAAGAAATTAAGCCTTCTACATTTTCAAGATCTATGTTTTCTATCCTATCCCTTTCTCGTAAGTTCTAGCACAATGCATTGCATAAATAGGGGTCATACCCTGAGTTCTGGTCATTCCAAAAAAAAAAAGAAAAAAATAATAATAAAAAAAGTCCAGCCTATTTATCACGTAGCACTGTACCTTGCAGAGCATTGACCTTCGACTCTTCGAAGTTGGGCATTTATTAGTATCAATCATACACAAGACTATTGTCCTCTGTTTAATTTATTGCTTTAGGTGTTTCACCAAATTATTGCTGTAGGTAATAAAAATTATACTAAAATATTCATCCCATTTCAAACTTCCTATAAAATAACTGATTTATTGGTGATAAAACAAAAAATTCCCTCATTCAAAAATAAAAGTTAATTTTTCGCCAGTTTAGTTAATGGCATTTCACTATTATCGAAAATTAATATAATAAAAATTTAAATTGTTTAATTTTTGAAAATCCAATCAACCAACAGTTTCGCATAAAACCATATTAAACTGTTGATGTTTCGTCAGTTTTTATTTACGACTTTTAAATTATTTGCAAAATTAGATTTTTTCGTTTAAATTTTTACGACTTTTTAATTTATGCAAAATAAAACAAATTTAAGAATGCAATTGCTAGCTCTCCCTCTTTCTATGGTTCTTTTATACCAATGAAAATTTTTATAGGGGGCTTGACAAAAACAGAAAACAGAGAAAAGAAGTCATAAAACACGTGCTTAATTTAATGCATGTAAAATTTCTGGCTCACTTTTCGCACACAATTTTACACCAACAGCTGTTAAAAATTTTAACTTTCATTAGGAAAATCATGAAAACATAAAATAAAAATATTTCGCAAATGAGTTAAACGAGGAAAGAAGAAGAACAAGAGGAAAAACCCATAAATGTCCAACTTCGAAGAGTTAATAAATATAATTTTGCATAGAATAATAAAACTGCAAAAAAAAATTTAACAGAACAGAACAATATTCCAAAAAGTTGCAAAAATTGCCAACAAACTCATAAACAGTAAATCTACGTGTTCAGTCACTTTCAAAGAGGGGTGAGCGAACGAGCGTTCAATTGTAGGATGCCTTTTAGTATGAAGGCAACATAATTAGTTACGCTTGAAAGGAATTTTTATAATAAACGCATTCCAAGCGCTTACAACAGCAAATGAGTGATAAAAATGCAATAAAATCTTGTTTTCGAAAACTATTTTGCATAGAAATCATTATCGTTGTTCTTGTTATTGCTTGATTTTTTTTTTTTTTTAATAATAAAGTTGATGAGTAGCACAGCGATGATGATGACGATGATGATGGTGATTTTCATGTTGTTGCAAACTCGTAAATGTCACTGTTCAAAGTGAAATGTTTATCACATTTTTTACATTGTTTTTTTGTAGTAGTCAGCAAAATATTTCACTTTATCAAACATAATAGTGAATCGTAGAAAAGTAAAACACAAACAAGTGTTTTAAATATTTGAGTCACACTTTGAAGGGAAGGTATGCGAATAGTAAATGAAATATATTTCTTTTTTCGTGTAAAGAGAAGGGAGAAATCACTATTAGGCGTCAGAAATGACAACAATGTATATAATGACACTTGCCAACGATAGTTTGGCAGGGCCACGGGGCAGAAATGTTCTACATCTGCACTAAATTACTTCCGTAATATGCAACATATTGTGTTTATTTTAAAAATTATACCGTAGAAATGTTGTATATCTAAAGGCGCAACTTTAATCTACAACAGTAAAATTTAAAGAATTAAATATTAGCTAATCGCACCCAAAAGTATGCAAGTATTTAAATATTTTACGGTTTTTAATATTCAAGTTTTGTAAAATTCAATTTTGTTTCCGTTTTTATTTGGTTCCATGGTAAATTGTTGATTATCTGAACTTTCGAATTATATTAGTCGGCGGATCGGAAGTGTCTTTATTTGAATTGCAATCGAATCGGTAGGTTTGATCACTGTCATACCTTCCCTTTTAATGAATGCCTTTCGTAGTGTCAGTGTGAAATATGTAAACGATACTCTATTTTGATTTTTATGACATGTCAACAACAATTGATAGAATTCATGTAAATTTTTATTCTATTCTTCTTATGTATGTTGTAGAACTAATGCGAACAGCATAGCCAAACATAAGGGTGTCTTTATATATCCCTCTCTATCTTCTCTATGGCCAACAACCAAATAAAAAATTAGAATATATTGATGAACAAATACACAATAGCATTTATACGCTTTTGCAATTGATTTGTATGTAATTTGAATAACTTCATAGGAAATTTACGCAGAAGTAGTCAATTTTTATTTTGGCCTTTAGCATTATTTTTATTGATTTGTACACTTTTCCACTTTGTTAATTCGCCCAACTGTTCTTGTTGCAAACAAATTGAAATTTAAGTTTCCCCTTTCGCGCTGGCTTTTGAATATGTTTTTCCTTCCGCTGCAAAGAGTTTTTCTTTTTTTTTTTTTTTTTTGTTGCAATTATTTTAAATTTCAATTGTTATTTTGGGCGCCTAATAGGTATGCTAGAGAGAAATCAATTTTTAATTCACTATAATCATTGAATTGGAAATTATGAGTGTATTAAGGTGTCAATAAAAATCAATAAAATATATATTTTATATCTATTGCTTGATTTTTTTATTATGTAGTTTTCATACATGTCTAATTTTCCTACAACCGAGTAGAAATACCGCCTCTTTTGTTCTTTTTTTTTCTTCTTCTTCGACAAACGAGTATGTGTGTGCTTATTTAAAAATAAGTGTCAAGTATATATTAGGGCGTTTTAATAGTGTTTTTGCATCCGTTAAAAACAAGAGTGTAGAATTTATTTATACAAAAATATGCAAACATAAATTTTGCAACTAATGGCCCACAAGCAGTAAAGTTTCGAAATGCTGAAATTTTATTTAAAAAATATTTGTAAGGCCAGCATTTTTATTTGCTTTCAATTTAAATTAATCTGCCCAGTCTGTTGTTGAGTTGTTGAAGAAAACTGATATGAGTTTGCCTATTTAAGCAAATTAGTTAAAATCCTTTCTCATCCCTGGCTGGCTAAATAAATTTTTGCAATTGAATACATTATCCGCTTATCGCTATGAAATGAAATTACGTTACAAGCATAAAATTACAGGATCCTTTTAGTCGAAGGGCTTAAAGCATTTTGGCACCTACAAACCATTAAAATAGGATTTATACCCACCCATATCTTTAATATCCTTCTTGCCGACGCGTCGTATATGAACGTAAATCTTTGCACATCCTCTTGTTTGAACACGTACGCAAACACTCAACAACAAGAACTCGATGCAAATACGATGATGAAGACGTTTGGAGCGTTAATGATTTACGTTTTCTTCTCACACACACACAAATCGATTTTCGGTAAAATCTTAGATTTCCTTTCAAAATACGCGTAGTAGAGTCTTCAAATTTCCAAATGGCTGAATTGCAATTGCATTTCAGTGTATCGTTTGAGTGTGGGGCACTTTGGCATGGCCGTTTGTTGATAAACAAATCATTTGTATGCTGCAATGCAATTATTTATATTTAATTGCGTGTTAAGTTGCAATTCAACGGCGTTTCTGGAACGAAATTTAAGCTGACGAATACGTGACTAATATTTTATTTATTCTATTGGTCTTATCTCGTTTCCTCTGTCCACTCAATCATTCTCCTGCATTACAGTTCATTTATTAATCGTGAATTTCTAGAAGGTGTGAAGTTTATTTAAATTTTTATTTTTTTTTTGCACAATTAATTTGTGCTGTAGATTCAGGCATTGATAAGTCCCTAATTTCTGTTTTGCGCGTTTAAAGTTTTTGAAATTTATTGTTGTAATTAAAATGGGGGATTAAACTATAAGTAATGAAATTTATTTCTTTTTTTTTTACAATTTTATTATTTATTGAATCTTCAATTATAAATTGAAACATCAATAAGTTGTTCAAATCTTAAATCTAAATAATAAAAAAATGTTAAATATATGTTTAGCCAATACTAAACAAAATTTTTAATTTCAATGAAGTTATTAAAATTAAATAAATTTAATTGAACTAAGAGATGCGGGAAAAGAAGTGAATTGATTTAAAGTAAAAATAGTTTAGCTAACAAAATCGCCACATCTCTATGATCCTTCATAGATGATAAATTTTCCAAGAAAATTTTTAAAGATTAATTTAATTTTTTTAATTTTTTTCAATTCAAGCTCCTTCTGCTGCACTTCAGAAAATCCCCTTTAACACAAAATATTTAATTATATCCCACTTTACATACATTCCGCAATAAACAACTCTCAATCCTACATCCTCACACATCCTGCCTTTTGCAAGTGTTTACTTAAGAAAACTCATTAAAATATATGAGATTTATATGACAAGCAAAAGAAAGTGTTGCATACTTTTCGGTAATTTTCTTAAATAAAGGGATAAAAGATATTGCAAAAGCACGAATAAATTTACATATGAAGTGAATAAAAGATATCTTATTCTTGTTAAAAAATAAAAAACACAAATAAAGTATAAAAAACAAAGTATAAAAAATCAAAAACTGCAACAATATTTACGAGTTTGCATGTTTGTGCGGTGACAATATATTGTTGCAAGTGTGAAATATCTCTCGTTTAAACTTAAATTGTTGGCACTTGACTTTATTTCTTTGCTGTAACTGTTGTAACCAACATGATGAGGCGGCTGTTAGCTGCTGTGTGCGAATGTGCCTGAGTAAGCAATGTCCTGCTTAACAATTGTTACACACACACACAGCAATTGTGGTAAGAATTAATTTGAATGAAAAGTCCATTATTGTTTCCGTTTCATATTGTTATGCGTTCATACAATGTGTTGGACATTTTGGCAGACGTAGTGCAGCAACGAAAAGCTTTTAGGCGCCAATATGCCAGATGACTCGCCAATGTATGCTGTTTGGTTACTAAAAATGAGATTTAAATAATATTCAGTTTAACCGAAAAAAAATTGAGAGAACAGAATTCAAACTCACGTACAAGGGGGTCAATAAAACCTTTTGAGTCCGCATTTAGCATTCAAGATTTATTTTGGAAACTTTATTCGATTTAAAATCATTTACCATTTTTTTTTAATGAATTTGATTTTTGTTAAAATAATTATTGTAAAGCCTTAGGGCTGACTTTGATTCTGACACTTTTTTTTAAACTTAAATAAATTAATATTTACTCATGTCTAAGCCACACTCAAGTCCTTTAACTGGCAGGCAAATATTTACTACAGTGACATCATTAGTATTAATAAACAAAGATCAAAGTCAAAGAAGACAAAAAGGACTTGACTAGAAAAAAAACTGAATCAAAAAAACCAGACAAAAGGCCAAAATAATAGAAAGAAACTGAAACTCTTGTTTAGTAGGTGAGTTCTATATGAAATTGAAAAATAAAAAATCAAACAAACAATTGGCGATATAAAAAAAATGAAAAACACACAATACAAATACAAATGAATAATCGTTTGCTAAAGAAACTTTATTCAAACAGAAATGCATAACGGAAACAGTGAAAAAAACATAAAAGTGAACAAACCGGAAAAGAAATCCTTAATGAAGCATAAATGCCAAAGAAAATACTCCGTACAAACGCAGAAAACAACGAAGAGTGTCTAAAAAAAATGGGAAACGGCACAATAAAGAAATCAAATGCATTTTATGCTGCTGAAAATTTACTCAATCAAGTCCTGGCAACGTTGTTTGTTATTATTGTAATTGTTGCTTTGCCAAGTTGTTAAACAAACGTCAAAAATGTGACAAACTGCTGTTAAACATGCCATGTATGGGTATCATAACTTTTTCACAAAAGCGCGAAAATATTTTTACACAATGGTGTGATTTTTTCCATAAAAGATTGTTTTATGTCGTTCATTCGTTCTGTCGTTCGCTCGTACATTCTGGGTGTGAGTTTATTCGAGCATATTGTGTTATTAATTCTGGTTCAATGCTGCAAGCAACAAATTTTCAATTTACTATTTTATTTTAAGTGAAAAATGTTCATACACTGAAACACCAGAAAGTAGGCAATGGATACTTACAGCTTTTTTTTTCTAAGCCTGAAGATATGCAATTCGTATATATTAAAATACATAGTTGAGAATGATCGTAATTATCTTCTTTGGCAGTACATAGAAGTGTATAGTAGAGACATGATTGTAAAATGATTGCATCAACAATATTATGTTGTCGGAAATAGTTTATTTATATTTGAGTTTTAAATAAATAACTCACTCATGTTATAAAAACTTTTAATTTTAATATCATATTAACAGATTTCATAAAAATGCTAACATAGTTGCATTTAAACATATTATGGTAAACAATGTTGAGTACAATATTTTTTTCTTTAATTCCAATACAATTTGATTCTTAAGCGGTAGAGTGAAACTATAACCTTTTTAAGGGCTGTCTTTTTCCAATCAAACTATGGTTATAAAGTGGAAAAAATAGAACCAAAATATACCACAATGCAGCTAAAAAATTTTTTTTTTTTTATTTTTATATTATTATTATTACGAATAAACGTAATTATTATTTGAACTTATATTGATTTACATATGAAAAGTAATATTATCAGGCTCAAGTTCAGTTTTGTTGAATTAATGAAAATTCAAAATTACTAAGAGTTTTTTTGTGTTGGAAAATATTATTATTTATATCCAATCAGTTTTTAGCAGAACGTATCAGTACTGATTTCAAGGCCGCTACACCTCTCATCAGCGTTCAATTGTCCATCTTTACAATTTTCGTAAAGTGGATACTAATTGAGAAGAATATCAACTATTTAACCAGTTTTCAACAGAAATAGAATATGAGAATTAATTTTTAATTCAATGTTTATTCTACAGTGAAACAGTGCTGGTTAGTACGAAATTCCCTCATTACTGTTTGGAACTAGTAATCAACACAAACTCATAGTCCGTTATCATCAAAGTATTTTACTTTGTATTTTAACGTTTTTGTTGTTTTTACTCTATATTAGGGAAATTCACATCTTACTGTGACCCCTGCTATTAGGGTATTTATAGCTCGTGCCCAAGCGGAATTAAAATCAGTACTGATACGTTCTGCTAAAAACTGATTGGATATAAATAATAATATTTTCCAACACAAAAAAACTCTTAGTAATTTTGAATTTTCATTAATTCAACAAAACTGAACTTGAGCCTGATAATATTACTTTTAATTTTTTTTTTTTGGAAATTTTATTATTTATTGAATCTTCAAGTAGGTTTGGGTGCATCTCAAGTTTTTTAATATATTTTCAAGCGTGTTTTGAAAATACCGTCTTCACCAATGGACCATCAATGTTTTTGTGAATTCGCTGATTTCGGATATACCAAGGGCCTGCTGTAAATGTACGTAGAATTTTATTCTGTCGCCTTTGAATTTTTTCGACATTTGATGCTGAGGCAGTGCCCCTTAACTGGATTCCATAGAACCATATTGGTTTCAGGATCGCGTTGTATAATAGTAGTTTACAGTCTAGGCTTAGTATAGAGTTTCTTCCAATAAGCCAATTCATTTGGGCTGCTTTTAGTTTCCTTTGTGTTAACTTTGCGCCTATATGCGATTTCCAGGTTAAACGACGATCTAGATGAACGCCTAGATATTTGACTACAGTGTGTTGTGGTATAGTCTCGGTGTTAATATTTATAGGCGGGCATGTCTCCCTGCGCAAGGTAAAAGTGACGTGTGCACATTTCTGCTCGTTAACTTTTATACGCCATTGTTTGAGCCATTTTTCCAGTTTGGATATATATTCTTGTAAGTTGGGGGAAGCTTCTACTGGATTTTCGTGAACGCTTAGAAAATCTGTATCATCAGGTTATGCAAAAAATACTTTGAACGCGAAGCCTGTGTTCGATATACCATAGAGGATAAATTCCTTGCGCCCGGCCGTAGGCCGGTTATGCAGAGAATACTTTCGGTGTTCGATATACCATAGACAATGTTGATGTATGAATGTTATTGTTTAACGTTAAGTCAGAGGCATATATTAAGTACAGCAAGGGACTGAAGATGCTGCCTTAGGGAACTCCGGCTTCGCTCGACTGCTGAGGGCTTAAAAAATTGTCTTCC
This sequence comes from Lypha dubia, assembly GCA_947311025.1. Taxonomy (NCBI): domain Eukaryota; kingdom Metazoa; phylum Arthropoda; class Insecta; order Diptera; family Tachinidae; genus Lypha; species Lypha dubia. The sequence continues at coordinate 29,941,568 of OX371263.1, read as the reverse complement.
CTAACTACAAATTTTCGTTCCTTTGGATAGCTTTTTAAAAGCTGGACGATGTTTGCTGGTAGATTTTGTGTTAATTTGTTGATAAGACCTTCGTGCCATACTTTATCGAAAGCTTGTGAGACATCAATAAAGAGCGCAGAGCAGTATTTCTTTTTTTCAAAAGTGTCTCTAACAACATTCACAAGTCTGTGAGTTTGTTCAATAGTGTTATGTTGTCTGCGAAAACCGAATTGATGATCTGGAATGCATCCATTACTAGTCACTATAGGCATCAGCATGCTCATATACAGCTTTTCAAATAGTTTTGAAATGTTGGGCAATAAACTAATAGGCCGATAGGATTCTACCTTTGTATGATCCTTGCTGGGCTTTGGAAGCTTTAAAAAAATCATTAAATAAAAAAATATCCATTACATAGACCAATTAAATCAATTCATTTTAGTTTAAAAATATGTGCTTAAGACAAGAAGGTATGTGATTATTTTTTATAAAAAACATAATATAGTAAGTTAAGATCTTATTATATTTGCATCCATTTTAACGTTAGCTGACATAAGACAATATTATATTTAGAATAGATTTGTTTCCAGAATAGTTGAACTTAACTCCAAGCATATAATCCAATCATAGTATGTTGTTCTTAGATTATGGTTGCCTCAACCATGTTCTTCTTTGCATTTAGAGGTGCAGCGTTGCTTCAAGACTTATCTAGATCTAAAAGTTATAACCTGCATTTTTATTCAATTATTTCTTTTTCAAAACTTTTCTCCGTGTAATTTAACACATTAAAGTACTTGATATTAAAATTGAAAAATAAAACAACTCCTGGTTTTAATATCAAAAAAATAAAAAACGCTTATAAAAGCAGAAAAATAATGCTTTTAACATTATTAATTTCGCAACTTTGATTTCAGTTTTTTTAATAAAAAAAGCAATTTTAAAAAAATCCTCAACAAAAGAATAAAAATGTTTATATGTATGTATGTGTTTTTTTTTTCTTCTTTTCTGTTTGTAGCTTATGAATTTTATAATGAATGAAATGTTTTTAAAGTGAAAATACATAAATAGTACTTAAATATAAATTGAAAACCGCACATTATTAAAAAAGTATTTTTACAAACACACACACACACACGCACACCCACACCCCGTACTATACGTACACGGAATAATGCAAAGTCATGGTAAAATTCAAAACTCGCGTTTATTTAAAACTTGAAGTTGGAGAGTTTATTAACAACAGAAAAAAAGAAAACAGAAATCAATGAATATTAAACATTTAATATAAATAATTTCGTGTGTTTTTTTTTTTTTTTTCTGTTAAATACAAAAAGCTTATAAAAGGCGGATAAGGAAATCAAAAGACTAAAAGCTGATCAAAGCAACAATCACTGAATTAACAAAACAAAACAAAAAAAAAAACCCTAAAAGAAGACTTTAAAATTTTCCATTCTAAGAAACACCAAAAAAAAAATAAGGAAAAGGATATGCGTTTTTTTTTTTTTTTCGTTGTTTTGTGGTATTTATAAGGGTTAATAATCAAACTCGTACATCTTTGATTTGATTTAATTTCTTTGCATTTCGCCTTAAACAAATATTGTTTATCATAATCAATCATTATGATACGTTATAGATATTTAAAATTTAAAATTATTTGTTTTCTTTTCTAGAATTTCATTGAATTTCATCGGTAAGTGGAGAAGATAATTTAAAAAACTTTTTTTATGAAAATTCTAAAAAATCCCCAGAGTAATGGAATATCATGAGCAGCATTTCTATTTTTTTAATTTATATATTTTATTTAATATGAAACCCTTTTTTGACGAATTTTTTTGTTCGTTTTCTTTTTTTTTTTGCAAATTTTAAATCTCTGGCTAAATAAACACACATGTGGCTTTTTACTCAGTGGCTGCATATGTGGGGATTTTTTTTTCGTACAGGATTTTCTAACCAAATACAAGTCAATCAACATAATCATGTTTTCCTTGTTGTTCTATGTTTTCCATTTATTTATTTTTTTTTTTTTTTTGGGAAAAAACATGAGAGGGTAAAGTGAAAGTGACCCATAAATAAACACATTTTATGCACCCTTCCTTTTATGCGGTGATAGCTGTGGGTGGCAAAGAGTTTGTACTTGTGGATATGTTTTATAGGACCTAAGGAAAAAGTCATGAATTCTTTGCGAACTGCAAACAATTTTCTTTTTCTGGTTTGAAATTTGAGGGTGGTGCTGGCTGAAACTGTTAGTGCGTTGGCTGCTGCGTTGACAAACTATAACTTAGAACCTGGGTTGGTTGGTTATCAACATCATGAATTTTTCAATTGTGCATTAGTGTGGCTTGGTATTATTTCTTGTTGGACTGCTAAAGTGGTGAAGGCATAGGTCACAAAAAAACTGATCCGACAGCGATTGTTACTGATCCCAGCTACTGTACACCACAGCTCCCTCTTTTGTCGGTTAGCAGTACTTTTGGCAAAGTAAAAAATTAATGAAATACCTGCTTAAAAAAGTTAATGCGTCTACTTAAGACCAGAGACTTCCTTGCCTTCAAAAGATCTTCTACGGAATAGTCTGAAAGAGCATAAGGTCTTGGCTAATAACAATGATGTGTTTGTTAAAACTCTCATTTAGTTTCTGGCAACTTAAGGTATAAACAAAATACATCGATGCCATATTTCAAATTATAACAAAAGATTATATGTACATGAGAGTAGAAACTTATTGAAATAGAAACATGTAGGGCATTTTAAATTCGTTTCAAATCATTTATATTTCATTCCTTTCTTGTGCAATAATTTTATTTTACTTTTAATACAAGCTGTATGTGTATGTTTATAAATGTTCTAGCAAATATTTATTTTTAGATATCTCTATCAAAGGCCATCGCTTGTACCAGATAATTGAAAATACACATTGATAATGTGTTTTGTCGATTTCATTTTTTCAATTTTAAAATTTTCCTTAAGTAGTGTCCTGTGTTTTGCGTTCTTCTTTAAAAAACTTTTCTAAATCAATAGTATTTTAGACTTAATAATGTTAAAATAAATAAAATCAAAGCATTTTAGTTAATAGTGTTTATTTAGAAAATATTTTCAAAAATAAATTTTTAAATCAATAAAAAAATTTTGTTGGAGTAGAGAAATTAAAGGGAGGTTTTCTTTGTAAATTATTTAACAGGTTTTATAGATAAATCTCTGTTTTTTTCATTTTGTGTTGAAACATTTTATAGAAAACTATTAAAGAAAAATAAAATTGCAGCAATACGAAATCCAACTAATTTGCACAACCTTTAAAGACTAAAATTTACAATATTTTTTGTTTCTTTATAAAACCAAAATAATGACCATTATGCGAGTACATATTTCGGTAAAGTTTAAGCCAACAATAATACAAAAAAAAAAAAAAAACAAAAAACAACAACGAACAATAAATAATGCTCTTGAACATGAAACCCCGCAACCAGATAAAAAACAAGCACTTGAGCACGTTCAAATATTTTACAAATTGTTACAATAATAATACGACAATACAAACTGTTGTGAATGGAAAAAACATTGTAAATAAATACTTCAAATGTAACAAATATTATTAATATTAAGAATTATACTTTTAAGATATAAAGTATAGTTTGAAACGAGGGTGGTGCTGCGCAGAGTCTTCTAAAATATTTTACTTTCATTTTATATAAAGACTGCAAAACGAAAGGCCAGATTTGTAGCCTAAAGTTCATTTCCCAATTTTTTAACCCACAAGGAAGTGGTTTAGGAATATGCTAAAGCCATCAGAAAGGCAAACGTTTAAATGCGTTTAAACAAAACTTCGAAGTAAAACTCTAAATACATTATATCTAAATCGAAATGAAAACACAAATTATGGGTCCTTTTTTGAAATTGAAAACAATAGGGGGTAAAACATCATTTTGGTACCTTTTTTCGTATTCTATTTAATTTGTACGGCAAATATCTTATGAATGAAATTAAAATTGTATTATTCTCTTAATATATGGGATTAATAATTTTTTTATCAGGAATTCTTTTCTAATAATAGAAATTTGTTTAATGCAATTTTGGTTGAATAACTCGCTAAATCTCAAGATATTATACCATTTGTAAAAATACTAGAAATACACGTTTCTAACGGAGAACATAGACTCTTGTACTTTCCCAAAAAGGTACACATACTCATATATTTTTGAAGTAGAGCGCTCTTTGCAAAATTATGTTTATGAAAGACAATAACAATCAAGGCTTTTTGTTTGTAGTTTATATGAAAATGTACTCTCTTTTATATGTACCTTGTTAAAAAGGTACTTTGTACAATAAGTACTTTTTTGAACAAAATATTACAATGGAATAACAATTTTTTACGGTTAATTATTTGAGCAGGTTTTTTTTTTTTTTTTTTTTTGGAGAAATGTACTTTTTAACAAGACACCCTTTGAGAAATGTACTTTTCTGAAAAAAGTTGCTTTTGTGAATATGGTAATTTTTTCATAAAACTTACATTGCTGGTAACGGCACTTGAAAAAAAATCACTTAATTTAATGTGTAAAAATTCACTTTTTCAAAATTATGTGTTCATGGAAAAACAACTTTTAGAAAAAAGTTACTTTGTAGAAATCCATAGTTTTGGAAAATTTATTTCTGAACAAATTACCTTGAAAATATGGTTTTTGGAAAACTAATGGTGTTTTCTTTTCTACACACAAAATGGCACCTTGTTCAAAGGTATATAAATAAAATGTCTTGCCAGCCCTTTAATAATGCAAGTTATTTCGCTAGAACAAAACACAACTTATGAAAAAGTGGAACGCCCTGTTTTTAACAGCTGACAGCTAAGTTTTACAGGGCACGGTCGATTTTACGGGGCAAGAAATGCAATGCCTTCTACAATTAGTTAGAGCGATTTTTTTATAACTAAACACACCACCCTTTAAGAGAGCAAAGCATTTTTAAGAAACGAGCACCAAAGTAACCTTTCTGCATTGAGATCTACCATTTTCTTGTAGAAAAGAAAACACCATTAATTTGGTAGAAATTATACATTTTAAAAATTTTACTTGTATTAAAAATTTACTTTTAAAAATTATTTTCTTGGTCGCTTTCTAGAAAAGGAAGTTTTTAAAAAACTCACTTAAGCTGCCCATACACGAGTGATTTGTTCGTGTGATTTGTTCGCGTAACATTTCTCCACAAACGACGAACAAATCACAATAACCTTATACGTCAAGAAGAAAACATGCATTGTGAAGGGGATGATGCAATTTCTCTTTTGATTATATATGTACATATGCATATGTATGTATGTATGTTTGCATTTGTTTGGGCAAAACCAAATTATATACATATGCATACATATGTATGTACCTAAGTACATAGAAGCAAACTAATATTATTAAAAAACATGTATGTATGTATGAATGTATGAATGTATACATAAATATGTCATGGTATAATAAATAAATAAATGTAAATATGTACATATGTAATATAAGAAAAAATTTTATCGATTTATTTTGTTCTTTATTTCTCCCTTTATATTTTTAAATTTTGTTTTGCCAAATGACATTTTCTTCTTTTGAAATCTTAATACATTCATATGTATGTATTAGTGATGTTACGAATACTCGTATTCGTATTCGACTATTCGCCTGTTTTAAGATATTCGTATTCGTATTCGTGTTCGCCAAATTCAAGCGAATATTTTTCGAATAATTTTCCCATACATTTTCCAAAAAAAATCATACAAAAGTTTAAAAAAAGTACATAAAATTTAAAAAAATATATTAATTTTTATTAAAAAAACCCATTATATTTCACGCAAAGTAATAACCTTCTTAAAAAACAAACAAAAATATACATAAATTATAATTTAAGTTGTCTCAAATGTATTAATAAAATTAAAAATTCTTTCGCAGCAGTGAATTGAACAAAGTACATCATCTATCGGCAATAAATTGGAATATACTCGTATAACTTAAATGCATGATATTTAAAGAAACTCGGTGAGATGTTTTGATTCTGTTTATATGTAAATGTATAAGGGTGGGAAGCTACAGGAATCAAACTAAAACTTTTTATATATGAAATTCCACTGACTCAGGTGGATGCGCCTTCTGCAAAAATATGTTCGCTAAACAGCACTGAATTATTAATTAAAAACCCAAACAGAGTAAGAAAAACGAAATCTGAAAGTATGTAAGTAAAATAATTAAAAAATGTTCTGTAGAGGTTTTCAAATTCGGCATCTTAATGCAATAATAATGTTAAATCACAAATTTTTTTTTCATTTATAGTTACTAACGCAAAGGCAGGGTTTTTCCAATTAAATTTGAAATATAAACCTCCAAAGAAATATTCGTATTCGTATTCGGCGAATACTGTTTTAAATATTCGTATTCGTATTCGTATTCGCGAATACTAAAAATTGATATTCGCAACATCACTAGTATGTATGTACATAATAAATTAAAAATTCCTTAATAACCATCTTTAAAAATATTCAACTCGACCACAAACACTAGTAAATAAAAAATGCTTGCTACTCATCTCCCCAGTACATACTTACATGCACACATGTTGTCTCTATTACGTTTCGTTTTGCACTAAAATGAAAAATTTTAAAATGTTCGCAGACAAGTCCACTAACAATCCAACAAATCACAAGAAATTGAAAATTTTCAATTTCTTATGATTTGTGCGCACACAGCCCCATTAACTTGTAACAATACGTCGAACACGAACAAATCACACGCACAAATCAATCGTGTGTGGGCACCTTTATTGAAAATTTGACTTTTATGTAAAAACTTTTTTAAAAATTAATTTTCTTATAAAAATATTTTATCGCAAAAATAATTTTTTAAGAATTAAAGCTTAAAAATTCTTTTAGAAAAAATGCTTTTGAAAAAATTATATTCTTTTGAAAAGGTACGAGTACTTTTTTTAGAAATTTGCTATTTGAAAAGGCCATTTAATTGATCAGGGAAAACGCGTTTAGCAGAGCCCAATTAAATTTATATAACTTTTTTTTTTTATTTTATATGAAAACTTCGAAACAAATTCGATTCCAATTATGAACCATATAAGACAACATGTACAGTACAAAATTTGGGCCAACAAAAATCAATTATCTGAAATTGAAATTTAAGAAATTTCAAATAGATTTTCTAATCTTAAGTAGATTACATATTTTTAATTCAAGAAAATAAAACTAATTCAATATTATCATATAAAACAAATATGATTAAATAAATTTAAACCTGGAAACCCCTTAAACGAATGTGCAACAGCCAGCGACAGGCTACAAAGAACTTCAAGTAGCAAATGATAGCTTGCCACAAACATGAACGAATTTCCAAGTAAATAAGCAAAAATAGATAAAAAAGAAAATGCGAGTGATATAAAACAAATTTTTATGATTTCCTTTACACTAAATCCAGCTTTAACTGTACCGCTCGCTTGCTTCCCTGTCAACAAAATACCAAAAAAAAAAGAAGAAAAAAACATGACAAAAAGGTGGTATGTACAAATGGTGGTGCAACAGATTTGTGTCGAAAGAAGTATAATATGCAAAGTACTAAACATAATTTTAATGTTTATCGTCTTTTATTATTGTCAAACAAATTATTTTTTTATATGATACCAGGACAGGACGATACAGCTTAAGGATATAGATGCCCTGCTATTCTATTAATTTGCAAAAAAAAAGAAAAAGATTTATTGAAAAGTTTGCTTACGTTTGAGAACAAACTCAGCTGCTTATCAACGTCATAATCATCATCATGAGCGTATTCTTATGGTAAGAAGGTAAGTAATTTGATTAGCTTAGAGGTATATAAGGAGAGATGTGAATATGTAAAAGAGATAAAATATTTGTGTTAATAAAAAAAAAATTACTTAAAGAAAAATCTTATTGTGACTTTGTTAAGAACAAGAGGGAAACAAAATGAAAATTATATGAAGACTAAAAATAAATCTGTTTGATAGAGATCAATAAATGCTAAAATAACAAGAGTCAAAACAATTTAATGCTTGAATAAGAAATTAGAAAATATCCTTGGGTTATTCTTGTCTGCTTCTATGAAATTTATATTGAATTAAGGATTTTTATTGTTGTTGTACAGCAACAAAATGTGGCATTGTATGAAAATTACTCCAAATAATGATGGAAATTAGATCCAAAAATTAATTTTTATTTAGCAGCGAAAAAAACAGTTCAAGAATAATTAATAAATTTGTAATTTATGAAGTCTTGTGTTAAAGTAGTCGTGTTAAATGAACAGCATCAGTTTTAAAGTGGCTGTGCGTATGACTTAATGATGACAATTAAATAAGTAAATTAATGTTTTTAGTGTCACTCTGAGTGAAATAATTAAACGTCTACAAAATTCTATTACAAACATTTTTGCTCGAGTGTCTAAAATATGTTGTCGTGCCATGAATGTTTATTTAATATATAAAATATTCTTTATTCAGGCTCATATACAAAATTTACCTTTTCCATTAATAAGCTTTTAATTTGCTTATTTATATTTCATGGGTTTTTGCAAAAAAGGAAAAAACCCAGGCGGAAAAAATTTGCATACACTTAACAGAAGTGAGTGGTTGGTGGGTGGGTGGGTGTTTTAATTTATTTGCTTAAAATTTTAGAAACATGTCTTTGATGTTCATATGCTTAGTTGCTAATATACTCGTACTCTTCAATTCACAAAACCAAAACAAAAAGAAAACAAAAAAACCAAAAATCATTTAATAAAATATTTATTTAGATTAAAAGATGTCAAGTTCTACAGTTTATCATTTATTGCAGCATCAGCATGTTGTATTTGTATTTAATATAATTTGATTTAAAGTAAACATTATTAAGAAGTTGATTAAATATTTCAAACAAATTGAAACACAAATATAAGATTGTAATATATTCCTTTTGAAAGATAATTTCTTTGAAATTAAATTTTGAAAATATTTGCTAAAATAAAAAAAATTTACAAAAAATTAATGCAAGGAAATGCTAAATTATAATTAACAACAATACTATCATACCATAATATAAATGAATACGTTTATGGGAAAATCAAGTCCTATTCCATATATAACATTTTATACGAATACTAGATGATTGGACCGGCTTCGTCCGGAAGCTACTTTCTTATATGGGGGAACCATTCTCCCCACTCATCAAATCATTTTTCCAATTTTGATAGGCGGACGTAGCACCATCTGTCCTTCAACAACATAAATAATTTTGTTCTACTTGAAATACGAACGATGACGCTTCTAGTGAATGAGGCGGACATAGCGCCATCAGTATGTCAATATGATGCGACGCTTCTAGTGAATGAGGCGGACATAGCGCCATCGGTCTGTCAATACGATGCGACGCTTCTCGTAAATGAGACAGACATAGCGCCATCTGTCATTCATCATTTTGTTCTGTTTGAAATACGAATTGGCTTAAATACAGTAATTGCCCCCTCCCTCCGCTCCTCATGCCACTAGCGGTTTACAATATACTTTACAACCTATTCTCATACCTACCAATGCATAAAAAATTTCATTAAAATCGGTCGAGCCGTTTCGGAGGAGGTCGATAACAAACATCGTGACACGAGAATTTTGTATATTAGAAGTACTCTAGAATTTATGCTGCATTTCAGTGCTGGCTAAACAATAGATCTTTACCACAGTGCTGCAAAAAATTTCAAACTCATTTATCTACTCATACACATCCATCCAAGTAAGAAATGAGAATTACTAAAGTACAAGCAAAATAGTTTATATGAGTTGATATTAAGCAACTTTTTTTTATAAAACCATCATCTTTAAACAGGAAAGGGGAAAAACTGGGATTTTCTGACTTTTACAGCGAAGAGTGTGATTTGTATGACCTGAACACATATGAGAATTTTCATAGAGAAGATCAACTGTTTGATACATTACGTTGCCACTAAATGAAGAGCCAATCACGATCTGTTCAAAAATATAATGAAGTAAAGAATTTTTATTGAAGAACGCAGCCGCATTCCTCTACTAATTTTTTTAATAACTCCGTTTGTAATTTTTGAATTATTCGATCCGTATTTTGTTTCATCGCTTAATTTTTTCAAAATTAAATTTTAACTATTTTATTAATTAATATTTTTTTTATATTATTACGAGTGAACGTAATTATTAATCGAACTTTTATTGATGTACATATGAAAAGTAATTTTATCAGGCTCAACTTCAGTTTTATTGAATTAATGAAAATTCAAAATTACTAAGAGTTATTTGTTTTATGTTAAAAAATATTATTATTTATATCCAATCAGTTTAGCAGAACGCATCAGTTAAATTACAAAGTAGAATACTTTGAAGATAACGGACTATGAGTTTGTCTTGATTATTAGTAGTTTCCAATGGGGAATTTCGTACAAACAAAATTTGTTTTCAATGTGTAAAAATAGAACAAAAAATTAATTAAATTAATTCTCGTATTCTATTTCTGTTGAAAACTTGGTTAAATAGTTGATATTCTTCCCAATTAGTATCCACTTTACGATAATTGTAAAGATGGAAAATATTTTATTAATTTATAATTCGAGTTTTCGCTGAATTTTATTTAAAAAAAATATTTTTCATAAATTGTGTGTTTAACTGTTGATTGGTGTTGGTACTAAATCTTCAGTAGACTTGGAAAAATTAAAGATATTTTTTATTGGGTTTTTTTTTCAAATCCAATAAGTCTATTTCTGTTGTACTTCTCGTATTATTAATTGTGAAAATTTGTGCTATGCGATTTTATTGTTTTTCAAAATGAGCTTAAATTCTACTGATGATAATTGGCCATAAGCGCCAATTAAATGTAGACATATAGACATGTAGACATGCTTACAGAAAATAAAATTATATTTTTATTAAAATGATGAAATTTTAAAAAGTTATTAATTAATTCCAACATTGAACATTTTATTCGAGCAACTACTCAAAAGTTTATGTTTTAAAAAAATTATTATTTGTTATGGTTTAGCTAAATGGGTTAACGAAATACATATAGATTAGCTAACCCATAACAAATAATAATTTTTTACAAATTAATTCTAACCCAATATAGAGAGTCCCTTTATAAATTTGGAGATATTCACGAATGCTACGTTTTTCTGTATTTTAATTATTCACAAAAAATTCTAAAAATACTTCATCTGATTAATGTCACCCGACCCTTTTCAGGACGATTCATAAAATGAGAGTTATATTTTTTATATTTGACTAGAAATTAAATTTAAATTTTTCTCGCAAGCTTTATTTATAATAGAAATGTGTTTTAAAGCGATCGTGCACCGATGGGCATTAATCTTATGACTAAAAAATTTTTTACTTTGTAAATTTTTTTAAGACTTTCAGAATTGCTTTGAAACGAGTACTGCCACAGAAAATATATCCTTAGAAACGATGCAGATGATTTGGGAAGCCCTTAAGTATCTCCCGACTCAATCTTTAGAGGAATTACTCAACTTTCTTCAATATTTTTTGTTACAAATACTTTAAGGTTCACTTCTCGTAGACATGTTAGAGACTTGTCAGGTGTAGGATTAATCTAGTTTGGAATAGACTTGTAGTACGGAGAGACATACGACGATTTTTTTGGGTACATAATTAGGGGATAACAATTCAAATATTTGGAACAAAAATTGTGGATAGAAAATCAGCCCAATCTCGAATAATAATTCCGCGGGAGTTTTCTCCCTTTCCCCAATCCTCCTATTATGAATAAAAATCCCGCATAAGATTTCTCACTTTACTTTTTCTTCATATTTGTACCATTTTTATTAACCGTGTGAAAGGGAATAAAACTGAATGGGGGAAAAAGTAGTTATTCTGAATGCCTTTGAATTTAGTTTTTCCCCTTAAAATATTTAACTTAGAAAACAGAAGGGAGTTTACATAAAAAAGTAAGTAATTTTTTATAAAATAAAGTTTAAATAAATAAAAAAAATATTTAAATGTTCATTTTTATGTAAAACAAATTATTTTATGTTTGCAAACCGCCAATTGGAAACAAAAACATAAGAAAATTATACGTCAATAAGTAAAACTGCTGGCTTCAAAATTCAGTGATGCTACTTTTTAACTTTTTTGTTGCAGCGGAATATATAATTTGAGGAAATTTTTCTCGAGAAAAGTTTTTTTCGTGGGAGAGAAAATCGTAGGGAATATTCGTGTTTCAGTATTTTCCAAACCATCAAATATTTTATTAAGAACCAGTCCGTCACCAATATCTTATGATACCGATCGATTTCTTTAAATTTTTTGTTCCCAAATATGCCTTGGCTAGTAATAAATTTCAAAAACTGTTTGCAAAAGGAATCACATCAGATGTTCTCTAATTTATTTTGTAGCATGTTTGGAAATAACTCACAATGTTCACCAACCACTTCAATTAGTGTCCATTCTTCAGCTGAAAGCTGCAATTTGCATTTCTATATTCGTTACTATTGAAAATTTTGAAACATTAAAAATTTTTGAAATATGAAGCATCACACTGCTTAATTAAAATATCATCTCTAAAAAATGTCCATCTTTCTATTTAAATTGTAAATTAAGGATCTACTTGTAGTTTCCATCCCCGATTAATATAAACGGGTGTCGAATAAATCACCCAAAGGTACAGCGTTTTGTGTTTAATTATTTTAAAAGTGAAATAAAGTGGCGAAACCGTCCATATTATAATTTGAAGATTATTTTCATAAAATTTCTTATCAGGATTCACCTCCGTCCAGGATTTAGTTTTCAAAAGATTTTTGTTCCGATTCAAAATAAGAAATTTTAACGCAACAATTTCTAAAGAAAAACTATTCGAATCTTCGTTAAAAAAACGACTTGAATAATTGTGGTCATTTGAAACAAAAATATTATTCGAGTAATCGAATAGCTTTTATTCGATTAAAATCTCCTAGACTGTTAACTGTTGTAAATATATTTGCGCTAAAATTAACTATTCAATAAACAACTAAAAATTGTTTTAAACATTTTTCGAATAACAATAAAAACAATGGACTATTTTCTATACACATCCCCAATAAAATCGAGAAAAGGGCTATAAATTTTCCATTTTCGTTCATATTTTCCTTCAATTTTCTTTAATATCTTGGCATTTTTGGTATAAATTGATGAAATATAGAAAGTGCCGTCGGCAAAATCTATCAAAATTTTTTTTAAAACACGAAATTTTTTTCTGAATTGTATTAATTTATTTAATAGCTTTAGGTTTGCTTTCTAGTAAATTTACAAAATTGTTTTTTTATATATAAAATATATAATAATACACTTGTACTTTGTTATGCTCATTATAAATAATATTTAAAATATAGTTTTTAAATAAAATATAGCTTTATATTAAATTTTACTTAAAACTAAAAATACTTAAATATTCTAGCAAGTTGATTAATTTTATTTGTAAAAATTCTATAAAAAAGTTTCAGTTTTTTTTTTTTTTTTTGTAAATCTTTAACTCTAAACATTTAGATGGGATCTTAATAAATCGATTTAAACTAAATACAGCAAATGAAATTGAAGGTAAAAATTATAAAAATATCATATTTTTTATATATTTTGAAATAAAAAGCGTTACTTATGCACTTGAGTATAAAATAGACACTGAGAGAAAAAATTGTTTAGTAAAAATATTTGGGAATAAAAATGTTCTTTTATATTTTTCCTTCCTTTTGTATGGAAAACATTTCAAACCATTTATTCTTTAAAATATTGGCTTAAAATATAATTTTTATAATTTAATTTAGTTGAGTTTAGTTTAGTTTAAAATTGACTATCACAATTGTGCTTTATTTTATTCTTTTCTTTAGTTTAATAAAGGATTTAATTTAAATCCTGAACAAAAAAATTTCTTAATAATAAAAATATGCCGACGGTCGGTGTTTTCGTTAGGATGGCTGCTGCTGTCCTTCCTTAGGAAATATAAAATATATTCGTACCAATACATAATTTCACACATCACAATACTGCTTGAGTTTTAATCATTCTTTTTTTATAGTTTTTATAGAGTAGTTGTGCCTTTAGTTCCATCGTGGTTCTAATTGGCCATTGGGTAGAATTTGTATGACTGCCGTGGCTGATTCCGCTGTAGAGCTGGAACTATTTGTTGTAGGTGTTGTGTTCGCTAATGTGCTGGAACTGGCCATATTCTGCTGGTAGTGATCTTTTAAAGCTTTACACATGGCCAAAGCTAAAATTTTCCAAGCCATTAAATCTTGTTGGTTCACAGAAACCTGATGCACTTGATGAGATGCATTAACATGAGACCCAATATTTATGCTCTGCTGATTATATGCAACATTTGTAGAATTTATTGCGGGACCATCAACTTGATCTGTTTCTTCAAATACTTGATGCTGCTGAAGCTCTTCTTCATTTTCATAAAAAGGAATGGCCATTTTTTCCAATAAATTTTTTTCTCTTTCAAAAGCCAATAAAAAATATTTCTCGTCTTTATTTTATTTATTTATTTTTTTTAACTCTTACGTGAATTCTTTCGTTTAATTTTTTTACTTGAGTTGCACTATTTAATACACGTTCTATGTTGAAAATAAACACGTCTTTATTTCAACACATCTAACGTTAGACTGGCTCGAGCGCTTTCCTAACAATTGTATTTATACAATTTTCTGACTACTATAAATTTTGTATTGAAGAAAATTGTAATTGAAACAATTGTGGTTGTAAAAACCACCAAAAGAAATATTTTAACCCCCGAAACTCATACACGTTTATTTGTACCTTTCGTTTCCTTCTCTTTTAGCACAACTTTCCTCTCTTGTTGGTAAAAAACTCACGTGAATTTCACGTTTTGTCAAAATAGAAATACTATTCTTCCGCCTGTGGTGTTGTCAGTCAGTCACTTAATGTGTCTGCCTGACGTAGTGACGACCATCACTTAACTAATCTTATCAATAACACCAAAAAATATTTCGTTCGTGTTTTTTTTTCTATATGGTTGTGCTACTTGTGATGACAAATGCCAACCAAATTGTAATTGAGAAATTTCATCACGTGTCTCTGGCTCTCTTTGGGCTGCTCTCTTTAAGTTCCCCTGGTTAACTCAGTGAAATGAATGCATTTCGTTTTTAATCAAATAAATTCGAATTTCTCTTCTCTAATTTCGAATTAATAAAATGAGACATAAAATTTTTATTGTGAATGTTTGTTACTTTCAAGTTGCATTAGTAACAAATTTACTCTACGAATATAAAACTTTTTCTCCTTTTTTAATGACTCACATGCACTTCGAATTACTTGACATATGTAGGTTTTCCAACACGCACATACACACACATACTTGTAAAAGCTAAAAAAGCACTACCAACCAACATAGTCCTTGACCAATTTTTGTCTTCCTTTTTAGTCTGTGCGGTTTACCACCCAGTCAAATGAATTCCATTTCATCTCTTGTTAATATTTAAAAAAAGAAAAAAACTTTTCTAAAACAATTTTAATTATTTGAGTGTTAATTATCCAGCATTATTTGTTGATTAAGAAATTGATTTATGAAAATGAAAAGCAAGTCTCCTGGGATATTGTGCAAAAAACCTAAATAGCAAGAAACTCATATGCAAATTTTGTATGAAACTCTGCTATTATTCGGTAAAACCAACCAAACCCCTGCTGTATATTAATCCTTGTGTGGTTATTAGACAGCGTCTATGAAAACAGGAGTAAACAGCAACAACAAAAACAACAACAATAATAATAATATTTAATAATGTAAACTGACATTTAATTAAGGTAACTTAAGTACGAAATTGCTAATAGAGTTTTTTTGTTTCTTGCCTTGACTCTCTCCCCCTTAAGTCTGGCAGCAGTAACAAAACAAAATTAAATGAGTCTAATTAATAATGAGGCATTTGCCACAAACAATACACAAATGTTGGATGATAGAACTAGAGAAGAGCAATCTACTTGTTGCCTTTTGAATATACCGTAAAAGTTATATTTAATTTTGCAATTGAGTTATGGTTTAGTTTTAAAGACTTGAAAAGGATTTATTGTAGATTGAAATGTTTTAATAATGAACCACAAAAAGAGGTACATTTTATTTTTAATACGCTTCTTTGAAAACAATGAGCTAAAAATAAATTAACTTATGCGTTTTTAAAATAAATTTTTGGGATAGAAGGACTTAAAAAATCAAGACGTACAGACGGACGGATGGACGGACAGGCAAAAAATTATTTTGGTCCTTTGAGACAAACTATAATGATCGGTATTCATGGCTTTGCACAGCTGCAAACTTAACAGTTACAATGGTGGTATTCATAGTAGCCGTATTCACAATCTTGTGCATTTGAGATTGCAAATTTATGCAATTGCAAAACTATTCTATCAATTTTGAATGATATCTTTGGGTTAGGTTGCCATGCTTGTTGCAAAACACAAGCTGATTGATAAATAAAAAAATTATTTTCCAGTGAAGTTTTGGCCTAAAAAATACATATTTATGTATGTACATATGTATGTCTAAGAAATTACTCAAGTATAAAACATTTGCTTAATCAAATAATTCTAATTTTTATTATAAAAATAAGGATTAATTTGTTAGTTAGTCAGGATTTTAAATAATACATATACGAGTATATATGTTTTGCGTTTTGTTAATTTTTACTTTTTTTTTCATTTCATTAATTTTTGTTTGTCTGGTTAATTTCCTTTTGCTTGAAATATTTTTGTTTTTTAATTTTGAATAAAATTATTAAAATTTTAATAAGCAAAATCGGCTTAGTTCACTGCGTATCAGCTGTCGTTTTGCAATTAAGTGTTGCATAAGTAGAGTAAATACATACATTGCATTTCTCTGTATTTTGTTAGTGTAGAGTAAAAATATACTACACCATTTTGCAAATGCAATGATGCAAGACCATTTGCACAAGATTGTGAATAGGGCTAGTGTGTTGCAAATCATCTTGCAAATATGTAAATATAAATATATTGTAGCAACTCGGATTTTTTTTGCTACTGAATTTTCTAAAAAAAAAAGCTGCCTTGCATTTGTAATAAATCATTGAATACCACTAATGTTAATTTACTAAATCACCTTCAATATCTGGGGATGCAAATTAAATACTGTTTAAGAATACTAAGAATTTATTTGTTAAAACTACAAGGCTTTCTTGTAACGTTTCTTTAAAGGTGAAGCAATAAAATAAAATATAATATTTAGTATTTCAAAAATAATATTGAAAAATATTTTCGAATAATGTTCCTACAAAATATCTAACAATATTAAATCTCACCCTAAAATTATGCAATATATCATATCAAATACATGTATGCAATTTCATAGCATAGATGCAAGCAAGCACACTTAACTCATGCATTTTATTAACTTGCACTGCTTCTTTATCAATATTTATTTTTCATATTGAAAAAAGCAACACTTTACACCATTTTTTACTTAACCTGCAACTAAAGAAAACATGTTAAAAACATTTGTTTATTTACAGAAAAAGCACATTCAAATACAACAACTGCATACGTAAAAAAAACATTTACTATCCTTTATTTACACACATATCCTGACGATTATATATACATATAAAATTATATTTACATTTTGTATATGAAACGGTTTTTGGTCTTGGCAAGACTTTGTAGTCAACACTATTCTTACTTAAACGGAAAGTAGTATAGTGCTAGAGCATACTTTTAGGTTCTTAAAATAAATACAAAACAATTGCATACTGTGAGGATGTAAAAAAATAAATACAAATACAAGAAAGCATGCACAAGAACATTTGAAACGTTTAACTAAACAAAAAAAAAAAAAAAAAAACACTAAAATAAACACGAATAACAGACATGGAAAAGCACCATTCTTTAAGAAACTATAAAACAATAGAGTTGTAGTAGTTTTAAACATTTGAAGAAAAAGCAAATGTGGCAAAATGGAGTTAAGCTTACAGTACACGGCATGTCAAAAGCCACATTCGTATGTGTCTCTGACGTAATTTTGACGTCACCATGAAGCTAAATTGGCAACATGTCGTGTACTTCCACTTTTTGTGACACTCACATGCAGCACACATTGATATGTGTGCCACATGTTCCTTTGTAGAGACATGCAAACATGCGTATTTTAACCATGTCGTGTACTAGCTTGGTACATTTGAATTTTGACATTTGTAATATTTTTACATGCGCATGTAGCAGTCCCAAACATGTGGCAGCAAACATTTGTGACACAACATTTTTCAATAGTATGTAGCCAATGGCACTCTTGCCAATGTTGATTTTCTCCAAAAAAATGTGGTAGGAATTTAATGACGAAAAAATTTTTTTATTATTATTAATCACACGATGACTGAGATTCATGATATTTTTTTTGGTTTGCGAGCGGGGTAGAGATAAAAGAAGGGTAGAAAAATTATCATATTTTCTCTTTTCCATGCAATTATTTGTATTTATCTTTGATTTGGGGTTTTTCTTTTATTAATTAATATCTTAATTAACAGCTTAATTAGTTTGGGTTTTTGTTATTATTTCTCGTTCTTGTTCTAAACCATGCAAAAGATACTTTCAAAGCTAAGATGAAAAAATTCATGTATAAATAGTAAATTTATTCAATAATTAATAAAACAACTGTGATCGCCAATTGTTGCGTTGTTTTTGTGTCAGTGCCGTATTATTTAATTTTTTTCACCATTTTATTGTTCATGGGAATTATTTCACGATAAAAGTGAATTTATTTTACTTTTTATCAGATGTTGTTTTATTTCTTCTTTCTCTTCGACATTTTATAAATTTGACTTCACACAAAATTTTAAAATTAATCAAGCGCCATAAACATGACTGTTGGACATGTTAATATGAAAAATGTGTTCGTATGTTACATGCGGTGTACTGACAATACATATGTAGCCAAACAAAAGTTCACACATATGCTGCCATTGCAAATGTGTACGCTTCGGCTACATTTGTCACATATAAATTTTGGGACAAAACAACATTTCATGTACTACCAAAATTTTGAAGCATGTAGACACTTCTGCATGTTTAGTAAATGTAAACAAAATGCTGCAAATTCTCGTGACGTCAGAGCCACATGCGAATGTGGCTTTTTACATGCCGTGTACTCTAGGCTTTACACATACAGAAAGCTTTTGTTTTCTTACTTTTTTAGTCGTTTCGTTTGCATTTTTTCACAGTTGTTTTTTTTTTTCCTGATATTAAATTATATACCTTATTATCAACATTTTGATGCAAGTATTTCAAATATTGTAAAATTAACCCGTTAAGTGCTGGTTTTTAGAAGAGGCTTAAGTTTTCGAAATTATTAATATAAATTATCAGCGATGTTACAGAGATCTATTCCGTTCGGAAACGGAGTTCCATCCCTATTTTGATGCTTAAGAAAACCGAAAAAGAAATGATTTTTCTAAATTAAACTACTTTTAGATAAATAAAATTTTGCTGTTTGTAAATTTAAAAATGGTTTGATTTGAAAAAATCAATTCTTTTTTCGATTTTCTTAAGAATCAAAATACGGATGGAATTCCGTTTCCGGATGGAATAGATTTCTGTGACATGGCTGTATATCTTTAGGAAAGGTATAAGGGAAAGCTAATTACTTTGGATAACAGAACGTAACACTATTCCGTTTTCAAATGACGCTACACACTTCGTTTCAGCATAATTGAAATCTGTTAAACTGCAGAAATTGGAACACACTTTTTAGTGAAAAATTCAAGCTGCCAACGTGTTAATTTCTTTTCTCTAAAAGTATGATGAACAAGTAAAATTTTACTATCCTCCAGTTTATTAAGCCAAATAGCAATTGTTTACTTTATGGTTGATGCACGGTTGTTGTGCACCAAAAATACTACACTGCATTTTAAGAAGACACGTCAAGTCAAGTCAAGCCAAGCCAATGCTTTTAATGCATTGATAGCAAACAATAGATTGCTGCTTTTATGAATATATGCTATCTTTCACATGTGTGTGTGCATGAGTATACATACTCGCATTTAGTTTTCTTTCCTTTCTCCAAAGATGAATCCATTTTTATATACAAAAGTATGTAAGTTGCTAATAAATGTTACGCTTAACTGCTTGCTGTGTTTGAATGTATTGTTGCAAATATAGTAAGAAAGTAACATGTGCATGTTTTTCTACAGTTTTTTGTATATTGATATTAAATATAAAAAAAATAGAAAAAACAAACTAAATATAAATACAACTTTTATGAATATGATTTTCTATAAAAGAAATCTCTATTGTTATTGTTATAAAATATGAATGTAAAGATATTAACTTTTAAGGAAAATGTTTAAAGGAAATGATAAAATTAATTTTATGCCAGAATGATTTTCTATTAAAGAATTAATTGAATTCTAGTAATAAATAATTGAAATTTAATAGATAATTTTATAAGAACTCCATATCAATTCTCGTGTTAGTAATGAAAATATTGTTTTAATTGCTTAAGTAGTTTTATAAGAAGATCTTTAGTGAAATTAAAGTTAGCTGAAATTGAAGGAATGTTTTTTTCTGGACCGTATTAAGTGTTCTTAATTGCAACAGTTTTTTTTTTGAAAGACTGAAACAAATTTTTCTTTAATTAAAAATAATTTTTAAGGTTCAACGAACACTTAGAGGTCTCATGCGATATACGCTGGTATGTACACGTAATATCGTTTACAATGTTTCATCAATTTAATTAATTTTTTGATTGCATTAATTACTTAATTAACTTTCCAGTGATATATAACATCAAGTAGTTTTGTTTTATACCTAAAATAATACATTTTGAATGTGAGGCTTGCATTGGTGCCTACTATGCGATTCTCAAAAATTATTACAAGCTACAAAACACAAGTATGTATGTGTGATCATGAAACAAGAAATATAATTATATCAATTTTGAGCCATGATATCCTTCAAAACAGATGTTCAGAGATAAAAAAAAGTTTTCTCATCTCAAGGCCCTATTCAGGCAATTTAGGAGGAAAGTAAATGGAAGACAACACGATTTTTATTTTTTTTTTATTTTAAATTTGGTTTTTATTTCAAATAACAGAGATAATTTTAAATCAACGATAAATTTCCTGCTTATGATTAAATTAAATAAGGATTCTTATATCCTTGTTCTTTATATAAATTACCAATTTATGTATTCATCAAAAAAAAAACTTAATTGTGAAGCATGCAAATTATTTGCAATAACTTGTGTAGCCTCAATTATTAAAACCATGAAAATCTCAAAGGAATTTTGCTTTGAATAAAACAGAGAGAATTTCTTTTCAAACTAAACTTCATTTTAAATAAATTTATCAAAATATTTTATACACATAATTATATTTATACTAACATTATTCAGAGCATCTTTTGTGTTTTATAATCAAATTTAAGAACTTAGACCCAATAAAAGCTGCAATAATCAGGATATTCAAGATGAATCCTTTCCTACATACTCACTCTGGTTATAATTTGTGTGTGTGTTCTATGCAAACCAATTTTATGTGAGTCTCTTTTTGGCTTTCACTGCCCAATTATAGTCTTTATGACTGCAGGTAACAAGAAAAGGCAACAACAAAAACCTTACAAACACTCACACACACTTAAGCAACACTTTAGTTTAAGTACAAGAAGAACAAGGACGTTACCAACACTTGGCAACACTTAAAACTAACGTAGTTAATTTATGGTTCGTTAGGTCAAGCGTCTGTTTTTTTGTTTTTTTTTTTTTTTATTTTGTTGTTCGTTATACACAAAAAACAATCGTTTATTTTTTGTCCTGAAACTGTTGATTATTTGAAGACTTAAAAAAAAATAAAAACTTATAGATCCCTTAAGTGCTTGTCTTCTTGTTATTCCTGTTGTCTAAACCCTCCACACACACACACCATTTTAGTTTGAGGTCCATCATTCCGGCCAAAGTTTATTTTATTGACCATATAACAAAATTGGTAAAAGAAGTTTTTCCTCCTTCCATCCTTCCTTCTCTCTGCCCCTGCCACAGCCTCTGCCTCTGCCTCTGCCACAGCCACCATTAGTCTTTGTCAATTTAAATATTTAAATACTTTCAATTCATCTTCGTCATTTTAGATTTATTTATGGTTATTTTGGTTATTTCTTATTATTGCTGTTTCAGTTTTGGCCAATATTCTACACCATCTCCAACTTTTAAAATGTTCAATTCTATTAAACTCATTCATGTTTTCTTAAATATTTTGTTTGATATTAAAAAGAAATTACAATTTTATTTTGTGAGGATATACCACACCTTGAAAAAGTGCTAACAAAAGGGTCTGGCAAAAAAGGATAATTTCTTTTTGATTTGTGGACTCTACACAAATGAAAGCCAACAAACATATTTTTACGTAACAATTACAACTACAAGGATATATTCATGTGTAGATACGAGTACAAACGTTACAGTATTCGGACAAATGTACTCGTATGTTGTTCTTGAGCTTATAAGGGTCATCTATTGTGTTTCTTTTTTTTTTTTTTTAATTTTATGTCCTGTTTTTCGTGTATATGTGTGTGCGGGTTTTATTTTTCGTACCGTAAATTTTAACATTTTATGTTGATACTTAAGTCATGCTTTTAAACTTTGGGTTCTGCAGCACTTTTTTCTCTACATCGTTTTTTCACATTTGAAGCAACAATCTTTTCATTGTTGGTTGCAAGTTTCTGGTCAACAAACTTTTTTCAAAAGAAATTTAATCGCTGGTTATTTGAGGGTTGTTGTTTTTGTTGCTTTTTTATAGTCTGTTGTTTTTCTTTTTTTCTTCTAAAATCAACCATATTTTTGTATGATGGTGCTAAAAAGAATTTTAAGAAAACACCTTTTCTATTACAAAAGATTACAGTTTTTGAACAGATCAAGTCCTTCTATGAGAACAAACAAAAAACGAAATAAATTTATTTTTAAAGGTTTATTTTTTAGCCATAAAATTTATTTAGTATTCTGAAGCTAAAAAAATAGAAGTACACCAGTATTAATGAAACTGATTTTTATATCAGGGAAACCAAGTAGATTTTGTGGACCGTAGAAAACTATTAGTTTGTGGGTTTCTTTATAACCTCAACAAGGTTTCTATGATCTTTTTATATATATTTTCAATGGGCTTATGTATGAGTATATTCTACTTTATATTTAAGTTGCTTTTCATATTTTTTTGAATTTAATATTAAAAACGAAGATATGTTATTGCAGAACTATATGTTTTAGTAAAACTTCATTTTTTCTTCTTCTTTCAGCACAATAAATATCATAAAAATTTGTATAAACAAATTTTGTCTTCTTTATATCCGTGTAAATTTCAAATGAAAATATTTTGAGCTGAGGATAATTTTAAGTTATGAACGTTATTTACAGTATAGGGAAACGTACACTTACCGCCATGTCTTACTTGAAATTTAAATAAATTTTAATAACTTCAAAATAAAGAATTGGGGGGTGGGAAAAATATATTTTCTTTTAATTGTAAATAAGAAAAATTATTTACGTGAAAGATTAAAACTAAAACTTTGTCAGAGTCTTTAAAATTAAATAAATGCTATTTTACATTTTCTTTTGGTAACTGAATAGAAATTACTTTTTCCCCCTTTTCGACAAGGAAAACCACGATACATTTTCTTTTGTAATCAAGGAACAGTGCTGTGAGAACGCCAAATAGAAAAAATTAAATCGTTTTAATAGGCTGACTTCTAAAACGTCAATTGCTTTGTTTTTTAACAAAGCATCACATTTCACAGCGCCGTAGTACAATAATTATACAGTTTATACCCGCGGTGCCCACAAGTTCCTTATGAAAGAGCAAACACCAATCCATTTAAAGAAAAACAAATGTTTATTCAAAATTTTTTGTTGTAAAAACAAATACATGCCAGCAAAGCATACGAAAGTGTTGTTGCTATGCTCTTGCGTGTATACAGTGAAGAACGACAAAAAATAACTAATAAGACAAAGTTGTTTGTGTATTTCTCATTGAGGTTGCTGAGTGCTGTATGAGTAAATTAAAACACACAGCCTATAGCTAAGAGTATTACAAAAACAAATGAGCATGAAGAGCATAGGGCCTGGGCACCAGGCCACCGACAAGTATTTTTAACGCAGTAAGAAAGCAAACAAGGCATCGGTTTTATATAGTTGATGCATTGTTTCGGAACTTTGCATATGTATGTGATTTAAATACAGTAGCAATACTGTATACAAACTTTGTATACGAACGTTTTGGAAGTCAGCCATAGTGTACTTTTACCCCAACCTAATATTGAGATACCCGAAACCGTATGTAATATATGGACTCTAGATTTAGATGATTTAACAGCGGCTGCAAATCATCACTGTAATATTTATCGAGCCAGTTGATGTTTTATTATTAAACATTTAGTTCCTCTTCCTTATAGTGTTTGGTTTTTTTTTTTTTTTTTGTTGCTTCGCATACAGACAAAACGCATACAACTCAATATCAAATATTTTACACAGACTTTAACACATAGAATGTTCCTTTTTATGAGTTTATGATTTTAAATGTATTAGAAGTTACAGACATGCATAATGGTATGAATATTTTCACATCTAGTAAGTATAGAAATGCCCGGTAGTTCTGAGATATAGAAAATAGAGTAAAGCAGAATTCTTGTTCAATATTTTTAGTACGATTCTTAAATAAAGTACGAAAAGTAGCAAATTAATTTCTGGCCTATGTTATATTTGTTCTATCGATATATTAAATGGCTGGGAAGTGATTGCGGTAATAAAGGCGTTAAGCTTATGCCATAAAAAATAAAGAAAAAATAGATATAATTATAGAAACAATACAACTAAATAATGCCTGCCTTATGTGAACCATTTTCTCTTTACTGGATTTTATCGATTTCGTATGACGATTTTCTGTCAGTGTAGTAGAATTTTTTGTTCTGTAGTTTAGTTAATTTTTTTTTTTAATTTTAATTACGACCAGCACTCAGGGTATGACCCCTACGTATGCAGTGCACTGTGACGGAACCCAGGGAGAGGGATAGGGTAGAGAATATATATGTTGAAAATTTAGAAGGCTTAGCTCTTCTACAACTCTGCTTTGCGCGTTATGTTAATTTTTACAGCAAGGCGCCTCCGGTGTTAAGTAGACGCATTAACTTTGTTGAGCTGTACTAGCAAGCATTTTATTAATTGTTCTACTTCGCCGATGTTTCTACTAACCGACGAAGGAGGGCGATGTTGTGTGCATTAGCTTGGAACAGCATCAATCGCTGTCGGAACAGTTTTTTAGTGACAAGTGCTATGCCTTCATCACATAAATAAATAGTACGACAGCAATTAATACAATATCTCACTAATCTACATTAGAGAAATTAATGATGTTGATTGACTTGCTCTGGCCAGGGTTTGAACCCTGGCCCCAAGTCATTGTTTGCTTAGTAGTCAACGCGCTAACCACTTCGGCCAACACCACCCTCAAGTTAGTTAATTTAGCCTGGAAAAAAACCTTTATATCCATTTGAATTACACGAAATAGAAACCACTTTTGATTGAAATGAATTTTTTAAGATCTGGTATCTTCTTAAATCATGTATGTATGTGTATTAAGCCACATGAACTGCAGGGCGTTTAAAAAAGGACTCACATTCATTTCTTAACACATTTGTTCGTGTAATGAACGTGTAGGCATGTGTGATAAATTATCTTTTGTGCATTGTTTTTTTTTTTTTTTGTGCGAAGTATTTGTTCTTAAAATAAAACGTAAAACAGAGCAAGTGTTTGCCAGAATAAGTGTTGATGGAGTTCTTCTTTGGATAAAAGTGTGTTTTGTTGATTGTGTGCGGATGAATTTAGTGTGTTGATGGAGTCTGTGACAATGATGAGTTATTGAAGTTAAAAGTCATGTTCATAAAAATTGTCGTATGTCTTGCGATAGATATCTTTTGGGAAGATATAAAAAAAGATATAATAAAGAAATAAATAAAACTGTTGAGGGAGAAAGTCAGGCGTGGTGAATTTTAAGAAATTCTTGGAATATATTTTATTATTTCGACAAGAGATGGGCAATGCTAAGGCTAGCTTGTTTACTTTCAGCAATATGATTATGCATGATCGTTAGTATGAAAAATTCGCCATAAATGATAGTGCAGGTCCAGATCTTGGCACTTGATATTGATTAGAATTTTATTAAAATTTCAATACGAATTTCAGTTTTTTGATAAATTTGTTTTAGTCCAAATAAATAAATTTTGCCGTTAATATGAGATAATTTTTTCACGAGAACACCTGAAGGATTAAAATCATTGTGGGAATTGCGAACCAATGAAAATTTTTTTTGGTGTTTTGAGCTGTTGTTTAAGAGTCCCTATTATCCTTTGGGGCTTATGTTGCAAATTACAAATTCAACGCTAAACAAATTAATGAACGAAGTATTTATTTCTTTAACATTAATTTGATTGTTTTTAAGCACTTAAATCCAATTGACAATTATTGGAAATTGTTTTAATATTAACTTTATTCTTTCAATTGATGAACACAATCTCTGGCAAAACAAATCATGTACAACAACACCCTATAAATACATTATTAATTACAATGATTGAGAATCCTGTGAATTAATTTGATTGAAATGAAATATAAAACGCAGGAACCGTGCACTCCAATGAAATTCAATACCATAAAGCAAACGTATGCCGGTAAACAAAAACCAAAAAAAAAAACACAATGGTCAATCATGATGATGATGACGATGATGATGACTGTGTTGTGTCCATAAAAGCTTTTTTACATTCTCTAAAAGCGAAAAAAAATAAAACAAAAGAAGCATGTTAAAAATAAAACTGCCTGCTCTTAGCTGGACCTTTAAGTTTAGTGGGGCGCGAAAAACATGACAACATCAACAACAACACAAAAAACAATGGGGAAGAAAAAGAGTTCAATATAATTTTTGCGTTTAAACAATTGGCCGCTCGGTGTCATTCAACAGCAGATTCTTGTCTGTTGGCCATGAATAAACAAGCAGAGACGAAAATGAAAAAGAAAGCTTTTTTGTCTAATGGAACTCATGCATGATTTTATTCTCGCTGAATTAAATTTCAATATATTAAAACGTTTTAAATAAATACGCGTAACATTCAGTCATTCAGTCATTCATTCATTCGATGGCTTAACTTAACCATTGTCTTTTCGAAATGAAATGAAAAAAAAAATAAATGAGTCGGACTCACTGACAAACTTAAATGACTGACTGACTAAATAACTGATTCAATCAGTTCATTTCGATTTTTATTTAAATCGAACATATTATTTACCTTTGTTTTGTAGGCTAAAAGTGAAAAACAAAAAGCAAACAGCTAAAAATAAAGAAGTCCAGGCGGTCATTAAGAGGACACGTGTTATTCAAGCACGTGTCTTGCCTTTACTTCATCAAATGTAAAAGGATTCGTTTCGTATTTTTTTTCCAATGAAAATGCAAAAAGAAAAAGAAATACCATGTTTAAACAAATATTTATAAAAGCGCATAAGTTACAAGAAAAAATATTCAACAAAAAATTGGTTTGTAATTGTGTTTTTCAAGCTCATTACAAAAATAGATTTTTGTTTGATGTCCTTACAAACAGTAATCAATTGAAAACCAAAGTTTATTTGTCTTCTCATGTCCTATTTGACAAACAAACAAGCAAACTAACAATGCCTTCTGACTCAAACCACTGCTTATATTGGTAAAACCTTTTGTGTGAAAAGTGTCCCATTGTTGTACAGACTGTAATTTATCCGTTTGTTTGATTTCATATCAAATGCTTTACATTCCGTCTAACAAAAACAAATAGTAATTTTTCTATTAATTCATGTTTGAATGTGATTTTAGTTTTTAACAATTTATTGTTAATTTTCTAAGTAAATATACTTGAAAGTGTGAGAGCATTGTGTTAAACGTGCCCTTTTTAAAAGGAACACAAATTATTTGTGTGAGCTTGCAACAAAGTGTAGCACGTTAATTTGCTATTAATTGTTAAATTACAGCGGTGCCTAACTAAACAAAGAGGCACGTTTTTCAGAGAAATATAAAAGGAATTATTATGATTTTTATTTTCTTAATTTGTAGAAAATATAATTTAGCTTCAAGTACTTTTTCTTTTTGATTTTATGATTAGAGACGAGTGATCTGTGAATTCCTTCTTCGCTTTTTGTGTGTGATTTATTAATTTTAATCCCAATTCGCCGATTATTTTTAAAAGTTTAAATGCTCACAAAAAAAAGCATCAAGCTTTTGTCGCATAAAATTTCCATTAAAATGCAGCAAATAAAAATTAAATATAAAATTGGCATTTCTTAAATTTTAATAGTCTTTATATGAGCAAAAATAATAAAAGAATCTTTTTAAAAAAAGAAGGAAAAACATTAAAAAGTACTTTTCATTGCTTTTATACACCTCATCATGCACTCCACTCGCTTAACAAGCGTTAAAATAGCAAAATCCAATACATACAAACAATTTCATCCCTATTAAACAAATTGCTTTCAATGAAAGAAAAACCTTTTTTTTTTTTTTTGCGGAAAATAAAAGAAAACCGGCAACAATAACGCACAACAATTTCATTTCACAACGTTTTACAATCTCTCATAAAAATGTGAAACAGAAAACTTAATGTCTGCTTAAAAACATTTTTCATTTATTTATTTATTCTTTTTTTATGCATTTCATTTGTAACGATATGACGGTTGGAGGGGGCGGGGGTTAAGAAAGAATTTAATAATTCTAATTTAAAATACATTTTTATTTCATATCTGAAAAAATAAATAATACTTCATTTGAAATTGCTGGAGAAAAAAGTAAACCTAAACGGCTCAAATAATAATTTTTTAATGTTCTAAACTTTTATTTTGAATTGTTGCTGCCTTAACCAGATTTTATACGCTTTTAGCCATAACAGGACATGTGGCCACAATCTAACCCCCACACCATTCACAAACATCATTGTTTACTTGCAGCAAGAGAGAATTTCTTACATTATATTTTCTTCTTCCTGTTCTTCTTCAAGTCATAAATAAGGTCTACAAAATATCAAGATTAATGATTGTGTTTTTGTTGTTGAAAAAAGAAAATTGCAAATAAAAATAAAAAATAAATAAATAAAAAGTGTAAAAAATCCCATTTAAATTAAAAATCGTAAATGATAATAAAAATCTATTGGAAGCTGTCATGACAATAAAATAATAAATAAAAACGATTTTTAATTTTGATAGGAAGTATTTGGCGAACTTTATGGTGTATGAAGCACTTAAGTGACGCAAGAGCCATGATTTTTTGCTTTTCTAGTAGCAATGAATGCTTTTTTAATGTGAGTGAATATCGAATCGATTCCGTGAATGTAAATCTTTTTCAAATGATATCCAAGATTTTAAGGCTAAAATAAAGAGGCAACAATTGTTGGCTTAAAATTACCTATTAACGTGAAGTATGAAACAAATAATGTAAAGTAGTAACTGTAGCATTTATACTCGTAATAGCAGTAGTATTCGTAGTAGCATGAGCAACATTATTAAGATAGCATCAAATATAACAGGCACAGAAGGCGTAAGCCAAAAGTTATCAAAGAATATCAATGAAAATATTAATGTTAGCAATTGTTTTACCTCTAGCAGTGGTAGCAATATTAAAGAGATTGTCTTAACTATAGCATAAATAAAAAAATTTTTAGATGAAATATCCATGTGTGTAGTGCTGGCCAGGTATTGAGTAGTGTTTACCGATTAACGAGTATTTGCTATTTTGGCAAAGTAGTTACTCTATAATATCAGAGTTTTATTTTTATAATCAATTCAGTTAAATTAAAAGCACGAAGTGAAAAATCATCTATAACGTTTCCTAAAAGTTTACCTTTTCAAAGTAACGAGTTTTATGGACCCCTAAACTAAAATTTATTGAGTAATCAAAAGTAGCAGAACTTGCAA
The DNA here is from genome assembly GCA_947311025.1 of Lypha dubia. Lineage (NCBI taxonomy): Eukaryota > Metazoa > Arthropoda > Insecta > Diptera > Tachinidae > Lypha > Lypha dubia. The sequence continues at coordinate 29,911,630 of OX371263.1, read as the reverse complement.
ACAAAACATGTGTGCTTACAATAACTGATAATTATTTCTTTAGAGAATACGAAATGTTTTTACCTCAAAAAAAAAAACAAATTATAAGAAATAAACAAAATAATATAATAACAGAATGAAAAATAGCGGCAATAGTGTTAGTAGCAGCAGTATTTTTAAAAATGTTTTAGCAATGATAAAAGTTTTTATACTGAAGTCTGCTATAATAATAATTAATATATATCAGCTTCAAATTACTGATAAAATTTGGGCTTGCAACATAAGCCGAGCTTCAAAAAATTTACTACAAAGAAAGAAATGGGTGCCGCCGTGGCTGATAGGTAGCAATGCTAGCCTAGTAGCACGGAGGTTGTCGGTTCGATTCCGTCCAGGTGTTTTCTGCATACAAGCTAATCGCTTTGCGGGTTGTGATTGTTTAAAAAAAAATAATAATAAATATATATGTAGCTGCAGCAGCAAAAGTAGTAGTAGTAGTAGTAGTAGTAGTAGTAGTAGTAGTAGTAGTAGTAGTAGTGAATTATTAAGGTCCCCTAAGTGCAATAGAAATGGCACCTTATAGGCTGAAGTCTTTAAATAAAAATCCCTGCAAGGGATAGACGCACACGAAATGCTTCGACTAGAAAAATATTTAAAATGAGCTGCAGTTAATAGTAACAGTAGCATCATAAATAACACTAGTAGCATTAGGAATAGTACGACTAGTGGTACAGACTGAAGTATATAGTAATATTATAACTGTTAGAAGGATTGGGCCACAAGCTCCAAATAAATTTGAAACGGGTAAATATCGCGTGACAGAAGGACTCCATATTCACTCATTTTACTGTTGGATTATTTAAGTTTCCTCATCCTCTTCATTTAAGTAAGTTTATATTCTAATGATAACCCAACAATAATTTGGAGAAAATATTTGTACACCAGAGACAGTTTAACATCAATTTGTCAGAATCAGACGAGAAAACATAAGTACTCGCATACTCACAAATTATAATATAAACGCAAACAACAACAACAAAAACAATAATACACAAAAAATCAGAAAGTATTTTCGGCGGAAAATATACAGTGTGGACAAAAAGTGATGATTATTTAATGGCAATATTACTTAGAAACGAAATCACAACTCCTGTGCCGCTACTTTTGTTAGGCACTGTTTTTCTGTTTCTGTGCTTTCAATAAAACACATGAACTTCTCAAAGTAAAATTGTGTCTCTGGGCAACTTTCCGTGCAGTAAGAAGAACAGAGCGTATATTCAAAAGCACACACTCAAACACACACTTGCACACACACATACATACACACGTACGTAATTAGTGAGATAACAAATTCACTTACATATTTGATTTTATTTTTTGTTTAGTGGATTATTCTCTCTTTTATATATTGTCGTGGAGCATCCATCCTTTAAGGATAATGAGTTGTTGTTTAAATGTTTTTCTGCTAATGTTGTATGTTTGGTTGCCAAACATCAATTAAATATTTTTTGTCACTGGCATTTACACCTGAGCTCATTTTAATTACTTTGGGTTACATGATTACACACCAGGGGTAAATACTCGTACATATAAAATAAAGTCTATTAAAATATTTAATTCATACAACAATTAAATTAAATCCTTCTAAAACAGATGTCATTAAATAAGTGTTTTTGTTTTTCTGTTTTATTCATGGCTGGCGTTTTTAAATTGAAAACTAACTAAATAATAAAAATCAATGATTTGGAATTGAAATGTTGGTAATTGTCAATTTAAGCTAAGAGAACTTTATGGTTTTTAAGGAAGTACCCCGCCCACTTGCGATAATACTTTTTTTTTGTATTTTGCACAAAATTTGCATAATTTTAAAAATTTCGCCATCATATGCCAGTTTGTATATTTTTTTGTTATTATTACCATAACAAAAAGTTAATGCAAAAAAATAATGTTGGAAAAAAAGGAAACAGTGAGGAAAATAAAACAACATGTTTACGGTGGTGTTACAGCACTTGTTTTTTGTTTTTTTTCCTGTGAACAATGGAGTGCGTAAAATAGCAACAAACTCCCTGACAACTGTGTACAGTGTCTGGGTGCAAGTAAATGTAAATGTTTGTCTATTATTTGCATACACACACACACACACACACATAGAAGGATACTCAGGATATATGATCTCGTAAATAAATGGAGCGTATGCAAATTTGTAACTTGATTTCCTAATTTGCTACCAATTTGTTCCTTTAGAGATTTTTTTCGTTTATATATTTTTGGTATTATTTCCATTATTGTTTTTTGTCTACAGCAAATTTATATTACTTCTTCTTTATATATTTTTTCTCCTGTATTTTATTGAGCTGGGTTTTTTTTTCAATTTAGCTGTTGGGTTCAATAAGTTAATATCAAGTGCATTCCAGTCTTGGAGTATAAAAATACAAATAATTGACAATATCCTGCCGAGAAATATGACACCAAAGGGGAGGATGTTATTGAGATACAACAAATAAGCAGGAAAATAAATTTAACGAAATAGCGGTTACTGATATTGAAATTATTTGAAAATTATAACAAATATTTATAGAGTTCTTTTACGCATTCTTTAAAGTACAATCAATTAATTTTGTGGAAAAAATTTACATATATTTTTATATGAGATTTTTAAATAGTTTTAAAAGTCTAGCAAAATGTTTAAAATTCATCGAAATTAACTAAATGAATGGAAATTTATCCAAGTAAGGTATTTGGTGAAATTTAGAGACGAATGTTAAATAACAACAAACCCGTACGAATATCCTTTTTCTCAAAATTCCGAAAAATCACGTTCCATTTTCAATTGTATGCTAAAAAATTTTTGTTTTCTTCTGGTTTAAAATTTTGTAGTGTTAAATATGAGATTTTTAAATAGTTTTATAAAATCTAGAAAAATACTTCAACTTCGCTGTAATAAAGAAAATGAACGCAAGATTGCCCAATTTACTTAAGTTTTGATATTTAGGAAAATTCATTAAAAATCAGCAAAGCTGTACGAGTATCCTTTTTTTCTAAATTGTAAAAAAAAAATACATTCGTTTTTCCCTTTTATGATAAAAAATTCATATTTTTGCTGGTTTCAAATTTGATTGTGTTACTTAAGAGATTTAAATTTAAATTGCTTATAAAATATAGAAAAATACTTCAACCGGACTGAAATTAATAAAAAGAACGTAGTTTTAGCCAATTTAAGTTGGCACCAAAATTCAGAAAAATTCTTTAGAAAACAGCAAAGCTGTACGAATGTCCTTTTTCATAATTTCTGATATTTTAAATTCTATATTCAGTTTTAAGCTAAGAAATAATGTTTTTGCATTCTTTTATATTTTTAAATGTCCAAAAAAGTTACCATTAGTGATATTGGTGACAAAATAATTGGCGTTTATTATAAATTGCGGCTAAAATTTTAATAAAATTTTATATAAAAGATATATTAAATCTCCTAAATAATTAAAATTGGAATATAATAAAATTTTCTACAACGCTGTTACAGTTTTAACTGAATCCTTTTTTCTTAAATGCAGGAAAATCAGTTAAAAAAGTTTTGATGTGAATGACAGGAAATCAAAAATAAATTTTTTAAATAAACGGATTTTTTTATATAACAACTGAAATACAGTCAAATCCCGATAATTCGTACCCCGATAAATCGTAATTCCCTATAATTCGTAATAAACTGTCGGTCCCTTGAAAAAATCTCGTTAATTCGTAAAATTTCCATACGTTTTGGTCCCCTCGCTAATTCGTATTTTTTTTTTTTAATAAAATCTTAAATTGTAATTATGTGCTAACTACCACTTATAATTCGTAATAAAAACAACAGAAACATGGCAAGAATGATTTTTTTGTTTACCCCTATTTGTTTTTTTTTGCGAGGGTTTTTGCTTGTGTGTGTGTTTATTCTCTTAAGATCAGTTTGTTACATGAATAATAAAGAAAAATGTCAAAGCGCACGCATAAAACTCTGTCGGTGTTACATGGAGAGAAAAAAATAGACGTTGCTGAGCGATTTGAAATTGCTCCATCCACTCTTACTTCAATCCTTCAAAAACAATTGTTTTTATGTTTTTTTATCGTTTTAGTAAAACCCCGTTAATTCGTATTTATTTTATTTTAACCCCGTTAAATCGAAATCCCGCTAAATCGAAAACCCCCTAATTCGTAAGAAATGGCCGGTCCCTTGCCATTACGAATTATCGGGATTTGACTGTATATAAGTTTTTAGTCGTTTCTTTGAAAAATAGCCAAAATCACACAACACAACAATTTAGTTCAGAAAAAAACATTTTAAAGCAATTTAAAAACAAATTTGATTAGCTGCAAAAAATCATTTATCTTTAGCAGGTGTTTTTCAACAAATTTTATGTCTTAAATCGTTAAACAAGAAAAGTCTAAAATCTATTTGTTTATTTTTCTTGGCTGTGTAAAACAAAATTTTAGTTGCAAAAACACATTCAAAATGATTATGTTCATAAAATTATTTGTTAAGCTGTCATTTACACTTAAAGTGTAAATATTATTAAAATCATAAAAATTGCGATTAATTTTTTCCAATGAAGACAGACAGACATACAGACAGATCGACCGTTCGTCAGCTGAATATGAACGTTGCTAACAAGGGTGAGTAGAAGAAAGGTTGGCCTGCAACTTTTCTTCGTTTTGTTTCTTATTGTCTCTACTGTTGACTAATAACACTTTTTTGTTCGTTTATTTTTTTAAGCCATCCAGTTACTATACAAATATATTTTAAGCGTTAAATACCGTCATAAAAATAACGTTTCTTTTCGTCTATTCAGAAAAGAAAAAATAAATAAAGACCGACTACACCTGTGACCACAATTACTTTGCCAAGGAAGTTTGTGAAAAAATGTATTTCTGTTACTTGTTGTGTAAAGATACTAACAGGAAAAAAAATTTAGATTTTTATTATAAATTAACATAAACTTTTACCATTTAGAAGATCTAACATTGTAGCCAACAATTTTTTAAACTTGAATTTTTTTCAGGCCAATTTTCTGTCACTTCTTTTTTTGTCCTTTTTTTGTTTGTGTTAATACCTGTTTAACTACGTGTCGACATTTATAATTAAATCTCTCACTTTTTGGCCATTTTCTAAAGAAAAACTTTTAGGGTTTCGACTATTAAATCGCAATATTTTCTGTTTTTTTTTTCTCTTTTCTTTTTGCCTTATAATTAAATAATGTTTTCTTATTTGGTATAACTGACAAGGGTTTAAAAATCTCAACTTTCGTTAATGAATTTATGTTTAATTTAAGTTACAACAGATGTGTTGTTGGAAAAATTTGAAAAAATTAACTTTGTATTAAAATGCAATTAAAAGAATTTTTGTTTTCAAGAGTTTTTTAAATTTTGGAAAATAAACTTTTTAAGACCACTACTTCTTAACACAAATAAGAATAAGATCTTAGATGTAACAGAAAATGGAACCTCTAAAAGGAAATAAAAAGGATCTCATATGATCGTGCTACATTTTGTTTGTTTCATATAAATGTAACAAGTACAAGTTAGCCAATTGCTACAAAATGAGATAGGATTCAGGCAATGGATAATAGAATGTTTTTTATGCATAGAACTTCTTGTGAAAATAAACAGAACGATAAAACCTGATGTTTTCAGAGGTCTCTGCATCATATATTGGAGTTCATTTAACTTTCACTTACCAAGAAGTGTCAGTTTTACTGAAAATCAATATTTTTTTAAATAAAATTTAAATCAATTATTTATTTATTTTTCAACCATATTAAAATTTTCATAAAAAGTCCTCAAACTGAAAAAATCGTCCTATATTATTAAAAGGACTATATATCTTTTATCGGAACCTTTAAAATCTGTTAAATTCCTAAATCGCTTACTTGCCAATACGAGTAAATATATTTCAACTCTTCCTCTCTCTCTCTCTCTCTCTCTCTCTCTATCTCTCTCTAGTGTTAACAAATACTATTGCTTTTAATAACTTTTCAGCAATTCAAATGTAACCATAACACCCATCATACAGATTTTCTTTATATTCTATAAAAAAAAAAAAAAAAACAGAAAAAAATTCAACAATTACACCCAGACATTCGATAATAAAATTCTCATATAAATGTCATACATAAAATGTTTGTTCCCATCATCAATAGACAAACCAGCAGGGATCACTCATTTAATACACACAATTACAAGCAGACAACAGCAGCGTATTCAGTTTCAATGATACACAAATCATCCCACTCTAAAAGGATATAAAATATTTTTGATTATAGGCTACAGAACATAATCCTAGACAGACATGCATACCAAAAGCGAAATAAAAGGGTTACAGCTAAAGGATTTTATGATGGCAAATCGTCAAAACAAAAATTGAAATACAAAAATATCACCCTTTATGCTAAAAGGTGTGTCCAGATTATTGGTTTTTTTATTAATAAAAAAATTGAACAGGATATTTTGCATATGGTTTTATTTTAATAAAAATATACGAATTTATAAATTACACAAGTCAGTCTATAATTTATAGAAATATCTCTCTCTTTTTTTTTTCTAACAAATTTCCTTAACACTTCCTTTTTCCCATCGCGAAAACACCCAACAAATTATAACTTCTTAAACATATTCATTAAGAGGCAATTTCCTATTTATGTAAAAGTAAGCCACCGGAAGTCAAACCAAAAAGCTAAACTTATTTAATTGTCGTTGTACATTTATTAGTTTCCCATATTGCCTCGCAAAAAAAAATTGCAAGTGACAAACCGCACTAGCGCTAAACTACAGAGCACACACACACATTATTATTAAGTTGTCACTTGCACTTGTTACATAAACGTTGAACAAATTCCCAACTATTTAATAGAAAAAACATCAAGAATAAAAACATCAAACAAAACTATAAATTATTTTCACATGCCTAATACACACTGTATAATTATTTAACTTGAGAAAACACCCTTTCTTTTAGTTGTTCAATTTGATAACTTTAAAATAAATAGTGTTTTTAATTTTATTGTTACGCCTAAAAGTCTACTTAAGCTCCCCACCCTCCCCCCCACGATGACTTTTCAGGGAGAATAATAAATAATTTCAAGTTTAAAAGGAAAATTATTTTGCAAAATTTACATATTTTCTTTCAAGCTTTTCATTTCAAAGTTAAAGTTTTGTTTGTATAAGAAAAGGGTTCAAAGTAATTTTGTAGTGCATAGTTTTAGGTGTTTGATTTGAAACTATTTTGACAGTTTAAAATAAATTGAATATGTGTGTGGTCGAAAAGTAATTAATAGTTTTTAGTTAAAAGAAAAGTATTTTTAACGTCTTAGAAACTCAGGGGAATAAGTTTTATTTGAGAGTTTAAAAGAAAAAAAGTGCTTAAAAGTATGCTTTACATATTGTTAACGAGATATATTTTTATATATTCATTTGCTATTTTAATTATCTGTATTACATTTTAATGGGATATACATTCTTTAATGTGTTAATGTGAAAAATATATTATTTGCTGCAGGCAATCGGAATGTTCTTCACTTTCACTAAAATTATTTATGGCGCCATCTAAGCAACCGTACAGGCAAATTCTAATGCTACAAATATATGCCCATAAATATGCAATACTTGACAATTTGTACTACACTGATCGGGCAAACAGTTCTCGAGTTTTGCTATTAAGGGTCTGCTATGCTTCTAAATTGCTTAGGCAAGGGTTAGTCTTGAAACCTTAAATAAATCTAAAAATATATGCAAAAGGACATCATCAAAATTATGCAACAATAACTAAAATCTACTTTTTCGTTTACCTTCTTTTGTATAATCAATTCTGTGTAATTTTGTTTTTAACGATTCCCCTGTTAAACCATCAATTTTATGTTTTTTAATTAAATTTTTACCACAAAAAGTATCAATACAACAGATGAGATCCAGCAAAAGCAAAAAAAAAGGAGTGAAAAAATAAAATAACCAGAAAAAAAAGAGAAGAGAAGAGAAGAGAAGAGAAGAGAAGAGAAGAGAAGAGAAGAGAAGCGACAAGATTTGTTTGAGTAAAACACTTCAAAATGGCATTTAACTAACGATGGGGTGACGCTGATGTTGAAAACCATTAAAGTCATAAACTTTTATGACACAACAACGTTGTTGTACTTTTGAGTGTTAAAGGATTTATCAGTTTTCACTTTAAGCATCGTGATGTTGTAATATCTCGCAAAAACTTTTGAATTTTTAAAGAAAAATTTCGAATTAAATTTAAATTTTAAACAGAATTTTATCTTAAAAACTTATTTGATTTTATTCAACAAATTGTATTGCTTGTGTTCAGGCTGAAATATTTATTATTACTGACCACAACATATTTTCAGGCGATTTAATAATTTATTATGTTTGTACATTTTAATTAATCCGAAAATAATTTAATTATTTTATGGTTTTCATTTTATACACGACGGATTTTAGAATGGAATGCCGCATTTTTAGTAACAATTAGCTCAAGGCTTTAATTAAATATGATTGACACTATCGTTGATGATAATTGCAAATGTTGATTTAAAGTTTAACAATTTATTTTATGTTTTAGTAAAAAAGTGAGGTTATATATTCTATTTAAATAAATAAAAAGTAAATTTGGAACATCTATTAAATGTGGCGTATGTAATATGATATCGTTTTTTTTTTGTGCACTCTCGATCTCGTGTATGTGTGTGTGTGTGCAGCCTGTAAGAAATTTAAGGGAAAAATGCATTTTCCTAAAAATTCATAATCAAATTAAAAATCTAATTTATATTTACTTTTCGTTATGAAAGTGCAATAACAAAAACACAAACACCACCACTGACCGCAGAAAACCACAATTATGATTTTGTTTTTTGATTTAAATTAATATGTTTGTTATCAGAAATCTATTATTGAAAGACACACACACTCGCTCACTTACTTTGGTAAACAGGAAATCGGTGCACCAAAATATGCAATTGCAGCTTCCGTTGCATTAAAACCATGTTGCATTAAACTGCATTGCTGCAGGCTTTAATTACATTTTCTATATATTGACCACATGCCAGGATTTTGTAGCATCACTAGTTATTAATAACTTTTGTGTTAATAAAACCAGAAACAGAAAAAATACAGTCCATTTTGTTTTGTTGTTTAGCATTGCCCCTTGAAGTAGACTTTAAAATATTTGCATTTCATAGAGTGTTGCGGCATGCTTGACAAATGAGTAAGTGGACAAGTGTGCGTGCGTGTGTGTGTATGTTTTGCATCTAAACAAATAAATACAACACATGTTTATTGTCTGGCATTCTTGTATTTCCCCTGGGGCCCTTTAATGCATTTATCAAAGTCTTTTTTACGCGTTTTTGTCAACATTTCATCATGTCTCCTGACCCGTTCCTCTCATCGATGTTTCTTCTTTTTGTTAATTTTTGTTAAAAAGTTAATGCTTTTTTGTCATACTGATTAAATCATTAAATTCATACGCTTCGCCACATTGCAGTTTATGGTCATTTTTGTGTTTTTTTCTTCTTCATTTTTTTGTTTTGTTTTTGTAAATCATCAATTGCAATATTTTGCATGTTTTGAGGCATTTTTTAATTAAACTGGGTGTTGTCATCACAAACTGCAGTGGCGTGTTGCACGTGCTGCCTTGCATCACATCAAAAATATATAAAGACAAATATTTTACGATTATCCACAGGATGTACGATATTTATCAAAAGAAAGCAGATAAGTGGTAGTGAGTTTTTGGTTTTCAAAAAAGATTTGTTAATGAATTAAAAGTGTAGGAAGGAAACAACAGGAGTGCAATAGTAAGAGAAGATGCAAAAAAGATGCAGTGCCATAGAGTTCGATTCAGTTTGGAAACGGCATTCTATCCATATTTTGAAAAGGTTTTATTCGGAATTAAACTATTTTGAAATAATTTTAATTAATTATTTTTTGTAAGTTTAAAAATGGTTTCATTTTGTTCCGAACGCAATTGCAAATTATATTTACAAATTTTTAAGACAACAATTTTTTTCACCAAATTTATGCCGCAATTTTTGTTTTAAAAATGCTGAAAATAGTTCTTTTACACGAAAACATTGTGAGATTTTTTTTTATCCTGGAAATGGTGTTTAAAATAATGCTATGCAGCAATAAAACGTACGTTGTTATTAAGAAAACGCACAGCTATAAAAATTTGAGTCTTTTAAAAATATTTAATTGACTGCATCACAACAGTCTGGGAGGAGGAAAGGCTGCCTCCAACTTGGAAGAAAGTGATCATTGTGAAGTTACCAAAAAAAGGCGACTTGAAAGACTGCAACAATTGGAGAGGAATAACTCTGCTTAATACCATATATAAAGTCCTAGCAACCATAATACAGGGAAGGCTTAGAGAAAAAATTTAAGATCAATTACGTGACGAACAGGCAGGTTTCCGGCCAAACAGAAGCTGTGTAGATCAGGCTAACACCTTACGCATTATTATAGAACAATCTTTGGAATGGCGTACTCCCCTGTATATACTGTTTGTCGATTTCAAGAAAGCCTTCGACACCATCAAACGTACCTCTATATGGAAAGCATTGAGTAGAAAAGGAGTACCCCAGAAAATAGTCAAAATCATCAGAGCTATGTACGAGGACGCAGACCTCTCAGTTCTTCATAACGGCAACATCAGCCAACCATTTCAAACAAACGCTGGAGTCAAGCAAGGATGCCCACTTTCACCTCTATTATTCACCATCGTGCTGGATGAAATAATGATCCAAGTCTGTTTAGAGAGAAGAGGAATCACGTGGAGTCTCTCACGCCAACTCGAGGATTTGGATTATGCAGATGATATTTGTCTACTCTCGCATAAGGTCTCCAACATGCAGTCAAAATTGGAACACCTAGAAAGATTGGCTCGTAATGTTGGACTTGAGATAAATATCAAGAAAACCAAAGCCGTGAGAATTAACAACACGAGCACTGAAAACATCCTGCTACAAGGCCAACCAGTCGAGTACGTCGATAGCTTCTGCTATCTGGGTAGTACTATGACAAAAACGGTGGCGCAGAAACAGACGTAGACAACAGACTCAACAGAGCGAGAGCAGCATTCGGGCCCCTGCATTCCGTATGGAGAAGGTCATTCATATCTAGGCGTACCAAGCTAAGAATATTCAACACTTGTGTAAAGTCAACATTGCTATATAGTAGCGAAACGTAGCTTGTATCTAACACCATCACAAAAAACTTCAGGTATTCATCAACAAATGCCTAAGAATCTTATGTAAAATATTCTGGCCTATTACCATCAGCAACGCAGATCTCTGGACCTTTACAGAAGAGGAACCCAAGCAGAAGCAAATCAAAAAGAAAAAATGGGGTTGGATCGGCCATACACTGAGAAGGAAGCCCGACAGTATTACAAATATGGCGCTAGAGTGGAATCCTCAGGGCTCAAGAAACCGTGGACGTCCAAGAAACACCTGGAGACGCACAGTCCTTCAAGAACTAAGGCTTAATAACCAGACATGCGAAGACGCAAAAACAGCAGCAGCGAATCGTGTCAGGTGAAGATGCTTTGTGGAAGCCATATGCTCCCGAGAGGGGTAATGGGAAAAAAAATTGACTGCAAGTGAATCTTAAATCCGCACAAAAACATAAATGTGAAAATAAGGCCAAGTTTATGAGGGTGGTGTTGGCTGAAGTGGTTAGAGCGTTGACTACTAAGCAAACAATGACTTGGCGCCTGGGTTCAAACCGTGGCCAGAGCAAGTCAATCAACATCATTAGTTTCTCCAATGTGCATTATTCAGACATTGTATTAATGGCTGTCGTACTATTTAAATGATGAAGGCATTGTACTGGTCACTAAAACCTGTTCCGACAGCGATTGATGCTGTTCCAAGCTAATGTACACAACATCGCCCTTCTTCGTCGGTTAGCAGAAACATCGGCGAAGTAAAACAAGTAATAAAATGCCTGCTTAACAGCTTAACAAAGTTAATACGTCTACTTAACACCGGAGGCACCTCAACACTGCCTTAAAAATTAACATAACGCGCAAAGCAGAGTTGTGAAAGAGTTAAGCCTTCTAAATTTTCAACATCTATCTTCTCTACCCTATCCCTCTTACTGAGTTCCGGCACAATGCACTGCATACGTAGGGTCATCCCCTGAGTGCTGGTCTTAATTAAAAAAAAAAAAATCCAAAAAATTTCGGCCGTAAAATGTACTGAGATCAAAATAAGGACCAAATTCTTGATACTTACAATTCCATCTTATTTCTAGGCAACCTATAAGCTTGGCAATATTTTTCCAAGAATTCTTTCCCATATTAGAAAGGCAAAAAAAAATTTGCCAAGCTTACAGGTTGCCTAGAAATGAGATGGAATTGTACCTATCAAGAACTTGGTCCTTATTTTGATCTCCGAAATATTTTGGATAGGAACTTGGCCTTATTTTCACATTTGTTTTTTTGTGCGGATCTCACTTCTTTTTTCTAAGTTTTTTTTGTACAAATATTTATATGTATTGCTTATGTCTTATGTAAGGCCTACCTGTGTACGAAATTTAAGCTTTGTAGCTATACTGTAAGTGCCCCATATAGAGAAGGGGTGCCCTTGACCCCCCGGGTGGAAAGTGCCTGTTTTCAGATTTTTCTGGTTAATTTCTCACCAAGACCTACTTGTGTACCGAGTTTCAGCTCTCTAGCTATACTGGACGTGCCCAATAATATTGATGAGTCAGTGAGTGAATATGTACTAAACCTTAATATCTCGGGAAGCTTTTACGGTAGAAATTTAACCTGTGAGGTCAACTCTGTGAGGAGACCTTATCTTTCAAGTTTCATTATATTATGATCATGAGGAGCAAAGTTATGTGGGGGGTAAAAACAACTCGAATGGTTTCGTGTAAATATACACACTGTGTGGCCGGAACTTGGCCTAGCGCACTACCGTTCGCCTAGATACTTAAGTTATTTCTAATGTAAACCAAATGAGAGTTGTTAACTACAAAAAGTGTCATCAGGGCATGACAACTTTCTTGCCATGATGATGATGAAGGCATAGCCTGACATAATATGAGGAATTAAATGAATACAATACACAAATTTGGTGGAAAGTAAAGTAAAGCAGCTGGCAGTCCCTAGTTCCCTCACTGACCCAGAGGTCATTGTGAGTCTCTAACTGGCCAACAATGATTTCTCTACAGTTAAATGAGAATTATTGATCGAAAATTCTTCTCTACCTATGAGACAGATTAAATTACTGATTGAACATGTTTTATTCCAGAATACTAAAACGATTTAAAAAGGATCCGCCGCTAAGTTTGAATTAAAAAGGCTCTATATAAGATAACGCCTACTCCTGTAAGACAAACCAATTACGTTGTTTTAATGTTAAACTTTTGTGGGCTCACGCAACTTCTATAGACCCCTCCATGTTTCCATATACCTTCCACTAAAACATTCAAACAAATCAAACGATTATCAAATGTAAGTAATTTTTAACTAATAATTTCGAAAAAAAACCTTTTTAATTAAATTTTTTTTTTGTTGGAATAATCGTATCATTATTCTCCACAAAAAAGTTTTTTGGAAAATTAATAATCCTTTAAAACTTTTATTAGATTAAAGCAAATCGTTGCGCTAACAACAACAACAAGAACAAGAAAGCAACAACCAAGCATAGTTTAAACGAAATTATGTAAGAGCACGTGACTGACTGCACGCTGTTTCATACACAAAAATAGAAAATTATTAAAAAGAACTTCCTGGGCTGCCTCCATTTTAATGACGAATTTATGATCTAAATTGATGAGTAAAGTACAACAACAGACAACCACACAATATTTTATATTTGAATTCATGCTCATTTTGTTTTGTTTTTTGTTATCTGCTTTTATTAATTTGAATACAAAAAAAAATTGATGCGCTTTTTCAGTCTGCGAAATAAATATTTTTTAATCATACTTAAATACATTCACACACATCGTGTCTTATTTTAACCCTTTTGCTGTATGTATGTGTCTGTGTGTGCGGTAGTGTTTAAGTGTGTTAACAAAAGGATTAAAGATTTGTTGAGTGATGCCTGCATTTAGTTGTACTTTTTATTTTTCATTTCATTTCGTTTCGTTTTTTTTAAATGATGATCAAACGCCAGCACACTTTTTCTTTATGGTTATTAAGGTTTTTTTTCTCGTTTAATTTTCTGTATCTCTGGTAGGTTTTCTTTAGTGTCATGAAGTGTTTGGAAATTTAAAATATACAATTTCAGTAAAATTTGTTACGCCTGTATGGTGGGGCGTATGTTGTGCCAAAATGTTTGACATTTAAACATCAACTTTTGATGAGGAAGTTAGTTTGTTAAAGAGAGCTTGTAAGTGTAAGTGTTACTGTATGTAACAAATGGGCTGACTGGTGAGTGGTTGTTTTTTTTTTTTTTCAAACTGTAGCAGTTTTTAATTATTGTATTACTGATGAGCGTAGTAAAATTTTTAAAATTATAAATTTCAACAGGCGTTAAAAAAACAGAAGGAAATTTAATACTAGGAAGTACGCCAAAAGTATTATTTGCAAGGATCAAAAGTTTAAGGCTTGTAAAGAAAAATTTTACTTGTTTTTATAGAAAATGGCCGTAGGCTAGAGCTTACTGTCTTCCTGTCTCTTGGTATGGGCCTTGCAAAGTTAATTTTCCCCCTCCCTCCTTCCTCTAAACCATGACCAACAGACAAGCAAACATACATGGCAACAAAACTAACTAACCAATCGTTTAATTAATCCTGCGCTATGCTTTTCCTTAAACAAACCAAATTTGATCGTTTACTAATTTACTATCATACCGATAATTTTTTTTTAATTTTAATAAAATAATCCTCTTGCAAACCGCTAATTTTAAACACTCAAAATTAATTTTCAATAATAAAATTTAAAGCTTTTTAGCTTATTATTCATCATTAGTCCGGCACGGCAATCAGGATATTTAAAATATTTTATTTTTTTTTGTTAATTAAAATTTATAATCAATAAATATTTATGAGTTTAACACTCAACTAAAACATTTGAAATTATGTTGTCATTATCATTGTGATGAAAACAAAATTAACAAAAATAAAAAAAAACACTTAAAAATTCATTACAAAAGGGCCACAAGCGCCAGCACTGCAAACACTCTTCACGAGAATAAAGTGTTAAATAGAGTTTCGAAGTCATCATACAGTAGAATATAAATTATCCTGTTTTTATAAAGATTTTATTCATTTATTTATTTAATTACAAAGTCTATGGATACGTAATCCTTACAGACCATGAAAAAAATAATACATAATAATAAAATTTACATTAAGTATTCAGAAACAAAATAATATTATGTTTTACACTATTAACGTTTAGAGCAAAATCAACATGTTGATAAAATTTATTATAGTCAGCACAAATTCTTTTTAAAGGATCAAAATTAGCATAATTAGCCCTAAATACTTGAATAGACAGCGGATAAAAATTTCGAGTAGGGCGGGATGGAACATTAAAAGATATATTACTTAATAGGAAGTCAGAACAAACATTTCCTTTTATTACATTGAGTACAAACGTGCCATTTAACATTTTCCTATGACTTTTAAGAGTTGGTAACTTAATTAATGCAAGTCTGCTAGTGTATGGCGGGAGATTAAGCATATTCCACCCTAGTCCACGAGGACAAAACAACAAGAACTGTTTTTGTACAGATTCTATAGTACTGTGATGAATGTTGTACGCTGGCTCCCATATAATTGAGCCATATTATAGGATGGATCTTACCAGAGAAGTATATAGTTGCTTAGTTACATACGGGTCATCAAATTCTATAGCCCAACGTTTTATAAATATTAAAACTGCACGAACTTTACTTGCAGTTGAAGACAAATGTTGAATAAAATTCAATTAAAGATCAAGTAAAATTCCAAGATAAAACGTAGCTTCCACTTTGTTCAGCATATAACCATTTAAAACATAGTCCACATTAATGTGAGATGTACGATAGAAACACATGTAATTTAATTGCATAAGGTTAACATTGCACCAAGCATTAAAAGCACCAAGGTCATGTTGTAAAAGATAATGATCAGCATGTTGATTAAAAGTTAAAAATATTTTGACGTCGTCAGCGTACATAAGAATATTAGAATATTTTATAGTATTTGGCAGGTCATTAATAAACAGAGAAAACAATACTGGTCCAAGATGACTTCCTTACGGCACCTCAGATATAATATCAATTGGTTTAGACAGTTGCTTCTTGAAAAGAACTGTTTGCCTTCTATTAGTCAAAAGATAAAAACACATTTTCATGGGAAGTGGATAAAGATTTCAATAAGAATTCAAATTGAAAATTCGTAAAAGCACAAGACGGAATAGCGTGACATTGTAGTAAAAACGGTGTGTTTGTATCTGATATTAGGTGTGTGTCTAAACTATGAGGTGTCTGTCTAAGCTATGAGGTGTATGATCTTGCTGTTGTAAAAGTCCAATATTACACTGGATTAACTTTACTGCAAATGCAGGATCTTAATAGAAAACTCATAATATTTGTAAAACCACAAGACGGAATAGCATGACATTGTGGTAAAAACTGAACTGTTTTATGGTTTGTGTACTTGATATTAAGTGTGTGTCTAAACTATGAGGACTTACATGCACATTTCATCTGCTACAACAATAGCGGCTGCAGCAGCAGAATCAGCATCATGTGGAAATATTGAATCTAAATATAATAATT
Source organism: Lypha dubia (assembly GCA_947311025.1). Taxonomy (NCBI): domain Eukaryota; kingdom Metazoa; phylum Arthropoda; class Insecta; order Diptera; family Tachinidae; genus Lypha; species Lypha dubia. The sequence continues at coordinate 29,894,912 of OX371263.1, read as the reverse complement.
TTTTTTTTGTTAATCCGTTGAAAATGATGTCATAATAAATTGTTATTTATGTGTTGTTGCATCTCTCAACATATTTCTTCTATTCATTTCTGGTTGTTGTCTTAGGATTTTCTTTTATATGAAAATTTGACAAGTGTCTTCTATAGTATTGGTTGGCATTGGGACATTGATCTCTAACATACGAGGGCAAATCAATAAGACTTTTTTTTTTAACAATTATGTAAAAAGGCTCTGCTCATAAAAACTTAAACTAAATTCTAAACATGTCAGCGACTAGAGAGGAACTGTCTGTTTCACGGTGTCGAAAGGAGGAAAAATTTTAAATTGGAACAGATTACAACTAAGCGAAACACCAACATGATCCATTTCTATTTTATATTTTACTCCCACTGTAATCAATATTTTAAGGCGGAGACAACTTAAACCGCTAACTTTTAAACAAACAAAAAAAATTATAAAGGGTGTTTTTTATAGAGTGTCACAACTTCGAGTTGGCATTACTTCTTTATTTGAGCACCCATGTAACAGCTGATATTTGCTTTTTGTTTAGTTTGCTTTGCAATTTCATTATGAATCCACTTACACCAGAGCAACGCTTGCAAATTGTTGAAATTTTTAATCAAAATAATTGTTCTATTCGTCAAACTCATCATGCACTTCTTCCATTTTATGACGTACATAATCGTCCTTAAGAGCGGCTAATTCGAAGAACACCAAGATCGTGTGATTTAATTCCATTAGATTAGCAGCAACCTGCTAACCTAACCTACATTACTGCTAATGCACGATCTTAATGGAAATCTCATAGTTTTAAATAGTGTGAAAGCCTGTCATTATCTGCAAAGGATCTGCTTAAAATAAAGTCCAGCTTTCCATTGCAGGATGTTTTTCAAAACGAACTGATATTTTAAATGTGCTGAGAGTAGTGTTGTAGAATTATCTATTTATTTTTTTTAAACGTATTTTTTCTGGTTTTTGTTTTAGACACTCATAATATGCCATAAATACATTACAAGTTTCCCACACCATGTCCTTATAAAAGTGACTGGATAAACTCATGAGAAGTATTAGAACTTGGATCGGTCCCTATCACTGGGGCACTTATCGCGTGAATAAAGTCCCTTTTGCCCCTCTTGGATGTATTTAATATAAATAATAAATGTCTCTTTCTTCATACATTCTTGCTAATTGAACGACAATCTTTGATTCTACTGTATATGCGATGACATCAAAAGGGCCAATTATAACCAAATTCAATCAATGTGTAGAGTATTATAACGCACAATTTTAATTGGTTTTCAATAAAATTTAATGCAAAAGGACTCCGGTGACAGTAAAATTTTCAACAGAATTATTTCAAAACATAAAATAAACAGGAAAGATAAATAACTATAGTTGAGCATTTGTTCGGTCATAAATTTATATAAATTTAATATTATTTTGACAATTTTGTGGGAAAACGCCAACTCTCATACGGGTCTAGAACACTATTGTGTTTGTTCGTATGTATGGGTGGATCTACATTAGCATTTTCAATTTATAAATATTTTTGTCCTTTCTATATCTGAATATATAATCTCCTAAATACATGTAAATGTATGTGTGTGTATGTATGTCCGTGTATTTGTGCTTAATAACCCCTGTTAATAAATGTGTAATTCATTGTAATTTAAATTTTTAAGTAGCCATCAAAAACTGTTGCTGTGCTTTTTTTTTCGTTTTGTTTTTTGTTAAACCAGGCTTTTAACGGAAATATTATCATTATTATTAACACAAACACTAATAAACTAAAACACATATACATTGACACACAAAAACAAAAGTGCACTGGCATACTTCCATTGTCACATTATCTTTAATTTGGTATCATCACCATCATCATCATCATTTACTATATTCAGCTTATGTGATAATTTCAAAAATCTGTGGCTTCACACACACTCGTACGAAACAGAAACACAAAAACAACAACAACAATATTGAAAATTGTTTCGTGAACAAAAATTGCATTTGGTATATTTTATATGAAATTAATACGACTTTTAATTCTTTTATATTTTTGTTTCTGTAAATTTTATTGGTATGAGTTACCAGTACTTTTTTCTTTTCTTTTTTTTTTTTGAACTGATAATAAAGATTTTTGCAGCCCATATCTGTGGCATGCATTAAAGTGTTGAAAAGTGCACTTTATAAATTCAACATATAAACCAACAAACAGCCATCTAGACTGGCTGTGATAATTTTTGTATATTTTTTTTTTTTTTTTTTTTTTCATTGTCAGGTTGCTAAAGTACGTTGTACGTTTATTTTGCTGTTTTAAAATGTGGCAAAAATCACGTAAAATGTTAAATGTTTTTTAACATACTCCGGCAAGCACACACAGACTTATTGTGCAACATGCTAAATAATAATATCATGTACATACATACATATATGATGCAGTACATACGAGTATATGTAGAATGCAACAAATTATTGGGGAATAAAATATAATTTTATGCAGGCTAAAATTGCAGCAAAAAAGGACTCATGAAATAGTTGAAAACTTATGGAAATGTTACTGATGAAAGAACTTCTTTTTAGCCGGCGCTAAAGGCTCCATAAAGAGTTTACTTGACTTCTAGGTTCGTCATGAATAGAAGATGTATTCAGGCACATAGATCTGATACAAAAATGAGAAAGTTGCAATATATCCTTTGCAATATTGCCCACCCATCAATTTGAAAACATCCAAGTTGTTCTTTAAATGATTTAGAAAATTTTTTGCAATATTCCACTCGAGAGAAAAATATAAAAAATAAATTTGGAAAGTTTTATTTTATTTAAGTTCGTATGGCGCCGCTATGCCGCTTTTTAGGAAAATTGTGTAAAATTTTCCTTGATGTTGGGAAGGAAATACATTTTTTGTAAGGAAATATTTACTAAAAACTAGTCTACTGTTTATCAAAAAAAAACTAGTAAAAATTTCCTGGTGAATTTTGAAACAATGGGTGCGTTCAGCAGATACAGTTTGCTACACAACTGTTGCTCAACAATCTGCTGAACGCTTTGATTACTGAGCGATGAGCGAACATGTTGAGTGAGCGCTCACTGTTTTAGGTAGCAACGAAAAAGTACGGTACAATTTCATCAAGTTACGATATTTCAGTTCAGTTGGACATTTAAATCAAATATCATAATACATAATTTTAAATTTTAATTCATTTAAATTCACAAATAAATATTATTTTTACAAAATAAAATTCAATAATTTTAATTGAAAAGTCAAATTTGTTGATATTTTTGACAAAAAAGGGAGCAGATCGTTCAGAAAAATTAATCAAATCAAAAGCTGCTACATTTAAACTGTTCAGTAGCAGGCTTTTCTGCTGAACGCGCCCATTGTTTTCATTTTTTACGGTGTAGTGGTTTATTTTCTTGCTATGTGGTTGTTGATCCTGCTAAGTACAACTCGTTTTCGTGTTTCCTGATCCACTTGTACGTGAAGTGGCACAACGTAGCTTTTGATGTCAGGAGAGCACTGGAACGAATGTCTGGGGCTGCTTCTTTACAAAGAGAAGTGCTGAAGACGTTTTTATAGAACTCAAAGTCTTTTCGGAATCGAATCTTGTTACTTTGTTTTAGTAAATAGACAGTCTAACCACCACACAAATACTCCTTGCTTACCTCTGACCAGACAATCCACATAAGTACTAAATTCGAAATTATTTATACTAAGAAAAATGGTTATTAAGTCATGAACTAAAAATAATTTTAAAAAATCTTTTAACTAAATTTTGGAAAATTTTCCAATTTTAGAAAAAAAAAAAGTTGAGGAGAAAATATTCCAAAGTAACTCATTTTCTAAATCATTTTTTAAGGCTAAAATAAAACAAATTCAGTCGTCGTATGACAATATGTCCTTAAACTTGTTTTTAGAAAATGCGCTCTCAAATTAAATCACCATTTAAGTAACATTTTTTTTTCTTGTATTAAAAAAAATTTATTTTATTGAAAATTTTAATAATTTTAAAAGAAATTTTTTTGAAAATACTGTCTTCACCAACGGAACATCTAGATCTTTATGAATTCTATGGTTTCTGACATACCAGGGGGCTGCTGTAATTGTACGTAGAATTTTATTTTGTTGACTACAGTGTGTTGTGGTTTAGTCTCGGTGTTAATTTTTATAGGCGGGCATGTCTCCCTGCGCAAGGTAAAAGTGACGTGTGCACATTTCTGCTCGTTAACTTTTATACGCCATTGTTTGAGCCATTTTTCCAGTTTGGATATATATTCTTGTAAGTTGGGGGAAGCTTCTACAGGATTTTCGTGAACGCTTAGAAAAGCTGTATCATCCACAAATGTTGATGTATGAATGTTACTGCTTAGCGGTAAGTCAGAGGCATATATTAAATAAAGTAAGGGACCGAAGATACTGCCTTGGGGAACTCCGGCTTCAATCGACTGCGGAGGGCTTGAAAAATTGCCTTCCCTAACTACAAATTTACGTTCCATTTAAAAGCTTTTTAAAAGCTTTACGATGTTTGATGGTAGATTTTGTGTTAATTTGTTGATAAGACCTTCGTGCCATACTTTATCGAAAGCTTGTGTGACATCAATAAAGAGCGCAGAGCAGTATTTCTTTTTTTCAAAAGTGTCTCTAACAACATTCACAAGTCTGTGAGTTTGTTCAATTTTGCTATGTTGTCTACGAAAACCGAATTGATGATCTAAAATACATCCATTACTAGTCACTAAGCCATTAGCGTGCTCATATACAGCTTTTCAAATAGTTTTGAAATGTTGGGCAATAAACTTATAGGCCGATAGGATTCAACCTTCGAATGATCCTTGCCGGGCTTTGGTATCATAGTAATTAGCGAAACCTTCCATTCTTTAGGATAGTGTTCTAGTGTAAGGCAATTCTTGAAGAATAGTAAATTTTGCGTGTGCTTTTAATATCGTGTTAATTTTTTTTTTTTTTCTTTATTATCGTTGCTTGCACCACCTTTAAAATTGTTAATAATCCATTATACCTCCACAATCATTGTATGCACACATACAAATTTTTCACAAAACTCATTATCCCTTCGCTTGATATCCACACAAAAAAAAACGCATATTTACATTAAAGGAAAAATTAAATTATGTTGTGGACAAAGTACTTGAATTCAATTTGTAGTGCAATAAATCACTAATATTTAACAACAACAACAACAAAACAAAAAACATAAGTAATAATGATGACGGAATAACTGACTGCCGGACTACACCGAGTTGTTGACCAACTATGCACCTTCCTTTCTTGCGGCCTGCAAACCATATCCTGACAAATATTTGCTGCTTTAATTAAAAACGTTAACAAGGTTATTACGAGCACTTTCTCCCCGACAATCTGTTCAATAATCATCCTTTTAGTTAAATGCTTTTAACCACTACCAAAAGCGTTAACCTGGAAGTACGTATACTGGCAGACAAGTCATCATATGAGGGTGTTGGTGCTGCAGGAGGGAGGCAGGAGCAGAGCTTTTGTTCGTTGGCCATTTATGAAATAAATGCGTGTTGAAAACTGATATGTTGAACATAACGAAACGTTTATTTAACTTTGCATTAACATGTTGCATTTACATTGTGTCAACAAATCGGGGCTCATAAGGATATCTATTCGTATGTTTGGGTGTGCGTGTGTGTGTGTGTGTGTGTTTTTATGTGCATTAATGCAACAACTACTGCTCTTCTGTGTGTGTACATTTACGGTTGGTTAATTAAAATTGACTTAATATTTGTTTAAACAAAAATGCATTTAAACAAACTGAAGCTCTCTGATATCCGGGGATACACACATACATACGGCTCCTCTGAAAAAACCAAACACACAAATAACTTAAATATTTCTAACATTATAAAATGTGAAGAGTGCATTAAGCCAAATGGATTTATTTAAAAAAAAAGGAAACAAAATTTAAAAAAAAAATCCTATAAAAGGATTTTAATAGTTTCTACTATTGGCTGACTGCTTATATTAATCCCCCTATTCACCCCCTATGACCCAGTATATTTATACTTTTCCTTTGCCACCTTTATTTTTTTTTTTTTTTTATTAAAATGAAACTATAATCCAGATATTGAATTTTTCCAAAACATCTATTGTATTTCAGAGAAGCAAACAGATATTTATGCAAACATGTTAAAAAGTTTTGTTGCAATTTTGTTGTATTTTTTGTATGCAAAGTAAATTGCATTTTACCACTTTACACTGTACACTTTTATTTTGACTCCTGTCCTCCAATGTATTGTTCATTTCATTCAAATTGGAAACCTCTGCAAGGATTTTATACGTTTTTGTTTGTCAGCTCGGTGGCTAAAGTTCAAAGTTTAAGACTTGTTACAAGTAAAATTTTGTTTTAAAAAAACACGAACAAAATAAATATAAAACTTTTATTTTATTTATGTAAAAAGAAAAGAAAAACTCTTAAGAAAATTAACACTTTGATACTTGTTGGAACTTTTATTTCTGTTTTCTTTTACAACTACTTACAAATATAGAAAATTATGAAAAAATTTCCGTTTTTTTTTTCGTTTTTCAGTTGTTAGCAGAAGTGCATTTTGGACGAGAATAGATTCTTATGACCATTGTAGTAAATTTAAATTAATAAGCATTTATATGCAAAAACCAACAAGAAAAAAATTATAAGAGAAACTTTCCTAAAACAAAGTTAGTCTTTATAGTTGAGTTCAGTTAAGATACCTTAAGGTGCAAGTTAGCGTAAGAAAAAGCTGATATAAAGACAAGTAAATTACAATTTAATTGCTCTTGAGAAATAAAACAAACAAACAAAGAAACGCTTTCTTAAGTATTTTGTAAAGAAAAGTTAAAAAAAAAAAAATATGTAAATATCTTAAGCTGTATGAAGTGAAATTTTAAGCCACTAGAACCAGAAACTATTTTCAATTCTTTAAGACAACTAAAATTTCATTTGATTCTAAATATTGTTTTTCTTTTGTTTTTCTATTTTTCTAATTGAAGATTTAAAGTAACGGGGGTACACAGATGTTGGGTATCCATATACGAGTACATGTATTACAGCACCAGATTACAATTCTCATACAATTAAGGTGACAATAAGACGTACATATTAGTCCAGTGCCTCGTGTCTGTAAATTATACACAATGAATCGTCCTACAAAAAATAGGGGTGACTATTTTAAATATTATATTTTTCCGATGTGAAAGTTTCTTGCCAGTTACAGAAAGAAAACACAGGTTAGACAACCCTACAAAAAATGAGACTAGTCCATACATGCGTGTATGGACTACTCCACAATGGAGTAGGACTACTCCAAAACTAATCCAAATGTATGGGAAAAACATGGTCCAATTTACATTGCGATGTCCTGGGGCTGGACCACGTAACCCAAAAACTACTCTATTTTACTAATCCAAGGGGTACCCATAGGGATTAGTTTCGAAACTACTCTATTTTGCTACTCCATGGACTACCCACACGGGTACTCCGGTAAAATTTATAAATACATGTAACATGATATTTTAAGTACATACAAATGTGCGAATTCAGCCCTTACATTACATTATATGAAAAAAATACAAATTCAAATTCTGAAATTGAAAAAACACGACCTAACTTATGTTTTTTTAAACTTCCATGAATTTGTTTCAATTTAACTCCAAACATTTTTAATGTTGCCAAATGGTATATAGATGTTTTTGTACAAAAGAAATGGTCCACGGCTGCATTACATAGGAATAGTCCAAAAACTACTCCTTTTATCTAAAATGGACCATCTACTCCAATAATTCTTGTAGGGGATAGGATAGCCAGGTTTGTGATTATTAAGAGACCGACGATTATTCGTGATGCAAAACTTTTAATAGGAAAATAAACGAAAATTTTCGAAGTTTTATGTCCAATAGTGAATACCAATTAAAATTAACACAGATACAGGATGATGACTGACTTGAAATTATTATAAATTTCTTTTTTAAAGGCCTCATTTTCAGCCATGGCGCAGAACTCAAGAATTTTTTTACTAACTTCATTTGTACTTAAAAAAAAAAATATTATGCATAGTCTTAGGAGCGTCAGTAAAATACGTTTTGCATGTTTATAAAAAAAGCTTAATGTTAGTTTTGCTAACAAAAAAAATATAATCAAACACAAAATGAAATGAATCTGAAAACTTCAAATCAAAAACGATCGGAGAATTGTAACCATTCTGATCAGAATAGAGATTCCGATGTATCACAGTTTATATTCAGTGTGAACAGTTTGAATCCTGTTCGTTTACCTGTACATTATGTACAGTATATAAAGACCGCTCGAAACGCATTATTTATTGGGAGCTACTACAGTGCATATTAACATTTTTCATTTTATATTTGTGTTCTAATTGTTTGTTCAGAAACGTAATAAAGATTAAAATTTGTATGCTAATTTTTTAAATTTCCACCTTTTCATTTGTAAATTTTAATCATTTAATTTTGAAATTTTTTTTTTTATATATTGTTAGTGCTTAAAATTTATGCATAATTTAAGATTCCTTAACATCCTTTATTATCTGATAAATAATATTTTTGAAAACTATCATTTGTAGCCAGTGTACCCTGTATTTAGTAAATATCCTTCGCAAAAGCAGGGCACACATATAAAAGCAAGTTTATGCTTATCAATGATATGAACCTTGGAAGTAAATTTTTGGGAAATTCTTCTTTATTTTTTGAATTTTTTTTGCCCCTGCAATCATAAAGTATAAAAATAATAAAAAGTTTACTATGATGAAATAACTCCGCTAAATATCTCAAATACATGTCTGCTGTTGTATATGCTAAGAGCTAAAAACAACCCGTATTCGGTCGAAAAAATTCATGAAAATTGTAAACATAATATTTGCTCTGGCAGCACTTGGTAAATCCAAGAAAACTGTTTAATTACAAAATGGTAACGCAGTGTCTTGACAAGGGAAAAATGCAATTATATCCGATTTTCATTCACAATACTTATTTGCTGAATTCACAAAACCTCTTGTATCATTGTATGGAGTGTATTATAGTATCATATACAATAGTGTAAAATTTGTTGTTGGTAATTTTCATATAAAAAGGAAGTAGATACACCATTACACTTTTATTTCATATATTTTGCATAAATCGTATTTCATACAATACTCAGAGAGTATATGTATATACTCTCAGAGAGTATTTGTATGGTGCTTGTTCTTCTTTCGTCCATCAATACAAGATTCAAGCCGATACAATATACACTAGGTGTTCACAAACATATAAACAAAAGTGTATTTCATACAAGATAGACGATACAAATTGTTGTGAATTCACCATTTGGTTTTTACACTATAATGCCAATTTAACTAGCAGTGGTAAAAATTGAAATAGAAAAATTTTGTGTGTCCCAGCGTGCCAAATGTGCACATTTATCAATTTTTTTCTAGTTATTCGAAGCATTTAGCAGTTTTGAATTTGTTTTTTTTTTTGTACGTAAAGCAGTTTATTTTATAAATGATATAAATTAAATAAACCATAATTTTTTTTTCGTTTTTTTTATACATATTTAAAATATATTATGGCAGCAGTGTGTATAACACAGTTTTCAACCTACTTAGGGAAATTTTTATGACATAACCATTTTCTTGTCTATGGTCTAGTGCTGGCAAATTCTACTACTTTTCATTACTCAAAAATATTCAATAATTTTCATTTGGGTACTCAATACTACTCGATACTTTTAACGGATATTTTGAATTTGTAATGCATAGTTTATATCTGCAAATTGAAGTAGTTTCTTCAAAAATTAAAAATAGATCTTCAACTATTATTGGTTTTGTATGTCTTTTATTATTAAATAAAAAATAAATGTAAAGTTAACTTCTAATTCAACGTTAACAACTTACGAAATAATTAAATTTTTAGCAAAAAAAATTCATTGGAAAATTAATGTTTTGATTTGATTAAAGAATTGAAAATATTTACATTTGCGTGGACATACATTCATATGTGCCTGCATGTGTAATACAATATTTACATGTATGTATGTACACATATTTAACTAATACATATTTTTAAATACTTTTAAAATGTGGTTGTTCTATTTTATTGACAGCTTTATTTCGGCGGTTGGTTTAATTTTGTTGCTTACACATTGCTGCCTTTCTGTATTTTTATACACTATTTTAGCCTCTCAACTTGCTTAAAAATACAACTCTGAAAGTATCGAGTAACTACTTTTGAATATTGAGTATCCAAAAAAAAGGGCAAATACTCGATACTCAGTACCCACTACTCAATACTTTGCCAGCACTACTATGGTCATCCAACACACAATATTTTTTAAAATATAAACCATGGTCTAATAATCAGGTCTGCGCAAGAAGGAATATGGTTTTTTGTAGGGCTGTGTTTTGACCGTTAAATAATCTGCAAAAATATGGTAAGTTAATTCGGTCTTGTCAAAAGTTGTTTACATTTTTGGCCGCCATCATGAATATTTTTGTTTACGTTATGCTTTTTGTTTTTGCATAACCAATAAATACATACAAAACAACTTTTGTTTTGTTTTGTATACAGCTTTGTTTTGACAATTTTGAATGAATTTTACACAAACAAAATGCATGTCGTTTTTTGTTGTTGCGTTGATACGCGCACCTTATTATTCCACCATGATATAAACAAAGCTATATTGTACATATGTATGTACATATTTAGTTCTGAATATATCCGTCCTGCCACAACAAAACAATTATTTTAACCAAAATATCCTTAAAATAGAACGATATAAGACACAACAGTTTTTCTGACAATTACGGTAACAGAACATTAGTTCTTATAAGGCAACACACAAAAAGCAAAAAAGGACGCAAAACTGTCTGTTTGACTTACTGCGCCATAACATTGGTTGCGGAATATAACCGCATAGGGTAGGACAGGCCATTTTGAAACGAACCTCGGTACAGTTACATATGTTTTTTTTTTTTTATTATTCTTACAAGCGGGGCTAAAGTATTAAAGTTATTTCAAATCTAACTGTATTATTCTAAAGTGTCGATAGTACCGGTTATGATGTTAATAATTATATGGCTGGCAACGCTGTATACAATCAATTGATGGGAAAACTATAGTGTGTGCTTGTGTGCGTGGATGTGCAAATGCCGGTCAGCTGTGAAGTTTTTGATAAGAAGTGAAGAATTTTAACAAAATTTTTAATAATTTATGTGTTTTAGATAATTGTATTAACAATACCTTATTAAATATTATCCGGTAAGCAAATATACATATAATATTAATAAATCTACAGCCATAGTGACATTTTTATAAGAAAAAAAAAATCAGCCAATTTCATACTATTATCCCGCTTAATGAATTTTGTATGTTTTTATTGCAAATTCATTGAAGTCATTCATTCCATAACACTGATCATTAAGTTTTGTAACGTTCGATTAATAACAATATATTTACATACATTCATATTTATGTATTTTTGTGTAAAATAGTTGAAAAGTGTTAAAATGGGGTCAACATTTTATTATTTCGGTTACGGCAGCAATATGCTGGCCAAACGCATTCATATGCAAAATCCAGCTGCCACACGTGTGGGAATGGGAAAATTGCAGGTGAGTACCACTAATTTTAATAACAAATTTTATTCAAGCTCTTTTACAGGATTATCGTTTGGATTTTCATAATTTCGGGTGTAGATGGCAGGGTGCTCCGGCGACTGTAGTGCCGTCAACAGGAGATTTTGTTTATGGAGCTATATGGGAGATTGATGTGTGTCATATCAAGGATTTAGATGAGTAAGTGCAGCATAAAATTAAGATAAAATAAAAATATTTATAATTACTGAGTTTTGTTTTCTCATTTTAAGCCAAGAAAATGTTCAGGACAATGTTTACAGCGTGAATTGTTTGCCTGTTTTTTGTGAAAACTTGAAAAAATCTTTAGAATGCCGTTTTTATTGTTTAGTTGATCAACCAACCATACATTTAAAATCATTTACTTCCGACCTGGTGCCTTTTAATAGGCAGCCATCAAAGAGTTACTTGAAAACTTTGGTTAAAGGTGCCTTGGAAACTGGCATACCTGCAGATTACATTGCATGGCTGAAGAGTATTCAACACAACTCTAAAATGGTGGAAAGTCTTGAAAATCATTTGGAGTTACATACAGTGGAACTATGATTGAAATATTTTAGGAGTTTTTTAAATTCTGTAATCGGTATTTCGATTGAATTTATTACTTTTTGTTACATAACGTTACCAATCGATTTACGGTTTCTTCTTATCTTTTACTATTCGTGGATCTAAATATGATCTGCACAAAAATATATGTATTTAAAAAAACTCGAGTTTTTATATTAATTCATTGGAGTTGTGAAATTCTAAAGTATTTGGGTACTTAGTACTGCACTTCTTTTTACGATAATCGGTAGCAAAAACAAATGTTCATTACATACTTTGAATAAATTTAAATTAATAAAATAATTATTTGGAATTAAGAAAAAATTCCAAACATGTTTGGTAAAAAACCGTCATAACTCAAAATTTGTTCAATTTAATTTTAAATAAATAAAATAAATATTTTAAGTAAACAAAAACATTTCTAATTTAAATATCAAAATTAAAGGATTTTTTTCGCATACTTTTCTTAAGGCTTTCGATATTAATGTAAAATTCAGAATAATTCTTAATCTAAAATGTCCTCACTGACAGTTACATCTACATACATACATACAAACATACTACATACATACGTTGATTTCTGCATTTAAATTTCGAAATGGCGTAGGGGAATACAGCAAACAAATGCAGCATATAGATTAGATAACCCATAACAAATAAATTTATTTTCGAAAACATAAATTCTTCTGTCAAACTCAAATAAAATGTTACTACCTGTTTAAAATGTGACTGTCTGTGTTGTGTAGTCGTTTATAAGCGAATTGCATTCAATAACTATTCAAAAAGAAAATACTAAATGTGTATATGTTTCTTATCAATTAAACCTGACTGAGTCTGTTCAGATTTTAGTGGGGAAGTATTCTAATTTTAATAATTTCTTAAAATTGTTGTGCAATTTGAAAGGTTTAAAGAGATATTTTTTTTTAAATTTAATATGCTAATTATTTATTAGTTTTACTTTTAAAACAAAGAATTAATATTGTTGCGCTAAAAGTAGTTTAGAATTGCAGATAAGTTGGTAGCTGTAGTGAATATTTTAGTGTTTGTTGCACTAAATTTCTTTATTTTTAACAATATGGTCTGGCATTCCTTCCCCCATATTTAATAGTAAAAATGTTTTAAATCTATATTAAACCGGACTGAATTTTTCAACTGCCTGACATTAATATTTCAATGCTCATTCTTTGTGCACTAATCAAAAAAAAAACAAACAAAAAAAAAATATGTATTTAATGGTTGTGTTACTTTTAGTTCAAACATTTAGTTTTTTGCATGTTGAAAGTAATGAAATTGAAAATAACAAAACAATTTTAGAAACTTTACCAGAAGTTCATGGTGACAAATTTTATTATTTCGGTTATGGCAGCAATATGCTGACCAAACGGATACACATACAAAATCCAACAGCTGTGAAAATTGGGCCAGGCGTTTTAAAGGTAAATACGTCATTATAGAAGAAACTCGAAAGGATAAAATATTTATAATATTTTTTCATTAAGAATTACAGATTGGACTTTAATTTTGTTTCGCCCAGATGGCGGGGTTCAGCGGCCACAGTAGTTGAACATTTAAATCGTACAGTTCAAGGTACTTTATGGGAACTGAATGTAACAAACTTGGACGATATAGACAAGTAAGTGATAAATTAAACAAATTCTATAATGATTTTATTTTACATACTCGTATATTTCTAGTCAAGAAGGTGTTCATGAGGGCATTTACAAGCCCTTAACGGTTTCTGTCATTCAATTAAATAATAATAATAATAATAAAACTCTACCAGCACGAGTTTATGTTTTAGTAAAACAACCTGATACGGATTTCAAAGAATTCGAACGTGAATCTGGATCATTTGATAGACAACCATCAAAAACATATTTACAGTGTTTGGTTAAAGGCGCCTTGGAGACGGGCATTGAACAGCCCTACATTCAGTGGTTAAAATCTATTAAACATAATGGCAACGTTGTGGAGTCCTTGGAAAATTTATTAGAACTTAAGAATGTACAACTGGATACATGAAAATAATGATTAGTAAAGAATGCAATTTTAAAGAAATAATTTTACAAAATTTCTTAATATTTCTGTGGCAAAAAGGAAAAAGTGCCTAAGTCGAGATAAGCTGATTTTGAGTTAATATCACTATCGTATTCGCCATATTCAAAAGTATCTCTCGCCAAAGTTTTATTTCTATTGAACGATTTTTCACGAAGATCTGGCACAATTACTTGCTGCTTGTCTTTCTAACTAATTAACCCATATGGAATAATAACATCTTATTTTATCTCATAACATATTAAATTTCAAATTGAATACTTATATATGTTATAGTAGAAAGAAGCATGTGTTAAAAAATCAAAAGAATCGAAAAACGAATGATCAACTTTTACTACAACTCAAATACATTTTTATCAAATCACCTAAACACTTAAAATTGCTTTTCCAGATAACTCTAAAATATGACTTAAGCACTTTTTACTTATTGCCACAGATTTATTGACATATATACAGGTTAAAATTTGTAAATTTAATAATCAGAGAATTATTAGACATTGCTACCATACATACATTGGTTCTCGGGAACCAATACATACATACATACATATTTCAAGCAACAAAGGAAGAATTTAATAACTAAACATCTCTTTAGATTTCAACTACACGGCTGAATAGAACAAACATTGTTTTCTGTAGAAGCCTATAAATTTAATAATATTGGTTTAATTGAAAAATAATTAGAACAGGGCACGAATCGTTACATCCGTGAACGTACAACTCGTCACGTAATCAATTCTTCAATTATTACGTGACGAGTTGTAAGTTCGCGGATGTAACGATTTGGACCCAGGTTTGAATTTTTTATTCGATTTACTGATTTGGATAAAAATAATGCAACCTTTTCACTGTTGCTGAAGAAGATCGTAAAATGGTCTTATCAGCGTGTGCTTGTTTTTATCGTAAGGCGATTTCACACCATGTAGTCTTATCCAATAACATTCCCTGCAAAAATTTTCCTCAAAGCAAATGTGACAATTTTCTTATAGGAATATATTAAGAAAACTAAAATAACTTCTCATCATACACAATTGACAGTTCAGGGCTGCACAGGTGGTGATGTCGTAGTATAATAACGGCACCTGTTAATAAATTCGCCTTGTTTTTATCGCAACTTTCTCTAATAGTTGGTATGAAAATTCCATTTCCTCATAACCCGAACATCTGAAGTAAAAAAACTAATAATAATAATACTAAAAAACGCCAAAAAGAAAGTGTAGTGAGCTACTTCGAAAACAGCATTTATTCAATTCACAAATTATTGAATGAATGCAAGAGTTCCATGTAGTACTTTATTTGATTATGAATAGAACAATTACTTTTAAAAGACTATGACAAATCAAATTAATTGATTGATAATGAATCGTATCAATTAATCACAAGTAAGTAATCGATTGCATTTTATTCTTAAGTAACGTGTTCGAAATTTTTGGTGAATTCATTTTATCAGAAGGAAATTTGGAAACAAGTGCTTAAATAAGCGCTTTGTTTTCATTCTACTTGTTTTCTCTGGAGCGATTTTATGAAAACGGGTGCTCAGATGTTCCAATTAGGACATCGTCAATATTTAACCTAAATATCAATTAGAAAAAAATACTTTAACATAAGTAAAAAATAATCGATACAAATTAGTCGTGTATAACAACAAAATAATCGATTATCATTAATTTTTCGCTTAATCGTATCAGCACTTAACTACTGGACCGATTTTGTTGAGTTACGTGTCAATAGATTTATTATTATGACACTGGCCAAATTTGCTACATTTTTAGTTTTTACTTTCTAATTCTTTTTTTAAGAATTTTACTCTTGAACATTTTACTGCTGCTTTAAAATTATTAAATTTCGAATGTCATGTTCTATCGATTATGTTTGATTAAAAAGAAAATGTAACATAACACAAAATAAGTTATAAAAAACATTTATAATTTATCGCTTTTGACATAGACAGGAAAGAGCAGAAGAAAAAATAACTAAAAAAATTTCTTAAATTCCGTAGCAGCAAGAAAAGTTGAACAACAATTTTAAAAGAAGTAAAATAAAATATTTTTTTCGCATAAGAACTCGAAGAATTTATATTTTCAAAAAATATAATTTATTTGTTATCGCTTAGCTAATCTATATGCTGCATTTTATTGGTTGCTAAATACTACCCATCATACCATCATCTTAGATCTTTACCACCATGCAAAAAAAAAGTTTTCAAACTTATTTCTGTGTACACAAACTCCCAAGTAAGATATGAAAATTACCAAAACACTAGTAAAAATGGTTTAAAAAACTTATACAAACAACACAACAAACAATTTTTATTCGATATGAATCTGTTTATTTTTCTTACAACCTTTCTATAATTAGCCGATCTTTGGTCAACAATTAGGGTATTTATTTATTAGGGAAAACAGAAAATAAAATTAACTAAACTAGTTTTGCTTGTGCTTTGATAATTCGCATTTCTTTTTAAAATCATGTACAATACTTTTACAGCATGTTTTTAGTTTGTTCAAAACGAAATATAATTTTTTTAAAATATTTAAATTCACTTGAAATAAAAAGCAATTGAGTAAAAAAAAAATTCCAAAAGAATTTTTCATTCCTTCAACATAGACAAGGTGTGTAAAATCTTTATACCATCTCTTAAATATTTTAAAATCCGTTTGAATCTTTTCAAACTAAAATGGCTTTATATACTCGCACTTGCACATTTATTTCCAGTTTAAGCACTTGAGTCTATGAACAAGTTTTAGGTAAGCAATTGTTGAATACAGCAGCACTCTTCCACATGACCCCAATAAACATGTTGTACAACCCCAAGTGCAACTTGGGTTGTACGTGACAGCAGTCTTTAATATATATTATATATTAAAATAACATGTACAATAGAATATATGTATGTATAAGCATACAAAAATGTACAAAGGAATACGTTTTTAACCTGATAAAAGAAATTTATACCGCAAATTTCCATTTAAAAACATACAATTAATTTTGAAACTATTGCAAGGATTGCTTTTAATAAATAAAAACAATTTCTGCTTTTAATTACTTCAGCATATGAGTTATTATTCAGTTGTGCCATTTAAAATGATAATAATTTGTTACGAAATAAGTTCTGGCAATTGTTTTTAACACAAACCACAAATCCTTTTTGTTAACAAATTATAATTCTTACTAAAATGGCTCAATTAAATCTGTTACACACTCGCATCTAACTGAATTCTATTTCAGGTCCTTTTTATACAATTATATTTTTTTTTGCACATTTTAATTTGAAATTTATATAATATTTTATTGTTGCGTATAATTTCAGATTTGGTTTTACGGTAATTAGTCTGTTTGTGTGGCTTATATGAATTAATATGAATATAATGCATTTGTTTCATAACGACTTTGTAACATTTGTGTGTCCAGTTTAAACACAATGTTTGTTTCTAGACAATTGTAATTTATGTATAATGACATAAATTATCAGGAGTATTGATGATTTCCTTGTTTCAATGACTCGAGGTATGTGTGTGTGTGAAAGCATCTATTCACCAAAAAGGTAAGTGAAAAAAATTAATCCCTTTTTACCTACAGATGAAACTAAGAAAAACAATTATCTGCAGAATAACAAATATGTAAAAATATGCATACAGCGTCAAATTATGCAAAATATAAAATTAGACAATTGTAAAGTTGCAACAAGAATAATTAATATTAATTTCCATGGCTTCCTTTCTTAAAAAAGTTGTTAGTCGAAGTTGGCAAGCCCACGAGCTAAGTTGCCGGCCAACTGCACAGTTCCGTTTCGTGAATTCATTTTGTGTTAAATATTCTGTACTTGTAATCGATGTAAAGGGTTTTCCAATAGGTACTTGACAACTTTTAATTTAATTTGTGAACGCACTATTTCACTGATCATCTAACTGACCATATGAACCAAGTCGAGTTCCATTCATAAATGTTTTGATTGTATTTCAAGTCGATCATTAAGCTTTGGAAAAATCTCAAATGGTTTGCGTCCTTATTGGAAAACCCTTTTCTTAGAGAAACTTATTGTTCCCACCAAAAATTACAGCCATTGGACTTTATTCGAGGTGAAAATAGAAAAAGTAGATCTTTAGCCATTTTTTGCAATTTCCAACGTACACACGTACGCCTTTGTTCGAAATATGACGAAAAATTTATTTTTGGTTTTCTTAAATGAAGTGATAAAACTCAATACAGATATTATAGATTTTGTTTCAGTATTTTTTCTTAGTAATTTTCAAAAATTAAATTTCTATAAATATCTGTTAGTTGTTTATACGAATTATTACAGAATTCCGTAGGTTCTCAAAAAAAAAAAAGACATGTGGCACTCGGGGACTGCCGCGGTAAAGCTATTGCAGAATATTTTTTATCAACTTATGCAATTATATTATTACGTTTTGTTTAATAACTTCGTTGTTCTAGCAATACTGTATGTTAATGAAATCAAAATCAATAGCATACTTTAGGGGTTAACATACATTAGGCGATTTAAATACTTAAAAAACAAAAGACTTAAGAAACAAAGTTAGTGTCAGGTTTTTTCGTTTCAAAAACAAAAGACTTAAGAAACAAACGTTTCAAAATTTCTTGATTTGGTCGCCTCAAGCCCGCAATAGCTTAAAAACAACTGAACCATTTTAAATTTCTGTTTTTGGCCATTTAAATGTTATTGAGACAAACATAGTTTGAAGTTAGAAATATGTATTTATTATTTTAAAGCAATCGAAATTACTTTTCCCTATATCCAATACCTGCCATATTGCGTTAATATGTTTGTAGTTAACATCTACCCAGCGACCTTTATATGCCGGAATGTCTAATGACGAAAGAACTTTAGAACTTTGCCAGACCAACAACCGAGTTGTTTAAAAATTTAGATGATCTAGACGAAGAAGTTCTGAAGGAATTTTTTTGTGGAATGTCATCCGATAAACACTTTTCTAATATTCATGGAATAATATTTCAATAATGTTGAACCGCGAACTATTCATTGGGCTGATCCATTATTCGATTTCATTATTCTTAAAAATTCTCACTTATTTTTCGAAGAGCTGTAGAAGTAGTGATGGCTGGAAATAGGAAGTCTTACAATTTTTGATTCTACGACTATTCGAATTTTGTACAAAAAATCCAATAAATTTCTATTTTAATGTTAGATTTATCTCCAACATTTATACGACAGAAAAGTCGACAGTCTAGAAAGACTGTTGTATCAGAAATATTTTCGATTTGTCCAAAATTCCTTCAGAATTTCTCGAAAAAAAATCGTTCAGAATTTATATACAATTCTTATAGATTTTCATGATTTATTCTACGTTTCCTGACCAACTAATTCGGCAACTTATACAGACGTTCTGCTTAACCTGGACTAAAAATGCTCGCTGGGCACACGTTCATCAAATATTGTTCAAATGTAAATATTATGTATGTTGTGTTGGTCAACTATATTTTACTTGACCGTTTTGTATGTATGTGTGTATATACGTCGTAGTGCACTTGTTTACTTGACATTTCTTTTAACCTTCTTTCTGTCAATTTGTGTGGCCATTTACGAGTATTGTGAGATGTTTGCATATTTGTACATACATATTTTGATACATACTTATAACAAACATAGAAACAAAAAGAGAAGTTCAGTTTTGACATGATCCAGATGAATGGCCATTTAGAATACATGTGTCCAATTTTATTATGTTCAACTTTATATTAAAAAAATTATTGAAGCATATAACGACAGCTTTTACTACATAAACTCATACCTATTCCTTGAAAATATTACAATATATATTGAATATCTATTTTGTATTTCCATTTGCTTTATTCATCGTCGGTAATAAGCGAAAAATGTTTTTATAAAAATACTTTTTCTTATTTGAAAGAAATTTTTTTGTTGAAGCTGAATTTTTTGTTTCATTTAGTCAAAAATTGAAAATAGACTGTTCTTTGAATGACGAAATTCCTCATATCGAGCGAACTTTCGTTTTCGGTGTCAGATTTTTCTATTTCATTAAATAAACTCCAGTTTTGTTTTACAAGATTCGATTTAAAGTGCGTACGTTAGACTCATCTCTGTTATATTCGTTTAAGCGTTTGATTGATTTTTAAGGTACTTTTTCCAAACTCTTACTTTTATAGATATGTACTTATGTCTTATAAAATCAATTTTTTTCAATAATTACTTGTTAAAAAAAATATTTTTTATCAGAAGGCACATTTTGTCAAAAGCTACTTTTTATCAAAATGCAATTTTTTGTCAAAATGTACTTTTTGTGTGTGACGGTACTTTTTATCAAAAGGTATTTTATGTCAAAAGGTACATTTTGTTGAAAGCTCCTATTTGTTTAAAGGTACTTTTTGTTTAAAGGTACTTTTTGTTGAAAGGTACTCTTTTTTATAGGTACTTTTTGTTGAAAGGTACTCTTTTTTATAGGTACTTTTTGTTGAAAGGTACATTTTGGTTGAAAGTACTTTTTATTACAAGTTATATTTTGTCAAAAGACACTTTTTTTAGACAAAGTGGTACTTTCAGTCAAAAGTAATTTTCTTTTTTTGCTAAAAATATACTTTTGCGGAAAATCTGCTATGTAAATTGTACTTTTTTTTCACAATAATAATTTTTTAGTTGAACATTTTTTTAAACTTATTTTTCGAGCTGCTTTTAAATCTTGACTTAGAATTATTTCTTAAAAACTTAAAAGAGACTGCAATCAAAGGATATTTATTTAGTTGATTCATTTATTAGTACATATGACGTTAAGTAAAATTAGAACCAGCAAAATATTTGTTAAAAATGGATTTCATTAAGATGTTTTTGTTCATTTTATCAACAAATTCTTAATTTATGTAAAAAGTTAAAAACGTTCTCTACCTTTAAAGGAACTCTAATAAAATTTTACTGCTCAAACATAATGAAATTGAAAATATTTGTGCAACAAAATTGTTTCTTTAATTTCCTTTTTCGCTACTACTTAAACAACTTTTTCTTTTTATCACAGACCCAATTAAAATAGAATCGCCTCCCATTAGAGTAGAACTTGTGCAATTCTTTAGTTACAACATTCAAGAACTTAATTTCTTAAGACACCCAGTAATTGGGAGGAAAACAGTTTAATTTTAACATTGAATCACTTGAGAAAATAAACACACAAAAATCTAATAAACACTTGAACTTAAGCTCGTACAAACACAAACACAGTTTCAAATGTTGAATACATTTACTTTAAAGTTATATAGCTTTGGTATGCATTTAAAATTATATGATTGCATGCAGCTCAAGGGGAATCAATAGAGGGAGTTAAGTAAAGCAAAGGACATGCTCCAACTAGCTCAGTGAAAATCACTTTATTGCAATAATAGCCGTAGTCAACGGCAATAATAATGTATAAAATTAATGTACGACAAAAGTACCAGTCAGTTTTTCTTAAGATAAAGTTTGTATGGAAAACATGTAGCAACAACAACAACAACAAAATATTGAACACAGATTTGTCTGACTTTAATAATTATTGACTGCACAGCATGTTTGAAAGGAGACCAAAGCGAAATAAAATGAGATAAAATTTTAATACGTTTGAAAATTGTTTTTATTTTCTTTTTTTTTTTTTTTTTGCTGGCTAATAGGATATTTTAAGATTTATTTTAATGTAAAAGTAAAACTTTTTTTCCATTATTGAATGGGTTGTGTTGAATCGCAAAACACTAATTAAATAAAGGTGAAGGTCAAATGAATTATTATGTCTCAATTGGTGATCTTGTCGATTCTTTACACCATTCTTAGTTATACGGCAATAAAATGTCCTTTAACGTTATTTATTTAAGTACTCTGCTTTAAACAAAAAAAAAAAAAAATAACATAATAATATAAACGGAAAATATGCAAATAAAATACTACAAAATTAATTTCTTAATGGCCTGAGTGGCAGTGTAAACTGATGAAGACGGTAAATCTACTAAGTAAGCGATTGATAGGCATGTTCAAAGCTGTGCTTGATTTCATTTGTTTATTCCATCTCGCTTGTTTTATTTACGCGTTCGTTTCAAGGAAATTCTGCTATGATTCATTAAATTGTAAAAATATTTAATTAAATAAACTGTGAAATATCAAAACTCTATTAAATCTGCTGAAAGCGAATATATTAAATACTTAACTCTCAATAATTAACTTTCATCTGTTCGTTTCGATGTGTGTATGTAGTTCAGCTATAATTAAGTTATTAATTAATTTGCGTTGTTTTTTTTTTAATTGAACTTACAAAAGCTTAAAAGCAAAATTGAAATATTTGTTTCCAAAGTCTTTAAATATGTATTAATTATTTGTGCACAACTGTTATTATAAATATTTTATTGTTTTGATTGAAATACGAGTAGTTGAATTATGACACGTACGTATGTACTTCTTAAACACTTCCTCGCATATAAATGTTATTATATGACTGCAAATTATAGTGAAGATTTAATATGTATATTTGACAATAGTAATAAGCGCTTAATAAACATAATATGTTGCATTAATATAGATGGATGGATGGATTATATATCTGACTTATTGCAAATTAAACCCTGCAACTCTTTTAATTTTGTCTCTTTTCATTTTCATATGTCTGCATTTTGTTGGTGCTTATAGCAAATCATCAGTAGACTTTGGCAACTTTCGAAAAACATTTGAAATCACTACAGATGAATTATGGTGTTTTCTTTTCCACCAAAAAATGGTACATTTCCATGCAGAAAATGTACTTTGGTGTTCGTTTCTTAAAAATGTTTTGCTCTCTAAAAGGGCAGTGTGTTTGATTCTAAAAAAAATCGCCCTCACTAATGGTGGAAGGCATTGCATTTTATGCCCCGTAAAAATCGACAGTGTTGATAGTGGCGTGTAAAACTTAGCTGTCAGCTGTTGAAAACAGCGCGTTACACTTTTTCATAAGTTGTGTTTAGTTCTAGTGAAATAACAAGTTGCATTATTACAGGGTTGGCAAGACATTTTATATATGAATACACCATTAATTATTAGATTAATTAGAAAAAGATTATTTGTTGGAATTTTTCACACTTGTTTAAATAAAAAACAAGTAAAAAATTTAGCAAAAAGAAAATAATTTTTTTTAAATTATAATAAATTTGTTGACCCCCAAAATACTCTGATCATCCATAATAAAAGCAATTAATTATTATTTTCCCTTTAATTAAGGATTATTAATTAATCCATAAGTAGAAATATAGGGCATAAATCATATTGACCCTAAACAATATGTAAAATTATAATTATTTAAAGCTTTATTATAAAAGTATAAAGAATTGTTATCCACTTATCCCACCAATAAAACAAGTGAAAATTATAATCAATTTTAAATAATAGGGAAGAATAATAATAATAGGTGAAGGAAAAATTAATCCTTCATATCATCTCAACCACAGAGTTTTAAGAGAATTAATCCTCCTACATTTTCAACCTCTATATATCTTCTCTACCCTATCACTTTTCCTAAGTTCTGGAACAACAATGCATTGCATAAGTACAGGTCATTCGCTGAGTGCTGGTCCTCGAAAAAATTTGAAGTAACAGTGTATAACAAATTAAAATTATAGAGCTTTCGTCAGAAACTAGTTTTAGAGGGAGCTAAAATTACCCCTTTTTGTTTGTTCATTGCAATCTTGTAGTTCTTTCAATTAATATATAAAATTAGTGCGGTTCCTAATTTTATGTAAAAAATGTGTTGGAATTTTGAGCCTTTCTCGGAAAAAGGGAAAAATTGTTCCCCTAATTAAAACTAAATTTCAGAAAACTTCCCTTTAACAGCTTTGCTTTTTTTCTGGCTTTATATTTTGTAGAACTAAACAAGATCTAATAAAATTAAACAAACTACAAGTATGTAAGTATGTAAGGCGAATTTTCTATGGGAATGCATTTTTTTATAAAGTATTTTTTATACACACTTTCAATGGTCAAGAAAATCGCATTTTAAATGAGTTCGCTCGTTTTTCTTTTATTTGTTTGTATGAAAAAATATCATTAAATTTAAATTTGTTCTTAGATTTCTTTTTATAAAATTTTTATTTCCTCCAAGTTGGAGAATCTCTGTGTGTGTGTGTGTGTAAGTGCCTTAAGGGGTTTTAAATAAATTCAACACAATTCCCTATTTTAATTCCATTAAACTGATTATCATATTATTTTTGTAAAATTTGAGTTTTTTTATATATTTTAAATTTAAATTGATTACACATAATTATGGTTAATGCTTTAAAGCCAATAATTGAAAATTATTTTAATTTATTTTAATCAAATCTGTTGTATGTATTTATGTATGTAAGTATATGTTTCTGGATGCATGCTTTATTGAAAAGACGAACAAACCTTGGCATACAAACTTATGTTTTCTCTAGAAGAATATTAAAGCAAAAAGCCAAACTACAGCTGCTGCTATCTATCTTTCAGGGGCCTTTTTTTTCAAAAAAGCCTGAAAAGAATAAATAAATTAAGGGAGAGGAAAAATTATCAATGCCATCATTATCTAGACTATAATGCATTAAAAAAAGTAATACATAAATGAACGTAAGTGAGCTAAAGTAGTTTGTTGTTGTGATTATAAAAACGATGAAAAATAAAGAGTAACGGACGGAATACTGATGAAAATAACTAGTAGTGATGATGGGAAAATTGTTACTTATGCATAACAAACTGTGTACTTGTGTACTTGCAAAATCAATTCAAAGTCAATGAAATTTTACTTTCTGTAAGATTATTACAACATCGGTCGGTGGCAGGGATATTCTTTGAACAGGAAAAGGTTATAAATTTTATTATACACTGATGTTTGCAATCATAAATTTTTAGCTTGATTATAGTCAATGTCAATGATATTCAACATTTTGCTTTCATTGAATGTGCCAAAGAAAATTCGTAAGGAAAATTGGAGATGATTAAAACAGACAGCAGAACTAGAAATATAGTAGATTATCCTTTAAGGAAAACTAATTTAAAGAGGGCTGCTCCGCTCGTTTGCTTGTTTATTAACTTTTTTTTAATAGATTATATCTGTTTGAACGAATTCGAAAAATAAATATTCGTGTCTTTTATACTGGAAACTTTTACGAGTAGATATTCGTTTCTACATCTTCGATCTTACATTTGTTGCAGAGGTCTCTCTACTTTGATTTTAATAATAGAAAATATTAAAAAATCAAAAATGTATACTACAAATGAAAAACCAAAAATTCAGCTTCAAATCGGATTGTCAAAGAATTCTGTAATTTCCTAAAAATTAAAAAACTTGTGTGAAACATACAATAAAATAAACCTGATTATCACGCTTCACTAAGTTTTGTTTGTTTGATATTATGAAAACACTACTGGGTAATTTAAATTTATTCATGAATAAAACTTGACATAAGCGATTGTATCAGTCATAAAATTAAATCATACTAAGAATTATCGCAATGAAATACATATATTTTTATTATTAAATTATTTTCATTTAGTTCACTTATTTTTCTCATTTTTCTTTTTCGAGAAAAGTAATTTAATTTCATGAATACATATTTTTTTAACTAAAAGTTTTTTAATTAACGCAACAGTAAGAAGCACTCGAACACAATTTCAAGTTGAATACTAAGTTTCTTTAAGTTAAGAGCTAATAATAAAACAGATTTACAGAAATTCATTCAATTTGCTAAAGCTTCTAGTTTAAAAAAGAAAAACAACTCTCAGAGTGTTAATTCCAATTGCTGGTACATACAGTGAAAATTTGATTTAATTTTTTTCTCTGCTGTAATACTTCTGCTTAAAAAGGATTTCCAAAAAAAAAAAAACCCAAAAAAGACTAAATTAGCTTTTTAGTGCTCCTTAAAGTATGCAAAACAATTTTCTGCTAGCGTATACATGTGCATATGCAAACTTTTCTTTACAATGTGAGAAATAATTCGACTATGAAAAACTCGTTATATTGAAATCATGCCATTCCATAACTTAAAACTCCTGACATTTCTATGGCAACATGTGTGATAAAATGAAAAAATAAATCTAGGTACTTACAAGCATTAAATTAATTTTCTTTATAGCAGAAAATATATGTGTTAGATGAAAAGTGGTGTTTGCTAAAAAGCGTGTAAAATTAAAGCTGTAATCCATAGATTGTAGCTTTAACGGTAGCTTATAATTATAATGACCTTAATTAGCCCTGGTTTGTTCATTTATCTATATTAAAACACTCTTTTGCAAAATAAACAGATACATATGTATGTATGTATGTACAAATGCAACCAGATAAATATATACTTTCACTTATATACATCTAGGTATAGAGTTTTATTTTTTTTTTGCTTTGAATGAGAGAGAAAAAACAAACTTATTTTCACAATAAATACAAATAAACACGTACTCGTGTAATATTCTGTGATTTGTCGTCTAGACTACAAACTAAAAAAGTATCATAAATTAAAATGCCACAAATGTTGAAAAAGTCAAGCCAAGAAAAAGAGTAAGAAATCAAAAAAAAAAAAACAAATAGAAAAATGGCAATAATAAAACGTTTGAAATAATATTTATACTTTTATATTCTTTCATTCAATGTTTGGAACTTTGGCTATCCACAGGAGATTTAAATCTTAATTTAATGGGTCTCCTAGAAAAACGGTAACTCAACATTAAAATATATGTATAATAGATAATAGAAAATATATAAAACCTTAACAAATGAGACTACCAGAAAGACATACATAGAAAGATTTTATAAAAAAGTGTCTTTATTTTAATAAAAATCATGTTGACTTGGTACAATCCACATCAGCTCATCTTCTTGCTGAATTATAAACACCCAGTGAGTGATGTTGTTTGTTGATTATTATTTATCACAGTCACATAATGAATACCAAATTTAAACTTGTTTGCCCTAAAGGACAATTACTTTACAAATAAATAGTGTTCCCTGAAATCTTGTGGAATGTGCTGTTTGCGCCCCCTGTATAAGGGCTGTTGATTGTGTAACAATATTCTGAATACATTTTAATCAAAAGAGACATAAAAGAAATTTTTTTTTTATTTCCTACATTAAAAGTTAAAAACCCTAAAAAATTTCATATTTTGCATTATGTATAGTTCGAGTATGTATGTATTGAAGTTTGTATTATAAATTCCTGTGTATTTATTTTTTTTTATATAAAAAAAGAAAGGTGGATTAGACATCCTTATTAAGTATATATACGATTCGTAGAAAAATAAAGTTTCCTTCATATTTTTTTTTCCGATAAATTGTTTGACTTGATTAACTATGGAAACATGAAAAGTTAACGAATGGTTTCATTTACTTTGTTACTTCCGTAAGCATACACATTTTATTAATTTGTTTTCATATAGGGTGTTATTTTTTATGACGGATAAAATTGCAAGCAAAATTTTTGTTTTTTTAAATATTATTTTAATTCTGCAAGCTATTCACGATCACGTAAACTTCCGCTCGCTAGATAGTAAATGTCTCTCTTGCTCAGTATAGCCCGGTTTGGAGGATTTGTTTCCAAATTGTGGATTTTAGCTGCTGTTTGGAACAGATTTTCGCACTCCCGCATTTTTTATTTTCAATATTTTATAATATATAATTTTTAATCATGTAATCACGTAAAATCCAAAAGGTCGTAACGGACAAAAAAATCATTTTCTATAGGTAATGATGTCCTTGCTTAAAATTTTACTCGTATAATTTAAATGTGTAATTAGATATACATAAATAGTACTAAATTTATAAAGTATGTTGCCTGAAAAGTGCTGTTACAGCCTTCTGAAGTTTAGTTGACGATATATATGTGATAAACTACGTAAAATCGTGTTTTTTTTGTATTGCATAAAGATGCTTAATATAAAAATATTTTGTAGAGACAAAATTGGAGATTTTTAGTGTTTGAATAGGGATTTTTGGGGACACCACTCTTTAAAATTTCGTACAGAAGACAATATTTACCTGACTTGAAACACAAGTGCTGCTTGCATGAAAATTGTACAAAATTCAATTTCTTGGAAATATTTTAAATATTTCTTCTAATTTCTTCGATCTTTTATTAAATTTATTTTCAGTCTGATTTTCCCGAGTTAAAGATCCACTTTTTTGTTTTTTTTTTTTTTTTTTTATAAAAAATAACAATAACAATCTTTATTTTTAAAAACCAATATTTCGCTACCAAACAATGGTTAATGGGTAACATTAACGTAATATAACCCTGAAGAAGCTACCCAATTGTTATTTTTTATAAAAAAAAAAAAAAAAAAAAAAAAACAAAAAAGTGGATCTTTAACTCGGGAAAATCAGACTGAAAATAAATTTTTTATTTTAAATAACTAAAACTATAAGGGGTTGTTAAGAGGTTTGTGTCTAAACTAACGTGTTCGGCACAGCTCTAGTTTAAACGATATTGTTGTTTTATTTGTATTTTTAGGGTCAATTCAAAGGTTAAACTAACTTCAGGGATTAGCTGCGAAAGAAAAACAATCGGTCATAGAAGTTTATAAAACTGCTAACTTCGACTGTATAATTCTTTTTTTATATATTTACGAGCTACAAAATAGTTCCAAAACTCGTAACATTACAAAATGAGTTTCCTGTGCTGCAACACACATTTTCAGCATTTTTTTATGAAACGCTAATAAAAGTTTTTTTTCTAAATAAGAAAGAAAACATGATATTAGAAAAAAAAATTTTCTTAGAAATTTTTTTCGCACAGTCCATAGAAAATTACTTACAACAGCCATGATTTCTATTTGTAAATCATTAAAAAATAACAAAATAAAATCTCTGAATTAAATTACTATATAGAATAAAAATAAAGAAAGAAAAAAACTAGTAAATAAATAAAAGATTAAGAAAAAAAGGAAATTTGACCCTCTGACCACCAGAAATTGGCAACAACACAACTATTTACCACACCAAACGTTGCAAGATTAAATGTGATAAGTCCTAAAAAAATGAAATAAATTTCCGGTACTTAAATTTCCATTGATGTTTCAGACTATATTCTTAGATGTTGTAATGAAATCAATAAAAAAAATTTACGATTTGTACTTGGTATGTTTGGCTGCTAAACGGTGATGCTTTATTTGTCCAACTGTGTTTTCTTAACAAAAGTTTCTTTAGCTATTTCTATTGATTTCTTTTCGATATGATTTTTGTTAAAATAAACTTAAGAAACGAAATTACATAAATAAAGTGTATTTAAGATGACCAAGAAATTTCTGCATGAGAGCTTTCTGTAAACTTTTTACGTACTAAAACCCGGTCTAGATCTAATGGTTCTTCCAAATCAGACGCCACTAGATTATAAAGTGTAAAAAGCAGTGTGTGATAATTTTCGTAAATAAAAAAAAATATTTAACTAAAACGATATTGAACAGAAGAGCACTTTAAACAGTGTTAAGGCCGGGGTACATACAATCCGTCATACGTTATAAATCGCCTTTTTCAACTGACAGCTACGCAAAGTACAAAGTTGGGCAACTTTTAACGTACCTTTGACAATTATTGTTTGTTTGTTTTGTTGTTCGCTCTAAAATAAAATAGTTTAAATTCAAATTTATTCGATTTGATAAAATGTTGGTGGTGTATTATAAAAATATAAAGATAAAGTTTATAATCAAATCAATTTTCAATGATTTTCTCTCCGCTAAGTACTCATTGTGCCAACATTATCCGTCATTGCGTTAATGTCAGTTGAAAAAGTCGACGTATAACGTATAGCGGATTCTATGTGCCCCGGCCTTTAAGTTCGCAAAAAATGGGCCCAAAATTTTAATATTGAAAAACCAGAAAATAGTTTGGAGCTATAGTCCCTATTTTGGGGTAATTTTTATTTTTTAATTTGGGCTTAGTTTTCCTATTTTGGGACCATTTTTAATGTTTAGTTTGAGGCAAATTTTTCATTTCATAAAAAAAATAAAGCCAAATAAAAAGAGTGAAATAAATACACAGAAAAAAATATTTAATTTTTTTTTTCAATTAACCCTTTAATTAAAAATATAAAAAAATTTAATGAAATATTTAATTTATTTAATTAAATTTTTAATTGTAATAAATAATTTTAGTTAATAATTGTATAAAAATTTAATTGATACTATTAATTTGTTTACTGGTGCAAATTTAATTAAATTTTTAATTGATATCAAAAATTTTTTAATTGAAACCATCGCCGTGTCGGGAATAACATAGTGGAGAAAATCCTTAAGTCCGGCCGAGGCCTAGCCATGCAGGAAAATCTTATTAATTTTTGGTTGAGGACCACTTTTGATTTTGGTACCAATTTTAATTTTATCTTGTAACATTTTTTATAATTTTCATAAAATGAAGAATTACCCTAGATTGGAAAATGATTATGACTCCAAAATAAAACATTAAAACTGAAAAAATGGTTCCAATATATAAAAAAATGCACCAAAGTTCCTGCGGTTGTTTTCAATACTAAACTTTGCAGCCATTTTTAAACTTTTTTTAGTTTGGGGCTATTTTTTAAATTTTTGTTTAGGGCCATTTTTAAGTTTTTGGTTTGGGCCATTTTTTTTTATTTTTCGTTCGGAGCCATTTTTAATTTTTAGTTTTGTCCATTTTTCCGTTTTCATTTGGGTCCTATTTTTCATGGAGCCTTTTCAAAACACTAATTTTACGAAAATTGTACATTTGTTATTAATTAATTAATCTTGAATAAATACTCTGTAATAAAGTACCTTAAAGGATATTTGAGTTGAAACAAAAAACGTCCTAATTAATTTAAAGATTTAACTAAATTTCTGTGAAAATATTTACTGAAAAAGCCTGAAAGAGTTTTGCTTAAATATTGTGTATTGATCAATAAATTGCCTAAAGTAGAGAAGCTGTAGGCTGTGTAATAAAAAATATTTATTTTCGGCTAGAAACGTTGACACACACACATCACACGACGAGTGTGATTTAAGAAAATTTTCCAATTTAACAACATATTTGCTACAAAAATTACTTAAGTAGGAAACAACTACACAGGTCTCTTAAGGTTATAGACCTTGAAAATTGCACATACATACATACGAGTACATACATACATACACTCATATATAATTATGTATCAAGAGATTTTAAACTACAAAATAATGTTTTATACATACCTACGCACTTTTGAGATTTTTGACAGAAAATATTATTATGTAGTTTTTTTCAACTTCAAATTTAAAATAAACTTCAAATAAAACATTTGACAAGCTTTCCATTTTTTCATGGAATTAAGTGCGTAAGTCTGTGCAAAATTGAAAAATCTAGTTCCTCCTAAAATAAATTGTGATCGTAAACACGCTAAACATAGAAATTTTTTTTTCACTGTACCAGAATACCAACCACACTGTGCCGACTAGTAATCTAATCGTATCAGCTAAAAACTTGAAATTTTCAATTACATAATTTAACATTAAATATTCATTTATTGTACAGATTTTTATAAAAATATTTAACTTTTCTTATGCAAATGCCTTCCTCGTTGACTCCCTTTACGTGTTTTTTTTTATTTTCCTTCGTTATAAATATTCTTCCTTAATTTCAATAAAAACTCTTGAACCATTATTTATTCATAAAAACACACACACATATATTAAAAGATACTAATATGCAAATCGATATGGATGTAATAAAAATCATTGGAAACATTTGCTGAATCCTGTCATATAATCGCACCCATGTTTATGTAATGAAACAAATCTTTAAATATTTACAATAGAAATTTGAAGATACGCAACCGTTTGACTTTGTAATATCACTCACAAACAAGTAAATGAAAAATAAATATTAGTAAAGAGACAGAAGGACTTCGAGAGGTACGCTAAAGACAGAGTGGTTGTATAATAATTGAATCATTTATTGAACTGAACTGAATATAAAAAGGCAAACAAACAAAAAATATTTTAGCTTTATTTTTTCATTTTATTCTGTTATTCCTGTTGCATCACACTAGGTGATATATTTTACTTTATTTTATTTTGAATGAAATTTTTCTTTTTAAATAACTGCGAAAATGCCAAGAAAAAATAAGTGAAAAGTTTGAATTAGTTTCAGTATTATTAACAAATCATTTGAGAATCATACGAATGAACAGAAACGGTGAACCAAATCGTAGTTTCGCAAGGTTCGAAAATATACTGGATTAAAGACAGAGCATCGTAAGTACCGCATTCAAATTACCCATTAGAAAGTGTGTGTAGGTGGGAATTTTTTTTTGGCGGTACTCAAGCAAATTTTGTGAAGACGTAGAAAATAAACAGACTGTAATCATTTCAGTATCTCCATGGCTGATAGGCAGCAATACTGGCCTTTTTGTTCAGTCGTTGCAGGTTCCATTTCGGAAAAAACCCCGGCTGTTGTCTGCAGACAAATCAAATGCCTGTAGTTAAAAAAATTAATGAAATTCCAGTGTCGCTATAAACTTCATCAGCACACTTTGTGCTATCCATTGCACTGTTCACTTAATATCTTACAAAATAATTCATGAGTCAATAATCATTTTGTGTATCGATTTCTATGTGCGTTCCATAATAACTATTACATTACATTACATTCGATTTAATGTGTGATTCCTTATTAATGTCCAACCTCTTCATATCAAAAAAAAATGGAGGTGTGTATCTTACATTATTATTTTTTATTAAAGAAAATTGAAAAAAAAAACGTAAATAAGTTGTACACATGTGTATTTAATGGAAAACTCGGTTTGTGTTGCAACGTTAACAAAAAGTATCTATTGGTGATAAGTTAAATGTTTTTTTTTTTGTCGCAATCAACTCTCACCTGTAGGCAAACAGTTTATGAACGAAAGAAAGCCATGGATATGTGTTTAATATTCAGAGGTTTCATTTCATTTATTTCTTGCCATTGTAATATGATTTTTTTTTTTGTCTAATTTGAAAATGTAATTTCATGTAGCACAGTGTTGCAATGTTGGGCAAAAGTAGTGAAATGATAGAAATCTGAAACATTTCCAATCTGAAAATTAAAAGTAAATAAATTAAAAAGTAAAGTTTATTATTTAATATTTGAGGTATTGTCTTCTAGTAGGATCGGACTGTCATCATGTCTGGCTATTAATATATATGCGATTAATAACAACTCAGGTTGGTGGTTTGACTTCAACTAAAGTTTTATTAATTCATGGTTGGTTGGTTGGTTTACGTGGCTGCCTGCTACGCGCAAGCATTCAAGTAGAATCAATGAGATTCCGTTTTGACAGACAACTCCACTCGTCAGTGTCAACCTGATTTAGGTCCGAATCCAGGCCTCAGATTCGGAGTAAGATTCTAGATCCATCCCGTCGAATTAAGGTATCTAATGAGGTCACCTAGACCTATCCCTGACCCCTCCGAGAGATCGTCTATTATGCTGTTGCCTAGAAATTTGAGTCTCGAATGGTGTAAGGCCGGGCATTCGGAAAGAAAGTGGAAGACTGTTTCCTCTTTGCTTTGATCCCGGCAACTGCGGCAGAACGCATTGTAGGAAAGGCCCATCCTGTTAGCGTGTCTCCCGATAACCCAGTGCCCCGTCAATACTGCGACGAGCCTCGAGATGTCCCTACGGTTTCTGTTAGTTAGTTGTGTTGTGCGCTTAACGTTGTAGCAAGGCCACATTTTCTTAGCCACCTTGCACGTGCTCAACCTGCGCCACCTGTCTTCAGCTTTCTGCCTGAAATGGTTGAGAATGAGATTTCTAATACTGCCAAATGGCATGTCAACCGATTCAGCAGTGGAGACGTCCATGGCAGATCCAGCCCTGGCCAGTTCATCCGCCTGTTCGTTGCCTTGGAAGTTGCTATGTGCGGGAACCCAGATGAGGGTAACGTCAGTCTGACTACCTAGTCTGGATAACGCGTCCTTGCACTGGCTAACTAAGGTAGAAAAAGTAGTGTGAGACCTTAGAGACAGAAGTGCCGCTTGGCTATCGACAAAGATGCCGACTCTTCCTTGGACACCCCTGTCAATCAAAACCCTACACGCCTCCCTTATGGCCAATATTTCCGCCTGAAATACACTAGCTTCATCAGGAAGTCGGAATGAGAGTTTTATTCCAAGGTCACTCGAAAATACTCCAGAGCCCACACCGCAGATCATTCTTGATCCATCAGTATACGTCCTGAAGTTAAAGTCTTTTTCTATGTTTCCCCCCTTCCACTCCCGTCTGGATGGAATAAGAACTTTGAACGTACTGTCAAAGTCCAGATGAGGTACCATGTAATCGGTGGGTTTCCTCAGTGTCGGTGGTAGCTGATCTAGGATTTTGGCATGGCCATAGGTCCTTGATCTCCACCTCCCAGATGCCGCTAGTCTTGCCGCACTGCTTGAGGATGCCGCCAATACATGAAGGTCGATCGGAATCAGATTTAGCATAGCATTCAGAGCCTCTGAAGGACTAGTACGTAAACATCCAGTAATCCCGATGCAAGCAGATCTCTGTATTCTGTATAGTTGGTCCACCACATATTTCTTGTTTGTGGCGGGCCACCATACTACTGATCCGTAAGTTAATATGGGACGTACAATTGCTGTGTACATCCATTTAAGCATGTTAGGGGTTAGGCCCCATTTGGAGCCAAACATCCTCCGACAGGAGTAATAGGCAACTGTGGCCTTTTTGACCCTGTGTTGCACATTTTGTTTCCACAATAGTTTTGTGTCCAGGATGACTCCTAGATATTTTGCATTGTCCGATAGAGACAGTTCCAGATTATGAAGCCGAGGGAGTCTAAAGCTCTGGACTTTGGTCTTAGTAGTAAAAAGTACCAGCTCCGTCTTGCTAGGGTTCACACATAGACCACAACCTGTAGCCCATTTGCTGAGTGTACCCAAGGCACTGGACATGATATCGCTTATCACGTCCGTGAACATCCCTGATACCATTATTACTACATCGTCCGCATAAGCCACAGCTTTCACTCCCGCAGTGTCCAGTCTGAGAAGAATTGTGTTAACAACGAGAAGCCATAGCAGTGGAGAGATCACCCCGCCCTGTGGTGTTCCTCTGCATGCCCATTTTGACCTCTCGCTGTTTCCTAGTTTTGCGGTGACGTTTCTTGCCTTCAACATGGTGATAATCCAGATGCTGATGTGTTCTTCTACATCGGCATCCTGGAGAGACTGTTGAATGGCTGTCACTGATACATTGTTAAAGGCGCCTTCTATGTCTAGGAAGGCAGCCAAAGTGTATTGTTTATTTTCAAGGGATCTCTCTATGAACCTTACCACCTCATGTAGTGCTGTTTCAGTAGAGCGTCCCTTAAGGTAGGCATGCTGACTTCCTGAGAGAGTTGACGACCCAACAAGTCGATGTCTAATGTGAGAGTCTATTAATCTTTCCAGCGTCTTAACCAAGAAAGATGAAAGGCTGATTGGCCTGAAGTCTTTTGCATTCTCGTGACTTCTCTTGCCAATCTTGGGAATGAAAACTACTCTGACCTTCCTCCAGCTGGTTGGAACGTAGTTTAGAGAGAGACAAAGTTTGTAGAACCTAAAAAGCCAGGGTATGATAGAGCTTTTCGCGCTCTGTAACATCTTTGGCGTAATGCCATCAGGACCTGGCGATTTAAATGGAGAAAAACTGTCGATTGCCCATGAGATTCTCTCCGGGGATAAAATATTCTCATTGACAGCATATTGTTGCCCACTAGATGAACTGTCTGACCTAGTCGTGTCCGTACAGCCCGGGAAGTGGGTGTTAAGGAGGATATCTAGTGACTCTGCAGAGGAGTCTGACCAGGAGCCTTCCGCCCTTTTAACGAAGGTTGGACAGGAATGGCTCATGGACAGAGCCCTACTAAGCCTTGCAGAGTCTCTAGTGTTATCTATTGATTCACAGAAATTCCTCCATGACTTTCTTTTGGCGATTTTTATAGCTTTTTTATACGCTGCTAGCCTTTCGCGATATGGTTGCCAGATTTTGTTCTCGTAGCAAGTGTTGAAGGATCTACGTACCTCCTTGCGTAGCTTAGAGAGTTCCGTGCTCCACCATGGAGGGTAACTCTTCTTAGCTTTCGTTAAGGGGCAGGAAATCTCGAAGGCTTTGCTAATAGCCTTGTTGAAGACCTCCACATTGTGTTCAAGTCCAATCGTATTGTCGATTTCTGGAACTCTTTTTAGTTTTTGTTTCAAAATCCCGTTGAACCTGTTCCAATCGGTTCTCCTCGGGTTTCTAAAGCATTGTTTTTCTTTGTTTTGTAATATGACCTCAAAGAGTATCCAATTGTGATCGGAGAAGGATCTCTTATTGGATACCCTCCACTTGTCAATTGAAAGCTTGAATTTGTCATTAATGAGAGTAATGTCGAGAACCTCTTCCCACCCACTAAATCGATCCGAACTCGGAAAGATAAAAGTCGGCGAAGTGCCGGAATTACATATAGTTAGTTTATTAAGGTTAATGAAATCTAAGATATGCTCACCTCTGTCATTGATTTCACTGCTACCCCATATTGTATGCCTGGCATTGGCATCACAACAGAGGATGATGTCTTCATTGGCGCCAATGGATGACACGACAGCTTTCGCTTCGGCTGGCGGTGCTTCTTTGTCGTGTGCCATATAGCATGATGCGATAAGGAAGCTCTTACCATCTGACAACTCGACCCTCGCAACTGTAAGGTCCTCTGAGCTAAACTGAGTACAAAGAAAAATATTAATATGTTTTTTGGCTATTAGACATGATCTTGGCTTACCATTTCCTTTAGCATATAGTACGTTGTACAGGGACCTCGGGAACCCCTTAACCTCGGAGTTTGCTACCCACGGCTCCTGTACCGCGCAGATATCGAGGTTCTCTTCGGCTAGGAGAACCTTTAGGTTGTCTGTTGCACACTTCGAGTGCTTGAGGTTTGAAGCTGGAGAACCCATTGGAAGTCCTTTTAGTTGAATATATATATTATTTTTAACCTGAAAATATCTATTGTCTTCTATACAAAATCTAAGGATACGTAAGAATAAATCTTTCTCAATATTTGTGTGTTCCTGTAATACACTCCATTTCTTTTCTATTATATTTATGGCTAATGATTTCGATTCTAACATAAAATTTACAAAATTAAAATTAGAAACATATTAACTGACAATAATTTTCCAATTGACATTGCTTGCAAATTGATTGGTCAATATAGGAAAAGGAGAAATAATAATACCGTTACTATAGTAGAACCAAAGATTTATAAATCTATGACATATATACCAGGTATATCAGAACGTTTAGGAAAATCAAAGATTTATGATACAGAGAAATATAGGATGGCTTATAGAACTTATAGCTCATTAAATAGATTATTTAGTAAGACAAAAGATAAAATTACAAAATGGGATATGTCAAATTTAGTATATAGGATACCATGTAATGGAAATAATACTGAAAATTGCAATAAGGTTTATGTAGGTACAACGAAAAATAAATTAAAAACAAGGATTGCAGGACATAAATCAGATCAGAAATATAGAAATATTAATTCACAAAAAACAGCATTATCCTCTCATTGTTTTGAATTGAATCACCATCCAGACTTTGAAAATGTATCAGTTTTAAACACAGAAAATAATTACAAACGCAGATATATGTTAGAAATGTTACAAATAATTAATACACCAATACAACAAAGAATTAATTTTAAGACAGATACTGAAAATATAGCTCAAAATTACAGACATTTAGTTACAAAAAGATAGAACATTTCACATGTACTTTTTATTAATGTATTTATATAGTTACAAATAAAATTAAGTTTAGAGCAGTTAAGGAAATTGATATTAGAATTTAAGACTATAAGTTAGTAAGAGATAAAAATAGGAAAATGTAATTTGTATTTATGTGTAGGTGTATATTCAAAAATATTTGTTCATTGGTTTAAATTTTTTCAATCAATGTTTTTGTTTTTGTTAAATTATTTTAAAGTTTTTTGTTTCAAAAAAGAAAAGGAAAAAACTATTTTCAATTGACAAATATTTTTCAATATTTTGATTGGCATTTGTTAAAATTATTATAAATTAGATTTAAACTCAATTTCTCCTGAAGAAGCCAACCAACGGTGTGGCGAAATATCGAAAAATTAATATTAAAAACATTTTTTATATAAAAACGACCTAAAGCTTTAAAAATTATTATAAAATTATCCTTCTTAATATTTGAAGTAGTTGAGTTTTTTTTTTTTGTTTTCTAATTGAATATTGAATTGTTTATGTTGCAATATATGTAACTTGTTTATAGAGAAGGGTAATTAAGATGTGAGGAGACAATATTTTAGATTTTATAATTAATTCCTTTTAGTTCAGGGTAGGCATAGTTTTACAATAGTACAAGTTCATTTGCAGGTGGGTATTTAAAAGTTAAGTAAATAATTACAATATTTGTATGTGTGTGTAGATAAGTATTTAGACTTTTAGCTTAGTAACTTTAGCAAGCAATTTATAAGGAATTTTATTATTTTACTTTAGTAAATTTCAAGTTCTAGACCAATTCAAGTGGATTGCTTGACGTAACGACGGTAAGTGAGTTTTATGTGTCATTTTTATATTTTAAGAAACCTCGGCGTTAACCCGACTACTACTTAGTACAATACAAGTTAGGGTTTACTAAAGTTTTAGTTTTCATATTTTGTAGTGTTCAAAAGTTTTACAATTTGTTAAAATTTATTGTTAAAAATATTATTGATAATTCATTTTGTTTAAGAAGTTTTTTTTTTTTTTAATATTCATATAGCAAGTATATATTGCTGTTTTTGTTGATGCTGTTGTTGTTGTTCTGTAGAACCTTCTTCTATTTTATTATTGTCCAAAATTACTTTGGACATGGCCCCGCCTCAACTTTAGATCTCTTTCTTATTGTGGTTGTTAGCGCATAGAGCCTGAGCCAAAGGACTAGTGACTTGCAAAAGAATCTGAGCATTTGGGTTTGTGGCAAATGCTGACTGCTAATGACGAAGCAGATGTTGACGGTGATGATTGCGGGTTGCCTATTTATGCCTCTGAGGAAACCCGGTTGCTTTTTTTTTCTACGTTGCTCCTTTGTTTTGGCTCCAAGTCGCTGCTGTGCCCTGGGCCGTTGTGATATTTGTCGTGATGCCTGCACGTATTCTCAGATGAAAAAGACCTCAAATCATGTGTTTTTGCGAGGCAGTTCTCACAGTAGCGGTATTTCTGCACAACATTTTCCCTCTTCTGGATTGACATCTTAAGGATTTTGGCACAGAAGCGTAAGCCGTGCATAAAACACACTCGTACTTATCCGGATCCCGTCGTTTAAGTTTGCGATGTGCCCTTGATTCAGCATGCGTGGCCGTGAGTCCTCTGTTATTCCTAGTGTTAAAATAAGAAAATATAAACGTAAAACAGTGATGTTTAAGGAAGTTGGCGCTTTTAAAATTGGCTGTTAATGGGTGGTTGAAATGGCATTTTACTGGCTGAAAGTGTTAGGTGAATGAAATAACTAGAGTAAGTTGATGTTGTTAATCGAAATACTTAAGACGTCCGTTAGTTAGAATTTTTGGCATCTAACGCAGGCAGATGGCAGAGTTTGACGATGGGACGTTTGATTATTCTGCAGTACGTATGTTTTTGTCACAGCCGGAGTAGGTGTTCTCGATTCTTCCGAGTCGCCACTCAAGCAGTGGTTGTCAATCATCTAATACTACCACTAGGTCTCCGACCTCAAGATTTTGGGTTGAATTCTTCCACTTGTGGCGCTTATGTAGCGATTTCAAGTAATCCTCTTTCCATCGTATAGCAAAATGATGGTGGATCGCTTTTCGCTTTTCCCATTTATTATTTAAGGACATATTATTAAACTCTTTTTCGGGAAAAGCTGTTAAAGGGGCGCCTCTTAAGAAATGGCCAGGTGTTAACGCTGTTAGATCTGCCGAGATTGGGCGGGATTTCAGTACCCCTTCAATTCGAGTTAAAATGGTACTAAATTCCTCGTAATAATAATTAATATTTTGAGAGCCCGCCACTCGCTTAAAATTAAATTTAAAACTTCTAACAGCTGCTTCCCATAAGCCGACCATATGAGGGGCGTGGGGTGGAATAAATCTCCATTCAAACCCATTCGAGAAATACTTCTGTGCTAAGTCTGTGAATGCATTATTTACGAATGTGGTAAATTCTCGCCTCCCAATGAAGCGAAAAAATGCGGCTTGAAAAGCCGCTGAGGGTGAATCTGAACAGAGTCCTGTTGCTTTTGTACTAAAACAAACAAACACACACCGTGGGCGCTTTTTTTTAGGAGGGAGGTTTTTAGCTCAAATGGGCCGGCAAAATCTACACCTGTAATTTGAAAAGGAAGAGAAAAATTTTACCGCTCCACAGTGGTTCAGTAGTAGGACATAGTGGTCAAATGACGATGTTCGATTTTTTCACCGTTAGTTCGCTCTAATACTCACTATTAGTGGTACTACTAAAACATGCAAAAAGATTTGCAATCAGTTGTTTTTTACATTTACTTTTGTGCATCGGAAGTGAACAAATCAAAACAACTTTCCTTATCTTTTTCAGCAGTGCTAATAAAGTTAATTTCTAGTGCGTGTTTTTCAAAGAAAAAACATTTTTGACTTATTGTTTTACAATGGGTATTTAAGTTGAAGGTGTTTACCGTTATTATTATGTATTTATTAATTTTTTAAGCAAAACGTATTTTGCGGAAAGCGGTTTCACGACAAATAAATTTTCACTTATATTTTTTACGACGTTTTTTTTCCTTAAGGTATTAATATGTTGCCGTCTTATGACGCTTTCAAGTTACATATCAAAATGTTACTCTATATCTGTTATTTTAATTTAAAAAAAATTTATCTGCGTTTGTTTGCGAATGTGCATGGTAGAGGATCTTCGTCTCTACCTTTGTAAAAGATTGGTTACCTATTGGAAACAAGTTGATCGATCACGTTTGCGTATGGTCACTAAATATAGGCTTGGTGAAATCGATGTTTGTGAACTGTGTGCGATAGTCAGCGAACATACTCTGAAGCCTGCATAGAGTAACCAGCCTTCCACAAGTGTACTACATAGAAAGGAGTTCATGGACTGCAGTAAGAGAACAAAATGCCGCAGGTTAGCTAAGTTAGTTGATGTAGATGATTCCGCGATGAACTATATGTTGAGTGATTCTAGCCGATCTAACACCTCTTGTGTGAAATTTAGTACAAACAAGTATTATCAGTTATAATTGAGGCTAAATTAACAAAACACCAGTATGTAGTACTAAAGGAGTTTATCAATTCACAATTACCAAATGCATTGCCATCTTATCATAAAGTGTTGGAGGCGAAGAAACAGTGTTATCCACCAGAGAAACATATCACGGAATCATCTGCCGAAATAGAGTTACAATCTTTGCTAGACCATACAACTTCCCGTATACTAGAAAATCAAAATGATGTCCTCCGTAATGCTGACATTAGTAAAGAGTTTTTTTTTATTGGTAAATGGGGCTTTGACGGAAGTACGGGGCACAGTGCATATAAACAGGCATTTTCAGATTCCGGTATACAAGATAATACCTTATTTGTTACTTCATATTGTCCACTTCGTTTATTATGTAAATCAAATACTTCCAATCCGGAGCAAATTAAATGTAAAAACCCACGCCCTTCTTCCACTAGGTTTTGTAAACCTATTCGATTTCAGTTTGCTAAAGAAACAACAGATCTTTCTGTGCAAGAAGAAGCCTATTTTAAAAATAAAATTAGCAATTTACAACCATCTATTGTTAACATCAACAACAACGAAATTAAAGTTGTACATTCATTACAATTTACCATGGTTGATGGTAAAGTCTGTAGTGCTATATTTGTGGTGCAACACCGAAAGAAATGAATGATATTGACATGTGTTTAAGTAAACCCGTTATTGATACTACTAGATATCAGTTTGGGTTATCTCCTCTGCATTAATGGATAAGATTTTTCGAATATTTTATACATTTATCTTACCGATTAGATTTTAAAAAGTGGCAGGCTCGTTCAACATATGAAAAGAAGCTTCTTGCACAGAAGAAACTATATGTTCAGCAGCACTTTAGGACACGATTAGGTTTAATTGTCGACAAAGGTCAAAGTGGCGGAAGTGGCACATCCAATGACGGAAACACTGCAAGAACTTTTTTTTAATTCAGCTATATCAGCTGAAATAACTGGCTGAGATCAAGCAGTTATTGATCGGTGTCATCATCTTTTGCAATGTCTTTCGTCGGGATACAAAATTAATAGTGTATAATTTAGAGATTACTCGTTAGAAACCGCGCGAATGCTTATTAGTACGTATCCATGGTATAATTTGCCTGCTTCAGTTCATAAAGTGTTAATTCATGGATCGGAAGTAGTTGATCACTGTCTAGTTTCCATAGGCGAGCTCTCTGAAGAAGCCGCTAAATCTTTTAATAAATTATTTAAGCATTCCGACGAGAAAACACGCGAAAAATGTCTCGTTTTACCACTAACACTGATCTTTTGCATAGACTTCTTCTAAATTCCGACCCGTTGATTTCTTATTTACGTAAATTACCACAAAAGAAGAAGTCTATGCTATCACCTGAGGCTTTACGTATGCTAAGTTTTTGAAAATAATGTACAAATGTTGTATTAAATTGCCGTTATAAAATTTATGATTTTTTCTTTAATTAATAACATTTTTGGTAAATAAATTATTATAATATTATATTTAAAGACTTTTTTTTATCTTATTTTACACTAATTGGGCCATAAATACCGTAAACATAAATATTCATATTAATTTTGATGACTATAGTTGAGAAAACTACTTGTGACCGCCTTCCTTAGAAACTTGAACCACTGTGCGCTCTGGTGGTAAGGGGGCCTTTATTTTCTTATTATTTTCTTAATCCGGGGCTTCAGCCTGAAAATGAAAAATTAATTTTGTACCATGCGACACATTTGGCTACATTCAGCATACCACAAAAAATGATGTAAGTGAGACAAGTAAATTTGGAAAAATCGGGAGTTGCCTGGTAGAATGATGGGATAGCGCTCGTTATAGGGTAATGACGATTGCACTAATCTGCCATTTACTCTTGGAATTGAGTTTGAATCAAGAAATGGATTCAAAGTTTTTAGTCAACTTTTGCTATGAATAGCTTGT
Organism: Lypha dubia; assembly: GCA_947311025.1. Lineage (NCBI taxonomy): Eukaryota > Metazoa > Arthropoda > Insecta > Diptera > Tachinidae > Lypha > Lypha dubia. Next base: position 29,851,561 of record OX371263.1, on the reverse strand, counting down.
GAGCTTTCTAAACATTTATATTCCTCCTCATAAAACCCTTTTTGTGCGAGAAAAATTAAACGATATTTCACAAATTTCATTTCTTTTTGAGTTGAAATCTGTCCTTATTGATTTTAAACATCGATTAAGGAATCTGAAAACATAACAGATGACACGCAGTGCTTTTGTGTAAAGTGAAAACTTACTCAGAACATGTGCGAGTGCATATGATTGGCAACTGTATCACGATACAATCCCTAAATTATTTAATGTGAGGTTTCTATAATACAAACAATTGGTCCAAATGAGTGACAAACAAATTTTATAGAAAAATTCTCAAATACAATTGAGAAATCGGACTTCCATAGTCAATAGCTATGGACCCTTGGCTTTAATTTCCCATTGGTCTAAATGAGTGACAAACATAAATGAGCCCACAAATAATAGTCAAATTCCCGTAGAGCTGAACAAAATCTACACAATTTTAACATTTAAAATTTTATATAAAAATTCTCAAATACAATTGAGAAATCGGACTTACGTAGTCAATAAGTATTGATTCTTGGCATTAATTTCCCTTTGGTCCAAATGAGTGACAAACAAATTTTATAGAAAAATTCTCAAATACAATTCAGAAATCGGACTTCCATAGTCAATAACTATGGACCCTTGGCTTTAATTTCCCATTGGTCTAAATGAGTGACAAACATAAGTGTGCCCACAAATAGCCAAATTCCCGTAGAGCTGAACAAAATCTACACAATTTTAATATTTAAAATTTTATATAAAAATTCTCAAATACAATTGAGAAATCGGACTTACGTAGTCAATAAGTATTGATTCTTGGAATTAATTTCCCTTTGGTCCAAATGAGTGACAAACAAATTTTATAGAAAAATTCTCAATACAATTCAGAAATCGGACTTCCATAGTCAATAACTATGGACCCTTGGCTTTAATTTCCCATTGGTCTAAATGAGTGACAAACATAAGTGTGCCCACAAATAGCCAAATTCCCGTAGAGCTGAACAAAATCTACACAATTTTAACATTTAAAATTTTATATAAAAATTCTCAAATACAATTGAGAAATCGGACTTACGTAGTCAATAAGTATTGATTCTTGGCATTAATTTCCCTTTGGTCCAAATGAGTGACAAACAAATTTTATAGAAAAATTCTCAAATACAATTCAGAAATCGGACTTCCATAGTCAATAACTATGGACCCTTGGCTTTAATTTCCCATTGGTCTAAATGAGTGACAAACATAAGTGTGCCCACAAATAGCCAAATTCCCGTAGAGCTGAACAAAATCTACACAATTTTAATATTTAAAATTTTATATAAAAATTCTCAAATACAATTGAGAAATCGGACTTACGTAGTCAATAAGTATTGATTCTTGGCATTAATTTCCCTTTGGTCCAAATGAGTGACAAACAAATTTTATAGAAAAATTCTCAATACAATTCAGAAATCGGACTTCCATAGTCAATAACTATGGACCCTTGGCTTTAATTTCCCATTGGTCTAAATGAGTGACAAACATAAGTGTGCCCACAAATAGCCAAATTCCCGTAGAGCTGAACAAAATCTACACAATTTTAACATTTAAAATTTTATATAAAAATTCTCAAATACAATTGAGAAATCGGACTTACGTAGTCAATAAGTATTGATTCTTGGCATTAATTTCCCTTTGGTCCAAATGAGTGACAAACAAATTTTATAGAAAAATTCTCAAATACAATTCAGAAATCGGACTTCCATAGTCAATAACTATGGACCCTTGGCTTTAATTTCCCATTGGTCTAAATGAGTGACAAACATAAGTGTGCCCACAAATAGCCAAATTCCCGTAGAGCTGAACAAAATCTACACAATTTTAACATTTAAAATTTTATATAAAAATTCTCAAATACAATTGAGAAATCGGACTTACGTAGTCAATAAGTATTGATTCTTGGCATTAATTTCCCTTTGGTCCAAATGAGTGACAAACAAATTTTATAGAAAAATTTTCAAATACAATTCAGAAATCGGACTTCCAGAGTCAATAACTATGGACCCTTGGCTTTAATTTCCCATTGGTCTAAATGAGTGACAAACATAAGTGTGCCCACAAATAGCCAAATTCCCGTAGAGCTGAACAAAATCTACACAATTTTAATATTTAAAATTTTATATAAAAATTCTCAAATACAATTGAGAAATCGGACTTACGTAGTCAATAAGTATTGATTCTTGGCATTAATTTCCCTTTGGTCCAAATGAGTGACAAACAAATTTTATAGAAAAATTCTCAAATACAATTCAGAAATCGGACTTCCATAGTCAATAACTATGGACCCTTGGCTTTAATTTCCCATTGGTCTAAATGAGTGACAAACATAAGTGTGCCCACAAATAGCCAAATTCCCGTAGAGCTGAACAAAATCTACACAATTTTAACATTTAAAATTTTATAAAAATATTCTCAAATACAATTCAGAAATCGGACTTCCGTAGTCAATAAGTATTGATTCTTGGCATTAATTTCCCTTTGGTCCAAATGAGTGACAAACAAATTTTATAGAAAAATTTTCAAATACAATTCAGAAATCGGACTTCCATAGTCAATAACTATGGACCCTTGGCTTTAATTTCCCATTGGTCTAAATGAGTGACAAACATAAGTGTGCCCACAAATAGCCAAATTCCCGTAGAGCTGAACAAAATCTACACAATTTTAATATTTAAAATTTTATATAAAAATTCTCAAATACAATTGAGAAATCGGACTTACGTAGTCAATAAGTATTGATTCTTGGCATTAATTTCCCATTGGTCCAAATGAGTGGCAAACAAATTTTTCAAATACAATTGAGAAATCGGAATTACGTAGTCAATAAGTATTGATTCTTGGCATTAATTTCCCATTGGTCCAAATGAGTGACAAACAAATTTCTCAAATACAATTGATAAATCGGACTTACGTAGTCAGTAAGTATTGATTCTTGGCATTAATTTCCCATTGGTCCAAATGAGTGACAAACAAATTTTTCAAATACAATTGAGAAATCGGACTTACGTAGTCCATAAGTATTGATTCTTGGCATTAATTTCCCATTGGTCCAAATGAGTGGCAAACAAATTTTTCAAATACAATTGAGAAATCGGACTTACGTAGTCAATAAGTATTGATTCTTGGCATTAATTTCCCATTGGTCCAAATAAGTGACAAACAAATTTTATATAAAAATTCTCAAATACAATTGAGAAATCGGACTTACGTAGTCAATAAGTATTAATTCTTGGCATTAATTTCCCATTGGTCCAAATGAGTGGCAAACAAATTTTTCAAATACAATTGAGAAATCGGAATTACGTAGTCAATAAGTATTGATTCTTGGCATTAATTTCCCATTGGTCCAAATGAGTGACAAACAAATTTCTCAAATACAATTGATAAATCGGACTTACGTAGTCAGTAAGTATTGATTCTTGGCATTAATTTCCCATTGGTCCAAATGAGTGACAAACAAATTTTTCAAATACAATTGAGAAATCGGACTTACGTAGTCCATAAGTATTGATTCTTGGCATTAATTTCCCATTGGTCCAAATGAGTGGCAAACAAATTTTTCAAATACAATTCAGAAATCGGACTTCCGTAGTCAATAAGTATTGATTCTTGGCATTAATTTCCCTTTGGTCCAAATGAGTGACAAACAAATTTTATAGAAAAATTTTCAAATACAATTCAGAAATCGGACTTCCATAGTCAATAACTATGGACCCTTGGCTTTAATTTCCCATTGGTCTAAATGAGTGACAAACATAAGTGTGCCCACAAATAGCCAAATTCCCGTAGAGCTGAACAAAATCTACACAATTTTAATATTTAAAATTTTATATAAAAATTCTCAAATACAATTGAGAAATCGGACTTACGTAGTCAATAAGTATTGATTCTTGGCATTAATTTCTTTTTGGTCCAAATGAGTGACAAACAAATTTTATAGAAAAATTCTCAAATACAATTCAGAAATCGGACTTCCATAGTCAATAACTATGGACCCTTGGCTTTAATTTCCCATTGGTCTAAATGAGTGACAAACATAAGTGTGCCCACAAATAGCCAAATTCCCGTAGAGCTGAACAAAATCTACACAATTTTAATATTTAAAATTTTATATAAAAATTCTCAAATACAATTGAGAAATCGGACTTACGTAGTCAATAAGTATTGATTCTTGGCATTAATTTCTTTTTGGTCCAAATGAGTGACAAACAAATTTTATAGAAAAATTCTCAAATACAATTCAGAAATCGGACTTCCATAGTCAATAACTATGGACCCTTGGCTTTAATTTCCCATTGGTCTAAATGAGTGACAAACATAAGTGTGCCCACAAATAGCCAAATTCCCGTAGAGCTGAACAAAATCTACACAATTTTAATATTTAAAATTTTATATAAAAATTCTCAAATACAATTGAGAAATCGGACTTACGTAGTCAATAAGTATTGGTTCTTGGCATTAATTTCCCTTTGGTCCAAATGAGTGACAAACAAATTTTATAGAAAAATTCTCAAATACAATTCAGAAATCGGACTTCCATAGTCAATAACTATGGACCCTTGGCTTTAATTTCCCATTGGTCTAAATGAGTGACAAACATAAGTGTGCCCACAAATAGCCAAATTCCCGTAGAGCTGAACAAAATCTACACAATTTTAACATTTAAAATTTTATATAAAAATTCTCAAATACAATTGAGAAATCGGATTTACGTAGTCAATAAGTATTGATTCTTGGCATTAATTTCCCTTTAGTCCAAATGAGTGACAAACAAATTTTATAGAAAAATTCTCAAATACAATTCAGAAATCGGACTTCCATAGTCAATAACTATGGACCCTTGGCTTTAATTTCCCATTGGTCTAAATGAGTGACAAACATAAGTGTGCCCACAAATAGCCAAATTCCCGTAGAGCTGAACAAAATCTACACAATTTTAATATTTAAAATTTTATATAAAAATTCTCAAATACAATTGAGAAATCGGACTTACGTAGTCAATAAGTATTGATTCTTGGCATTAATTTCCCATTGGTCCAAATGAGTGGCAAACAAATTTTTCAAATACAATTGAGAAATCGGACTTACGTAGTCAATAAGTATTGATTCTTGGCATTAATTTCCCATTGGTCCAAATAAGTGACAAACAAATTTTATATAAAAATTCTCAAATACAATTGAGAAATCGGACTTACGTAGTCAATAAGTATTGATTCTTGGCATTAATTTCCCATTGGTCCAAATGAGTGGCAAACAAATTTTTCAAATACAATTGAGAAATCGGAATTACGTAGTCAATAAGTATTGATTCTTGGCATTAATTTCCCATTGGTCCAAATGAGTGACAAACAAATTTTTCAAATACAATTGAGAAATCGGACTTACGTAGTCCATAAGTATTGATTCTTGGCATTAATTTCCCTTTGGTCCAAATGAGTGACAAACAAATTTTATAGAAAAATTTTCAAATACAATTCAGAAATCGGACTTCCATAGTCAATAACTATGGACCCTTGGCTTCAATTTCCCATTGGTCTAAATGAGTGACAAACATAAGTGTGCCCACAAATAGCCAAATTCCCGTAGAGCTGAACAAAATCTACACAATTTTAACATTTAAAATTTTATATAAAAATTCTCAAATACAATTGAGAAATCGGACTTACGTAGTCAATAAGTATTGATTCTCGGCATTAATTTCCCTTTAGTCCAAATGAGTGACAAACAAATTTTATAGAGAAATTCTCAAATACAATTCAGAAATCGGACTTCCATAGTCAATAACTATGGACCCTTGGCTTTAATTTCCCATTGGTCTAAATGAGTGACAAACATAAGTGTGCCCACAAATAGCCAAATTCCCGTAGAGCTGAACAAAATCTACACAATTTTAATATTTAAAATTTTATATAAAAATTCTCAAATACAATTGAGAAATCGGACTTACGTAGTCAATAAGTATTGATTCTTGGCATTAATTTTCCTTTGGTCCAAATGAGTGACAAACAAATTTTATAGAAAAATTTTCAAATACAATTCAGAAATCGGACTTCCATAGTCAATAACTATGGACCCTTGGCTTTAATTTCCCATTGGTCTAAATGAGTGACAAACATAAGTGTGCCCACAAATAGCCAAATTCCCGTAGAGCTGAACAAAATCTACACAATTTTAATATTTAAAATTTTATATAAAAATTCTCAAATACAATTGAGAAATCAGACTTACGTAGTCAATAAGTATTGATTCTTGGCATTAATTTCCCTTTGGTCCAAATGAGTGACAAACAAATTTTATAGAAAAATTCTCAAATACAATTCAGAAATCGGACTTCCATAGTCAATAACTATGGACCCTTGGCTTTAATTTCCCATTGGTCTAAATGAGTGACAAACATAAGTGTGCCCACAAATAGCCAAATTCCCGTAGAGCTGAACAAAATCTACACAATTTTAATATTTGAAATTTTATATAAAAATTCTCAAATACAATTGAGAAATCGGACTTACGTAGTCAATAAGTATTGATTCTTGGCATTAATTTCCCTTTGGTCCAAATGAGTGACAAACAAATTTTATAGAAAAATTCTCAAATACAATTCAGAAATCGGACTTCCATAGTCAATAACTATGGACCCTTGGCTTTAATTTCCCATTGGTCTAAATGAGTGACAAACATAAGTGTGCCCACAAATAGCCAAATTCCCGTAGAGCTGAACAAAATCTACACAATTTTAATATTTAAAATTTTATATAAAAATTCTCAAATACAATTGAGAAATCGGACTTACGTAGTCAATAAGTATTGATTCTTGGCATTAATTTCCCTTTGGTCCAAATGAGTGACAAACAAATTTTATAGAAAAATTTTCAAATACAATTCAGAAATCGGACTTCCATAGTCAATAACTATGGACCCTTGGCTTTAATTTCCCATTGATCTAAATGAGTGACAAACATAAGTGTGCCCACAAATAGCCAAATTCCCGTAGAGCTGAACAAAATCTACACAATTTTAATATTTAAAATTTTATATAAAAATTCTCAAATACAATTGAGAAATCGGACTTACGTAGTCAATAAGTATTGATTCTTGGCATTAATTTCCCATTGGTCCAAATGAGTGGCAAACAAATTTTTCAAATACAATTGAGAAATCGGAATTACGTAGTCAATAAGTATTGATTCTTGGCATTAATTTCCTATTGGTCCAAATGAGTGACAAACAAATTTCTCAAATACAATTGATAAATCGGACTTACGTAGTCAGTAAGTATTGATTCTTGGCATTAATTTCCCATTGGTCCAAATGAGTGACAAACAAATTTTTCAAATACAATTGAGAAATCGGACTTACGTAGTCCATAAGTATTGATTCTTGGCATTAATTTCCCATTGGTCCAAATGAGTGGCAAACAAATTTTTCAAATACAATTGAGAAATCGGACTTACGTAGTCAATAAGTATTGATTCTTGGCATTAATTTCCCATTGGTCCAAATAAGTGACAAACAAATTTTATATAAAAATTCTCAAATACAATTGAGAAATCGGACTTACGTAGTCAATAAGTATTGATTCTTGGCATTAATTTCCCAGTGGTCCAAATGAGTGACAAACAAATTTTATAGAAAAATTTTCAAATACAATTGAGAAATCGGACTTACGTAGTCAATAAGTATTGATTCTTGGCATTAATTTCCCTTTGGTCCAAATGAGTGACAAACAAATTTTATAGAAAAATTTTCAAATACAATTCAGAAATCGGACTTCCATAGTCAATAACTATGGACCCTTGGCTTTAATTTCCCATTGATCTAAATGAGTGACAAACATAAGTGTGCCCACAAATAGCCAAATTCCCGTAGAGCTGAACAAAATCTATACAATTTTAATATTTAAAATTTTATATAAAAATTCTCAAATACAATTGAGAAATCGGACTTACGTAGTCAATAAGTATTGATTCTTGGCATTAATTTCCCATTGGTCCAAATGAGTGGCAAACAAATTTTTCAAATACAATTGAGAAATCGGAATTACGTAGTCAATAAGTATTGATTCTTGGCATTAATTTCCTATTGGTCCAAATGAGTGACAAACAAATTTCTCAAATACAATTGATAAATCGGACTTACGTAGTCAGTAAGTATTGATTCTTGGCATTAATTTCCCATTGGTCCAAATGAGTGACAAACAAATTTTTCAAATACAATTGAGAAATCGGACTTACGTAGTCCATAAGTATTGATTCTTGGCATTAATTTCCCATTGGTCCAAATGAGTGGCAAACAAATTTTTCAAATACAATTGAGAAATCGGACTTACGTAGTCAATAAGTATTGATTCTTGGCATTAATTTCCCATTGGTCCAAATAAGTGACAAACAAATTTTATATAAAAATTCTCAAATACAATTGAGAAATCGGACTTACGTAGTCAATAAGTATTGATTCTTGGCATTAATTTCCCAGTGGTCCAAATGAGTGACAAACAAATTTTATAGAAAAATTCTCAAATACAATTCAGAAATCGGACTTCCATAGTCAATAACTATGGACCCTTGGCTTTAATTTCCCATTGGTCTAAATGAGTGACAAACATAAGTGTGCCCACAAATAGCCAAATTCCCGTAGAGCTGAACAAAATCTACACAATTTTAATATATAAAATTTTATAAAAAAAATTCTCAAATACAATTGAGAAATCAGACTTACGTATTTAATAAGGATAGAAAATTTTCATGAAAACCACTCGGTTTTTTGAGTGATTCTTCCCATACAAAATTACGGCACAAGTCATTTGTCTGTATTGTGGAAACAGCACCTAAGTTCTGATTTATACCAAATCGTTATCATACTTGATCATATCCTCAGCATTAAAGTCAAGTTGAAAGTAATTATAATATCCAATACATAATCTATCATGTATGCAAATTTAGTCAAGAAAAACAATTGTAAATAAATACACACTCAATAATCCCATAAGTTTCTCATTATACTAATGGATTTCTGTGAAAGAAAAATGGAAATAATCTGAAAATTCTATATCTACTTTATACGTTTGAATGAATATACGTTTGTATCATTGAATATTTATGTATGCATATTAAAACATATAAAGTATGGTTTAGACTGGGCTAAGATTTCATCAATTAAAAGTAATCAATTAAAATTGTTCAATCATTCTTATTGAAGATAAAAACAAAATATATAAAATTATTTAACTTAATTCCCCCCTTATGTATGTTATACAAGATTGATTAGAAAATTTCAGTAAACATTTGCCGTGTTTAACCAGACCTTTCAGAAGCACAAAGAGTATTTAGCCGCAATAGAAATTATATTTTCTATTTAAAAATTATTCAAATATGTACTGTATTTGTAATAAGATTTTAAATTAATGTTTTTTTTTTTTTCAATACAAAATTTCTATAACATAATTATAGGCGTATGAAAATAATTGGCAAAGTTTGTGCCTACTTGGCACAAATATTGATTAGTGAAAAAGCAAATATGCCTCCATTAAACAGGCGTAAAAATCTATGTATGTATGAAGCTTTCCGTTTAGTTTGAAATTGCAATTTTATTGAGTTTGTTTAACAAAATTTTACAATTAAAAATTAATTGGTCTACAGTTTCTAAAACATTGATAAATAAGTTATGCATTTTTATTATTTGTTACGATACTCGTTATTTATTAGAACACTAAAATTAATACAAATTTCTGTAAGTAGTACATTTCTTATTCGTGGTTTGGTGAAAAATGGGGGAATAACTGCATAAATATCTTAAAGAATTTCTGTAATTTTAACTTTAATTTTCACATGCAACATATTTTGTGATTGAAAATTACAATGTCATTTATATTGCTATTTAATGTCAACTATTCAGTTTGTGTTCTAAGAAAAATGTAAACGAGATAAAAAATACATAAACATTACAATAATACCCGTGTACATTGCGCGACATGTTTTAAGACCTCCAAGACAGCAGACGCATACTCGTATACACAATGGTGAAATTGCAAAATTTCCATTTTTACAAGAGTAGGCTAAAAAGTTACTTTTAAAATATGAAAACTTAATTTTTAAACAGAGACTAAACTCTTCTCTAGCGCTTTTCAACTGAGTCGAAAATTTGTATGTATATGGTTTTATAATAATTCTCTTATACTTTTTGCTTTAACAGTAATTTGTATAGCCAGGCTATAAAGTCGTTCTTTAAATTAAAAATCAATGTAATTTAAAAGTTGTTTTAAGTATAAATATTTTCTATTGCTTAACTTTGGAGTTATGAGGTGATAAACCCCTTTTTTTCAACTCTTCACATAATTGGCAATGTGAAAACGTTAATTATTTAAATAATCAAAATACCACTTTTTAATTGACAAAAAAAAGGCAAGGTAAATACAATTTTGTCAGAAAGATACATATAAAAAAATATGACATATGGCTTTTAAACAAGTAAATGGCTTTAGGTTTGTTTTATAGATAAGTTCAAAATATTTTACTGCACTTTCAAATTATAACAATTTCATATCACACCATACATGATTAATGTGAAAGTTCGGAACACATCGATCAAATCAAAACATCAAACCAATTTCTATGGCGATTTTAGTAAGCTTTCACAAAAAACTTTAAAAATGGTTCACTTTTCCCGCTTAATTGATTGAGGTGAAATCAGCAACTGAAACTCCTTAAACTCCGATCACTTAAAAACTGTAACAATGGTAAAATAAATGCTTACTTGATTCGTTGATAAATAAAGACAAGAACTGCAATTATTGTTTTATTTCTTTTATGGTCCTTCGAACCATTTTCTGCCAGTGTACAATTATCTCCATCTCCTATTTTGAACTGATTTTACAGATTGCTTTCCTACCTGCTTAACTAATATATGAAATATTTTACCTATACACATGCATTAATAAAATATATTGAAAAGAACATGTGTTGAGTTTATTGCCATGACGTTCGCGCACATCGCCACCACCACAAGCTATTACCAGGAGCTAAAAGTCTGTCTATGAACACAACGTTTTGATGTTTGCAATCTATACCCACAACTAGATGACCATACAGCTCTTGGAAAAATTTTCTCGAATTTTGAAGTAAGTTTACAAGATGTTGTAAACTGACTACAAAGAGTTGAAAAAAACATAACCATTTATTTAAAGCATTTTGTAATTAAAAAGGCTGCTGATTTTAAATAAAAATTCATACGCCATTCTACAATGTAGAATATAATATTATTTATGTTATTTTTTATCAATACTTAAATCGACAATGATAGTTTTCGAGCAAATATATAAATTATTAGCCTGGGGAAACGTTGAACAATTATAAATAAATTTTAAATACATATAAAATATCTTCCCATTGACTTAATAAGAGTTCCATCATTCCACTCACTTTACTAAATCATAATTAAGGCTAAACATTGATGGAGTTTTTAAAATTTTCATAATACTGAATTTTTAATGCCTATATACTTTATTACCACCAGAACTGCTGGGCTTTACGATTCTATGCATAGGGCAAAATACTCAGCATCTCCCACTGGTAGTTTCAATAACGGCGTTGGTATTCTACAGCAGATTATGCATAAAACTTTGATTAAAGTAACAGCGTTAAATGTTGTACATACGAGTACATGTGTGTATTATATAACAGAGTATCACAGTCAGCCAGTCAGTCTATAATACTGCAGTTCTTGTTTCATATACATAAATAATTCCTAAAGTCTTACTATGTTTCATACTTTAATGCTTAGCATTAAAATCTACTGCTAATAAATACATTGTAATGCACAATAATTTAGTGGGACTAAAAAGTAAAAAAAAATTATTTAATAAAACTTAATATAGTATTTTTTCAAAGAATTTATGGTATATCGGCCGTTTGCATAATAAAAATTTGACATGACCTTAACACAATTGTAAAAATTGGAACTAAATTTTAACGAGCTTTTCCATGCAGTTTGGCATAAAAAAATCACTATAGATTACAGTTGTAACTCATGACTGTGTTCTGTGGTGATATCAAATTACTAAAAAATCGATTGACGCTTTACTTAAAGCTTTACAGGTTCCTTAAAATGTAAATAAAAAATTAAAAAAAAATGATAACAACATATACTCATACTTATGTAAAATATTTTTTTTTTTTTTTTTGTTGATAATTTTATTATTTATTGAATCTTTAATTATTTAAATTGAATTATCAATAAGTTTTTCAAATCTTAAATCTAAAAAATATTAAATATAAGTTTAGCCAATGCTAAACAAAATTTTTAATTTCAACGGTTGATTTTTGTTGTTTTACATCTCTCGTGAACGGCTGAGAGAAAGAGTATCCCTTCTTTTCAGCCGGGTGTGGCCTCTATAATGAAGTGGATTTGGGTGCAACTCAAGTTTTTTTATATATTTTTTCGCGTGTTTTGAAAATACTGTCTTCACCAACGGAACGTCTAGGTCTTTATGAATTCGATGGTTTCTGACATACCAGGGGGCTGCTGTTATTGTACGTAGGATTTTATTCTGTCGCCTTTGAATTCTTTCGACATTCGATGCTGAGGCAGTGCCCCATAACTGGATTCCATAGGACCATATTGGTTTCAGGATCTCGTTGTATAAGAGAAGTTTACAGTCAAGGATTAGTATAGAGTTTCTTCCAATAAGCCAATTCATTTGGGCTGCTTTTAGTTTCATTTGTGTTAACTTTGCGTCTATATGCCATTTCCATGTTAAACGACGATCAAGATGAACGCCTAGATATTTGACTACAGTGTGTTGTGGTATAGTCTCGGTGTTAATTTTTATAGGCGGGCATGTTTCCCTGCGCAACGTAAAACTGACGTGTGCACATTTCTGCTCGTTAACTCTTATACGCCATTGTTTGAGCCATTTTTCCAGTTTGGATATATATTCTTGTAAGTTGCGGGAAGCTTCTACAGGATTTTCGTGAACGCTTAGAAAGGCTGTATCATCCGCAAATGTTGATGTATGAATGTTACTGCTTAACGGTAAGTCAGAGGCATATATTAAATAAAGTAAGGGTCCGAAGATACTGCCTTGAGGGACTCCGGCTTCAATCGACTGCGGAGGGCTTAAAAAATTGCCTTCCTTAACTACAAATTTACGTTCCATTAAATAGCTTTTTAAAAGCTTTACGATGTTTGCTGGTAGATTTTGTGTTAATTTGTGGATAAGACCTTCGTGCCATACTTTATCGAAAGCTTGAGAAATATCTATAAAGAGCGCAGAGCAATATTTCTTTTTTTCAAAAGTGTCTCTAACGACATTCACAAGTCTGTGAGTTTGTTCAATTGTGTTATGTTGTCTGCGAAAACCGAATTGATGATCTGGAATACATCCATTACTAGTCACTATAGGCATCAGCTTGCTCATATACAGCTTTTCAAATAGTTTTGAAATGTTAGACAGTAAACTAATAGGCCGATAGGATTCAACTTTTGTATGATCCTTGCCGGGCTTTGGTATCATAGTAATTAGCGAAACCTTCCATTCTTTTGGATAGTGTTCTAGCCGTAAAATACTATTAAAAATGAATAGCATTATTCTTTTTGCAATGTAAGGCAATTCTTGAAGCATTTTGTTGCTTATATTGTCGACACCTGGGGCTTTTCTGTTGTTAAGACTAGTAATATTATTTTCAATCTCCGCCATGTTAAATCTCAGCGGTATTTCTGGTAAAGAGACGACTGGTGGCAGTTCAACAATATCAGCAGAAATATTCGGGGTAAATACTTTTTCTAGGTGCTTAAGAAATAGATCACCTTTTTCAGCATCATATATTGCACAGTCACCATTAGAGGCCCGTAATGGGGGTTTGCATATCACTGGCCTTTTTAGTCCTCTGGCTGAACGCCACAGTGTATAATCTGTTTGTGGTGTTGCATCTAGCTCTTGAAGGAATTTTTGAAGGGAAGCTGTTTTTTGAGTTTGCAAAACTTTCCTAAGCTGCTTGGTGCTCTCCTTAAGCCTTAATTTTAGCTGGGGCGATCTGTAGCGCTGCCATTCTCGTCGAGCTCTCCGTTTTTTAGTCAATAGCCTTTCTATATCTACAGAAAAAATATTGTTAAATCTCACTGGTTGGTTTATTTCATTTGAAGTAGCATTAAAAGCCGCTTGTTTAACATGCGCTTCAAACAACCTGAGAGAATCGTCTCTGTCTGAAGGTGTTCTCAGCGGCATTTTTTCCGAGCAATGAGCACTCAGATATTTTCTGTATTTCAGCCAGTTAATACGTGCAGATGTCGTCGCTAAATCACATGTTGTGTGTGAGTAAATAGTGACAATTGTAGGCGAGTGGACTGAAGATAAGTCCAAAGATGCTTCAACTTCAACCATCTCGCTGGGCACTCCTTTCACAATTCCAAAGTCGATAACATCAGGAATTTTTTGTCGATCTGTTGGCCAATATGTTGGCTGTCCACTTGAAACTACATTCAAACCCATTTTAGATATTGTGTCGAATAAAATTCGTCCCTTAGGTGTGATTAAACGTGAACCCCAAAATGTGTGTTTAGCATTGTAGTCGCCAGCTGCTAGAAAACCTAGGCCCAGTGATTTATAAAAAGCCGTATATTGACTCTCGGTAATTGAGAATCTGGGGGGCGAATAGACAGATGATATTACAAGTTTTTGATAGTAAGTTTCGATGCAGATGTTCGTTGCTTGAAGATAATCTTCACAAAAATCATTCAACAGGTGGTGTTTTATTCGCGTTTTTATTAGGATTCCCGAACCACCACAAGCTCTGCCACGGGGATCCTTGGTGTCGTAAAAATTATATCCACTAATTCTGAAACAGCTTCGAGATGTCAAATGAGTTTCTGAGATAAGCATAACATCGATTTGTTTATCCTGAAGAAAATATTCTATTTCGTTTTTATGTTGGCAGATGCCGTTTGCGTTCCAAAAACAGATTTTTAAGTTCATGGTTTGCTTAGTACAGCCTGCAACAAGGTAGACTGCATTTTCAACATTTCCTGCATCATACAGGACATGTTGAGAGTAAATGTATTTACAGTTTGTATTAAGCTCTCAATTGAGGCTTCAATACGACTAAAATTATACCCCGAATCTTCATTTACATTTACGGTTTTTTGCGCCGTACTCTGATTGCTTTTTAAAATACTAGCGTATGAAAATTTGTTGTTAGATTTTTGTTGAGCACTAGTCGCGTTAGACTTGAAAATGTTTGAAAATTGATTTTGGCTAGTGGACGGTTGAGGTAACTGTGGAGGGGTTTTAGGCTGAGCGGGAGTAGCATTGTTTTTTTTGGTTGATGAATTCTTAAAAAACGAGTAAAGGGGGCAGCCTCTATAGTTGGCAGTGTGATTTCCGCCACAATTGCCACATTTTTTCGCCTTGGTATCACCTTTTATTTTATCACAGTTAGCAGTACTGTGTAACTCACCACATACAACGCAGACTGTAGGCAACTTGCAATAAGTCTTCGTGTGCCCAAATTCTTGGCAGTTCAGGCATTGAACAGGTCCAGCTCTTTTATGTGGAAAATATGTTGCGCAAAATATTTGAACAAATAAATGAAAATATTCCAAGAATTCTACAAAACATATCTTTGGAATATTGAAAATATTTATAGTATCCTGTCTATTTGCTTGTTGAATCTTTTATTCTAAAATACCAAACTTACAGAAATCTTCTTACTGCTGCCCATATTAATTAAAATGCCTTTATAACCATAACAATGGCAAATAAATTTTCTAGAACATTTTTACTTAAAGTTTTATTCAAAAGTTACAAAACAAATATGTAAGTATCTTTTGTTTTCTCTGGAAAGTTTGATGCCAATAACACTGTATAACACAAACAAAGGAAATAGTTACAAAACTGTACAGAGTTTAAAAAAAAACCCAATTTGTAGGATATTTTAAAACGAAATAGAAATAAATTCAATATTAAAACGGAATAAATACACGGCAGTTAATTTTTTGAGAATATTTTAATGCAACATTTAATTTTCATAAACCATCCGGTTTTAAAGAAAATCTGAAAGAAAATTCATACAGTGCTTAGAAGATATAGGGCCTGTTCGGAAATGCATCACTGCGCCTTATCTGATGCGTTGTACGTTCTGAAAATATACGACTGGTAACACTGCATATGCTGTTTTGTATCAGCTGACCAAACTAATCACACATTCGCATCAGAATGCGGCGCAGTGATGCATTTTCGAACAAGGGGTTACTCTGTATTTCGAATCGAAAGTAAAAGCGTTCGAATTTCAATGTAAAAAGAATACAAATTCGAACAGTTTTCTTTTCGAATCGAATTACAGAGTAACCCACCAGGCCCATAATAATACTCGGACTATAGCATTTCCTATGTGGATTTGCTGATTTCCTATGCTGAGAAATTTAACTTCCTCCTAAAACGAACCAAAGCTGCAACCCCTTAAATGGACGAAAAAAAATAATGTTGTTGCACAGTGTTATCATTAAACTTTACTACGTAGTAACTAATTTAATACCAATGATATTTCTTACTAATATTTATGGTAAAAAAAAAAAAAAATTTCACTAAAGTCTATTTGCGTTAACATTGTTTTAGGATCTTATGGCATATAAGTACGATTTAAGCTTTGGAAAAAAGTAAAAATAATAAATAAAAATGATTTAAATGGCTTAGAACAAAGGCTGTAATAATTTTTTTTTTTTTTTTTGGACAAAAGCATTAAAAGTTCATTAAAATTTATTTTAAAAATATATTTAACTTTCAAATATTCTCGTAATCTAATGGCTCGATTATGGATAGCAACCGAACTTCAGTTACGTTGCCAGCCGACAACTGAAAATTTGTGGCTGCCAAAAAAGCAGTAAATAGTAACTGAATCTGGAACCTTTCAGTTGCCATCCGTAATACAATTGTCAGAAACTGACAACGCAACTGGAGTTCGGTTGCCATCCGTAATCGACCCATAATACTTACAAGGCTTGGCTTGGCAACATTTTTCTTATTTACCCTTTTGCATGCAGACATAAAGCCACATGGACAAAGAGAAAAAGCTTCCTTTGACTCGAAAGATTATTTTACCTGTTTTCTGATTGTGCGAAGTTGCAACAAGAATTTCTTATTCGCTTTCAGCAAATATCAAATTAGTCTATTTTACTTTAACCAAAAAAGAAAAAATCTTGCGAGGTTTGTGAAAAAAATGTACCTTCAGAAAAAAGTACCATTTGGAAACATCACCTTTTGCAAAAACAGTCTTTAAGCAAGACCAAAAACGTTTTATAACTTTTATGAAAAGGTGATTCTTAAAAATATAATGATTTCAATGTGTACTTTTGGAAAGAATACTTTTTAAAAAGAATCTGTTTTAAGATATACTTGTTGTTTAAGGACACTTTTCACAGAAGGTACTGTTTTTTGATGGTACATTTTTTGGAATTTAAATGTAATTTTTATAATATTGTTTTCTTAAGTAATTGTTAATAAAAAGTTTGTATTTAAAATTTGATTTTCTTTAAAAGTACTATTTTTAAAAAGGTACTTTCTTAAAAATGTACTTGTTTTAAAAAAATTAAATTTTTTTACAATATTTCGAAAAATACCTGTCTAAAAAATTATTTTTTCGAATCGTAATTTTTTCTAAAAGAAACTTAGTTTGACATGAAAATAATTTTTTTCAAAATTTATATCAAAATGTACATCTTTTGCAAGAAGCTTTCTAGCAGGTACTTTTCTGAGAGTTATTTTTATAAGATGTGACAGAAAATTACTTTTAAGTGGTACTTTTTGAAAGGTACCATTTTAAAAAGTACTTTTTAAAAAGAAAATCTTTCAAAATTTACTATTTTTTAAATTTTACTTTTTGTATTATATATATATATATGAAAAAGTACTTTTTTGTAACTAGATACTTTTTTCAAATATTTATTAATGAAATATATTTAAAGATTATTTTTAATTGAATTAACTTTCTTTGATTTAGTATTCAAACTTAATTTCTTTTTTGTTTTCTTTTAGTGTCAACCATAAACTGTAACACCTTCAAACAAGAGGTATGTTAAAAACTTTATAATAAATAAGTTTTATGTCGTGCTTTGTTTAGGCATTAAGATTTTTCAAAGATTCAACAAGTTTCTAGAGGACACATAAAATATTTCTATAAATAACAATTTAAATGCTCATGGAATAAAAGTTTCCGTTAACTTAATAGTAAAACAATTTAAAAATATTTTAAAATTATTGGCAATTAATCTGGTATTTGAAAGTACGTTTGTTGAATTATATTTTTCTGCCTTACTCAGAACTTTAAAACATTTTCAATACAGAAATCTAGGTTTTTAGTATCGTTGCAAGAATATTTAATCTTTTTCATTTTGTCTCAATTTTTAATTCCTTTTCGGAAGGAGGCTAAAACCACTTTAAACAAAATTTTTTTGATGTGAAAATGATTCATTTAAATCTGTAGGATACCTCGTAAACCACAATTTTTTTTTTGTTTTTGTTTTAATTGTGTAATCAAGTTGAAACGAAAATATTTAAAATATTGGCTTAATCAAGCTTACGAAAAACAAGGTTAACCATCATGTTAAAGCAGCAGCATCACAGCAACAAAATGGTTCTTAAAATTGAGGTTGTGTTGCTTTAATTTCATTTAATTTGCTGTCATATTCAAAAAGCCAGAAGTATGTGGGCACGAGCGATAATAAATTTAAAATTGTTTACTTGTTTGGTATTAATATTGTTATTTTTATTAATGCGTTGTTGATCCATTAAAAAAAGATTTATTCATATCTTTCTGCAATTAAAAGTATCTGATTTAATTGTGATTTATTATAAAAAGTAAATCACACGAATCACCTGTAGTTTTAATAATTAATTGATAAATAAATAATGATGTCAAAAAGCAAAAATTATAAAAAACAACAAGTAAATTTACTTTAAAAAGTACCAACATATATGCAAATTTTATTATAAAAATAAATATTTTATAAGAACTTCATTTTATGGTCACATTTAAACTTTTTCTATTCAAAAGCTAAGAAAACAATTTTGAAAAAACTCAAATATTTTTGGCATCATTATTATAATCTTTTCTTATTCTAATGCAAGTGATTGCAAAAGAACTATACAACATTCCATTTAATTGGCTTGATTATCTAACGTTTTGAAGAACAACAACAAACATATGGAGGAAATGATGCAGAAATATTTGTCTATTTTAGCTTAAAAAAATTTTGACTACACATTCTTAAGACTAATCCCATAAAAGTGGAAGAGTTGTTGAATTGAGTTTAAGTGTGCACTTACACATAACCATTGGCAATGCAACAATTACTCATTCAGCAGATCAATAATGCGAATGAATAGTTAAGACATAAAAAGAAGGGAAGAAAAATTCGAATTTAAGGAATTTAACTTTCTCTAAAAGCAATTCGAGTTGTAAATGTTTTACACGCCGATACTAATAGAAATTCTTTTTTTTTTTTTGTTTCTACCCTCTTCCAATAACTAATCAAATTTGTATAATAACTAATAAATTCAAATCTTTAATAAACAGTTTTCATGAACCTGAATTAGCACGTTTAGAGTTCAACTCAAGTTTGTAGTATCCTTTTTGAAAACATTATCTAACAAAATATTTTATCAATTAATAGTACTTTGAAAGTTTATAAATAATCATAATATTAAATGAGAAAATGGTTTAATTAGAACTTTTTTAATGAGAATTAATTGGCTTTGCTACGAGTATTTACGTTTCTGCACAAATAATTTTGTAGGTTTTATTTGTTAGATTTCATTTCATGCTTCAAAAATTTGTATTAATTTTATAATCTGAATTGAAATTTCATGCAAACCACTGACAAGCGTGCTGCATAGCGACCGTTATAGTATCTATAATTTCTTCTATCTTTATTTCCTATTGCATATTGCATAAATTCATTTGTTCTTTGTTTAAAATTTTAATAGTGTCTCACGTCATTAAACAAATAAAAAAATATTTTTAACTTAATTTACTTGTTACGCTTCCCTCTGCAAACTAAAATAAACAAACATACATATTCACTTTCTTAGACCAAAGACAACTGTTACAACTGTTGTAGGAACTTGTGTCGTCTGAATACTTACGATTATTAAATTCAACCCATTTTGTTGAACAACCAATTAGTTGACTGTGTGACAAAACAAATGACATCTATTAATTTTAGTGCCACTAACAGGGACATAATACAAATTTATTATATTAAATTATACTAGTATTTCAGTGCGGAAGCAACAGAATGTTGTTGTACATATTTGCTTGACATAAATTCTAATTTTCATCTTACACATTGTTGTTTTCTATTGATTTTGCTAAATGTTATAAAGAAATTTTAAATTTATGTCCTTAAATGGCTTTAAAATGTTTTCCCAACTTAGTTTATATTTATAGTCCATAAAGTGTTTAACCAAAAGTATTTACTTGTAATATGATGATACGAAAAATTAAAAAAGGAAAACTTGTTACAAATTTTCTGTTCAAACTTTGTTGGGCATAAAAGTTATGTATGTGACTCATGTCACACTGGTTAAAAAAAAAGCGAGAATCAAATATAACCTTGAAAATATTTTGGGCTAAAGTGGCAACTATTTGATTAATAACACAGTATAACAGTGAAACAAATATACGGATATGTCAGTATAGGTTCGACCCTACTGTGGTCAGATTCGTGACCAGTTTTTTATGGGCCTTCAAGGTTTCTGAAAATCAGTGGCCCCTCTAGAAAATATGTCATCAGTTGTTGTGCCTAAGCCTAATTCAGACATCGCGATACCTCTTAACATTATATGGCAATAATGTAGCTAAGAGTCTACCGAACAAGTTACAGGGTTTTCTGATATTGTTTGAACAATATTTGCCACAGTTGTAGTTACGGTAAAACTGTACTAATCTTGTAAATACGTCAATGCAATTCAAACGTGTCTAGGAACTCTAAATAGATCATAAAAATCTCTGTGTACCTTGAAAACTTTCGTTTTTTTTCTATTTTTATTGATCCTAAATTGGATGAGAAAATAAAGCAAATCATCACCAGTTTTTTATATACCCAATAGCATTTATAAAACGTCACTTTTTTTGGAACACTTTTTAAAAAGTGTCAATTTTAATTCTTATATGCCGAGCAATTGAAATAAATTGAAATATATATATATTGACTTCAAATAATTTTATATGAAATTGCTATGAGGTCTTTTTTCTTCTTGGAATTCCATATAATCACATACACGCACTCATTATCGCTCGTGCAATATTATCGCCCACAAACAAACAAGGATATGTTTGATAATATATCAGTGCTAATTAATAAGACGAAATTATTTATACAGAAATTTGCACACGAATACTGCGTACAATGATAGAAAACTATCATTGTGAGCTAAAGATACATATGTAGTTAGAAACTTTAATGAGTGACATTGTTTAAAGTGTTGTAAGGATGAAAGACTTATTTGTTTAAATATCGTAGATTATATTAGATATCCAAATTATGAATAATTCCTAGTATTAGAATTATTATATTCAAATTAAATGCAATTATTTCCATTCAAATAACTATTCTATACTCTATAATTTGATTAAAACTAATTTCTTCGAAATATTAAATGAACACATATTTATATGTTTACAACATACAAGCATGAAAAAAGAGCAAACAAACAAATTCTTGCTAATTAGAGCAAATTAAAATAATTTAGCAAAAATTATATTGAAATAGAAAAAAAGCCCTACATGTTTCTATGCAAACATTTTTCTGTAAATATGTACAATTTAATACACCTACGTAAACGTTATCGCTCATTTAGTGAATGTCAAAATTATGTATTATTTAATTTTTTGTATTTTATAAAATCAACTTGCCAACATTTTATCTCATAAAGGCTTGTTGTGGATAAAAAAGTACTAAATACGTGTATTTTCCCTGTCGGAAACAAAACTAACTTTAATCTAACTTTAATATATGGAAAAAACTAACTTTTTTAACATGGCGATGTCCTAGGGAGAAGTCAGTTTTTCTTTGCATTACTTTAAGTTAGCTTTAAAGTTAGTTTAAATAAGTCAAAATGTAGTTAGTTAGTATACATATATTTCATTTTTATTTTATTTTCTCAATTCTATATTCAATATTTTTATAGTAATCAGGGACGTAACAATTATAAGATAAACGACAAAAAAACTCATTTTTAACCATTAATATTGATGAATTTATAAAAAGGTTATAATTAACCATTTTTATAAGATATATTTTATTTTGGTCATCGCAACCAATTTTAGTGAGTGTTTTGTTTTTTTTGGTTATAAATAAGCATTATTTCAAGCAAAAAGATTCTTTGGTTAGAGATAACCAATAAAAATAAAATGAATTTTTTTGGTTATCAGGCATGAAATTTATAATAAAAAATTAATTCATAAAGTTTTAGTGGGAATATTTCTCCCATTGAAAATGTTGAATAGGGATTTCTAAATCCATTAAAATCATTATTAAAATTGCAATTGCCTGTATGTAACCTTTATTAGGTTTTGTGTAATGGTTTTAAAATATAAAAAAACTTACATCGCCTTTATCTGTGCTTAGTTTTTTTACTACCGCAACAGATTTCCAGATGTCAGGCCGTTCCCCATATGGTCGAATTGAATGAAAAAATAGACAAAAGTCTTGGAGTTCATTTATTAAAAAATTTGTTTAACTTAACAAACATAAGCGATCTTAAGGAATCGTCTGAAAGGTTGCATCTAAAATCACTTAGTACTAACTCTAATGCTGA
Organism: Lypha dubia; assembly: GCA_947311025.1. Lineage (NCBI taxonomy): Eukaryota > Metazoa > Arthropoda > Insecta > Diptera > Tachinidae > Lypha > Lypha dubia. Next base: position 29,828,712 of record OX371263.1, on the reverse strand, counting down.
GAATGCGCACTCGACACTAACTCCCAAATTCTAAAAATTACCGGGAACTGCTGGAACGCAAGAAAAAACACAATTTTAAGTACAAACATTTCAATAGTGCTAACTTATTACTTTTAAGGCTAAGATTGCGATTTTAATCGTTTACGAATTTGTAAAGTTGCGTCATCAATGATAACCAAAACAAAAAATTATTTTTTATAATTGTTATTTCTAACCAAAAAATCTTTTTTGTTAAGAAAATGGTAATTTAAAATAAAATTTTTTTTGCTTGATATAATGGTTACTTATAACCAAAAAAAAAAAATATCTCTCACTTTAATTGGTTACGATAACCAATATAATATATATGCAGTGATAATGGTTAAAAATTCTCAATATTAAATAAAAAGAAATTTCTTGTAACCTTTTTATCAGAAATAAAAAAATAACAATTAAATTCGGTCCCTGATAGTAATATTGCAATAGTAAATTTTTCTTCAAATTTTTTTTTCACCGATGCTGTGCTGGGACTTGAACCACAGGTCATTGGATTAACAGTCTACGCGCATACCACTCAGCTAAAGTACCATTTAAATATTGACAGCAAGAAGTTAAGCAATACTTGAAATAATTTTAAGAGTTCCTAAATGAGTAAATTTGTTGGCGCTCACCATGTTCAATTATAAATGAGAGTATATATTTATATACTCAACCTACTAATTGATTTTGGTTATGTTCTGCATTGTATTGTGGTTAGCTTTATAGTTAGTCTAGAAAAATCAATTTAAAAGTTAGCTTTTCTTGTAGTTAGCTACTCATTTGACGACAGGGTTTCTACAGTTATGCACATCTTTCGCGCAATTAATTAATGCTACAAACACGCACACACACACACGTGCACAAACACATTCTTGCAAAGATGATTGGGTTGGTAGCATTTTCTTCTTCTGTTGCATGCCTGAAAATATGCCATCATAAAAAATAATTTTACTTTCTTCCAACTCAATGCTACCAACCTTATTACTACACTTACATGTATTCATGCCCAGCAGTTCTTAAAATTTAGGTGTCTCTATTAAGTTCAATTAAATTCAATTAATATGCCCTACCTTGTAGTTTCTGTTATAAATATTTCCCAATCTGTAGTCGTGATTAAACAGGTCGTGAGCTTAAACAGGCTTTGCAGATGTTATCGCTAAGGGAATCATATACAAAAATTATTGCCAAAGTCCTGAAAATGGATCTATCAAGCATAAAGCTATGAACTTTACGCTGCTTAGACTCGATTTCAAGTGCCAGAAAGACAGGCTGATATAAATATAAAAAATTGGACAATTCACGTATAACACGCAGCCAATCCAAGGCGCTCTAAATTTTTGCCTTAAATAAATATTTATGTATTATTTTCCAATATTGAATGAATTTGCATTATTTCATTCTATTTATTACATACTTGTTAATTAATTATTTATTTGGTTTTTTTCAAGCTTAATCACTGAGAAATGTGCTTGATTAAAAATTCCATCAATTTAATTCAAGTAACCACATTTTTTTCTTGTCTTAAGTGGACATTAGTATTTTTCTTCAACTTAAATTTAGGTATGAGTTTCTTTTTCTTTTTTTCTATATCAAGTATTCTTGTGCAAAAAAAAAAACCTTTTTTTAAATTCAGAATTGTATTTCAATGACGTACATCAAAAAGGTTTGGTCTTGGAACTGCTGGGTTTGATTATAACTGAACGAATATTATTTTGTTCTTTCTGTTCATGTGTCAAGGATGCAAATTATATTCTCAATTAAACATTAAATAGTTTCCAAAGGCAATAAAAAATACTGCACCACATATACACACACACACACATTTTAATATACCATCACTCTAATAGTTGAAAAAATTAACGTTAAGGGAAGCAAATGTACTCACCAGATAAAGGGGACAAAAAATAGTTAAGAAGAACTTATTATTATATTTTACTAGCCTTTCCCGGTGTGCTTCGCTACCCCCTCGTTATAAAATAAAATTAAAAGTATTTATATATCAATTTAATGACGATCGGTCCAATAGTTAAGACTATATTACGATTTTTAATTTTCCTAAAAAGGGGCGTGGTCCCACCCACTTTTCTCCTGGTACGTATTCCAAATTATGCCAATACCATATGTACCAAATATCATCGACGTAGGTCAAAAAATGCCCAAAATACGGCGAATATATTTGATAATCAATTATTGTGGCGGGCCATTTGCAACGCCCAACCGCCCCCCCGTTCGACCCAACAAACAATTTCTAAAAACAAAAAAATATTCTGGACCTTTTCCACATGCAAAAATAATTTTGAAAATTTGCTCAAAAATTGCGAAGTTATTCGATAAACAATTATTGTGGCGGGCCATTTGCGACACCCTGCCCCTACGCACAATTTTCAAAAACAAAAACTACGTGGTAGGAGTAACATAATTTAAAAAAGTGGGCGTAAAAGTGGGTGTGGTTGAGGAAAAGTAGCCTATAATTCATCCGAGAGTTCCAGGTAAATACTGTGAAAATTTCAGGAAGATCGGTTCAGAGGTTTAGCCTCCTATAAGGAACAAACAAACAAACAAACAAATACACAAACACACATTCGGTTTTATATATATGGATACACCAAAGAGTTTTTTAACTAAATTTACACGATGTGTTTATAACTTTATTAATGTGCGAACTCTATTAAATAAGTAATGTGGCCCACAAAACACATAAGAAATCCACCTAATTTTTCATAATCAGAAGTAATTTTTTTTTTTTTTTTTTCAAAAACTGTCTACTCCTTTGAAATATAAAATTCTGAATTCATTTAGTAGATGACCAACTGTTTAAGCAAATGTGGTTAAGCTTCATTATATCTATTGTTAACTACGTGCAACATTTGCTGCTTTTTTATCTCGCTCTACAATTGAGTTGTAAAAAAATCTCAGTTTCATTAGTTGCATGTGGCACTGTTTGTTAATTTTTTAAACGCTTGCATTTTGTTAGTTTAAATTTACGAAATAACTTCCATACCATAAAAAAATTGCTGTAAAACATTGCAATTGCCAACTATTTCCGGAAATCAGTGGATGAAAGGAATTAATTGATAAATGATTCAGTCCAAGCAACGCTTAAAAAAAGTATTAAAAAAAATTCCACAACTTTTTGTCTTCAATTTTATTTTACCCAACAGATCCTTATAAGACTTTGACATTAAAATTTAGTGATTAGAAAAATTGGAAGATTTGTTTCACTTAAATCGATTGCTTTGTGTCGAGGGTCGCACATATTCGAAATCTGTCATGTTTTTATTTGCAAGTCACTTTTAAAGTTTATTTTGAGATAATAGACTTAGCCATTTTGTTTCAAACTCTGAAACCCTAAATCGATTTATTTCTTTGATATATATTCATATGTAGTTCACGAGGGAGAGGAGCTTGTTGTTGTTGTGTCTCCTGCTTCGAAAAGCGCTTCAAAATGCATGAATTTTGTTCGCGATGTCCCACTTTGGAGCTCTTGTTTTTTACATAAAAGAGGCAGTGACATTTTATCATCAATTCGCTGTTTACTTTACTAATTATGTAAACTAAATGTAAATAGCCGACCAACTTCAACGTGCTTAAAAATAAGTTGAGCGATCTCTATGCTTTGTTTTTGTGCAGCTTCGAAAGCGCTTCAAAACTACGCATCTCGAAAGCATGAAATTTTGTTACTGCTTCCAGAAATATAATAATTTTTTGCTGGGAATATTTTCAATTGTTTCGAATGATTTTATATATCTTTATATATATAATTCTACTGTACGATCGTTGTGACTGAACTCCTCCTAAACGGCTGGACCGATTTGCATAAATTTTTCTGTATGCGTGTGGGTTGTGCTCCGGATGGTTTAGATTTTCAATTCGGTCCAATTGGACAAAGGAGCGTGGTACCTCCCATACAAGCCAAATATTAAAAATCTATTAGTTCTGCTCCTAATAACGGTATTTGAACAAAATTTGGTACGTCGGTTTGGTGTGCATTTCTTAAGTGCTGCTGCAAATATGGGCGGGATTGGACAAAGGGGCGTGGAACCTCTCATACAAACCACAAATTAAAAATCTATTATTTCTGCTCCTGATAACGGTATTTGAACAAAATTTGGTATGTCGGTTTGGTGTGCAATTCTTAAGTGCTGCTGCAAATATGGGCGGGATTGGACAAAGGGGCGTGGTACCTCTCATACAAACCACAAATTAAAAATCTATTATTTCTGCTCCTGATAATGGTATTTGAACAAAATTTGGTACGTCGGTTTGGTGTGCATTTCTTAAGTGCTGCTGGAAATATGGGCGGAATTGGACAAAGAGGCGTGGTCCCTCTCATACAAACCACAAATACAAAATTTATTATTTCTGCTCCTGATAACGGTATTTGAACAAAATTTGGTAAATCGGTTTGGTATGCATTTTTTTAGTGCTGCTGCAAATATGGGCGGGATTGGACAAAGGGGCGTGGTACCTCTCATACAAACCACAAATAAAAAATGTATTATTTCTGCTCCTGATAACGGTATTTGAACAAAATTTGGTAAATCGGTTTGGTATGCATTTTTTTAGTGCTGCTGCAAATATGTGCGGGATTGGACAAAGGGGCGTGGTACCTCTCATACAAACCACAAATTAAAAATCTATTATTTCTGCTCCTGATAACGGTATTTGAACAAAATTTGGTACGTCGGTTCAGTGTGCATTTTTTAGTGCTGCTGCAAATATAGGCGGGATAGGACAAAGGGGCGTGGTACCTCTCATACAAACCACAAATTAAAAATCTATTATTTCTGCTCCTGATAATGGTATTTGAACAAAATTTGGTATGTCGGTTTGGTGTGCATTTCTTAAGTGCTGCTGCAAATATGGGCGTGGCACCGCCCATATAACCCAAAAATTTAAATCGCCATATTTAGGGCATTTTTTACCTACGTCGATGATATTTGGTACATATGGTATTGGCATAATTTGGAATACGTACCAGGAGAAAAGTGGGTGGGACCACGCCCCTTTTTATGAAAATTAAAAATCGTAATATAGTCTTAACTACTGGACCGATCGTCATTAAATTTTCACAATAGAATATATAAATACTTTTAATTTTATTTTATAACGAGGGGGTAGCGAAGCAGACCGGGATAAGCTAGTTAATTTATATAATTTACACCAAACCCCATTTTAAATGGTTGTTTTTTTTTTTTGGACTAAGAACATAAGCCGATTTTTCCGTAAGGGTTTTTACGGTTCCACTTTCAATGAATTTTATTTATTTTATTTAAATTTCAAATTATTTTTAAAAATTGTGCAAACTTTCAAGTGTTTTATACCTGATATTACCGGGAAACTCCAGGATTGTCTGCACAAGGTTAAATAAAATAAAATTTATTTTCAAAAATCTTTCTTTTAAAATGTTGTTTTTTTATATCTTTTAATTGTATATTTCTCCTTGACGTAACCACAATCCAATTGACCTGCAAGTAGAAATAACCTTAAATGCGATACCACTCCTACAGCGTGAAGTAGACAGAAGAGGGAGTCACAATGCAATAAAATTAAATAGCACTGACTGATATGTTTTTAACAGAAACAAACCGAGCGATTGCAATGAAATTCAGTTGGTGAAAAGCCAAAAAAAGAATAATTCTTGTTTTTCGCAGATAAAATCTTAATGACATACATTTTCGTGTTAATAACCACAAACATTTTTTACTCTTGCTAAATGTTGACGATACAATGAGCATTTCTCTTAAATGGACACAAAGTTTATATCTGATGCTCATCATTTTGTCACTTTATTAATACGAATTTAAGTTGGCATTAGTTAGAGATACCAAATGAAAAATAAAATCCGCTTCACGGGATTAATAAGATCTCAAGCCCTCGATATGTATTTGTAAATCCCAATTTTATTGTGGTTCCCTATTATGGAATTTTTGTGTAAACAAAAAATTCTTTTCGTTTCTCGAAGAACCAATAATTCGGATTGAATTCCGTTTCCGAACGCAATCGAACTCTGAGACACAGTGTTTAGGTTTATGTACTTATATATTTTCAAGAATAATTTTACTCATGTTTAAGATGTTTATTTTCTCATATGAAAAGTAATTTTATCAGGCTCAAGTTCAGTTTTATTGAATTAATGGAAATTCAAATTATTAAGAGTTATTTTTTTATGTTGAAAAATATTATTATTATATCCAATCAGTTTAGCAGAACGTATCAGTACCGATTTCAAGGATTTTATTTTCTCATAATCACCATTTCGCGTGTAAATGGTGTAATGCTTTTTATTTATGGAATATTTCCTCTGATATAAATTAATAATATTTTTTAAATAAATGAATAGCAATATTTTCGCAATCTTTTTAATTTACCTCAAGTTTGAAAAAAAAAAAGTCAATTTCTATTGAAACTTTGAGTGTTTAAAAATTTTTAACAAATTGAATGGGTTTTCGCTGGTTAATCTTGCTTTTATAATATTTTTTATATAAAAAAATCCGATTTTCATCTGTGAATATGATTTTTTTAATCTATAAAAAATATATTTGTATAATATTGAAAAAATAAATTTCAATGCATACAGTCATACTCGTGTAAATACATATTTTATAAAATAAATATGTGTGCATATGCAGGCGTGTTGTATACACACGTAAGTGTATGTTGAAAAAATATCTACAACGGAAGTTGGAATATATTAAACCAATTTGTTGATATTTTTTAAAGATGAACAACGTTAGAAAATTGTTTGCTTAAAACTAAAGTTACTTTTATTGTAGTTTAAATCTCAAAATAGAATCAGTGTTATTTACACTCAATATGACTTTAATTGACAATTTGTTTGAATGATGTTAAATCTTTTTATATTTATCTGGAATTTAATTCTTAATATATCGCACTCGTTCAACAATACTGTAATAACTCAAAATTTTTAAAATTTCGTTTTTTGCAAGAAATCGATGAACAGTGGTCATATCTATCCACTGTAAAAATTTTACACCATTTTCTCCACTCTTTCACCCCAAAAAATACATTTTTATCTCTCTTTGTGATAGAAGAATAGTATAAAAAAAAAAGTTTTTTGCCTCTCCTGAACACTTTGAAGTTTTTGAGTTAATACAGTATTGTTGAACGGGTGCGATATGTAGTTTAATTTCCCAAATCTAAGTTTATTGCTTTCCTGTTTATTTACACAAATCCTTTGAAATTGTTTTTCAATTTTATGTATTGAAGAGAAATCAAATTTCAAATAAAAATAAACACACACCCATACATATTTCCTTACGTCATACATACCAGCAGAAGAAGTGTTTGCTTGTTGGTTTTGTATCATTAACTTAACTTAATGTAACTTAATGTTTGACATCAAACTTTTGTTTTTCTTTTCTTTTACACTTCACTCAACCATGTATCGACCTTTTTGCTGGTGCTGTAATTGTATTATATATTTTTCCGTTTTTGCGGTGGCTGTATCAATGCAGGACATTGAATTTAGTGTTCACCGCAAAATTTAACATTTATGTCACAGCTGAAACGATTGTATTTATTGGCGATTTTGTTAAATTTGTACGCTTTGACACCAACAGAAACATCATTGAATTTACGTATTTCCGTTATGGATCTAACGTACTAATTGTTCAATAACGACATGAAAAGAATGATGCTTGAATCGTTGATGTTGAAGTACACGGAGAAAATATTGTTCAGAAAAAGTTGAGTCTTATCTTGATGAATATCTTATTGAACTTGCAAGTTTTCTTGTTGCCTTTATATTTTCAATGTTTTATTTAAATTCATTATTATTTTATCACAATCTGTAGATATGTAATCGAGTCCTGCAAAAGCTTTTCTTACAACTTCGATAATATCGACTATTTTGTTTATTTTTTTAAACTAATTCTACTTAACTACTGGTTCTTATAAATTATTATTGGTTAGTACGGATATATATCGTATTTAAAAAAATGGATAGTGTTGCTCCCGTTTCAAATATATATTCTTCTTAAACGATTTCTACTCAACTGGTTCTTATTAGACTTGGCGAATACATTGACTTCCTTTCCCAATGCGGTGTAATGTTCAGAAAAGTGGGCGGCACGAAAATATGCCTCATAAAATTAAATATTAATTTTTAACTGGCTTTACTTAAGCACCGCAACAAACAATAACATTTTTTCAAGTGTAAACACTTTTAACCTTTCAAATATTTTCAAGCTTTGCAGCAATTTGACAATTTTTATTTGGTGAAAATTGATTTGCCAAAGTGTTGACAAGTTGGTGGTTGCAGTAGATAATTTCGATGCTGTCCCTGTGACGATATACAACGTATTCATCAATTTTCCTTAAATAAGTTTACGTATGAGTACATATTTCTATGTACTAAACAGGCATTTGAAAACTCTTTAACCCATTGCTGACCACACCAATATAGAATTTTTAAACAGCAAGTAACATAAACCTTTTTTGATAAAAAATATTTTTAGTTTTTTATCTGTTATGTTTTATATGCTCCATTTAATATTCGTTCTTACGATTCAGCATTAATTTATCTGTTTTTAATCACCTTGGTGGTCACCTTTATTATTAAAAAGTAATCAAATTTTCTACATGTTTCTTATTTAATGATTTTAAGCTGCAGAGTAAACATTAATTTATAAAATTAACTTAAAGTGCCATTTGTATATTTAAAAAATTTTGTTAAAGATAAAAAATATTAGCTTTAGTCTTATGGGCGATAGTCAGTGGGCGGTAATGGGTTAAGTGTGTGCCAACTTTGTCACTTTAATTAAATTAACTGCAACTTTATGTGCAACTCGTACATAACGAAACTTCCAAATTGAGTTTTTTCAATGTGACTTTTCTTAATTTTTCATATATTTTTTTTTTACTTATTTAATCGAGCCCATGTGGGCCATATATGATTAATATAATGTAATACAAAAGTAATGATAATTATTCTAGTTTACATAGATATGACAATAGTAAATGATATGTTTCAATATAATTTATCAGTATTTTTAATTACTATAACTAATTCAATTCGAATTTTTCGAAAATTCCAAATACTTATATCTTATCGTCGATAATGAGTAACTAAATGTTTTGAGGCATCTCGGTAGCCTATTCCAAATTCTAGATGAACGTACCAAGAACGATCTCTCAAAGATAGTATTATTTATCTTAGTTATAATTATTACTGGATTACGTGTTGACCTGGAAAAGCTAAAGTTGCACAAAGGAGATTGCGGACTTTGTGCTTGTATAGTTCGATATAATGTTATCAGAAGCCTCAAATTGATCATTTGCCGAAATTTACAGTCGATAAACTGAAGTGAGTAATTAGACACAGAGTCTGAAAGCTTAAGACAGAAAGCATAGCGTAATATTCGGTTGTATATTAGCTGTATATTCCTGATATTCATACCAGTAGTGCAGCTAAAAACTTCAAGGCAATAGAGAATATGTGGCATGAGCAAGGCATGCGATAGTTTTAATCTGATGTTCGTGGACAAAAAATTGTCTATATTATATAGTGAACGAAGAGCTCTTCCAACTTTAGCGGCAACTGCCGATATGTGGCTTTTAAAACTAAGATCTCTATCAATTAACACTCCTAAACAGTTTACAGTATCTACAAACTGAATACGAACGTTGTTGAATTGAATGTGCATAAGATCTTGAACATTTCCAACCAAGCCAAAAATCATAGCACTAGTTTTATTAGGATTGAATTTAAGTTTGTTTTGAGTCGACCAGTTAAAAACACTTGAGAGAATGTAGTTTATGGTTTCCACATGACAGTCAAGAAACTGTTTATCACCAGTGAAAAGTAGGTTAATGTCATCGGCATATAAAAATGTCTGATATTGTAAAGTGCTTACATAATCGACAAGGTCGTTCATATACAAAAGGAATAATAACGGACCCAGCACAGACCCCTGAGGTACACCACTCGAAAACAACTTGCTCAATGAATTATTTCCGTTGTAACCAACAAATTGATATCTACCAAATACAAAAGAGTTTAAAAGCTTGCACGAAGACGAAGAAAAACCAAATCTAGAAAATAATTTCTGTATTAAAATGTTATAATTCACCGTGTCGAATGCTTTACTTAGATCAAGAGATACTAAAGTACATATGTATATTCTTTGTGTTCATATTTCCACGAATTTTTTCTGTCAAACAGAGCAATAGAGCAGTCGTGCTGGATCCAGACCGAAAACCGAACTGTCGATCACTCACAATGTTTCTAGAATTTAACATGTTCCAAATTTGATGTTTTAGTATTAATTCAAATGCTTCTGACATACAGCAAAGAATACTAATCGGTCTAAAATCTTCCAAATTAGAGTAAGCGGATTTCTCTTTTATATGTACTATTCGAGCGATTTTCCAAAGCTCAGGATAGCAAGAAGTAGTACTCGTAATTATAGAGTTAAATATAAACAATAAATAATCCTCTATCAACGGCAAAACCCTTTTTATAAATTTCAATGACAGTCCATCTGGACCAACTGCATTAGATTTCACGCGAGAAATTGACAACAAAATTTCTTCCTTGTCTATGCATGAGAAGCTAAAGTCACAATTGGAAATAGTTGAGAAATCTATAGGAGGGTCCTGAAAAACTGACTGTGATGATATAAAAAAGTCATTGAAATTATCAGGGCTTTAACGTTCAAAGGGACTGGTGATCTTGCCTCCCCGTTTATTGTTAACTATCCTCCACATTTCAGTACTACTACAATTATTTAACATATTCGTCCAATACCTTGCCTTGTGTTTCCTTAGTACACTCTTAACTTTGTTCCTATACCTGCAGTATGATCTCCACGTTTGCTCATTTGCATTTTCTCTATATGCTTTAAAAGCTAAATCTCTCACGTTTCTTGCACGCTTCACTTCCGGTATATTACAAAGATCAGTGCCGCTGTTTATTTATTTTCTTTTAAGTGGAACAATTTCATGTAGCGCATAAAGTAGCTCGTTCAATTTTTCAATTTGATGATTAACGTTGTTAGTAAAAAATATGGTATTCCAACAACTATAACCCATAATCTCTTGTGCCTTCTGCCAGTCAATAGCTTCATAATTTTTATACTCTATTATAGTGTTCTTTGATATGACTGGAATGTCTACACAGACATAAATAAAAGAATGATGTGATAGCGATGGAGCTATAAATTGCCGTGATGCTTTCACCAGGTCAAAGTCACTTACCAGCACATAGTCTAGCAATGATGTGGATGAGTGTTGAACGTCGAAGTAAGTAGGCATTGAGTTATGATGATAAAATAAGTTTGCATACTGACACATACTTCTAATGCGGTCTGCCGCCCGAGTGTTAAACAGATTGTTGTTGAAGTCCCATAATAAAATAATATTATCATACCTACAGCATAAGTCTCCCAATACCATATCTAGTCCGTTAATGTTCGCGTGTGGAGAGTATACAACGCCTACCAGAGTGTTTTTATTGGACTTAATCTCAATAAATAGACCTTCAAATGATTCAGGATCAGATATTTCTTTCACTACCTTTGCGGAAATGTTGTTGCGAATATAAAACGCAACCCCACCACCTCTCATGGAATCTTCTCGGTCGTTTCTAATAATGTAATAATGAGGTATGGAAATCGAGTTATCAGATGTATTACTCTTTAGCCATGTTTCTGAAACAGCAATTAAATTCAGCAAGGATCCGTTCACAATATGATTGAATTCATCGAATTTAGAAGCCCTAAGCGATGGTTTAAGGCTTGTAATATTAATATGTCCAATTTTTAAACAAGTGTTATAATTTTTGAGTGTTTCTCTAAAAAAATAGTTACTGCCGACAATATGAAATAAGTTTCCTAACAATGGATAATAAGAGTTCATGAAAATAAATGTGCGTACAATTTTTAATAATTGTTAAATAAATCACAAATTAACTATACAATAATAAGAAGAAGAAGTCGGTTACGAAAAGCTGTAAACAGTATATAAAGAAAAAGAGATTAGAAATTAATATATACATACTTAGATGATAACACTGGAAAACAGCATGTCTGTTGCATGATATTTTTTACATGAATCTGAATAGTTTTTCCACGCTGATTTCAAAAATATATGCCGTTTTCATATAGCAGCTCTAGTTTTGGAGTTATGAAGTGACAGGATTTTTCATTGAAAATGCACATAGTTTAAGTATAAAAAATTTATTAAATATATTTATTCTGAATAAAATTTCCTTTTTTTGGATTTTCTAGAGTGAGATGTTATATGAGTACTACTTTGAATGCTCCAACAATAATCAGCCATCATATGTTCATTCCAGTGCCCCTGATACCTCTCCTCCATACTGCGAATATCCTGGTGAAAGCGCTCTCCTTGTTCCTCGCTTAGGTCACCGAGATTTTCAGGAAAATAGTCTAGATGGCTGTGAAGGTAGTGAAGCTTAATACTCATGTTGCATCCCAGCCGCTGGAAGTGTATCAGCAAATGTTCAACGTGCTGAATGTAGCCGTCACATTTCCTATTGCCCAAAAACTTCCTCACAACCCAAACAAACTCTTCCCATGCACATTTCTCGACAGCTGTCATATGGTTGATGAAAATTTTATTATCTATCAACTTCCTGATTTGTGGGCCATCGAAAATACCACCTTTGATTTTCTCACTACTCAATTTTGGAAACACTTTTACAATGTATTTGAAACATTCGCCATCTTTGATAAGAGCTTTTACGAACTGTTTTATCACCCCCAGTTAGGGTTGCCAGATACCAAAAGTAAAATAACTGGACAATGGAAAAAACTCGCCTGGATTTTGAAAAAAATAACTAAACAATTTAAAAATGCACTTATAGTACAAAAAAATGAATGTTTATTTAATTTTTTTTTTAAATAAAATAAATATTAATACCATAAAAAAAACTAAAAAACGTAACAATTAAAATTTAGTCTTACGTCATATTACATATCATCCGTGCATGCATATTAATTTAAATCACATAAAAAAGTGTAACTATTTTTTTGCCACATATATTTTGTGTTTTTATTTACAAAATTTATTAACTCTTTTGCTTTATTTGTAAGCAAAAATTTATGAAAATGTTTGCAACTTTCATCAAAATTTAACCTTATCAAAATTTCAGCTTTTATTAGGTCGAAGTACATTCTATTCCTTTCTTGTGAGTATAGATTATTTAAAATACTAAAAGTCCTTTCACAAAAGGCATTGCTAATTGGTATGGAAAAAACAAATGAGATCAATCTATGTAGATTTTGTACGTTATTTTTATCGCATTTTTGAAAAAAAATGGACCATATCTTATCAATTGGAATATCTTTCGGCAAATTATCAAAAGCTTCTCGTAGGCAGCAGAAGTCAGTATACAACATGTCGTTGTCAATTAAATTTGATATTTGTAAAACTTTTGGAAGCTCTGAAAAGTTGTCCCACGATAAAAGAGATTGTTTTAAATTTAAAACAGAAATTTTTTTTGTAAAGTGAATCGTCTCCGAAATCATATCGTTGCTCCAAGTATGTAACAGCATTTCTTAGAAATTGATTTGCTTCTAATTTGAAAGTTTTGATTTCGTGAGAGGAAATATTTTTTAAAATAGTTACTATTTTGGATCCATAAAACTCATCTTTTAACCGATTTTTAAGGCTATTCAAAAGATTACTCATTATACTGTGCAGTTCTATAATAGTACAAGAATCACTTTCTAGAGCTAATACTGCTGAATGAAATTCATGCATTACGTTATGCATAAAATACAAATATGCCTCTGACAAACCTTCAGCCGTATATTCATCATCATTGATCATATCATTATCGGCTGTCATGAGAAACAAATTTCCAGATAACTTTTCGACAAGCGTTTTTGCCTTTTTGCAAAAAATGCCTCTTTACTGCTGGCCAAGAATATATTAATCGGTCGATTGCTGGCGGGAGAGAAAGCCATCTTGTCGGGACATGTCGAAGAAGCTTCTTATATTCAATACTCGCAAACACGAAACAATCTTTTAATTTTTCATTTGTCAAAGCCGAAGAACTAAATTCATTAAATGTTTTGATAACGATATTTTCCAGATCCACTGACAAAGCATTTAAAGCATTTTTAACACAGTTATTAATGACGTGGCAGTTACAATTTGCCTTTATAATTTTTTCGTTTTCCTTTTTAAGTTTTTGGAACACAGATTTGTGGACGCCATAGTTAACGGCTGCATTATCAGCGCAATATGCTGTAATTTGTTCAAGTTTCAGATTATTTTCGTTAGTAATTCTAATAATGTTACCGAAGATATCTTTTGAAGTTTCATTAGGATCTTCATAGAAATCTAAAACCTGCTTACGTATTCCTGATTCAGCATTAAAATATTGTACAGCATATGGAAAAGTTTTAACGTTTCCTATATTGGATGCGTCGTTGCTTACTGAAAAGAAATAACTTTATTTTAAGGCACTAGAAACTGTTTCTTGAGAATACGGAGCCAACACGTTTCTTGTTATGGCTGCTGCTTTAGTACGACCACAACTAATTTTGTTAGCAATTTTACTATCACAAAAAATAGAAGAACTCAGTTTAATATGGCAATCCAAACTGTTATAACTCAGCCCATGAACCACATTGTGATAAACGAACATTAGTTCAGCCCTTGAAACTTGTGTTTCATCTTTGGAATCTGCTGAAGTAACAAAATTTGAAATGCTTTGTGACAATTTTTGCGACAGTGCAACTTTTGAGTGTCGTTTTGTTTTGATATGTTTTTTTAACGACAGACTTCCCTCGTATTTAATGGAAATTTCTATTTGGCACAATTTGCAAAACGCAGTGTGTTCATCTTTCTTTGCTATCCATTTAGAATAATCTGGAGCCTCAATCCACCTGTCGCAAAAAGTTGTAAATTTTTTTCTTTTGGACGGTCCAGCATCCGCGTGGCGTTCCATGTTTATGTATATTCACAACCAAACAATAAGTAAATTGATCTATAAAAAGAAAAAAAAACATTAACCGGTATGTTCTACATTCCGAGTGAAATTTTCACTTCTGAATTGTCAAAGCATTGTTGCTGTAAATTTTTATTTTTACCAACAATGCTTTGAACAATTTAGAAGTGAAAATTTCACTCGGAATGCAGAACATACCGGTAAATGTCCTTAACTATTTTAATAATATTAAATAAATACTTACTTTTATTTAAAAAAAAAATTCACTAGTTTCCAATCAGCTGTTTAATTACTAGTGTTGGCCCCAAGTAGACAATTGGCAAAAACGCGGGTTTTGGTACTTTTTGAAGATTTTTTGTTTGTTTATAAATTGTCAGTGATGTTCAAAATAAAGGTACCAATCACTCACTGTTAGGGAAAAAATACAACTGACTACATTTGCAAGCGCAATTGTATAAGTACATAAATTATTTTTTCTCTATATTTAGTATAACATTTTTTTCTGTACAAAACATTCATTTAATTAATAAAAATATAATGAATAACAAAATTATTTTTCAAAATTAAAGAAATTATTTTTCAACTGGACAAATTGCATTTTAGCTGGTAACTGGACAAGACTGAAAAAAACTGGAAAATCCAGGCCGTCTGGCAACCCTAACCCCAGTTTTATATACAAAGGAGGCAATATAATTCGATCTCTGGATACTAGTGGAACATTAATTACATTTTGCTTACAGGGAATCAAAGCCTCCCTAGAAGGCCAGTCTCTTTTTGTCCAGTGCTCAGCTTTAGCTCGGCTGTCCCATAAGCATAGGAAACAGGGATATTTTGTGTAACCACTTTGTTGGCCCAGGAGAAAATTTACCATTTTCAAATCAACACATAGAACCCAGTTATGTTCCTTGTACTTGATTTTGTCGAGAACTAAAGATATTGTAGGATCTTCTTCTTTAACCTTTGTAGAATGAGCAATAGGTGAGGAACCAAGTTTGTTACCATTATGTAAAAGTATACATTTCAAACTTCGTTTTGACGAATCAATGAACAACCGCCACTGATTTGGATTATACTCTTTTAATCCCATTGCATTAATTAGTCCCGGAATATCAGTACAAAACACAAAATTATCTTTTTGAGTAAAGAAAGGAAGTAAATCCTTTTCCCTGTTACGGTAGTACGATATTTTCGTTCCTCTGGTCAACAAATTTCTTTCTTTCAATCGGGAAGCTAAAATTTCTGATTCCGTTTTAGAAAGTCCAAGGTCCATGATCCAGTCATTTAGATCATCTTGATTTAGTGGTCGAGGACTACCGTAACAATTAAAATCACTGTCGTCGTTTTCGGTTTGTCCGCTGCACTGGTCTGAATTTTGCGAAGATGTACATGGGTGCTGTGGTGTTGATGTGTCACTAATACTCAAGACTGGTCTTATGGCAGATTTTAAGTTTGGATATATCCACTTAGAGCAATTTTTATGGTTTATTCCTATGATTTTCGTTACACAGAAATAACAAACGTCATGATGGTAGGATGGTTCACGCCAAATCATAGGAGCTTTGTACTTAAAAGTGGGTCTTTTTTTGTTTGCCCACAGTCGCAAAGATTCAACACATGTTTTACATACCAAACTTGGTATCCAAGGTTTAGCGTTTGACGGCAACGGAAACGCAAAGTAGTCCAAGTATGCCTTTTTTACAAAGTCCGACACATTTAAACTAAATTTTTGGAACATATATTCTCCACCAATAACACAAAAACAATCAGGATTATTTAAACACGTCCTTCTTGAGGAAAACATACTGAAATTTATAAAGGAACTAGTCAAGTTACACCGCTATTGATAGAAACTATCGACTACTTATGTAAATTTAAAACGGTACCTGTATCTCACTAACTAGAGCTGCTACAAAAAATCTGAGGGTAGGTTTGAAATCAGCGCACCAAAATTAGTAAACAACAGTAGAAAAACTTTATGCAACAAAAAAAAAAGTGTTATTTTGTTTTTCTGTGTAATCAACTACAAGTTTACTGGTGCGACTTCCAAGTTGTTAGCGGGTACAGCGATAGTTCTTGAACAAGGCAGTCCGAAAAAATCGTTCAGTTCAGCCAAGTCAAAGACTCTGTCCCCACCATCATTAAGTGTGACTTTCACCTTTGTGACATCTGTGTTGAGCAATCGAAATTTATTAATTTTCTTACTTCTCTGAGGGTGGTGTTGGCTGAAGTGGTTAGCGCGTTGACTACTAAGCAAAAAATGACGTGGGGCCTGGGTTCAAACCCTGGCCAGAGCAAGTCAATCAACATCATTAATTTCTGTAATGTACATTAGTGAGACATTGTATTAATTGTTGTCGGACTATTTAAGTGATGAAGGCATAGCACTGGTCACTAAAAAAAACTTCCGACAGCGATTGATGATGTTCTAAGCTAATGTACACAACATTGCCCTCCTTCGTCGGTTAGCAGAAACATCGGCGAAGTAAAACAATTAATAAAATGCCTGCTAATAAGCTTAACAAAGTTAATGCGTCTACTTAACACCGGAGGCACCTCAACACTGCCTTAAAAATTAACATAACGCGCAAAACAGAGTTGTGAAAGAGTTAAGCCTTCTACATTTTCAACATCTATCTTCTCTACTCTATCCCTCTCTCTGAGTTCCGGCACAATGCACTGCATACGTAGGGGTCATCCCCTGAGTGGTGGTCCTAATTAAAAAAAAAAAAAAAATTGCGGCAAATATAACAAATTCTTCCTGCTTTCACTGTTAGGTGATCATTTAGATATACCCTTTTTTTGGCATCATCCGTTCCATATTGAACAAACTCAGATAGCTCCAAATGTTTGTATTCATAGTAATTCTTCATAATTAAATCCCTCCTGGCAATTGAGTTAAACTTCACTAGTATAGAATGGCCATTGTTAATGAGGCAGCATAGACTAATGTCATAAGCGTTAGTGTCAACATTTAGTACTTTAAAGATTTTGGATACTATGTCCATGATATTCTCTTGATTACGCTTAAATCCATTGATAATTATATCAGATCTGTTTAAACGCTTGTGTAATACCTCATTCTGGTCCTCCAAGGCTTTTATCTGCTTAGAGGTTGTGCAGTCCAATAACTTTTCCATTTTACTACAGCTATCCACATCGCTCTTGAGATCCTTGAGCTTGCATCCCAATTCATTTTTAACTTCAGCCAAGATACTATCGAATTTAACTTGTACATCAGCTAACCCCTTTCGGAGCTCGCTCTGTATAGATATTGAGCTATGCTCATTAGCTCCAGCACTTAGAAGGTCCAGAGAAATATTTGCGCAGCTAGCATGGGAATGTTTTAACCATAGATGGCAATCTAACCTTCCTTGTGTCTTGGTAATGTTTTTTGCACATGTCGCACAAATAGTATTGGGAGTCATTATGGTTTAAGAAGCCCGTGGAAAAGAAAAACCAGCAAAATTATGTAGCGTGGCGGGAATGCAGGTACAAAACAGCAACCGATTTAGTAGGATAATTTATTATCTATGCAAAAACAAGATTTAGTTTCACAAAACAGCGGTTCAATTAATTTATTGCTTGTACGAAAATTTCTGGCTTGTTCACATAATATTTCTTGAATTTATGCAGCTAGAAACAGTTTCTTGCACAGAAATGTGAATTTTATTTAAGCCACACACAATTATTTCAGCTGATCATTATATTTAAAAATTTTATATTTTAAATAATTAATTTAATTTTTTTTATTTTTTTTCAACCTTCAGCTTTGATAGCTTTAGCTAATTTTTTTAATCAGAATTTAAAAATTTAAATTTTGTTTCATGGCACTTTTGCTGAAACTGTGTTTATTCTAAATTCCAATAAAGCTAACATCTACAAAGAAAATTAGTTGCATTTAATTTGACTTTCGCCTGTACACGAATATTAATTTGTTTTGTGAAAATTGTTAAGAAATTTAAATCGTTTGCAGTGCATATGTCACGCAAAGCTCAAATAAAAAAGCGGCATGTTACTTTTAAGAAGAAACTAAAAAAAATTCTCCATAGTGTTAATGTCGGCTGTGCCGATTTGTTTGTGACTCTTATGTTCTTATATACTGTTAATTCTTTATGATTTTTTTTGTTTGTTAACAAATTAAAAAAGAATCATCATTCGAATTAATCCTCAAATATTTATATTTCTTGTTTTACTTAACACGCGCGAACTTATTGTCTACGTTTTATTCAAAGCGTGAGATTCAATAAGTCAGCAGAATTTTTTGATTTTAAATTTAGTTTCTTTTACATTTTTTTTTTGTTTTGTTACCGTTTAGTTCCAGACAGAATGAAATTGGATATTTGTCTTTTATTCTGCTAGAGCTGAACGTGTGAGAAAAATTTATTACAACGGCAGCATATGAATGAACGATTTCCGGCTACCAGCAAATATTTCTTTCTTTTATTTTTTGTTTGTTTTATTTTGTCTACATTGCACTTTATTTATTTATTTGATAATTTGCAATTTAATTTTATTATATTTTTTTTGTTTATGTTTTTCTTTAGTTTTAGTATAAATAATTTTGAATTTTAATAAAAATCATCATAACTGATCAATCAATCAACCTGCGTTTTGCATTAATTGACTACAAGTTATTCTGGTGTACCACTCGGATAACTTTCATTTCTACAAAGTTACTATATAATAGTTTGGTGAACTACCAACCTATTAGTCCTTTTTTGTTATTCACTTATTTATTCCGTTAAGCAAGGCAAACGAGCCTATGCATTAACATTTTTGGCGACCGTGACAGGACTGCTATCTTTGATTATAACTATAGTACCCACTTGTAAGCTATTTTGTCCGGTCGATTAAAGGTTGGGTCTGCCAGGGTGACATTGTTTGGAATGGACCATTTTTCGATGTAAAGTGGTTGCGCTGGTTGGGGAGCAATGATTTGTGGAAGTACAAAGGCCTCCAATCGCGTCGAAAAATTATTCACTCGAGATTGAAGTTCTATGTTGACTCGATGTTGAACCTTGGTCCTATTTTTTCCAATACCATTGATAGAAACGGATGATGGTCTTATTGGGAGCCTAAGTCGTGTTACTAATCTTTCGGTTATAAGGTTAACTTGTGATCCTGAATCGAGAATAGCCTTGCATTCGATTGTTAAATCATTTGTTTTGACCTTGACCAGTGCTGTTCCCAAGAGGACATACGGTCTCTTGTTTGCATAGTTTACTGCCATACCATTGACTTCTACCTTTGGCGTGGCGACCAAAGATGCCGCGTGTTCGGTTGATTGGCAATTCAGCGTTGATGGTTGTATCGGGGGTTTGTATTCTCCTCTTGTTGCAGGAGTTTCCTTACTAGGAGATTTATTTACGTTAGAGGATAACATGTTTGATTGAGTGGTTGATTCCAAATGAACTAGAGTGTGGTGCTTTTTTCCACATTTCTGGCAGCGGCCTAACATCGTACATTGTTTAGTTGAATGATTATGGTTGAAACAGTTCACACAAAGCTTGTGTTTTTGTGCAATGCTGAGTCGATTTGCCGGTGTTAATAGTAGAAATTCCTTGCACCGATATATGGGATGATAGTCTCGCTTGCAAATTATGCATCGTCGAATCTCCGGTTGAGGTTGTGATACCAGAGTGCATGTTTTGTGATTTGAGAAAGAGGTTTTCTCTTTTTGTCCTATTGCTTCTAGAGTTTGGAAATATTTTTCGAGGAAAGCAAGAAATCTGCTGATTGGTTGTAACTCCTTTGGGTTAGATATGGATTGCTCATATTGAGTGTAAACTGTTTTGTCGACCTTTTTAACGAGAAGGTGAAATAAAAGCGGATCCCATGACGTAGTTTGGAGCCCCATGTTGGAGAGGGCTGCTAAACACTCCCTTGTGGTGTCGTGCAATCGCTTGACAGCACTCAGCGTACACGCACCTGATGGTTGGTCGAGCAGTCTCTGGATTGCTGTTGACACCATCAACCTCTTGTTGTTGTAGCGATCCTGCAGCAATTGCCAAGCAGCTTGGTAATTCTCCTCAGTAATGGCAAGATGACGTATGAGATTTGCTGCTTCTCCAGCGACATGATTCTTTAGGTACCACATTTTATGAGCATCGGACATTCGTTGCTCATGAACAACCCTTCTGAATAGGTCGGAGAACGATATCCACTTCATGTAATCACCATCAAATTTGGTAATTGTGATAGTGGGTAATGGAAGAGTAGAGTTTCTTGCTGAAGTATCTGGGGTTGGAAAATGGTGGCTTCTATTAGCAGCGCTGAGCTGAATGATTGCAGACTGAGCAGCTTGTTCAAGGTGAATGTATCTGCTTGAATCATAGCCGGCAATGTCTGGGTTGGGATATTTGTCCAATACTTCATCATTGAGCTGCTCTATTTGTTGCCAAAGCTGGGTAAGACATGTAGCTGGGTACTGGAAGGAGTCTCTCCTTTGTAGATATGGCGATGGACTTGAAAGTTTTCAAGCTCACTTAGACTATTTCGGAACCGCCGCCAGCGAGTGTCAAATTCTAAAGGAACAGCTTCGTCCCATGATAGATTCAGCATCCATAGTTCTTGGATGAACATTTTTGCCTTGACTACTACTGGGGATAGGAGCCCGAGTGGGTCAAATATCCGAGCCAGATCTGAAGTTACACTGCGTTTAGTTACAGCCTTTATTGGTTGAAGGCTTACTTTAATCTTTAGCAAATCATTTTTAGGTAACCATGCTAACCCTAATGTTTTTGTATAGTCGCTATCGTCGGTTGAGAGATCTAAATTAAATTCTTGATCATGACCTGGGATATTGTGAAGGAGCTGAGGATGATTAGCGCACCACTTTCTTAAGTTAAAGCCGTACATTGCCATGACGTGTTGCAGTTGGCGTTGAGTTTCTAGTGCTGTAGTCAGACTGTCGGCTCCCCCCAATCCATCATCAACATAAAAGTTTTTATCCAAAAACGTAGCAGCTAATTCGAATTGACTCTTGACAGTTTTGCTTATTTCTTTTAAACATTTAATGGCAAGGTACGGGGCTTCAGAGAAGGCATATGGAGCAGCAATATACGTCCGAACTTCTCTTTCAAATAAAATTCTCAGTGTATACTTACTTTGTGCGAAAACTCGCATAGCACCACTTAAAAAACAAACGTTACCTAGGCTGGAGTTGTGTGCTGCTCAGTTGGGAGCTAATCTAGCTGCAAAAGTCAAAAGCAGTTTGGATATGGCCTCTACACCAACATTTTTCTGGTCTGATTCAAAGATTGTGCTGACATGGATAAATTCAAGATCTTCTTCATTTCACACCTTTGTAGCAAATAGAATCGCTGCTATTCATGAATCTACTCTCCCCGAACAATGGCGACATGTAAGCTCACAAGACAATCCAGCAGACATTATATCCCGAGGATTGGACCCACCACAGCTACAGCAAACGCCACATTGGCTCTATGGGCCCTTCTTTCTCCATGGAAATGAAAACCATTGGCCAGCTACATTTACTTTGAGCTCCGAAGCAACAATTATCGAACGAAAACAGAATCCTCACAACTTACTTGCATCTTTCCAAGATGAGAATCCGCTACACAGTATAAATCACCGAAATTCGTTTAAAACCCTTCAGCGAATTATAGGATATGTTTTCAGATTCATAAAAAACGCCAGAACTCCCAAAGCAGACCGACAAACTCGACGAGCTCTGACTCCCCTTGAGCTCCATGATTCACTTCTTATCATCGTTAGAGCGACTCAAAGGTTTGCATTTCCTGAAGACATCAAGCAGTTACAAAGACAGAAGGGACTTAAAGGATCAAGTCCGATCAAAAGTCTGTCACCATTTTTCGATGAAAATTGCATCTTAAGAGTTGGAGGCAGGCTCGAAGAGTCAACTTTGCCATTCGATACAAAACATCCAATGCTCCTACCGTATAATGACATAGTCAGCAGACTAATTTATGAGTCAATACACAAGGAAAATAAACATTGCGGAGCCCAAGCCCTCATTGCAGCCGTCCGGCAACGGTTTTGGACCATCAAAGGCAAACACTTAGCACGAGAAACCATTCATAAATGTGTTTCCTGTGCAAGATCAAGGCCAAAACTGCTTCAGCAGATTATGGGAAATCTACCGGCAACAAGGGTAACCCCAGCAAGACCATTCATAAATTCCGGAGTTGACTATTGTGGTCCTATATGGGTTCACTTCAAAACCCGAGGGAAACGACCACAAAAAGCATATATTGCAGTATTTTGCTGTTTCACCACGAAAGCAGTACATCTAGAACTCGTCACAAACCTTACAACAGAGGCGTTTATCGGAGCACTAAAACGATTCATCAGTCGCAGGGGGCACTGTCAGAATCTGTACTGCGACAACGCAACCAATTTTGTCGGAGCTCGAAACCAGCTAGCGGAATTATCAACAGCCCTCTTTACTACAACAGCTCAAGTTACTATATAATAGTTTGGTGAACTACCAACCTATTAGTCCTTTTTTGTTATTCACTTATTTATTCCGTTAAGCAAGGCAAACGAGCCTATGCATTAACATATACTTCATCGTTATTAGATTTGAAGTTAAAATGTATAGATTTTAGCCCAAAAAAAAAAAGAAGACATTAAAAAATGCAAATCGTGTATTTATGTTAAGTTTCAACTTGTTAATAGACGATGTCGTCTTCTGTACACTGTCACTTAACCTCATGTTACAAACGTATTGAACAGTCTACATCTTTGTATGGGCACTAAGAAGTTCAATAAAATGTTTGTAATAAATATTGATTTACATATTTGTAGTACTATAATTTGAATACTACGAGTGTGTACTTGATTGTAATTGCTGTTTGTATTTTCAATTATTCATAAGTATTTACTTAAGTTACTTATGCCGTGTTTTGTTTAATATAAATGAAAATAATAAGTTATTCTTGCAATGTGCATTATTACATCATTTTAAACACATATGATATTTACATTTTTAAGACAATCAATTCATTTATGTCACGCAATATTGGGAAAAGTAATTTGTTAATGTATTTTTTTTTATATTATTTTGGATATGATGAAAAAATGTAATTACTTTATTTAAGCAACATATTGAAAAAGTGACATAACATTCTTCTTTTGATCTTCCCCAATATTATTTTGATAAAATCACTTAGTTAGGAAATTAATAAACACGAATTGACAAACATAATTAAATTTTTGTTCTTACGACTTTGGCGAAAGTTGAATAGCTACCCAGCAATAACTTAGTAATGGGTTGTAATTACCCAACAACATACTGCTCAACCACAAACTATATAACGTCTGAATTACTTTACACTAGTTACAACAAAGAATTATTTGTAAATCAAAAAATCTATTTATTCTCTAAATAGCTAAATTAGTAGTTGTGTGTGCATGTCATTACGATGGCCAAAAGTTTAAGTTGTAGAGAAGAAAACAGTTTCTTTTTTCATATGTGTGCAAGTGTAATTGTATTGCAGAGAGTAGAACACTTAAAATAAAAGACACTTGGTACGAGTTCAGTACTCAGTAGAGACATCAAACTATATATATCCTATTGTGAAAATTTAATGACGATCGGTCGAATAGTTAAGACTATATTACGATTTTTAATTTTCCTAAAAAGGGGCGTGGTCCCACCCATTTTTCTACTGGTACGTATTCCAAATTATGCCAATAACATATGTACCAAATATCATCGACGTAGGTCAAAAAATGCCCAAAATATTGCGATTTAAATTTTTGAGTTATATGGGCGGTGATAGAAAAAGTAGGCGTAAGAGTGAGTGTGGTCAAATTTGTGTGTTATAAACCATTCTCGGAGCACTTTAAGCAATAAAATAAAAAAATTAGCGAAATCGGTGTTGCCGTTCTCAAGTTATGCGCTTAGCAAAGGACAAAGTTTCATTTTTATTTATATAGATTTCATAAATCATTTTATATCATTAAAGCAATTGGCCTTTAGAGTTTTTCTTTTAACCAAAACGCTTTTTCTTTTTACGCTTGATAATTTGTGGATATTTGTAGCTAAGAAGAAACAACAAGAAAAAATTAATTCAAATCAATTGATTACAAAAGTTGTAGGCTAATAAATAATAAAAAAAAGAAAAATCTAAATAAGAACAAAAACCTCAGATTGTGTTTCTGCAACATCGAAAAAAAAATACAACAATCGCAATAACCAATATATGCTGGAAAATTTGTCATGTTTGTTGTAATACCCAAAAACTTAAATATGTATATGTATAAAAGAACATGACAAAAAAACAATTCAAATGATTTTTCACTCTACCACCCACAGGCATACATTCGTACATACATACAAATACTATTTAATAGTTAAACAACACAACCACCAGCAGAAAATAAAAATAGTGGACAAAAAAAAATTGCGGACAAAATCGCTACAATACAACATGACCACTCAAGTGTGTAGTAAAAATTGGTAAAATAAAACGAAAAAAAAAACAAATACCGAAAACTTAAATTAGAGATGTGGCAAAATAATGAATGACACAAAAAGACGGAAATGAAACAAAATTCCTCAATCGATTTCTCCTCTTTAGAAAGAAATGGCGACCGACATTTTTTTTACAAGATAAATGTTTAGATTAAAATAAGTCGTGCTATGCAAAAATATACTCACCAAAAAAGCCCGCATAAATGAGACAACTGTTTTAGAAAAAATAGTGTACGAGAGAGAGGAGAACAAATTAAATCACTTGATGCTGGTTTGTTTTCTAAAAATGTGCTTTTAAGGGACTTATGATGAGCCATCTCTGCTTATAGATGCCTCATTTAGTTGTTGTTTTCCTTGTGTATGTGGAAAGTTGTAAAACAGAATAAACAAACTGTCAATAATGACTAATGATTTATGTTACTGCAAAAGCAGCGATATATTTTAAATTGTGCAAAAAGATTAAGTTTGCCCCAACATAGGCAACAAAAAAAAGAGATAAAGTTCTTACAACAGAGTTTAAAAATTTAGTTTAATTTGTGAAAAGTGTATTATGGCGTTTTCTTTTCTGAACAAAAATGTTGCCCTTTAAATGTGTAATACTTTTTACAGTTTGCTAATACCTTTAAAAAGTGGTACATTTTTATTGCCACAATGGTACAAAATATTTGAGGCTTAACATTAATGTATACGTAGTAGAGTTGTCAACAGATTAAGAATAATTCGATTAATCGATCAAACAAAACTAAATTCTTGTTCGAAAAATTTTAAAATGCCGAATTTCGAATAACGAATAAATCGATTAATTTATGTCAATTAATCGAACATATTTTTTAATACGTAAAAAATGTGTTAAATTTGTTTGTATGATTTGAAAGAAAGCGAGTACTTTATATCAACCAATACATGTTATTTTGGATGTTTGTAGTTGTTGTCGAACTGCGCATACCTAGTAGTCGTGCTATGTTTTAAATGAAACGTTAAACAATTTTCAAGAATGGGTTTTTTTTACTGTCAAGTGAATAAGTTAGAAATACACTAAAAGCTAAAAAAGAAACAATTGCTTTATATAAATCTTATCATATAAGTAGAAAATGTTGGTATTGTATTCTAGTTTTTTTTTAATTATATAATTATCTTTCAGAATGAGCTCGGTTTGGAAGTATTTTACCAAGAACAAAAATGAAAAAAAAAACAAAGTCACATGTAACAAGTGTCCTAAAGTATACAAAATTGTTGGATCAACAACAAAAAAAATTAATAATTATTTTACAACAGATTTACTAAAACGCATTAAAATAAGAATAAACAAGAGACGTATAAAACTTTAAAATACGTTAATAATATTTTTTAAATTCTGGAAATTTTCCGTGCAATGAAAGTTTTTCAAATATTCTTTAAAAATTTAAACTAAAGAATATGGTAATTAATTATACTCTAGATTATTTTATGTTGAAAGTAACCACAATAATATAATAATAATAAAGTAATAATATAGAAGAAGTTATTATTAATGAAAATAACAATCTTTTATGCGAATTAAATAATTCTATTCAAAGTATTCAGATAATAAAAAAGAATTCAGCGATATATTATACGATATAGTATATTTGGAAAAATCTAAAAAAGAGCAGAAAAATTAGATATATAAACTATTTTATGCTTTTCTCACTATATCACCTACCTCGACAATTAGCGAGAGTTTTTTCGAAATCTAATTTATTAAAAACAAAAATCGAAAATCGTTTGAAAGCAAAAAAATTGTTTTTAAAAGATTATTTCTTAAGAACATCCTAAATTGTCTAATTTTACAAAAAAAAATCATTTGAGATATTTTGACTGAATAAAACATGTGCGTTTGAAGTATTAAAATCGAAGTAATCTCAGTTATTACATTTTTAAGTTTTTTTTATTTATTATTAATTTTATGTATATTTTTTTTGTTGATCAAAATAAAATTTTACATTTATTTGAGCATGTAGTCAAGTATGTATTTATGTTTTAAATTTTATTTATTTGTTGCGGGTTAGCAATATCTAAATATATATTTCGTTGGTAGCCATACCAACTCATCAGTAAATGTTTTACCCTTTATTTTAAAAAAATTTTAAAGCTTTGTAATGCACAAATTTATTTGTGAGTTTTCGTATAAATGGATGAGCTTTAAAATTTTTTAAACATAAAGGGTAAAACAACTACTGATGAGTTGTTATGGCTACCAACGAAATATCCCAGCAAAAATTACTGCTTTGCCGTAAGCACGGTTGTAAGGGAATATCAGGTGATATTAGCTTACAAACCTGCTTACGTATGACATGATATTTGTTCGCGATGTCCCACTTTGGAGCATTTCGTTTTAAGTGCTTATTTCAGAGCAGTGAGTATGAAGTAAATTCATGGAACGAAAACAATATCAAACATTCGTACTGTCGTCTTATTATGTTTGTTACACTTCGTAAAATTTAAAATTTTAATCATTGCCTTACATTAGTGCTTTCTAGTATGCACTAGTGTAAGGTTAGTGTGTTTTTTGTTTTTGTTTTTACATTGATTAAATAAAGTTATCAAAAAATTTTACATTTTCTGCCATACATTTCTGCATTTGTTAAGATAATACATATGTGATTAATATGAAGCACGTTCTTAAGGCAGAAAAAGTATGTACTGCTTCCAAAAACTTGATTATTTTTTGCTGGGATATATTTAGATATTGCTAACCCGCAATAAATAAATAAAAGTTGATAAAAATATTAACTATTTCATTTTCAATTTATTTTGATTATATACTTATGCATTTTTGTGTTAATGACAAACATTTATTTATTTTTCAATAAATTATTTTTAAGCATTTTTTTATTCGTTGTTCTCATCGATTAATCGAATAAATTTTTAGCTTTAATCATTTGATCGAACGAACAAAAACTATTATTTGAATTATTCGAACAAAGTTGATAGGCGAATAATTTACAACTCTAATACGTAGCGTTTCAATGTTTTTACAGTTTTTAGCGCATTTTTATCAATAAAAGACGTCAGCAACATTGTTTTCTTATCAGCTTCTATTACCCATAATAAACTGCAAAAAATTAGCGGTAAAATTTTATTGTAAAAGTATTTATTAAAATTGTTTGTACAAATCTTCTTCACTTTTTAATTATAAGTTTTTTCGCTTAAGCAAATAGAATGACAAAAATAAAAGTTCTTACTTCTATAAAACAAAGATGTAAAAAAGGGCAGTATCTCACCCCGACTTTTTAGTAGAGGGTCAAATATGTTGCATATTTTGCCATTTATTTGTGCAACATATTTAGAAAATACGACATAGCTTTTAAATATGTTACATATTTTTTAGAATGGATAACGAAAATTAAATAATGTAGCATTAATGCAACACTTTTGTCAGAAAAGAAAACGCCATTAGTTTTATATCAAGGTTAAATGATTCAAAAAAACCTTTGTATAAAATTTTTCAAAACTATAGTAGAAATTTAACAAAAAAATAAATGTTTTAAGAAAAATACTTTATTTTAAAAATAGCTGAACCCGGTGTGCTTCGCTACCCCGCTCGTTATAGTCAAGAATTTATTATTTTGTAAGAATATCCGATTGTAAAAATTTAATGACGATGGGTCCAGTAGTTAAGACTATATTACGATTTTTAATTTTCCTAAAAAGGGGCGTGGTCCCACCCAATTCTCTCCTGGTACGTATTCCAAATTATGCCAATACCATATGTACCAAATATCATCGACGTAGGTCAAAAAATGCCCAAAATATAGCGATTTAAATTTTTAGGTTATATGGGCGGTGCCACGCCTCTTTGTCCAATCAAAACTTCATACAGCCTATTATTCCTTCCAGAGTCACAGTAACATGCTGTGAAAATTTCAGGAAGATCGGTCCAAGGGTTTGGTTTTCCTAAAAAGGGGCGTGGTTCCACCCACTTTTCTTCTGGTACATATTCCAAATTATGCCAATACCATATGTACCAAATATCATCGACGTAGGTCAAAAAATGCCCAAAATATGGCGATTTAAATTTTTGGGTTATATGAGCGGTGCCACGCCTCTTTGTCCAATCAAAACTTCATAAACCCTATTATTCCTTCCAGAGTCACAGTAACATGCTGTGAAAATTTCAGGAAGATCGGTCCAAGAGTTTGGTTTTCCTAAAAAAGGGGCGTGGTCCCACCCACTTTTCTCCTGGTACGTATTCCAAATTATGCCAATCCATATGTACCAAATATCATCGACGTAGGTCAAAAAATGCCCAAAATATGGCGATTTAAATTTTTGGGTTATATGAGCGGTGCCACGCCTCTTTGTCCAATCAAAACTTCATAAACCCTATTATTCCTTCCAGAGTCACAGTAACATGCTGTGAAAATTTCAGGAAGATCGGTCCAAGAGTTTGGTTTTCCTAAACAAGGGGCGTGGTCCCACCCACTTTTCTCCTGGTACGTATTCCAAATTATGCCAATCCATATGTACCAAATATCATCGACGTAGGTAAAAAATACCCAAAATATGGCGATTTAAATTTTTGGGTTATATGGGCGGTTCCACACCTCTTTGTCCAATCAAAACTTCATATAGCCTATTATTCATTCCAGAATCACAGTAACATGCTGTAAAAATTTCAGGAAGATCGGTCCAAGGGTTTGGTTTTCCTAAAAAGGGGCGTGGTCCCACCTACTTTTCTCCTGGTACGTATTCCAAATTATGCCAATACCATATGTACCACATATCATCGACGTAGGTAAAAAAATGCTCAACATATGGCGATTTAAATTTTTGGGTTATATGGGCGGTGCCACGCCTCTTTGTCCAATCAAAACTTCATAAAGCCTATTATTCCTTCCAGAGCCACAGTAACATACTGTGAAAATTTCAGGAAGATCGGTCGAAGGGTTTGGTTTTCCTAAAAAGGGGCGTGGTTCCACCCACTTTTCTTCTGGTACATATTCCAAATTATGCCAATACCATATGTACCAAATATCATCGACGTAGGTCAAAAAATGCCCAAAATATGGCGATTTAAATTTTTGGGTTATATGAGCGGTGCCACGCCTCTTTGTCCAATCAAAACTTCATAAACCCTATTATTCCTTCCAGAGTCACAGTAACATGCTGTGAAAATTTCAGGAAGATCGGTCCAAGAGTTTGGTTTTCCTAAAAAAGGGGCGTGGTCCCACCCACTTTTCTCCTGGTACGTATTCCAAATTATGCCAATCCATATGTACCAAATATCATCGACGTAGGTCAAAAAATGCCCAAAATATGGCGATTTAAATTTTTGGGTTATATGGGTGGTGCCACGCCTCTTTGTCCAATCAAAACTTCATAAACTCTATTATTCCTTCCAGAGTCACAGTAACATGCGGTGAAAATTTCAGGAAGATCGGTCCAAGGGTTTGGTTTTCCTAAAAAGGGGCGTGGTTCCACCCACTTTTCTTCTGGTACATATTCCAAATTATGCCAATACCATATGTACCAAATATCATCGACGTAGGTCAAAAAATGCCCAAAATATGGCGATTTAAATTTTTGGGTTATATGAGCGGTTCCACACCTCTTTGTCCAATCAAAACTTCATACAGCCTATTATTCCTTCCAGAGTCACAGTAACATGCTGTGAAAATTTCAGGAAGATCGGTCCAAGGGTTTGGTTTTCCTAAAAAGGGGCGTGGTTCCACCCACTTTTCTTCTGGTACATATTCCAAATTATGCCAATACCATATGTACCAAATATCATCGACGTAGGTCAAAAAATGCCCAAAATATGGCGATTTAAATTTTTGGGTTATATGAGCGGTGCCACGCCTCTTTGTCAAATCAAAACTTCATAAACCCTATTATTCCTTCCAGAGTCACAGTAACATGCTGTGAAAATTTCAGGAAGATCGGTCCAAGAGTTTGGTTTTCCTAAAAAAGGGGCGTGGTCCCACCCACTTTTCTCCTGGTACGTATTCCAAATTATGCCAATCCATATGTACCAAATATCATCGACGTAGGTCAAAAAATGCCCAAAATATGGCGATTTAAATTTTTGGGTTATATGGGTGGTGCCACGCCTCTTTGTCCAATCAAAACTTCATAAACTCTATTATTCCTTCCAGAGTCACAGTAACATGCGGTGAAAATTTCAGGAAGATCGGTCCAAGGGTTTGGTTTTCCTAAAAAAGGGGCGTGGTCCCACCCACTTTTCTCCTGGTACGTATTCCAAATTATGCCAATCCATATGTACCAAATATCATCGACGTAGGTCAAAAAATGCCCAAAATATGGCGATTTAAATTTTTGGGTTATATGGGTGGTGCCACGCCTCTTTGTCCAATCAAAACTTCATAAACTCTATTATTCCTTCCAGAGTCACAGTAACATGCGGTGAAAATTTCAGGAAGATCGGTCCAAGGGTTTGGTTTTCCTAAAAAAGGGGCGTGGTCCCACCCACTTTTCTCCTGGTACGTATTCCAAATTATGCCAATCCATATGTACCAAATATCATCGACGTAGGTAAAAAATACCCAAAATATGGCGATTTAAATTTTTGGGTTATATGGGCGGTGCCACGCCTCTTTGTCCAATCAAAACTTCATATAGCCTATTATTCATTCCAGAATCACAGTAACATGCTGTGAAAATTTCAGGAAGATCGGTCGAAGGGTTTGGTTTTACTAAAGAAGGGGCGTGGTCCCACCCACTTTTCTCCTGGTTATATGGGCGGTTCCACGCCTATTTTTCCAATTAAAACTTTATATAGCCTATTATTCCTTCCAGAGTCACAGTAACATGCTGTAAAAATTTCAGGTAGAAAAATAAATATATGTATGTATATGTCATTGGTGGTGCAATATGAAAATTGGATTTTGGCACGCCCCTCCGCCCGCAAACCGAAAATCAAAAATCAGACTTCACAGTGTCACCCGCCTGAATATTCTGAAGATTCCCTGAAAATTTCATTAAAATCGGCCCAGCCGTTTTGGAGTCCATACGTTACATACATACATACATACATACACACATTCATTTTTATATATATAGATATATTTTTTTTAGAGCTATGCTCTTTATCACGCGTTGTGAAAGGGGGCTAGGCGGAAAAAATTCTCACGAAAAGTTGTGTAAGGACACTTTTTGCTATAGTAAGCTATTGTATTGTATTGTATTTAAAATCAAGACGAGAATATATGTTTCTACATATGTATATGGCGTGTTACTCACATTCAACAAAAGCAAAATGTTATATATACTCATATGAATACATATGTATGTATGTTAGAGTTTCGTTTTTGTTTTGCTTTGTGTTGCTGAGTTGCCGAGCTACCCACCAAACAAAACGTCAAGCGTTTGAAATATTATGCTTTGATGAATGTAGTACATATTAGGCCAACAAAATTAATTGAAAATAATTTTTGGTTTTTTCCATTAAATATATATTATCTATATTATTTAAAAACTTAACTAAAATTTTTAAAATATGGATTAAATTTCTTAAAACAATGTCATAAACTCAGAAAAATTATTAAATCTTCACACATTTTATGTAAGTATATACCTAATGGACATAGCTCTAACCGGGTGTCCTAAGACACATTCTCTTCTTTTTTGGTATTAAATCGCTTTAAATGATTTTACTTTTTGCTTCCCCAGCAGGCGTTTTATTTATTTATTTTTACTTCGCTGACGGTTCTGCTAACAGGTAAAGGATGGCGGGGAGACTCGATCCGAACAAATCGATGTCGGAATAGTTTTTTAATGATCAGTGATATGCCTTCATCACTTAAGCAGTCTAACAAAAATTAAGACAATGCCACAGTAATGTACATTAGAGAAACTCATGATGTTGATGACTTGCCCTGACCAGAGATGGAATCCAGGTTCCAAGAAATAATTTGCTTAGTAGTCAACGCGCTATCCACTTTAGCCAACACCATACTCAACCCACCATGCTGACATCAATGTGACATCACAAAAAACAGACTTTGAGAAATAAAACTTTAGAAAATTATTTTTTTTTAATAAAAGAGGCAACCTCTTTAAAATTAAACTAAATTCTTGTATTTTAATGCATTTCGTTGGGATTTTTATGATTGGAAAATTATAAAAAAATTTTAATATACATACATATGTATGTATGTATGTATGTACATATCTTTTTATAAATTGTTTGTTTATATTTTTGTATTGAATTAAAACTACTTCTGTCACACAATTTGAACTGTGTACGATTTAACTGTGTACAACATAACAAATATTTTTATTAAATAACATTCTAATGCTTTAAAAAAAATATATGCGTGCTTTAGCATTTTGATAGATTGCATTAAGGATTAAGTTGGCGCTTTTAGACATTGTAATGTTGAGTCGGCTTGGAAAATCTGGCAATCGTTACGTTAATAAATAAAAACGACTACCATTTTTTTAAACATACAGGCATGTTCTGAAAATCACTTTTTTGTAAAGTGATTTCAAATCACTGAAAAGGTGTTCTGGGCGCACAACTGTTGGAAATTTCGTGATTTAAAACCGGTCAGCTAACAGCATGACGATTTCAAATCACTTTAAGTTTTTTTTAATAATTTTTCTTAAAAATCTGCAAAAAATTATCACGCACACTTAAAATGATTTGTTCTTTATCTGTTTTTGCAATAAAGTTAATTATTTTACTTAGAAGAACCTAAAAAATTTACAAATTTAGGACCATGTATTTTTTGCAGTTTCTTTTTAAATTTTGCTTTTAGATCAATTATTGCTAACGAACTTTCTTCAGGCATTTTTACGATATATTTACAAAAACTTTAACTTTAATTCGTAAATTTATTATATTTTTGTGATAAATAAGATACAAAAAAAAATGTTTGTAAACAGAAAAAATCTGCTGTTTGTTCGTGATTTAGAACAATGTAATCACCGCTAAAAATGAAAAATCTCGTGCTTTTCAGAACACCTAAATATCACTTCCGTGATTTTAAAAACGTTCGTGATTTGATATCACCGTGATTTCAGAACATGCCTGATATACATTTTTTTTTTTTTTTTTTTGAAAAAGGTAGGAAAGCTCTCAAACATTTCTCATAAAATTCTTTTTAGTTCGTCAAAGCAAAAAATTCAAGTTGAAGAAAAGGTATAAGTTCAAAAAATTTGGGTCTCTCAAAAATCAGTTGTTTTTTAATTTTTTCTTTTAGGTACTTCTGTACAAAGCCATTAAAAAAATATACAAAATATATCTGCTGTACGAGAGTAAATGGTATAGAGTTCTTCAATAGCTGCTCTTGTTTAATGAAAGATCGTAAACCGGTTTGATGATTTTGTTGTTAACTGTTGCTCAGAATAATTTGGCTCTGCTTTCTGACGCTAACTACAGGTTGTTAAATCTTGCTGATAAAGTTTATATCTACATTAGTTTCTGTGTTATATTTTATGATCTTACACACGCAAATGACCTAAAATATTTTTATTTTCTTATCTGTAAATATGATAAATTTTTATATTTTATCTGATTATAAAAGTAGTTTTTTTTTTTAATAAACATTAATTTAAATGACGTCAATAGAATATCTCAGAAGTTGTAAAACAAAAAACTCATACCGTCTCATATAGGCTTGCCACCCGTACTTTATAATAGTTTTAATAATAGATAGTTTTTTCTGTAATGAAGAGCAAATGGCGAGAGGAAAGAAACAAAGCGTCTCTGAATCTGATAAAAAATGAATTAATTATTTACTTTAATTTAAATATGATAATTATTTGATAAAACTTTCGAAAAGCAATAAAAAATACGTTTTAAAATATAACAATAAAGAAAAATAAATTGTACTTTATTTTTATACTGTGTACTTTTTTTTTCCTAACCTTTAACAACCAATGTACTTTAATTGCAAAAAAAAAGGTGGGAACCCTAGTCTCATACCGTAAGGGCGGATGCTTAGGTATGGATCCACATACAGTTCATGGTAAAGGAATTCATTTTAGCATTTTTGAAATCCGCCAATTCGGACAAACTGACGAAGGACGATCGGCCCCTAAGTGCCACTCGTAGGACAGAAACGGAAGAGATTGGAGATTGATTCCTCGTCTACCTCATTTAGGCAGCTTCTACAGAATACATGGCACGTTAATCCCATTCAGTTTGCACAGTTGCCAAATTTGCAGTGGCCCGTGATCGCTGAAACAAGGTCTTTTAGAAGCTTAAGAGGCTTCTGGTCCGGATTGGATGTATTTAGTTTTGACAAAGAAAAATTTTATTGCCCTGTAAAATTAAAGTATCGGAACTATTTTGTGTGGTTTGGTCACATTGGCCGAAATCCCTCAGAGATTGGAAAAAGCTACCCAAATGACAAAATATCGATGACTCCTACTTATGCAATGTATTTTCCCAGACCTACTAGAGAAAGCTATAGCGTAGAGAAGATGGATGTTGAAATCTTAATTATTTTACAACTCTGAGTTTTGTCAATTTTTAAAGCAGTGTTGTAGTGTTAATTAATGCGTGAGCAGGCATGTTATTATTTTATTGTTTTACTTTGCCGACGTTTCTGGAATTTCAAGATTTGTGATTTTATATATTTTTTTTGTAGTAAAAGACGCAATTTATAAAGTAAAATATTTTCATTTTGTGTATTCATAACAGAAAGTATAGAAAAAAACCGTTCACTTGAAAATCAAATGTGGAAATATTTTGAAAATTCAGTTTTTGGTGCAGGAAACACCGGCATAAGTTAAACTGTATTATTTAGAAAAAAAGTTCTTTACATATTTTTTATTTTTTTGTTATTGTTTATTATTTGACTCATGTTTCTTTTTATTTAATTCTTCTTTAAGCATATGGAATTCTTTAACAGGTACGGTACCCACAGCATATTCAAGAATTCCTGTTTTATATTCCAACGTATAATTCTTTTCTGCTCCTTCATAGCAATCCAGATTTATATTAATTTTTCTTGGTTTGACCAATTCTTCATGATAGCCAGATGTGTCAATACTAATTTGATCTGCATCTGTACAATGATAAGTATAAAAAAGTTTTGTTCCCTGTTTAAAGGCAAACGCTGCTATTTTACATCCAAAAGTCTTCGGAGGGCATGTCTTATTACCACACATCCATTCATCTTTAAAAATATAGATGAACACATATTATTTACGGTTAAAATTATATCGTATAATTTTAATATTTACCATTTTTATATTCGATATTAATTTGTTCCAAAAAGGATACATCTTCTTCAGAAGGCTCAGCACTTATAACTGATAAAAAGACTGTTAGCAAAACTATTAAAATAATTCTTGCCATTTTAGATTTAATGATGATTACTTGTGATGAAATAACTTATAGCAACTGTGCTGTTGAATGATCTTGTTTCTGCCTTTTATAACCAAAAAACTATAATCAGTTATCACGTAGACTCTACATAAATTTGACGTCACAGAATAAAAAACAAAAAAAAACAAAAAACCTTTTATTTATAAAAATATTTTCCGGAAATTTTTTCACGCAAGTAGACTAGACGTCTCTCAAAAAATTTTATTTTTAATGAGATACCTACAAAAAAAAATTCCATTCGAAGGTACAAGGAGTGTAGTACTTTGTATTTCTCTGGATTTTCTTTGGATCACAATGCTTACCTCATGTTTTTTAATTGCCGGTACAATCGCAAGATAAGACCACAAAAACACAGACGAACAATAGTGAAATAAATAATAAGTAAACTTTTTTTTAAAAAATTCGTATTTTAATTTTTATTAGTTAATACATATATTAACGACTTTATTTATTTACATACGTAAGTTATGAGTCTACCAAAATATTTTCATGTTCTTTTCATTTTTCTATTAACTGTTGAATAATAATTTTTATATTAATTTTTTTAAACCATTTTGATGTAAACTATATTTTGTTCACAATATCTTAAAAGTACTCTGGCTTCAACAGAAATAGTTTTGAAAAATATTCTGGAAATTTTTTTCAGTCTAGTTTCTTGGTAAATAATAATATTAAGAAAATACTTAATTACGTAAATGAGAAATTATTATTATTAGGCTTCAGATCAGTTTTATTGAATTAATGAAAATTGAAATTACTATGAGTTTTCTATTCTTGAAAAACATTAGCATGTGCAATCAGATTAGCAGAACGTAGCAGTATACCGATTTCAAAGCCGCTATACCCCTCATCAGTGTTCATTTGTCCATTTTTACAATAAACCTAATAATAATAATTTCTTATTTATACATTATTACAGTTCAAATATTAATTGCGGTTGTTAGTAATCTTATATATAAAAGTCTCGTGTCAGAATACTCCTCCGAAACGGCTTGACCGATGATTCTTATGAAATTTTTTGTGCATATTCAGTAAGTCTGAGAATCGGCTACTATCAATTTTTCAAACAGTTAAGGGCACGAGGAGGGGAGGGAGGTGGCAATTTCTGTATTTACTAAACTATTAACCCAACAGATGGCGCTATGTCCGCCTCATGCAGGAGAATCGTAGTCGTTCGTATTTCAAACAGAACAAAATTATTGTTTGGTATTTTTTTCATCCTCGGTCATCGTCACACACTTACAATACATTCGCAATTTTTTATATAACACCCAAAATATGCACTAGAAATATTTTGTATAGCAAAAGAATGTTTGTCGGACATTCTAGTAATAATATAAAATAATAATTAATTACTTAATTTGGGCTTCAAAATTATTGTCGCATGGCGCCCATGCCTTTTTACATAAATTTTCCTTGATGTTAAGAAATACAAATATCGTCTTTCACAGAAAATTTTTCATAATTATAAGAAAATATTTACTAAAAACTACAGTGTTTATCTAAAAGTATTAAAAATTTTCGTCATGGGCGCCATCTGCCCTAGATAGGATATGAAGGTTTTCATTTTATTGTGTATAGTGGTTCATTTCCTTGCTATATGGTTGTTGATCTTGCTAGCCACTCCTAATTTCCGTGTTTTCCCTTCTTCTGAACACTAGAAAAAAAGCTTGTGTTATCATTCCAGCGCTGGTACGTCCGGGAATGGGGTTCTTAACAGCAGGTCGTTGATGTATATTGTTAGGAATGAGGGGTGTTTAAAACCTGCAAACTCAAACTCAAAATCTATTGTAACTCAAACCGAGCTACTTTGGTTTAGTAGATAGTAATTTTTTACATTCACAAAAATAATCAATAAGTTATTAACTAAATAAAAACTAAAAATTTTTCATTTTATCAAAATTTAAAACAACTGTTTTCCATTTTTAAGTATTAAAATTTCAGGCTCAAGTTCAGTTTTATTGAATTAATGAAAATTCAAAATTACTAAGAGTTTTTTTTTTGTTGGAAAATATTATTATTTATATCCAATCAGTTTTTAGCAGAACGTATCAGTACTGATTTCAAGGCCGCTACACCTTTCATCAGCGTTCAATTGTCTTGAAAACTGGTTAAATAGTTGGTATTCTTCTCAATTAGTATCCACTTTACGAAAAATTGTAAAGATGGACAATTGAACGCAGATGAGAGGTGTAGCGGCCTTGAAATCAGTACTGATACGTTCTGCTAAAAACTGATTGGATATAAATAATAATATTTTCCAACATAAAAAAACTCTTAGTAATTTTGAATTTTCATTAATTCAATAAAACTGAACTTGAGCCTGATAATATTACTTTTCATATGTAAATCAATATAAGTTCAAATAATAATTACGTTTATTCGTAATAATAATAATATAAAAGTATTAAAATTTCTATGAACTATTCGGGATTAACTCATTTCAAAATAAAATAATTTCATTCGTATGATAAAATGTCAAAAAATTTGGAAAAAAAATTTCTTACGTTTAGTAAGTGCGCTCTCTAAATTTAAATGAAATTTAGAAATATTTTTCATATAAAATTCTTTTTAATTTTATAAAATTTAATTTTACCTACAAAAGAATGAAAACTATTATCCTGTCGATTGGCTTCGTTTAAACCAGCATGTAAATTTTAGTTTTCTCTAAAGCATTTCAACAAATTTGTATATTTAATATGAATAAATTATTTTTTCATATTCCATTTTTAAAGCATTTATTTAATTTTCTTCACCAATAGCGCTGCCAATGACGATGAGCATTTTATATTAAATTTTTTTTTTTGAGCAACACGAGGAAAAATATTTTTGTATGTTTTATATAAAATCGCGCCATTTAGAATATTCATAAACATTTAAAACACACACAAACACTCAGACATTTCATTTTGCATTTTTTCAATTACGAATCCATAAAATTTAATTGAAATGTTTGTGAAAACATATTTATGTACTAAAATGATTTGGGGGACTGACTGACACAATTAGCAAATAACAAAAAAAGGGAAATTTTAAATTTAGATTAAAGTCAATTCTAAATATTTTATAGAGTGTAAGCAATTAAGAGTCATATTTATGTCCATGAAAACAAGTAGAAATAGCAGATGGGCAATTTCAATTATTTCATAAATATATAAATAAAATTTTTATACTAAAAGAAAGTGTTTATAATTAAAAATAAAAATAAAAATAAATTTAATGGCTGAATTAAGCATATAAAGATAAAAGAATTAGCAAATTGAATTAACAAAATTAATGCATAAATATTTCCGCTAAATAAATGCGAGCAGCTTATTTCAATTTTTATTGGGAATCTTTTGATAAATTACCAAATTTAATTTAAACTTTACTTTTGCTAGTCATACTCACGAGCTTCATCAACTTAATCTGCATAGTCAAAACAAAAGTCTTTAATCGTGTGCATTCAGCTTCTTGTTACACTTTAGTTTTTCGCATAAGGAAATGACAAAATCTACGTTTTTAGTTTTTCTTTTAGATAAAAGATAACACTGCTCTGCAAAAAATCACTTTTTGTCTCTCCTTTAAATAAAACACTGTGGACTATATGGATTTTGATGTCTTTAACTCAAATTCGTTTTCGGTTTTTCTCCATCACGTACGGTTTTTTTATGGCCGTGGCAATTTTCGCCCAATAAATTAGTCAGGTACGAAGACATATTTCAGCCTAACTCGATAAAGACTCATCCGATTTTCATAAACAAAACTGCAAAAGATGCGTAACAAAATTGTATTTAATTTAATTCAATATAGGTTTATTCGATATTTTATCGTTTTGGAATTATTCAAAAATTTCAGAGGGGAAAAAATTTCTTGCAAAATTCGTTTTTTTTTTCAGTTTAAAAGAGCATAAAAAAATAAAAAGCCAATATTTTATATGTTACATATCTTTCTGAGAGCTAAATACCTCAAGAATAAAATAAGGTATAAATCATGAAAATCGATTTACAAATGGCGATTTTATTCCCAATTTACCGCAGGTACCCATTATTGAACGAATATGTGTGCAGTCTACTTTACATATGGCGATAAATGGGATAGCCGGGCGAAAGAAAAACACTGCAACGTTAAAATTTGGTGGGCAAGAGTAAGTAATTGGCAAGTTATTCCAGGAGAAAAAAATGTATCAGAAGAACCTTTAATTAAATTTTGTTACGCATCTGTTGGTGTTTTTTTATGAAAAATCGGATGAGTCGTTCTCGGGTTAGGCTGAAATATGTCTTCGTACCTGTATAATTTATGGGGAAAAAATTGCCACGCCTATAAAAAAAAAACTGTACGTGATGGAGAAAAACCGAAAACGGATTTGAGTTTAGGACATCAAAATCCATATAGTCCACATAGTTTTATTTAAAGGAGGATTTTGCTGCTGAGCACTGTAATTGATAGAACTGATGAAAATAATACTAAAAAAAATTTAAACGATAAAAAACTGTCTGCGTATTTTACGAAGTTATAAGCAGAGTTTGAAAACATACAATAAGTTACCGTACCTAAGTGTACCGTACAGTATTTTGCCACGAACAGTACGCAAAAGCATTCCCTACAAAACTACAAAGTACACAAAAGAAGAAAAAGATGAATTTAGCACTTGTGAATTTCTACACATACAAAATACGGTACACAACGGTTGTGATCTGACGATACCGATACGTTTTAGTGTACTACATGTTGTTTTTTTGTGTACCGGTTGTCTATTTTTTGGTTGAACTTTTTTATTGATATTTGTGTACAAATGCACGTACTTACATACACATATCGATGGCTTTACAGGAGAAGGAAAACTCAATAAAATCTGAAAAAAAATAATAAATTTTTTTTTCTGTATCAGATTTTTATTAAAACAGCCAATAAATTCAATTCTGTTTTATTTTTTTTTTAATGAGAGTGTTTTTTTTTAATTCTGTAAATCTGTTATTCATCAACATAGGAAATTGAATTTTTTTTAAGGGAGGTGTATTTGAGTATTGTCTACCAGAACATTTTGAAAAAAAATAAAACGAGATACGACCTTTCTATTAGTGATGTGCAAATGTCGTGAATTTTTCGTGTCACGCATGACTCACGCGTGAATCACGTGATTCGTGATTACAAATTTATAAAATCACGCGTGCGTGCGTTACCGTGATTCAGAAATATAATACCGTGCGTGATTTTTTAATACAATTTTCACGCATTCAAAACAGTTCTCTATGTTAAAATCTCCGTTACAAATGCAGACATTCATCTACATACATACATATGCATGTACGTACATACATAATGAAAATCCATTTTGTTTTCTGTATGTAAACAGATAATGCAAATATGTAATTTGATATTTTATCTCATTGGTGTTATAAAATGAATGTATTATTAATAAACCACTATCTAGAACCATAGCACAAAAGTATGTACATTGTATGTATAAAATGTAAATATGAAAAGTTATTCAAAACTATGTATGTAGTATCTACATAGAAACATACACCTTTGGAAATCTTGCGTTAACCTAAACCTAACAACACTAGTACTCCTTTTGAATTCCTTTACATACATATAAGTAATAAATTTAATGGCTCGATTATGGATAGCAACCGAACTTCAGTTGCGTTGCCAGCCGGCAACTGAAGATTTGTGGTTGCCAGAAAAGCTCTAAATAGCAACTGAAACTGGCAGCTCTCAGTTGCTAGTTGCCATCCGTTATACAATTCTCAGCAACTGGCAACGCAATTCTGGTTCGGTTGCCATCCATAATCGACCCATAAATAACCTGCCTTGGCAGGCAGTGCTAGATTTTTCATATTAAGTTTAACCTTTGCATGCTAACTTTTCGAGCTTGTCCTGATTTTTTTTTTAATTGATGATCTTGAAGTAAATAAAGAAATTAATTACAAAATAAAATTTTTTTGCTATACATATGAAAAGTAATATTATCAGGCTCAAGTTCAGTTTTATTGAATTAATGAAAATTCAAAATTACTAAGAGTTTTTTTGTGTTGGAAAATATTATTATTTATATCCAATCAGTTTTTAGCAGAACGTATCAGTACTGATTTCAAGGCCGCTACACCTCTCATCAGCGTTCAAATGTCCATCTTTACAATTTTCGTAAAGTGGATACTAATTGAGAAGAATATCAACTATTTAACCAGTTTTCAACAGAAATAGAATATGAGAATTAATTTTTAATTCAATTTACAGTACTGATACGTTCTGCTAAAAACTGATTGGATATAAGTAATAATATTTTCCAACACAAAAAAACTCTTAGTAATTTTGAATTTTCATTAATTCAATAAAACTGAACTTGAGCCTGATAATATTACTTTTCATATGTAAATCAATATAAGTTCAAATAATAATTACGTTTATTCGTAATAATAATAATATAAAAATATTAATTCCGCTTGGGCACGAGCTATAAATACCCTAATAGCAGGGATCACAGTAAGAATTTCCCTAATATAGAGTAAAAACAACAAAAACGTTAAAATACAAAGTAGAATACTTTGATGATAACGGACTATGAGTTTGTGTTGATTACTAGTTCCAAACAGTAATGAGGGAATTTCGTACTAACCAGCACTGTTTCACTGTAGAATAAAAATTGAATTAAAAATTAATTCTCATATTCTATTTCTGTTAAAAACTGGTTAAATAGTTGATATTCTTCTCAATTAGTATCCACTTTACGAAAATTGTAAAGATGGACAATTGAACGCTGATGAGAGGTGTAGCGGCCTTGAAATCATTACTGATACGTTCTGCTAAAAACTGATTGGATATAAATAATAATATTTTCCAACATAAAAAAAACTCTTAGTAATTTTGAATTTTCATTAATTCAATAAAACTGAACTTGAGCCTGATAATATTACTTTTCATATGTAAATCAATATAAGTTCAAATAATAATTACGTTTATTCGTAATAATAATAATATAAAAATATTTTTTTGCTATGCTAAATCTTTTATTGCAAAATTTGTATTTCACCGTGAGCATGCGTGCAAAATTATTCCCGTCGTGCATGAAAGTACGTGATTAAAAATATTGCGCTCGTGAGCGCGCATGCTCGTGAAAGTTTTAAATCATGCCGTGCGTGAGCGTGCGTGAAAAATATTTATGCTTCGTGATCGTGTGTGATCGTGAGCGTAATTTTACTCACGCGCACATCTCTACTTTCTATATTAAGCCATCGATATGATAATATGTTAAATTATTATAA
Source organism: Lypha dubia (assembly GCA_947311025.1). NCBI lineage: Eukaryota > Metazoa > Arthropoda > Insecta > Diptera > Tachinidae > Lypha > Lypha dubia. The sequence goes on along the minus strand of OX371263.1, from coordinate 29,784,721 downwards.
TTGGGGTTCACGTTTAATCAGTCCTAAGGGTCGTATTTTGTTTGACACAATTTCAAAAATGGGTTTGAATGTAGTTTCAAGTGGTCAGCCAACATATTGGCCAACGGATCGTCAAAAAATTCCTGATGTTATCGACTTTGGAATTATGAATGGTGTGCCCAGCGAAATGATTGAAGTAGAAGCATCTTTGGATTTGTCTTCAAATCACTCGCCCACTATTATCACTATTTACTCACACACAACTGCAACACCAACATGAGATTTACCGCTGACATCTGCACGTATTAACTGGCTGAAATACAAAAAAAAATTTGAGTGCTCATTGCACGGAAAATATGCCATTGAGAACACCTGCTGACATAGGTTGTTTGAAGCACATGCTAAACAAGCTGCTCTTAATGCTTCTTCGATTCAACCAAATCAAGAAGCGAGATTTAACAATATTTTTTGTACAGATATAGAAAGGCTATTGACCGAAAAACGGAGAGCTCGACGAGAATGGCAACGTTACAGATCCCCCCAGGTAAAGTTAAGGCTAAAGGAATGCACTAAACAGCTCAGAAAAGTTTTACAATCACAAAAAACAGCTTCGCTGCAAAAATTTCTGCCAAAACTCGATGCAACACCATCAACAGATTATTCGCTGTGGCGTGCAGCCAGAGGACTTAAAAGGCCAGTGATTTGCAAACCTCCATTACGAGCCTCTAATGGTGACTGGGCAAGAACTGATGCTGAAAAAGGTGATCTATTTGTTAAGCATCGAGAAAAAGTATTTACTCCGAATATTTCTGCTGATATTGTTGAACTGCCACCAGTCGTCTCCTTACCAGAAATACCGATGAGATTTAACATGACGGAGATTGAAAATACTATTACTAGTCTTAACACCAGAAAAGCCCCAGGTGTCGACAAAATAAGCAACAAAATGCTTCAACAACTGCCTCATATTGCAAAAAGAATTATACTATTAATTTTTAATAGTATACTACGGCTGCAATACTATCCTACAGAATGGAAGGTTTCGATGATTATTATGATACCAAAGCCCGGCAAGGATCATACGAAGGTTGAATCCTATCGGCCTATTAGCTTATTGCCCAACATTTCAAAACTATTTGAAAAGCTGTATATGAGCAAGCTGATGCCTATAGTGACTAGAAGTGGATGCATTCCAGATCATCAATTTGGTTTCCGCAGACAACATAACACAATTGAACAAACTCACAGACTTGTGAATGTTATCAGAGACACCTTTGAAAAAAAAATATTGCTCTGCGCTCTTTATAGATGTTTCTCAAGCTTTCGATAAAGTATGGCACGAAGGTCTTAACCACAAACTAACACGCAATCTCCCCGCAAACTTCTTCAAGCTTTTAAAAAGCTATCTAGAGGAACGAAAATTTGTAGTTAGGGAAGGCAATTTTTTAAGCCCTACGCAGTCGATCGAAGCCGGAGTTCCCCAAGGCAGCATCTTCGGTCCCTTACTTTATTTAATTTATGCCTCTGACTTACCGTTAAGGAATAACATTCATACATCAACATTTGCTGATGATACAGCTTTTTTAAGCGTCAATGAAAATCCCGTAGAAGCTTCCATCAACTTACAAGGGTATATATCCAAATTGGAAAAATGGCTCAAACAATGGCGTATAAAAGTTAACGAGCAGAAATGTGCACACGTCACTTTTAAGTTGCGCAGGGAAGCATGCCCGCCTATACAAATCAATCGCCGTTTAACATGGAAATCGCATATAGACGCAAAGTTGATGCTAATGAAATTAAAAGCAGCCCAAACGAATTGGCTTATTGGAAGAAATTCTATACTAAGCCTAGACTGCAAACTTCTATTATACAACGTGATCCTGAAACCAATATGGTCCTATGGAATCCAGCTATGGGGCACTGCCTCAGCATCGAATGTAGAAAAAAACAAAGGAGACGAAATAAAATTCTACGTACAATAACTGCAGCCCCCTGGTATGTCAGAAACTATAGAATTCATAAAGATCTAGACGTTCTGTTGGTGAAGACAGTATTTTCGAAACACGCGAAAAAATACATTAAAAAACTTGAGTTGCACCCAAACCCACTTGCGCGCAATATTCTAGAGTATAGAGGCCACACCCGGCTTAGGAGGAGGAACACTCTTTCTATCAGTCGTACACGAGAGATGTAAAACAACAAAAATCAACCGTTGTAACTAAAAATTTTGTTTAGCATTGGCTAAACTTATATTTAATATTTTTAGATATAAGATTTGAAAAAATTATTGATGTTTCAATCTATTATTGAAGATTCAATAAATAATATTCATATATAAAAAAAAAAATTATTATAAAATTACTAGATGACCCGGCATACATTCTTTTGCTATACAAAATATTTCTAGTGCATATTTTGGGTGTTATATAAAAAATTGCGAATGTATTGTAAGTGTGTGACGATGACCGAGGATGAAAAAAATACCAAACAATAATTTTGTTCTGTTTGAAATACGAACGACGACGATTCTCCTGCATGAGGCGGACATAGCGCCATCTGTTGGGTTAATAATTTAGTAAATACAGAAATTGCCCCCTCCCTCCCAAATATGCATAAAAAATTTCATTAAAATCGGTCGAGCCATTTCGGAGGAGTTCGATAACAAACATCGTGACACGAGAATTTTATATATTAGAATTTGTAAGATATCCGTGCAATGTTGTATAAAACAAACAACAATCATACAAATTTTTGTTGTAGTTTCTTTTCGACCATACACGCACATTATTTAATTCTTCAATTATTTCGAAGATAATCTTATCATTTCGATTATTTGCATCATATAAATGTTAAATTACACGACATTAAAATAAGTAAAAGAAGAATAAACTTTTATTTTATGTAAATCTCTCATTTTTTATTGTTTATTTGATTTATTTTTTACTTTGATCAAACCAAACCGTGCACGATATTGCAAAATAAAACATTTTCAAAAACAGTTTTTTAATTTATTTCATTTTTGTATATGTGGTACATATGTATGTATTTAAATAACAAAAAAAAAAAGCTTTTTTATAGTGTAATGAAATTTTTAAAATTTATAGAATTTTTATTGAATTGTAAATGATTCGGTAGAGAAATGTTTGTTAATTAGTTTTCATTTATTTCGTTGAGTTTATTTTGTAAATTTAAAAAAAAATAATTTCTTTGGAACATTCAACACTAACAACTTTAATATAAAATTTACTTAATTATAATGGAGTTTTCAACATGCACTAACTTTCAAAACTATTGTTGTGTGCTAAGTTTTGCCTTGCTCGTTACGTCAAATTATGCGACAAGAGTATGGCAAAACCTAACACAATCAACTGATAAATCTTTTAGTGCATTCTTGCTAAATCTTTGCTAATAAATATTTTAAATTTCATATAAACGATATAAAAAAATCTTAAGCTTAATATCAAAAAAAAACTCAAAAAGAAAAATCTTATTTGACGCTGCTTTTTATGTTTTTGTTTGATAAGTTTATTGAAACAAATAACTAACATTAATTAGAGCCTAACAGTAGGCTTTAAGAACTTTACAATTGAATTTAAAAATTTTCAAAGTTTCTATTTATTTGACTTGGCTTGAACATGTTTAGTAGTCAACTAACTATCAAACCCATTTAAATTAAAGGGGCGGCCTTGTAACTAAAACGTACTACTAAACGTGTTCAATCTTATCTTGGACACAATAGATCTTCTTCGGTCGCAGTGTCCTGTGTTTCTTGCAACTTTTTATATCAACCTAAATCTACTAAATTTTTGTTTTTTAATTTATTTTTGTTTTTACTATTTGAATATCATAATAAAAAATATGTACAAAACATAAATGAATACATAATTAAAATTTAAAAAAAAATTAATTTTCTCTAGAGTATTTATATTAATTTTAGTAATTTGTAATATTTATCTAATGTTCCCTATTTTCTTATCTTTTTTAGCTCTTATTAAAAGACTCACGACAGTAAGTGCACATATTTTATATTACATACATATATTTTTTTTTTATTTAATGCTTCGTTTACAATTTGTTGTGTTTTATTTTTCTAAAATGCTTCTTTAAATTCGTTTTTATACAAATATATTTGTATTTAATTCATTGTGGCCCTTAATGCAACTTTAATTATTTCCTATTTCATTTTTTATTTAAGTTTTTTTTTTTTTTAATTTTGTGCATTATAAAGTTTTAGTAGTTGACAAAAAGTTTCAACACAGTTTTTTTGTTGTTGTTTAGGATTTAGGAAAAGATAGAAATATGTGTAAATAAATTATAAAATTTTAAGTAAAATTACTGTTTAAAAATTTAGTTAAAAATCCTACTTTTGGATTCAACTGGAGCTGTATTACGTCTGGATTAAATATTTAATTGAACTGAAAGGAAAATAATAGTAATCAAGAAAGATTACGCAGAAAGATTTAAAAAAGATTAGCTTTTCTCAATATTTCGTGTGTTACTCTGTTTCTCAAATGGAAATTAACGGCATTCGAAAAGCTAAAAATATTTGCTCAATGCACAAGTATCACAATAACTTCCTGAGAATAAAAAAAAACTATGTGGTAACATTAAATTGCTGCATGAAGACCAAAATTAATTTTCATGAAATCCCAGGGAATTTATAACTTTGGAAGCAGGCAATAAGATCCTGATCTGATGATAAAAAATTGCAATTCCAAAGGCGCCTACTCTAGAGCGAATTTATGCAATTATTTTTACGTTCATTTGCTATTAATTAGTTTCCTTTACAATTATGTAAACCCAACGCTACAATCCAGGCGACCAGAGATGCAACCAACACTAACTAAGCTTGAGGCAATATAAATTGCAAGTGCAACAAAGCTAGACACGGTGGATTAACAGTTGCAGCAATCATATTAATATTTTAGAAATTTTAATACAAAATTTTTGTGCTAGTTACTCATATTTCAAAATTTTATTTCTTTAGATGGCTTGTTTGTCTTTTATTAAATTTTTGTTCTTATTCTTTATGAAAGTGTAAATTGTAAAAATAAGTAAATTATTTTATAATTGGACCTTTCAACTTTAAAAATATAGTATTGGTGTTAGTGTCGTTATATTTATTTAATTTTAGGAAGAAAGAAGTAAATACTTTTGAGTGGAACAGTAAAAAAAATCTATTTTATCATCAATATCAATTTTGTTTGTACAATTGTTTCTTTGTAAGGAAATTGTATTTTTAAAAGCTACTTAAAAGCTATTCATCTCAATCGCAGTGAGCGTCATCATATGCATTGGTGACGATATTTGGGCTGCTTTTTAGAAACTAATAAGCGATTGGTCAACAACTATAATGTTCAACTTTCGTCTTCATAATGGCAACCATGCGATCTGGATGATTAACTACCAGTTCCATGAAATGCCAACGATACTTTCTTTGCATTTTTTTTTTTTTCAAAATCAAAATAAATTGAAGTTTGTTATTTTTGTTTTCAAAAACAACGTATTGTTCGCATTTAGCGGAACAGGCAGTAAATTATAATTTCTCAATTACGTAATTGAGTTCAGATCAGAGTTTAACATTTTCTAGGGCTATAATTGATTTGAATGATGTAAAATAACTACACACTTTTTCATTTTAAAACTGTTAACCTTTCTCTTTTATAAGTCTGTATGCAGGACAGGAGGTCTTGCTACAGTATCCGAACAATCGGATGAACTTTCTAAATTTGAATTTTCTGTAATGCCAGCTTGTATGGGTATATTGGGCGATGCTTGCAAATGACTAGTGCTGGCTGGTAACGGCGGCTGTGAACCGGGCGTATTCAATAGATGTTTCATTTTACTCGATGGACAAATGGCAATAGTATTGCAGGCATCTACAACGGTCGTATTAGTGGTGCAAGTAGTAATAGTTGTGGCAGCCGAAGAAGTTATCATATTTTTGCTTTTATAATTAAGATTATTTAAAAGAGATTTTTTCTGTTTGCTTTTATTATTCGCCAGTAGTCTTTCCGTGGGCCTGGCCTTACTGAATCTAGGAAATAGACTATTCTCCAATTGTAATTGGGCATTAACATCTTTACGGGCTGCACAAGTGCAGGCTTTCATAAAAGACTTTTTGAAATTATCACTTAGAAAGGCATAAAGAATGGGATTCATTGCTGAATTGGAATAGCCCAAACAGCCCACCAATAAGAATATTGTTATCTCTAGACGTGAAGCACATTTGCCTGGTGACGATGTTATCAAAGCCACTTGGGATATCCAATAGGGTAGCCAACATAGTATATATACTGTAATCACGGTTAATACCAGTTTTGTGACTTTTCGATTTGACCTCTTCTTCTCTTTGGACTTTTGCTTGGGACCCACTGAATGCAGTTTTCTTATGACCAAGCAATAAAAGCCTAAAATGAATATAAGAGGGGTAGCGAAACCCAAAACTAGTGAATATAGTATAAATGTGGTACCCGATTGTGTATTCTGAGCTTCTGGCCACTTAATATTACATGATATGTGCTCGCCATTTTCCACCGTATTGGCAAACAATATCACCGGCAACATTAAGAACACCGATGTTAGCCAAGCAAAAACTGAAACCAATTGTGAAACGAATGGTGTGCGATAGCGGGGCGAGGAGATGGGATGACATATCGCTAGATAGCGATCGGCTGACATAATAAGCAGAAATATCGAAGAGGTGAACTGAGTTACGGACGTACTCACCATATAAGCTTTGCAAGCATATTCACCAAATTGCCAACTGCCAATTTGCATGGTATACAAAAGGAACGGTATGCCTATAAGGAAGCACTCATCTGCTATGGCCAGATTAAGTATATAAATGTTGGTGACTGTTTGCATTTTAGAAAATCTTAAAACTACATAAATAACTAAAGTGTTGCCACATAAACCTAAAAGGCAAACGATCAAATAGAGAATCATTGTAATCAAATTGGTGATGTTGTGTTGACCCGAACTGCAGCCATATTCGTAATCATCATAAGAGGAATTGGGCAGGGACAAATTGAAGCCATCTTCAAACATGGTAGCATTAAGTTGACGATAAAATTCTGCAGGATCATATTCAAACAACTTTAACGAGGGTTTCAGTTGCTCGACTAAACCACTGGATAGCACATGCTGTCTGAAGTTTGAATCTAAAATATTTTTTTCAGTTTTTGTTTCCGTTAATAATTCGTCCGCTGCCAAGGCTGCTCCTTCCATTGTCTGTTTGTATTTCTGTTGAATACTAAATAATGGCATTATGCTCATTAGTAGAGTATTTAATAAATATTTCATAGTTTCAATTCTATCATTTATGCATTCGACTTGCAAATGGTGTACTTCAGGAAACGTGTGGGCTATTAGTTTATTAAAGCAGCCAAATTGGTTTTTCTTTTAAAGCATTTACGCGTTATTAAGTAAACATGTCGGCCAGTTTTAAGTAATGTTTTGTAATAATGAACACATTTTCGCTTAAGCAAAATCTGGAAGAAATGGAAGAAGAAAAAAAAAAACAAAATTAGAAGAACAAACTTTTTAATGTTTGAATGGAGGTCGGGTTCGGTTGTTCATATAAAATTCATTATTTTAAGTACATGCATTAAAACACTGATAACTAACCTAAATTATAAACATTTTTAAGCCATAAAGTGTGCCCATAAGTAGTTGAACAACAAAGAAAAAAAAAGGAAAACATAGGTCCACTAGCAAAGCAGCTGCCAAAAATTTTAAAGATTTATTTTGCAGACATACATTTCCTTTTTATTTACTTTTGTGTGTGTGTGTGTGTGTGTCAATTCAGGTAACTTTTTGTGTTTGACAACCGTGGAAAACATCAAAGAATTTTAAGTATAAAACTTAAGTTCAATTTTAATAATTACTTTTAAAACAATGTAAGCATATCCGGCCTATAAACTTTTGTATTGATGTTTGCGGAAATTTCAACTTGAAAAAAAACGAACAATATTATTTGATTCGCTTTGACAAGATGTTCACCCTTGTCTCATTTTTGTAATATTTCAATAAGTTATTTGCCGGAGGTTATGACACTATGTAACAAAATTAAATTTCTTTCGATGGCACTTGATAGACAAAATATATATATACGTACATATGTATGTATTTTCAACAGTTACATACACTCGTCTTTTTACAAATATAATCAAGAAACTCGAAATATGTATACTAGGTGTTTTAGAAGCTTTAAAGCTTCTTATTTTTTTATGACGGCAGCTTAAAATATGCGAAAAACTCACAAGACGACATTTTTGCTGTTATAATATTTGATTTTTAATTTTAAAGCATACTTTTAGGGAATTTACAATCAGAATAGTCTTAAAGTATTTCTGAAGTAATTTTTATGATGTTACTCTGTAGTGTCACAACCAATTAAACTACAAAAGAAATATGTGTCACAATTTGTTATTCGTCCTATTTAACAAGGTATCGAAAGTGTTAAGTCTGAGTTTGCATTATTTCTCTATAGTTAATTTGGTGCCACTATCAGATAAATTTTATATGGTCCCAATGTGAAATATGTTTTGTCAATCTGAATACATCCGATGATTGTGTAAAATATTATGTTAAAAAAGCTTAAAGGTTATCCAAATTCAACTTTGTTGAATTATTCTATAAAAATAAAATTGTACTAGTAATTTTTAAGTTTTAATGAAATCATTTGAGCGCCTTTTTTTAAAAAATCTAGGTATGGTTTCTTGGTTTCTTCACAAAAAACCTTTAGCTTTCAAATTTTTGCTCTATTAATTTATTTGTTTAATATTTTATTATGTGAGAATGAAGTCAAAACTATTGCAATTAATATAAATAAGACGTTAAAAAATTAAAATGGTTTTGACAACCAAAGCAGCTGGATTCAGTAACAAAGAGAATAGTAAAAAATAATAGAGAAATGAAAAAAGAGATTGTGTAAAAGGGGAAAGAAAAGCTATGATTTCATGATTAATGAGCTAATATTTTATAACAAATAGAAAATTATATTAAAGCGAATACTTAAAATTGTTTTAAGTAGTCAAAACTTTAAAATTAAGCCCATGCATTCTGCACGTGTTTTACGTTTCCACATCTTTCGCCTTAAAGTATGCAAGTTTTATGCTTTTCAATTTTATCTAATAAATATACTACAGTTTAAAATTGAAAATAATTTTCAGTGATACTATAAATTCAACCGTAATTTGCATTCTTACTTTCAAGTGGATTTCAATTACAACCATTTGGAAAAAAATATTTGTTCGGCATTCGGCATTCGGCATGCTCTGCCTTAATTGCTGTTTGAAAATTCGAATTTTTGTGTTACCATGCAGTTGTACATAAATGCTGGCAATTTGACATAACTAAACTCTTGCACATAAATTTTAATAATACACACATACATACATACATAAATACATGCAAAGAGCAGTGCAGGACCCTTTTGCAAAACAGTGGGTACAATAAAAATTATAAAATTGCATACGGTTTAAATCAGTTAAATTTAAATCCTAACAAAAGGGCTCCTTCAATAAGTTAAGCTCAGAATATTTATTTTCAACTAAAACTTATTTTCTATTTTTTATTTACCAAAAAACAAAAAAAAGCTTATCCCCCATTATGCAAACCGTTTTTTTTTTTTCTTTTTTTTTTTTGTGGGAAGGAGGTAAAAATGCATTACTGCATCCACGTCAGTCGTCACAAAACGTGGTATGTTTGGCTCCCCCGTTAGGTGTACCGACCGACAAACAAACCCCCTTATGTCCTCTTCTGGAAATTGTTTCACCCCAGAACCGCTCTGATGCATTACTTGTTCCCTTGTTTTGCCGTGAAAGCTGCTAATGGAGACAAGTAATTGCATTCTTCTCTATGGCAGTGAGATATGGGGCAGCAGAATAAGGAAAAATAGAATAAACGTACTCCTTGGTGTGCAAAGAACATACGCCTTACGAATAGCTTCTGCTTCTTGCCCTGTGTCCACCGCAGCTATACTTGTTTTAGCAGGAACAATCCCAATAGACCTACTTATAGCAGAAAAAGTAAACATATGGAGAAGGAAACAGACCAACAGCTTCCAGTGATATGGAACCGTTGATGCAATAAAAAAAATATTAGTTAGCTTTGAGCCACTTAGGTCGCTTGATTTAAGCCTACTGTTTGCTGTGTTCAATAAATTTTGTTTCTTAAATTTCAACAAAAAGTACTTTACTTCATTGTATAAATATCCTTAAAAATGTATCGTATTGTTCCTCTCTAACTTGCTTTACTCAAACACACATACAATTACATACACTTCAAGTAATCGTATGTATGTAGTTTTGCATTATTAGTATTGTTGATTCTTGTTGCCACAGATGCAGCAAACTTACTATCCATATTGTGTTGATTCAGTTTGACTTAAAAATATTGTTCATAAACAAAAGTTATTCAAGTTGTTAATAGCAATGCTCTCATTATTATTAGCAATCATATTTTACGCATAAAGTAGCCCACAATCATTTCACCATAATTCTTTTAATTAAAATCTAAAAATCTACAAATTTTAGATAATTAATGGCAACTTACGTAGGGCATAATCAGAATTGTACATGTATATATTAGAATTTTACCTGTTATAAATGATTCGAATTTTGTGAAAAAGGTTGTTTCTTTAAAACTGTGTGTATTAGGAATTTTCCTCCTAATAAAGAGCCATTTCAAATAATTTGCAGAAACCAAACGGATAGACCGATGGGTAACAAAATTTGCGCAAAAGGACCAAAGTGGAAATACTGCCTTTATAGGAAAAACATTTTGCTGTCATCTTAAGGTTAATTACACCTTGTCATCAGTATTGTGACGTAAATGTAAGGACGAGGTTGTCATAGAATTTTGTCATCTCTTTGAGTCATCTAAAACATGACTAATACCTGTGTAATATATATTTTATGTTTGCATATTTTATTTGGTATAATGGCTACTTTTCCGAAAAGTTTCCTCCAAAAATGTGTCTATTTCGAAAACAAAAAACCATTTATTAAAACATTTTAACAAATGAAACTATTTGAAGCGTTTCATATTAAAAAATATACCTGGTAATCAATTATTAACGTTTAAATAAAATATATAAATGTTGTTACATTTTTACGTGAAAATATTACTCCTCGTCTGACTGTACCCTAATAATGACGCCTGTGTTTCGATTGTCCTCAATAAAAAAAAGTTGTGTATAAAAACTACTTAAACAGGAAACTTTATATATTTCTTATCTTTGAAAGGGGATGCTCAAAATAATAAGAAAAATTAGGTTTAATAAGATTTTTTGGGATACAATTTGCTCTTAGCAAGAGTTATGTTTGCTGCTTGAGATAAAGATTTTGCTGCAACTAAAGCTAACACATTTAATGAGATTGAGATTGATATTCTATAACTTGTGAAATTGATATCAATGATAAATTGTGAACCTCTTTTAATATTGTAATAATGATTTATCATTTATCTTTATTAAATTTTTAATATTAGTGGGCAAAGATGCGGTCAGACGAAGCAACTATTTGCAAAATCAATGAAATGTTCACATTTATAAAAATATACATATGTGACGCGCGAAATATAAAGGGACCTAAGGGTAAAAACCGGTTTTGTGTATCTTTGGTGTACCATCACTTTCATAAAACGCGCATATCTCTGGGAGGGAACACTTTTGGGGCATGGGATCGGTCTCATTCGATGCTCAGATGTTGTCCATTCGATGCTCAGATGTTGTCCACATAAAAAAAAATTTTTATTTGTTTTTTACCCTTAGGGGCCTTTCTCTATGCGCTGTCATATATATTCCTTTTATTTTACTTAGCATCCCAGTTGGCAAAACCATCTTAGACGACAAAGTCTTCGACGATTTATGCACGATTTGTTTGTCCTCTTTGTTCAAAATTTCTAAAGACGTGGGAGACAAGATGGGCGACTATGTCTTTTATCTTTTCTTCAAACTGTCTAAGAAGCAACGAATTTCAACTAACGGGACTTTAAAAAGAGAACAAAAATGCAAATAGATTTGATTGTTAATTTTTCAGTTCGATTTTATAAACAGTGAGTGAAGGTTTAATTTTAACGAGTTTTGTGAAACATTAAAAAAATTATTAAACGGTAAGTACAGTACACATTAACCAAATGAAATTATAATAACTATGAATTTCTCAATACAAGTGTAAGTATGTATGTACAAATTTAATTTGTTTTTATTTGATTTGAGTGACCGTTGACCATGTGGTCGTCGACGACAAGGTGGAGGAATTTGTCGCTCATGCAATCGTCGACGACAACGTGGGTGAAATTGTCGCCAACATTGTCGTGCAAGAAATTTGTGGCCATTTGTTCGAAGATTTCGCCGACGATTTGCTTGAGCTGTCTTCAATATGTCTTTTACGATTTTCTATTGTCTTGTACCCGTCGTGTAAGATGTCTTGCAGACATGGCCAACGGGGATACGCACGTACATGTATGTGTATTTATTATATTGACTAAAAAACAATGACAACAAATATTTACTGGTTTCTCTTTGAAAATTTCTCTCTTTTGACTGTACTTTAGAGGTTCATTGTTTCAGGGTTTCAAAAGAATTTCGTAAATCAAAACAAATTTGATACAAAAGATTTTATATTTCTCCTTTTCTCTATTTTAAAGTCATTATTATTTACATAAAATTGCTTTGGTGACTTTCTTTAAACGTCATTAGTTTTTGAATAAAATTTGTTTCTGACATGTCACGTGTCTTGGTTTTTTTTTTCTACACACATATTCATATGCTTCATTCATATATGTTTGGGTCTTATTGACGTGTTTAAAGTGCAGATCTCCGTCTTAAAAGAGGAAGAAAAATAAAACCACTGGAACATAACGAAAACATAGCTTGTTGACATGACAACACAATATTTTAGGTACTACAAGAACAAAAAAAAATCATTTTTGGATTTTTTTTGTTGTAAAAGTTTGATAATTGCCTTTCTTACCTTTTCATACTCGTTAACGAAAATAAATTTACATAACATATGTTGCATGAGACTTTTTTATTTGCATATTGAAAGGCGAAAGGAAGTTAGTCGCATATTCGTATTTGACAACTTTATGTGTGTATGTATGACATATTCAAATTTTCATCTTTGTAATTTTCATGTATGTATGTGTTCATATAATATAAAGACCCTATAACGTCCTTTGCACCTTCTAGGAACTATGCAAACATTTATAATTAATTAAACAGAACAAACTTTCATAAAAAATTATAACGAAATTGAGTTGGATTCATAGAAGAAGTAACACGCAGAAAATTTGTCACATGTATTTGAATGATGACAAATTGAAAAATAAAAAAAAAAACAAATTAATTGAAAATTTTGTAACAAAGTTGCTCTAACTGACTTTTGATTAGAAACTTTACATCAACTGAGACCACAATGTCAAATTATTTTCTTGAAATTTCAATGAAATAGACGACTGTCTTGAATAGTATTTTGTATTTTGGTACAGGAAACGAAACGTTAATTTTGAAAATATTGTCAAAGCAAAGAGTTTCGAAAACTAAGAAAAACTCATAATTAGATATGTACGTATTTGATTACTCACTTATATTTTTTTTTATATTTTTGCAACCAACTACTATACTAGTATGTATGTAGCTGTGGAAAAGTATTTGTAAAAATTGATGTCAGGTCGCCTCGATATTAAATTTTATTTTCAAAGAAATACACAAATTTTTTTTTACTCTTAATTTTTTTGTTTTGTTTTTAAATTCTTAAAAAAATCACTCTTCTATATTTTACTAATTGTACATATGTTGACAGTAATTTGATCAATAGCATCAATCCGCAATCACGATGACAGACAGCTAATCAAACAAAATGCTCAAATAAATTATGTATATAATATGCCCTCTGCAAATTAAATCTAATTAAAAAATGCAAAAATAATAAGTCAAGTCGAATCTTTTATTTTATACCCTTCGCCATGAAATTTTTTGCGATTTTACTTTTTAGAATTGGCTGCAGCAAATGGTGAAACACAGCTTCACACCACAGATATAAATAAAGTTTCAGCATTAACTTATTCTATATCGATATAAAGTTGTATATGTTACATACATAACAGTGGGCTTGATATAATAAATAAAAAAAATTAAATATAAAGAAATATATCAAGCGTAAAGCATACATGTGTTACAAGCAATATTTATAAATGTTTTTTTTAAGAAATTAAAAAGTTACCCAATAAAATGTTTTGTAAAGGCAAAATTTAACACACTTTGTGTTTCATCGGGAATATGCTATTTATATACTCTGATGTCATTGATAAAGACAATTTACATAATTTGTACTTGTAGAGAGCGTGTGAAAGAATTTGACAAAAATAAACAATTTAAGCTCACAGACAATATGGTGTTTACAATAGCATGGGTCCTTTAATTCGTTAAGATTTGTTTATATTTGAAATGAAGTTTAACAAATATTTACACAAATATGTATGTAACGGCGTGTTCTATATTTTCGTGTTGCCAACACTTTTTTTGGTTAATAACCGCTTTGTCTGGTTAGTATGGCTTGTCGTATTATAATTAATAAATACACGCCTGAGCAACGTTTGCAAATGATTGAAATTTTTATAAATTAAGTAAAAATTTCAGAAATTTTATAATGACTGGCTGACTTCCAAAACGTTCGTATACAAAGTTTGTATACTGTATTGATACTGTATTTGAATCATATACATATGCAAAGTTCCGAAACAATGAATCAACTATAAAACCGATGCCTTGTTTGCTTTCTTGCGGCGTTTTGAAATTGTATACATGGTATAATTATTGTACTGCGGCGTTATGAAATGCTTTATGTGATGCTTTTTTCAAACACAAAGCAATTGACGTTTTGGAAGTCAGCCACTAATTTCGTGTAATTGGCCTCTAGGATCATATAATTTGAAACTTTATGAATTATTTTCTTTGGTGTTCCATAAAGACACAGAGAGACAATTTATTGGGAAAATACTACCGCAAATGTTGCGAAATTTAGAGTTCCAATTTGCTTCAAAAATGTCTCAATCAAAAAAAAAAAATATTTCAACAGAAAATTAGTTTAAAGTTTAAATTTTCGCACAGCTGAAACCAAAGAGAACATTTTAGTTCTCTCTCTCAAACAGTATCCTCTGGAAGAATATTAATTAAAAATGTTTCTTCTTAAAAAAATAAGTTTTTATACAAACACATTTCTTGTGCTGATCTGCGTATCAAAAAATAAAATAATTAGCTCTCAAAATAAAATGTCATCTAAGAAAAATTAACTTTTAAAAATAAGTTATTTTCTAACGAGTACCTTTGAAATCTAGTGTCATTTAAAATGTACCTTTTCAAAAAGAGTTTCTTAAAATTTACCCTAAATAAAGAGATCTTCTATAAATCTTTTTTAAAGAGTCCATTATGTAATAAACAATTTTATAAAAAACGATATTTAACAAAAAGTAAACCTTTTGAAAAAGTACATTTTCAAAACAGTACACCGTTTAAAAAAATCCTTTTAAAAAAAGATAAGCAAACAAAATAACACCAATTTATTTTTTTAATTATAAAGACCATAATCATAAAAAAATATAGAAGATATTTAAAAAAAATGTATGGTTTTTCAAAAAAAATGTGTTTTTAAAACAAACAAAATAACATTTTCCGAAAATTATTGCCCCTATCGCGATTCACAACCCAACTAAATTTCATCGTCCGTGTTACAACTGAACTATTATTCAAGTTTCAAAATTAAAGCTTTAGTTGAAACATTTCTCATTTTCAATGTCTGGCTTTTCCGATCCCAATAAAAATGATAACCCAAAATTTTATAAAACTTGTTTGCAATATTTCATGTCATTAGTGGCATTTGCCTAAATTCAAGCAATTTTTTTAAAAATTTATTAAATTAATTTACTCAACTCAAAATCAATCCACAATATGTATTTTCATAATTTTTTACATCAATAAATATGCAAATATTCCAAAAAAAAAAAACAAAAACTTTTTAAAGAAAAATGATTTTTGCTTTAGAACAAATAAAATACACGCCCAAATTCCTACACGTGCTGATGCTGTTGCTGGCCAACTTTAAAGTATAAAATGATCAAATAACAAAATAAAGTAATAAACCATTGAATTTAGACCAAAAGAAAATGGATAAAGAAAAATATGTATATACAATATTTTTTAAGTTTATTGATCTCAAGGTTTTGTTTCGGTATGCGCGTGTATGCAAATTTTAATAAGATTAATTCTAATCAAAAATTATATTACAAGTACTTCGCTCACCATTTTGTTACTTTTATTTTTATATTTTCTTTTTCCATTTTTTTCTTTTTGGTAAGTGAAAAAGTGCAAAGACTGAGAGAAAAATAATAATATAAATTTAACAAGACATGTATGCAAATGTACTTCATCCATAAATTTTGAATACAGAAAAAAAGCATAATTCGTTTGTTTTGTTATTTTTTTTTTAAATGTATAAACGAGCAAAAGTTCCTAATTAAGGCTCATCATCAATTGTTAGATTTTCAGAGTGTTTTGTATCGTCATTCATAGAATTTTTTTTTGTTTTGATACGATTCTCTAATTCAGTTCAGTGAGTAAGTTTATAAACTGCAAGCTGTGAATGCGGCATTGAAAATTTTAATTTAAAACGGTTTTTCAAAAACAGGAAATTTTGGCCTTTTGTCAGTTTTACTGAAAAATCACAATTAGAGTGAGTGATATGATTTCTTTAAAAAAAAAAATTATTATTAGGGATTCAGAAGTTTTTTATTAAATTTGAAGTACAATCGATACAATTAAGTTCTTAATAAAACGTCATTCAAATGATCTCCACGACTTCTTCTGCAGGAACGAAGTCGATGAACCCAATTTTTGGAGCAGATTTTTCACTAAATCAAGTCGTATGTTATGAATGGCACGACACGTTCTATATAGACTTGTAAAGCTTGAAGAGAGTCTGGTTCATTTCGAAAGACCAATGAAATAAATAGTCTAATGGTGTTAAATCACAACTTCTTGAAGGCCATTCAATATCACAATTTCTTTAAATAATCGAATCTCCAAACTTTTAAGTTGTTCCAAGGCAAAATCAGCAAATTCATCACGTTTACGTTGGTCCATTGGCTTCAGTTCTTGATTGAGAACAATTTTATACGGATGCAAACCCAAATCCTTTCTAAAAATCCGTCAGGTTGTTGTTTGAGACAGTCTCAATTGTTGAGAACGTCTTGGAATCGACAAATTGCGGTCTTCAGCAAACCTTATATATATATTTTTTTATTAGAAATCATTTTAATATCAATAAATTACAATGGTAAATTTGTGCTTTAAGGTCAAAGTTCAAGTTGTGCAAAATTTATTAGCATTAGTTGATGAAAAAATTATCTTTTTTCCTTAAAACGTTTTCTAAATATTATTTTCCGACAATTTTTTAAATATTTACTAAAAATCTTGCACTTTGAGACTGATTGCTTTTACAAATACTTCTATAAGCATTTTCCAAAGATGACAAAAAAGAGGTAACATGAAAAAAACACGGTACGAAATCAGCACCCCCTAACAATTCTCAATAGAATCAGCATCGAAGTCTTAACTTTCCTGATCAACTGTAAGTAAATGATGCAAAACTTTTTTCTAGTTTTTCTTTAAAGATTAGAATTTCTTTTGAAAGTATTTTTTTTTTATTTTATTCTAAAGGTACTTTTTGGATAGAGTACTATTTAACAAAAAGATGTAGGTATTCTGTAAGGTAATTCTCCCCAACGCTAACATATAATTTTTTTTTTTTACTTTAGCTAAAATATTTATATCAAAATAGACTAAATAACATCCGCATGGAACAGCAGATTAATTATTCAAGGACATATTTTTTTCGTTCATAAAATGAAAAAGATCAATAAAAATTCTTAAACAAATAACAATTATAAAAAACTGAATGACACATATTATGAAATACAGCTGCAAATTTAAAAATTTAACATCTTACAGGTGCTTACGTACAAACATATGTAAGTAGAAACAAATGCATAAATACATAGGCACCACGAAATAAGCCCCAAATCGAAAAATGAAATAAGCCCCAAAAAATTTTATGAAATAAACCCCCCAAAAAAAAGAAATAAGCCCCAAACAAAATTTACGAAATAAGACCCAAAAAATATGAAATAAACCCCAAATAAAAAAATTAAATAAGCCCCAAATTTTTCATTTAATGAAATAAACCCCAAATAAAAAAATGAAATAAGCCCCAAATTTGTTAACTTGATGAAGTAAGCTTAAGAAGAAATCATAAAATGCAAGAATTTTATCCTCTAAATTATATCGAACACCGGCTTCGCGTTCCAAGCATTTTCTGCATAACCGGCCTACGGCCGGGCGCAAGAAATTTATCCTCTATGGCGTATCGAACACCGGCTTCGCATTCAAAGTACTCTCTGCATAACCAGCCTACTGCCGGGCGAAAGGATTTTATCCTCTATGGTATATCGAACACCGGCTTCGCGTTCAAAGTATTTTCTGGACTTTATTATAACACAGTTGAAACTTGAAAATAACATGCAATTTTCATCAAAATGTGTTTAGATCTATTTTACGGATATGAAATAAGCCATAAAAAATTTTATGAAATATGCCCCAAATTTTTAAAAAATGAAATAAGTCCCAAAAAAAAATGAAATAAAGCCCAAACAAAAAATTTTAAAGTTTTTTTTTTGGGGCTTATTTCATTTTTCGATTTGGGGCTTATTTCGTGCCACCCATACATACGTATTTAAAATATTTTTTTTTTCATTTGTTCTGCAACTCATGTTGACCCTAAAAATTTTCTCTTCAACAACTTGGTTATTTTTCTAAATTGATTAGTTGAATCCTTTTCAGTTGTTCCTTTCTTTCATTTGTTGTTTTTTTTTTGTGTTGTTTTTGGGTAGAAATGATTCATAATTTTGATTTATTTTTTTCAGTCATGAACTAATTGAGAGAAGTGATTAGAACCTCGTTTAAATTCAAAAAGAGAAACTTTTCTTTCTTTTTAATAAAATATTTCATTATTTTCTGCTGTAATTTACTTTATGCAAACCAAGTTGTTTTGTTAAGTGCCGTCTACACAAACAAGCTGTCAAAAAGTTTTTTTTTAAGTAACTTAATCTTAATAAATTGTTTGTTAAAAATGTTAGACCGTCTTTTAGTTCAAAGTGAGGTTAAGCCTAAAATGACTAAATCTAAGTGATGATGGTTCTTTGTCAATTAGTTTGTAAATTTTAAAGATATGTTCGTTTTTGTTTGCTTTAAACAATTTAAAAGAAAGAGTAGAGGAAATGAATTAGCAATAAAAAAGGGGCTTTAATAAAGGAAAGGTTTGGCTTTAATTTAATCTCTTTCAGGAGTAATATGACCATCACTGCGTCCTGGGAAAATAGCAAAGTAAACAGTGGCTTGCAAAAACTAACATATGAAACGTGTGTTAAAAGTGCCCTGTACAGGCAGAGAGCGTAGGTAGGAGAGAAAGATTATATTGAAGAGGAAATTAATTTCGCCCTACTGACTGTTTTCCGAAACCCTAACTTTTTAAATTTCCGTTGAATTTTTGTTGAAAAAAAGTATTTTATATTATTCAATGCCATCTTGGTTGGAATTTCCCAATATGTTGAATAATCTTTGGTTTGATCAGACATATGACAATAAATTCTGCAGCAATATACAGGCCGCATTGTGGCATTTTAAAGTTGTTACAGTTATCTCGTCCTTTGTTGCTTCGAACGTTTTTGCTTTAATTGATTGTAAATAACAACATGTGAAAAAATAAGAAAATAAAACACATCGTCCTTTATATATTGGATTTGTTTACTTTTTGGTTTGTTATATTTCTTTATAAAAGCAAACAAAAAGGATAAAAATTAATCAAATATATTGTGTTGTTGCTACTCTCGTTCGATGAAATCATAAAAGTCTGTGTTTTGAACAAACCGTAAGAGAACTTATTTGAAAATAATGTTACAACGAAAGAATAAAAATCTATCAACTCAGCAGGACCACATTGAATATTTTGAAGGCAATTCAAGACAAGAGCAAATAGAAACTAATAGATTCAAGTTAAATAAAAAGAAAAATGTCTGCTGAACACCATTCACGAAAATCTAAGGGCGTCAGTCGGAATTGCCGTTAAAAAATTATAAAACATTTGTGTTATGGAAACTTTTCTCATCACTTAATTAAAGCCACTGGTTTTTTGCAAAAACTATAGATCTCTGCAATGCGTAGCGCGATTTACTGAAGCACAATGTACTGTTCGCATCACAATACGCTTGGAACACCTTCCATTGTTGTAACGATAAAATAGCGAAACCGATTTCACATTCAGTCAATGCTCCGTCAAGTTCATGATAAATATTTTCTCTTCTTATTATACAGGCAAACCTTTATTTGGGTTCTTATTACTACTCCCCATAGGTAATGCGCGTTGACTACTAAGCAAACAGCCACATGGAATCAGGGTTCGATTTCTGGTCATAGCAAGCCACCAACATCACTGTTTAAGTGACGACGGCATAGTGATCACTAAAAAATCTGTGCGACAGCGATTGATGCAGTTCAAAGCTAATCTACACAACAACGTCTTCCTTCGTCGGTTAACAGAACCATCGGCAAAATAAAACATTTCATAAAACGACTGCTGATGCAGCCTAAAAAAGTTAATACATCTACATAACACCAGGAGCGCTGCAACACACCTCTATAATATTACTTTGCCTAGTAGTTCTAACACAATGCATTGCACAAATAGGGATCATTTCCTAAATGAAGGTCCTACAAAAAAAAAAATTTAATTAGATGGAATAACCGTTTTCACTTGTAGCAGAAATGCGTTTGCGTACATGTCATGGCATGACATTGACGTTATTGCCAAGAAAAGATATTTTCTAGGTAGTTGCTTGTGGTATTTCTATTTTAAACATAACGAAATTCTGAGAACGAAAACGAGACGCAATTACTTCTTCATACTTGTCAGGGTGTATATTGATGGCATAAGTATGTTGTGTGCTGTTTTTTTTTTCCTTATTAATTTCAACGAAAACTCTTTCTAACTAATTGCAAATATTTTGTTTTTCTCTTGCCCACTTTATTTTTCCAATTACGTTTTAATTTCTCGTCATGTTAAATAATTTAAACAATTTTGTTTACGAAAATGGCATCATATCTTCGTGTGAACTTTCTCGAAACCTAATTAATCACACTTTAGTGGTTCCTAAAATTTCATAAGAATCCTTTTAATATCTATAATTTCATTAAAAATAAAAACAGCATCTAATATTGTTTTTCTCTTTAATTGTTAATGAGAAGACTTTGTTGTGAAATTAAAAGCAGCAACAGTAGTTGTACCAACAAAACTTATATTCGGCTTTCGTTTAAACTCCTACAAAAACTAATTTTCATTTGATGTTAAAATTTCATAACATTTTCTATGTACTGATGATGATCATAATGATGATACTGATAATAAAAAGTGAAGTTATTTTTATCTAAAAAATAAAAAAAAATATCATAAGTATATTTTATAATAACGAGTTTATATTTTTTTATTGGCTTTTACATAAGAATAAACTTTAGAAAATGAATGAATGCCTGTTCCTTATTTGTATTTGGATCGACTTTTGGTAAATCAACTTAAGTATAGTTTTAACAATTTAAAATTTTTTTAATGCTGATTGTAAGTTTTGTTTGTCCTTTCAAAAAAATCTGTCAAGGGAATATTTTTTTTTTTTTTTTGACAAAAGAATATAGTTATATGCTCGTAGCATTTCTGATACGAATTTTTTCAGATATTTTTTTATTTAATTTCGTACTACTTGATATTAGTTATTAATAAGTCACAGTACCTATCACAAAACTTTAAAATACATGTCTCGACGAGTTTGGCTCCTGCACAGACAGGTTTCATGACAATCGATCATTTAATTTGTATTAAAATTTAGCTTCAGTTTGTTTTTTTTTTTTCTTACTCTCAATATCGTATTTTTTACGATAGTGACAATAAGATTAATAGACGATCCTTCAAAATTTTCGACTTAAGTTATTTTACCTAATATCCGTAGATTGAATGCAAATCCAATGCAAACTGTGCATAGGTTTTTGATTTCTATACTAAAAACATTTCTTGATGAAAATATGGCAGACAAAATAATTGATGATAAATATTTTAAACCTTTTTTGGATTAAAAATAAAAAACATATTCAATTTGTGAAAAGCATCCTTGTAAAGGTGAACTTAACCTGTGAATTCTTGCAATTTGTTATGCATAATAATAATTGCATAAGAAATATATCAAATGTTTCTACAATATGAATATGATGATTATTAAACTAAAATTTTATTAGAGAAAATATATTATCATTTTGTTAGAGACACAGAAATGGTCACTTTTTTTAAAAGAAACGTTTGGAAAAAAAAAATACATTAATTGTAACTACTGTAACATAATTTAATTTGCGTTTTAAACAGTTTGGACTTTGTATTTTTCGAAAGGTACTTTTTCATAAAATAAATTTTGCTACCATATTTTACTAGATACTTCCATAGTAGGTACTGTTTCTTTGCTTTGAAATTCTTTTAAATGCTACATTATGTAAAGTATACTTTTTTGTGGAACGTGACCATCAACTGTCCTTAAAATTTTCTCATGATATGTATAAAAATTTAGAGTGCAATAACAAATCCTACTAATATTATAATATGGGGTACTTCTTAAGGGTTAAAAACGGGAATTTTAGTACTATATTAATTTTTTAATATTTACAGTGTAGTTTCTGTGGGATAAAATGAGAAAAAACTGGTACTTTGGTAATTTTTACTTATGGTAGTTTTTATTTATTTATAAATTTGGTGTACAAACAGTGTATGCCTTTATTAAAGCTAATATTAAATAAAAATTAAAAGTTGAAAGATCGTTGATTTAAAAGGTACTATTTTGTTTATAATTTTATCGTAAAGAATATTATTGTTTTTTTTTTTAATTAACATAAAATTGCATACCATCTGGAAAATGTAGACATAAACAGATTTTTTAAAATGGTTTTTCAAAGCAACATTATGCAACAAACGCATTTATATTAATTTTTTTCTTTTTGAATTTCCTTTCAACGTTAAGAACCGAACGTAATTTTTAATGCTTTAGCATTTCTAAAAGTGTATGAGTGTTTGCACTTACAAAAAAACACACACATATGCATGTACGAGTACAAAATAAGTTTTATACAAATCCATTATTAAGTTTCTATTTTTGTTTGGCTTTCAGTGTTCGCATAAAGTTTTCACTCAAATTTGCAAGTAGTGTAAAAAATATGCATAAAACAACCATACCTAAAGCAGCAAGCAAATCGAGTAGTGTTTAAGTGGTCTATAATAAAAATATATGGAGAACAACTTATTTCAGCAAATAATTGTTCGCATACAAAATTTCCTTCACTTTCTAGTGTTTTCTTATAGTGAAATCTTAAATTTGTCTTGAAAAAAATTTTAGGAGAATTTATCTGCTCAAATTATTTAAGTTTTTAAAATCTTTTTGGATGGCGTTTTTTATAGTACATCTGCATGAGGAGCACCCCTCAGGCTGCCTTGGACGTCATCCTTCACCTGCTTCCCATTGAAGAATGTGTGTTGAGAACGGCGGCAAGGAGTTTGCTCAGACTTATGGAAGCGGGATTTGTAAGGCCAGGATTTACAGGTCATACATCACTCTTGAAAAAGATTAGTTTTAGCGGACGGGAGACCTTTTCCCCTGGTTTTACGGACTCCAAGGTTTTTGAGACTAATTTTATTAGAACGCCTTCACTAGTTATTCCGGATAGGGATCTTTGGGTCAAATCTGATAGACTGTATGAGGGCTGCGCGGTCTTTACAGATGGATCGAAAATGGAAATAGGCACGGGTGGTGGCGTCTATTTTTTTAGGAACGGACATTCGTAGGCTACCAAACGAATGTAGTGTATTTCAGGCTGAGATCCTAGCGATCCTCAGGGCCACGGAACTTAGTGACAGAACACGTAACTGAAGGCGTGGAGGTAACATTCTACGTTGACAGTCAGGCGGCGCTGAAAGCTTTTTTTTTTTTTTTTGGTAGTTTTATTATTATTGAATTGCTGAAAGCTTTCAAGTGGCATAGTGTCAAATCTAATCTGGTCAACAAGTGTAGGCTATCTCTCAACTTGCTTATGGACAAATTTAGCGTTAGGCTATGTTGCGTACCAGGACATTGCAGTATTGAGGGAAACGACATTGCTGATGAGCTGGCAAGAATAGGGTCAGCATTAGATGTGGCAGTTAGTGACAGGTCGGTTATACCTCCAATCGGTCACTACTATAGGGAACTCATTAATTGGGTAATTAGCAGAACTAACCATTCCTGGAGGAATAGAGAAAATTGTAGAGTCTCGAGCTCCATATGCACAGAACTAGACTCAGGTAAATCTGATCTACTGCTGGGTATGAATAGAAAGGTTTTTAGAGTCTTAGTAGGCGCCTTGACTGGCCATTTCTCGGTTAGAGCGAGGACCAGCATATGGGAAAATGGCACTCCGGATTTCTGTATAGAGCATATCATCTGTCATTACCAAAGGCTGCAACGCCATAGGCAAAGATGGCTGAGCAGACGTTTCCATTTGGGCTTTAGTGATATCGCGAAGTGCAAACTTGAGGGTATCAGGGGCCTTATCATGGGAATTAAATAGCTGAATGATGGATGATAACGGCTCTTTGTTTCTTCTTGGACAGTAAGGAGACTAATTACTCAATAAATTATAAATGAAGGGAATCACAATGGATCGAATTGGGTCTCCGAGTGGATGTGTATTACACACTACCCTTCCTAACCTAACCTAACCTATGGTCGTTTTCTAACACAAAATCAATCCCGGGATTTGACATTTCAAACTCCCGAATCGCTGAATTCACAAAACCAGTACCGTTTGGCATCCCTAATGCATTTTCATTATTTTGTTCTTTGTTCGCATAAAAAGCAACCGACATTTTGGAAGCCATCCAGTACTGCGATTTCGGTTTTGATTAATTCTTTCTGAGTAAATTATTGCGAAATTTAGCAAAAGAAAATTTAATTTTAAATAATAACCTTAACCTCCAAATTGCCGGTTTGCAAAATCGTACCTATCCCAACATACCACCACCCACCCCATCCAAAGTTGGCGTATGTGCAGTATTTATGTCCTACGATGCATAAAAAGCGTGAAATTATACTTTCCATGACACACATCCATACAAACACCAACAATTACACATGTTTGTTTAAGTAACATTATTAAAAAAGAAACAAAACAAAACTCCTCTGGAATTTTTGTAGGGTAGAATTTTTTTTTTTTGTTCTAGATTTCTTGGAAATTTAATTTAAAGGTTATGAAAAATGCAGAATAATTTAAAGTCAACAAAACTTTTAAGTGAAACAGATTTAAATTTTTTAAATACATTCAACATTTCTAACATTAAATTTCTTGTAGAAAATGTTTTATTCGAAAAATGCTGAAACCATACAAACATGGATGTTACAATTCAATGCTACGTGATATCAAAATATAGATTTGACAAAAAAAAAAAAAAAACAAAACAAAGCAAAAGAAAAGTACAGAATGGTTTTATGTTTCATTAACAGTAAATTATTATTATAAAGATAGAAAATTATTAAGCCACAAAGCAATTTATTGGGAAATCGAGTGGTTCTTATTTTAAGCAAATATGATATAGAATTGTAGGTAGTTGTCATTGTGGGAGTTGCACGTTTGCTCTAACAACTGTTCTATAAATAGTACGCGTATACAAAATTATCTACTTTATGAGGACTTTTTTCTTTTGTCACTTAAACGCTTTTCCAATGCTTTCCATCCAATCGTTACCTAACCAAACCGATAACAATGAATTATTTGTTAGCAAAGAGGTAAACTCAAATTATTGAATAAGTTATTGAAAAAAAAACGAAATAAAGCTTTATGAAACAAAAAATTATATTAAATGCTTTCATTGTTATGACGCACACAACAACAAAAATGCGCAGTAGGTGAGGTGTCATTTTCAAACTAACAAATTTTACGAAATATGTCCAAAACATTCAAAAATTATTCGTAAAACATAAACTATAAAAACATAATGACGTCATTGAAAAAATGTAAAAAAAAGATTCGCAATAGAAATAACGTGAAATTTTAAAAATTATTTTGAACTAAAATCAATTGAAATTTTAAGGTTCCACCTAAAGCATCACGTAGTGTATTTACTGTTTATTCCAAAAATATAAAACGCATGTTTGAAGTTTGTCAAATAAAGTTAAATTAATTAATGTTTGTTGTAATATCAAAGCTCTTCCATGCTTACAGCTGGTGCACGAGAAGCAAATTTCCATAAGATAATTTCTTTTGACAAATCAAAATAATTAATGAAATATTTAAATATGGCGCACTAGAAACATTCGAAATCAGAAAATTCAAAATTTTAAACTTAATTTAGAAAAATATAAAATTCTTTTTGCGTGCGTCAACTATAAAATAAATCGAAGAGCTTCGGTCTAAGTGGTGATCTGAGCTTTTCTATAGAGATACATCAATAAGAAAAATCAACTGAACGAAAAAGGAAACTGATAAACAAAAGACATTGCGAAACATCGGAAACAAACATAATTTTTAAGCGATAAAAAACACAAAATGAAGAAAATCTCCGAAAATTGAAAATGTTTGCCAAAGTCGAAAAAGAAAAAAAAACATTGCCGACTTAATTAAATCTATTTCACTATCCCTTCCAATAATAGTGCGTACACGACCAAAAAAAAATTGTCTAAACAAAAAAAGGTGTACAAAATCGCAAAAGAAAAATAAAAACGACGCAAAAAACAAAAAATACTAAACCTGAAAAAATCGCTAAAAAAAAGAAACATCCAAAAAAGCGACAAAATAAAAAAAAAAAAAACAAAAAAAACGCCAAATAAAATTAGCTCCAAAAAGATACGTACATACGAAAGCTTTTGTGTGCGCCTTAAATTCGAATTTTATTATATTTTTTTTTTTATTTTCATGACTAGGTAGTTGCCGGGATCAAAGCAAAGAGGAAACAGTCTTCCACTTTCTTTGCGAATGCCCGGCCTTACACCATTCGAGACTCAAATTTCTAGGCAACAGCATAATAGACGATCTCTCGGAGGTATCAGGGATAGGTCTAGGTGACCTCATTAGATACCTTAATTCGACGGGATGGATCTAGAATCTTACTCCGAATCTGAGGCCTGGATTCGGACCTAAATCAGGTTGACACTGACGAGTGGAGTGGTCTGTCAAAACGGAATCTCATTGATTCTACTTGAATGCTTGCGCGTAGCAGGCAGCCACGTAAACCAACCAACCAACCAACCAGGAAAGAAATATAAAAAAAAACAAAAACATTAAAAATAGATAAAAAAAATTTATAAAAATATATATGTAGTAAATTTGGTATCTATCTGAATTCATTTGATTGTGCAGCTCTAAATTATGAAAGATTAACTATTACCACCGTTTGTCCAACATATATTTATAATTCAATACTTTCATTGTCATCATTTAATTAAATTCAATTATGTATTGAATGTGTTTTTTATTTATTTATTCAGTACTCTATGATGCAAACATATTTACTTTAATTAAAAATTCTTCAATTAGGACTACGTATGGATGGATGTGTGTGTGTACATACATACATAATTAATTGTTATGTTATAACGTTATGATAATCTCCATATAAATCACTTTTAATCGCTGCTGCTTGCAGTTGTTGTTGTTGTTGTTGCTGCTAATGGCATTTGGTAGGCTAAATTTTTATGTAGTGGCAAAGTAAGCAAACACGATATAAACAAAAAAAAATTAACTCAAAAAAGCTGATTATAACACAAGTAATTTTTATTTAATTATCTATTCAGATACTAACAAAGCACACTAACACTCAGCCAGATTTTACGCATGATTCGGCTTGTCGAATTTACTTGCGGATAAAAGCACTTGTTTAGAGTTTTTTCTTCTTTATTTTTATCTTTAGTAAACCCAAAATATTTTATATTAAAATATGTAGTTCATTTTATGCATATTATCTAATATATTATGTTAACTACACGTGTGTTTGTTTGTTTGTTTGTTTGTAAACAAAATACATGTGAGTTTGCACATGCTGAAGCTTATACCGAACTAATAGTATGTGTACTTGTAATAATATATATCTATTATTAATTAATATCCTAAAGTTACTTGT
The DNA here is from genome assembly GCA_947311025.1 of Lypha dubia. Taxonomy (NCBI): domain Eukaryota; kingdom Metazoa; phylum Arthropoda; class Insecta; order Diptera; family Tachinidae; genus Lypha; species Lypha dubia. Next base: position 29,756,447 of record OX371263.1, on the reverse strand, counting down.
ATATTTTTTGTGCTTTTCCAAAAAAAAAATCTCTCCCAACTTATATTTTGTTATTATTTTGGTTTTCATATAATCTAAACACACGAGTGGTATTTCAATTTGTTGTTATATGATACCATAACTATGGAATTAATTCAACTAAAAGCATGTTAGTTTATATATGGATAGGAAAAAAGACGCACAGTCAGTTGCAGTTGTGGACAAAATAATAGAAATAGTTTCCTTAAAATAAAATTCATTTAGCCTTAAAAATGTTTAATACTAAAATTAAAAATTCTAATTAAGACGGTTTTCATAATTTTAGATCAATTTTATTTTTTTAAAAATACACGGCAGAACAAAACAACGTTAGTTTCGAATGTCGTTAGTGTTCTTGTGTATCATGTTTTCCTTACGTGCTAATTAGCTCTGCTGAAAGTGATTTAATTTCAAATTTTTAATGAAAATTTAAATAAATTCGAATTTTAGCCTTGAGTTATTTATTACAACGCGCATTTTTAGGAATTTTTGTTCTATTTATAAACTATACAGTTAATAGGCATTAAGGGATTTTGTGATGGCCACCATGTACACATTATACATCCGATTTTGGCAACACTTGTACCAAGTTAAAAATATTTTTCATTATCGGCTGAGTAGTTTGGAAGCGATTAGCATTTAAAGTTGCTATTAATACATTTCCGTGTATTACTCATGCATATATGGATGTATGTAAGTTAAAAAAAAAACAAAGAAAGTAACAACCATACAATAGAATAGAATAGAATAAAAAAGTGGATAGATCTGGTCCAAGGGCCGGCACTGCGACACCTATTGGATCTTTTGTGCCATGTATCTCTAAATTAAAACAAGCTCTGAATGACTTTCCCTTTGAATGTCAACACAGAACATGGAGAAGCCTGCCTAATATCATCCGAACACACAAATTTCGATAGCTTCTGTAGTGAGTTTCTAAAACAAGCTTAGAACGGAATTCCCATAAAACTAGGGACTTAAGGGCTGCCTGACTATCGGAAAAGATATGCGCGCCTTTAATGCCTCTGCTCAATTTAATATGAACACATTTGGTGATTGACTGTATATCCGCCTGAACTACCGTGGGCCATTTACCCATGGGCTCTGAGATTTTCACGTTGGGTCCATAGACCCCAGCGCCTACTCCATCTAAAGTTTTGGATCCATCCGTATACCAACATGAACTTCTGGAATCCATAGAGAGACCATTACCCTCCCATGTGGCCCTAAGCGGAGTTGTGACATTGAATCTCCTGTAGAACCTTAGTTCACAGATTATCCTGTCGCTAGGTATCCCAACAATACCAAATAAACCATACAATAGTTTTTTTCTATGTTTCGATGATGGCCTACTTTGAATCCAACGGCTTGTTTCTCTGTTTTTGACACTTTTAACACTAACAAAATGCCTGTTGTTTTTGTGATGTAATTGTTGTCGGGACAGTTTTATCTACTTTATTGTACCATGGGATATGACATACTCTTGAATAGTTCGTAAAAATTTTAATACTTGAAAATGGAAAACGTTTGCCTCCGAAATTAAGTTATTTTTTTTTCCTAAAAATTTTAAATATTCCAATCATTTAAAAAAAAAAAATATATATATAAATTATTTATAGGTTATGACTTACTAGTTTCAAAACATTATTTTTGTAAGAAATAACGAAATTAATACTTAAGTCCTCTGGCTGGTGAGGAAGGTAGCAAAGTGTAGTAGTGTGGTGGTTAAAGTACCAATATAGGCTTTGAGTTTTAGTAAAAGGTTTTCAACACCCCACATTTTTGGAAAAACATCTACTTGTTTTAAAGAAGCATCCGTGGCCGTTTTAGCGTTCTGATGGCATCAAAAGCTTCGTTGTACCAGATGATAGGTTCAGAAGATGACAAAACGCGAAGAAGTGATAAATGCTTAGCAAAATCAACAATCACATAGCGAGGAAATGAACCACTACACAACTACATGACGAAATTTTTACTAAAATTTGGATAAACACTCAACTAGTTTTTAGTATTTATTTTCTTTTAAGTATCAAAAATTTTCTGTAAAAGACGAAATTTGTATTTCCTAAAATTAAGGAAATTTACGAGGAATTTCAGTAAAAACGCGGCAACTACGACAACTATTTTGGGCTTAAAGTAAGTAAAATTTTCTCAATTGTAGTTAATTTTTTTTTAGTGTACAGTTTGACTAAAAATTTATAGCTTGAATTTAAAAATATCAGACAAATGTATTTTTTCTTTTTTTCCTTGCAGCTTAAAAAGTTTAACTTTTAAGTAGTTATGTTTGAGTTATTTAAAGTTTTTTATATATTTATGAATACGATAGAAAGGTTTAAGTTTGTTATTCACAGAAAAGAAAATAACTTTGGGTTTCTATAACAACAAGGACAAGAGCGAAATTAAAGGAAAAATGGTGGTATTTAAAGGAAATTTAATGAAATTTAAATGTGAACATAGTTAGTCGTATATACTAGATTCAATTTTCATGCGGATTGAATGAAAGTTTTATGTTGTCAAATTTTTCAGGCAAATAAATAACAATCATACAAACGTATGTATTTTTGTATATTTCTACTCATAAAAGGAAAATTAATTTGAATTTTGTAATTGATATTTTTTTTTCAAATAATCAGAAAGGACAAAAAAGAAACAACCAAGTAAATTGGAAATTTATCATACACACATATATATGTATGTGTACATGTATGGATGTGTCTGTTTGCCTGTATCTATGATACAAAGCAAAATATATATTTCTAAACAAATTTCGAATGTACATATTTTTTTTTTTTTTTGACATTTTCCTGTTCTTCCTTTGCTTTATTATACTACAAGATTAATGTCATTATCATATTATTTGTTATAACAAGGAGTAAATAACAAAGACATACATATACAAAATACATAATAAAATTATAATCATTTCGTTTCTATCAAATAATACAAAAGAGAAATTACATTTTATGAAATCAATTACCGAAAAGAAAATTACGAGTAATTTAAATACAAAAATCCATAGGGCTGTGTCGGTAGATTTAATAAAACATGGTACTTTTTTGTATGAATTTTGTTATTTAAAAATTTAAAGTGTTCTTTTATTGAAGCTAAAAATTTCCTCACTCACAAGCTGTTAATCTTTGTTCTTTTGAATGACTTTTCATTCACTATATAGAGAGATTCCCACAGTTTTATAGAACTGTTACAATAACAACTATAGAATTTTCATTTCAGTTTGCAAGAAATAACAACATAATGCCTGTGTTTTTCTAACTGTTTTCTTTTTTCTTTTCTTCAACTTTAGCTGACCCCATCCTGCCAGTTGGTTTGTTTAAATAAAAACAATTTCGCTTAGTTTGTTTTATATAAAAATAAAATAAACTAAAAAGCCAACGCTGTATTAAATTTAAAAAGCTTTTATGAAAAAAATTTATTTATACAAATCCCGCCCCTCTACACTGTTCTACATATTTGTATGTCGTACAAACAAATAAATACAATTTTATAACTGCAGGCAAATAATTATTTGAAATTTACATAAAAAATATTTAAATTTTTACGTTTGTTGTAACTTAATCTATTTTTTTTTTGTTAGATTTTTTACTTTTTTAAACAATCAATGCTTTTCCTTATTATCTTCATTATATCAATTATTACTACACTGCCCTTAAGATTATCTTATAGTCAGTGACTTTACGCTACCCAGACACTGTGTGTGGCTCTGTATTCCGTTTTAATGCTAATTAAGAGAAAGAATTTTTTTTTTTGTTTTACTTTTTAGTTGTCTTGGTCCTTCCTCTAATAGCTTTTTATGATATCCACGTTTAGAAAAAGAAAAAAAAAAAACCAATTAAAAAATGTTTCATTAGTTAAAGAAATATACGGTTGAACCTCGATTATCCGGGCCTCCATTAACCAGTTACATCTATTAACCGGCATGCTGCTCGCGTTATTTTATAACCTGTATTATCTGTTCTTCGTTTTTGTACCTCTATTAACCGTGCTTTGCCTCTATTATCCGTGCAGAAAATATAAGTTTTTTCATATAACATCTAATAACCGTGTTTTTCTATTATCCGTGCTTAGTTCGGTCCCCTGAGAAGCGGATAATTGAGGTTCAACTGTATTTGATATTTGAACAGTTTTATTTTGTTCGTATTATTTAAGTAATGCATGCTGGTGCTTGCTCTAAATAGTTCCTGGAATTAAATCTTCTTAAAATTCTTCCTACACATGTTAACATTTAAGTGCAAAAGCCTAAAAGCATGTCATAATTTTGGTTTTCTTGGCCTGTACAATTTATGGGCTTAAATACTTCAATATAATAAAATAGAAGAGAATGATGTCAAACGAAATGTCATAAGGGAGATACGAAATTTATATGCTGCAGGCACGCAGTACGTAGATTTTATTATTTATAAAAAGTTTTTGTTAACAATCAAAATTTGTCCATAGAAATGTTGTTGTCAACAGTGGCTCTTTTAAAAATTAATTAAATATCTGTAGTCTTGCGGCGCAATTGCAATTGCTACTATAACTACTGTCGCCAATGAATTAACATTTTTTTTTTTGTTAGTCCTGTTATCGGTGATGCCAGCATAACGGAACAGACTACAGTCGATATAAAGTTCACATCACGAACATCGTCTGGTAGGACTGCAAAGAAAGTCGTGGTATTATTTTTGAATACCTCTGTACCTAAAAGGCAGGCTCCGGGTTAGATTACGAGTGTCCTTGACTTATCTTCAGGCTGTGATTGAAAATCAACGAAAAGGAAGTATCTCATTTTAAACATTCATAAACGTGAGGAACTGAAACGAAATGAATTGCTGTCTGACTTATTAACTTCTAACATTTCTAAGCGAATCTGGAGGCAAATTAACTGCTCCGGAAGGTAACTAAGATCTCAGCTAAATTGAGTTTTGAAGATCGTGCGCTCACGCTTACTAATTTCAGACTTTTAATTCTACAAATTAAGTAGTAATAAATTATTTAAAATCTCTTTATAGAATTGTTTTAAAAGATCAGTTTATTTTATAATATTTTTACTACTTTAATTTTTCTTTTTTATTCTGACGACATTGACCTCAATACAGACTTCGAATTGTATTGAAAATGTATACAAACTTATTAACGAAGGTGCGTGTGGTTGGCTGCAATTGTAACTAGACTATATTTTAAACTCACAGGCCGTAAATACAATTACAACCACTATCGACAAATCACTTTGAAAAAGATGGTGAGGTATTAGAGGAGAAGAAAACTTGTTATTTATAATTTTTTTTACCCAATTTCCGTTATTTTTGGCACCAAAAAAACAATCCATAGAGAAAAACTTACGGATTGTATTAGGCTTTCATGTGAATTGTAAATAAAAGGGATTTCTTATGAATTTCACTAGGCCATCTTATTGTTTTTTTCAAAAAGGTTTTCTTCTTGATTTTATTAGGTTCCTGTATGATCATGTGTAAATCATCTTCTTAATTTTTTTGATAAGAATATCTTCTTGATTATATTAGCTTGGAACAATTAGGAACAATTTTTTTCATAATTTTTTTGTGCTACAATAAATCATCTTCTTAAACTGGCTGCTAACATGTCTACTACAGTAAGGTGTAGTAGTGAAGTGGTTAGAGTGCCAATCTACTAAACCGAAGTTCCTTGGTTCAACTCCCTGAATACGTAAGTTTTATAAAAATGTTTTCATCACCCCTCCATCCAGATAATACAAATACATGTTGTATATAAGCATTCCAGACGTACCATGACGTTCTGATGACATCAAATTTGTATTTCCTAACACCACAACAGAGAAAACAGTGCCTAATAAATACCTAATAAAATAGAACAAAATTAATAAGATATCTCTACGAATTTTTTTCAAGAAGGAAGGAAGTCTTATTATTTTAATAAGGAAAACCTTTTTGAAAAAAACAATAAGAATACCTAATAAAATCAAGAAGAAAGCCTTTTTGAAAAAAGTAATAAGAATACCTAATAAAATCACGAAGAAAACCTTATTGAAAAAATCAATAAGAATAACTAATAAAAACCATAAATTTCCTTCTTGATTTTTTCAATAAGGTTTTCCTTATTAAAAGAATAAGACTTCCTTCTTGAAAAAACCGTAGAGATATCTTATTAATTTTGTTCTATTTTATTAGGTACTAGCCTATCCCGGTGTGCTTCGCTACCCCCTCGTTATAAAATAAAATTAAAAGTATTTATATATCCTATTGTGAAAATTTAATGACGATCGGTCCAGTAGTTAAGACTATATTACGATTTTTAATTTTCCTAAAAAGGGGCGTGGTCCCACCCACTTTTCTCCTGGTACGTATTCCAAATTATGCCAATACCATATGTACCAAATATCATCGACGTTGGTCAAAAAATTCCCAAAATATGGCGATTTTAATTTTTGGGTTATATGGGCGGTGCCACGCCTCTTTGTCCAAATTTTTTTGTCTACAAACCATTCGGGGTCAACAGTGAACAAAATTAAAAACGAATCAGCCAAATCCGTCACTCCGTTCTTTAGTTATGCTGTCACAAACACACGCCAACTCATTTTTATATATATTAGATTTATTAGGCATTGTTTTCTCTGTGATATCAGTTATTACATTTTTAAGTTTTTTTTATGTATTATTAATTTTATGTATTGTTTTTTTTTTTGTTGATAAAAATATTAACTATTTCATTTTTAATTTATTTTGATTATATACTTATGCATTTTTGTGTTAATGACAAACATTTATTTTTTGTCAATAAATTATACTTAAGCATTTTTTTATTCGTTGTTCTCATCGATTAATCGAATAAATTTTTAGCTTTAATCGTTTGATCGAACGAACAAAAACTATTATTTGAATTATTCGAACAAAGTTGAAAGGCGAATAATTGACAATAGATACTGTAAACTGTTTAGGAGTGTTAATTGATAGAGATCTTAGTTTTAAAAGCCACATATCGGCAGTTGCCGCTAAAGTTGGAAGAGCTCTTCGTTCACTATATAATATAGACAATTTTTTGTCCACGAACATCAGATTAAAACTATCGCATGCCTTGCTCATGCCACATATTCTCTATTGCCTTGAAGTTTTTAGCTGCACTACTGGTATGAATATCAGGAATATACAGCTAATATACAACCGAATATTACGCTATGCTTTCTGTCTTAAGCTTTCAGACTCTGTGTCTAATTACTCACTTCAGTTTATCGACTGTAAATTTCGGCAAATGATCAATTTGAGGCTTCTGATAACATTATATCGAACTATACAAGCACAAAGTCCGCAATCTCCTTTGTGCAACTTTAGCTTTTCCAGGTCAACACGTAATCCAGTAATAATTATAACTAAGATAAATAATACTATCTTTGAGAGATCGTTCTTGGTACGTTCATCTAGAATTTGGAATAGGCTACCGAGATGCCTCAAAACATTTAGTTACTCATTATCGACGATAAGATATAAGTATTTGGAATTTTCGAAAAATTCGAATTGAATTAGTTATAGTAATTAAAAATACTGATAAATTATATTGAAACATATCATTTACTATTGTCATATCTATGTAAACTAGAATAGTTATCATTATTTTTGTATTACATTATATTAATCATATATGGCCCACATGGGCTCGATTAAGTAAATAAAAAAAAAATTAAATGAAAAATTAAGAAAAGTCACATTGAAAAAACTCAATTTGGAAGTTTCGTTATGTACGAGTTGCACATAAAGTTGCAGTTAATTTAATTAAAGTGACAAAGTTGGCACACACTTAACCCATTACCGCCCACTGACTATCGCCCATAAGACTAGAGCTAATATTTTTTATCTTTAACAAAATTTTTTAAATATACAAATGCCACTTTAAGTTAATTTTATAAATTAATGTTTACTCTGCAGCTTAAAATCATTAAATAAGAAACATGTAGAAAATTTGATTACTTTTTAATAATAAAGGTGACCACCAAGGTGATTAAAAACAGATAAATTAATGCTGAATCGTAAGAACGAATATTAAATGGAGCATATAAAACATAACAGATAAAAAACTAAAAATATTTTTTATCAAAAAAGGTTTATGTTACTTGCTGTTTAAAAATTCTATATTGGTGTGGTCAGCAATGGGTTAAAGAGTTTTCAAATGCCTGTTTAGTACATAGAAATATGTACTCATACGTAAACTTATTTAAGGAAAATTGATGAATACGTTGTATATCGTCACAGGGACAGCATCGAAATTATCTACTGCAACCACCAACTTGTCAACACTTTGGCAAATCAATTTTCACCAAATAAAAATTGTCAAATTGCTGCAAAGCTTGAAAATATTTGAAAGGTTAAAAGTGTTTACACTTGAAAAAATGTTATTGTTTGTTGCGGTGCTTAAGTAAAGCCAGTTAAAAATTAATATTTAATTTTATGAGGCATATTTTCGTGCCGCCCACTTTTCTGAACATTACACCGCATTGGGAAAGGAAGTCAATGTATTCGCCAAGTCTAATAAGAACCAGTTGAGTAGAAATCGTTTAAGAAGAATATATATTTGAAACGGGAGCAACACTATCCATTTTTTTAAATACGATATATATCCGTACTAACCAATAATAATTTATAAGAACCAGTAGTTAAGTAGAATTAGTTTAAAAAAATAAACAAAATAGTCGATATTATCGAAGTTGTAAGAAAAGCTTTTGCAGGACTCGATTACATATCTACAGATTGTGATAAAATAATAATGAATTTAAATAAAACATTGAAAATATAAAGGCAACAAGAAAACTTGCAAGTTCAATAAGATATTCATCAAGATAAGACTCAACTTTTTCTGAACAATATTTTCTCCGTGTACTTCAACATCAACGATTCAAGCATCATTCTTTTCATGTCGTTATTGAACAATTAGTACGTTAGATCCATAACGGAAATACGTAAATTCAATGATGTTTCTGTTGGTGTCAAAGCGTACAAATTTAACAAAATCGCCAATAAATACAATCGTTTCAGCTGTGACATAAATGTTAAATTTTGCGGTGAACACTAAATTCAATGTCCTGCATTGATACAGCCACCGCAAAAACGGAAAAATATATAATACAATTACAGCACCAGCAAAAAGGTCGATACATGGTTGAGTGAAGTGTAAAAGAAAAGAAAAAACAAAAGTTTGATGTCAAACATTAAGTTACATTAAGTTAAGTTAATGATACAAAACCAACATGCAAACACTTCTTCTGCTGGTATGTATGACTTAAGGAAATATGTATGGGTGTGTGTTTATTTTTATTTGAAATTTGATTTCTCTTCAATACATAAAATTGAAAAACAATTTCAAAGGATTTGTGTAAATAAACAGGAAAGCAATAAAGTTAGATTTGGGAAATTAAACTACATATCGCACCCGTTCAACAATACTGTATTAACTCAAAAACTTCAAAGTGTTCAGGAGAGGCAAAAAACATTTTTTTTTTATACTATTATTCTATCACAAAGAGAGATACAAATGTATTTTTTGGGGTGAAAGAGTGGAGAAAATGGTGTAAAATTTTTACAGTGGATAGATATGACCACTGTTCATCGATTTCTTGCAAAAAACGAAATTTTAAAAATTTTGAGTTATTACAGTATTGTTGAACGAGTGCGATATATTAAGAATTAAATTCCAGATAAATATAAAAAGATTTAACATCATTCAAACAAATTGTCAATTAAAGTCATATTGAGTGTAAATAACACTGATTCTATTTTGAGATTTAAACTACAATAAAAGTAACTTTAGTTTTAAGCAAACAATTTTCTAACGTTGTTCATCTTTAAAAAATATCAACAAATTGGTTTAATATATTCCAACTTCCGTTGTAGATATTTTTTCAACATACACTTACGTGTGTATACAACACGCCTGCATATGCACACATATTTATTTTATAAAATATGTATTTACACGAGTATGACTGTATGCATTGAAATTTATTTTTTCAATATTATACAAATATATTTTTTATAGATTAAAAAAATCATATTCACAGATGAAAATCGGATTTTTTTATATAAAAAATATTATAAAAGCAAGATTAACCAGCGAAAACCCATTCAATTTGTTAAAAATTTTTAAACACTCAAAGTTTCAATAGAAATTGACTTTTTTTTTCAAACTTGAGGTAAATTAAAAAGATTGCGAAAATATTGCTATTCATTTATTTAAAAAATATTATTAATTTATATCAGAGGAAATATTCCATAAATAAAAAGCATTACACCATTTACACGCGAAATGGTGATTATGAGAAAATAAAATCCTTGAAATCGGTACTGATACGTTCTGCTAAACTGATTGGATATAATAATAATATTTTTCAACATAAAAAAATAACTCTTAATAATTTGAATTTCCATTAATTCAATAAAACTGAACTTGAGCCTGATAAAATTACTTTTCATATGAGAAAATAAACATCTTAAACATGAGTAAAATTATTCTTGAAAATATATAAGTACATAAACCTAAACACTGTGTCTCAGAGTTCGATTGCGTTCGGAAACGGAATTCAATCCGAATTATTGGTTCTTCGAGAAACGAAAAGAATTTTTTGTTTACACAAAAATTCCATAATAGGGAACCACAATAAAATTGGGATTTACAAATACATATCGAGGGCTTGAGATCTTATTAATCCCGTGAAGCGGATTTTATTTTTCATTTGGTATCTCTAACTAATGCCAGCTTAAATTCGTATTAATAAAGTGACAAAATGATGAGCATCAGATATAAACTTTGTGTCCATTTAAGAGAAATGCTCATTGTATCGTCAACATTTAGCAAGAGTAAAAAATGTTTGTGGTTATTAACACGAAAATGTATGTCATTAAGATTTTATCTGCGAAAAACAAGAATTATTCTTTTTTTGGCTTTTCACCAACTGAATTTCATTGCAATCGCTCGGTTTGTTTCTGTTAAAAACATATCATATGGTTACGTCAAGGAGAAATATACAATTTAAAGATTTAAAAAAACAACATTTTAAAAGAAAGATTTTTAAAAATAAATTTTATTTTATTTAACCTTGTGCAGACCATCCTGGAGTTTCCCGGTAATATCAGGTATAAAACACTTGAAAGTTTGCACAATTTTTAAAAATAATTTGAAATTTAAATAAAATAAATAAAATTCATTGAAAGTGGAACCGTAAAAACCCTTACGGAAAAATCGGCTTATGTTCTTAGTCCAAAAAAAAAAACAACCATTTAAAATGGGGTTTGGTGTAAATTATATAAATTAACTAGCTTATCCCGGTCTGCTTCGCTACCCCCTCGTTATAAAATAAAATTAAAAGTATTTATATATTCTATTGTGAAAATTTAATGACGATCGGTCCAGTAGTTAAGACTATATTACGATTTTTAATATTCATAAAAAGGGGCGTGGTCCCACCCACTTTTCTCCTGGTACGTATTCCAAATTATGCCAATACCATATGTACCAAATATCATCGACGTTGGTCAAAAAATTCCCAAAATATGGCGATTTTAATTTTTGGGTTATATGGGCGGTGCCACGCCTCTTTGTCCAAATTTGTTTGTCTACAAACCATTCGGGGTCAACAGTGAACAAAATTAAAAACGAATCAGCCAAATCCGTCACTCCGTTCTTTAGTTATGCTGTCACAAACACACGCCAACTCATTTTTATATATATTAGATTTATTAGGCATTGCTTTCTCTGTGATATCAGTTATTACATTTTTAAGTTTTTTTTTATGTATTATTAATTTTATGTATTGTTTTTTTGTTGATAAAAATATTAACTATTTCATTTTTAATTTATTTTGATTATATACTTATGCATTTTTGTGTTAATGACAAACATTTATTTTTTGTCAATAAATTATACTTAAGCATTTTTTTATTCGTTGTTCTCATCGATTAATCGAATAAATTTTTAGCTTTAATCGTTTGATCGAACGAACAAAAACTATTATTTGAATTATTCGAACAAAGTTGAAAGGCGAATAATTGACAACTCTAGTAAGAACTAAACAGCTCTTTGAATCTGAATGTCTGGTGTTTTTATTTTCATTATCAAATGTTGTTACATTCATTCTATTCTTTTTAAAAACAATCTATTTTTCTTAAATTGTTTTAATATTTCAATTGTTAATAAAATAATCTACGTGTACAAATAATCTTTGTATTCTTGTAAAGCACAATGATTTTAATTTGAATCTTTCTTCGAAAATCTCCTAAAGCTAATTACATGAAGTAGAAAATTTATGTCTATCTATTAAGGTGATGATGATGCTGCAGATGATAATGACCAGCATGGTGATAATTCCAAAGCAAGTAACAAAGAGAAACCAACAAAACAGACAGAAGAAAAAAAACATTAAATGAATGAAACGTGATATAAACAGAATTTAAGTCGACTTGAAAAAAAATGAACATAGAATAAAACAAGTAGGAGTGATATATTAGGCTGTGCCGAATCTTATATACCCTTCACCAGTGCATAAATATGTGATTCACTGAATATAATAAAGGCTTTCCTTTCTCTTATAAATATAACATTTCAAACAATATAAAAATTAAGTTTCAACTGCATACTTGAACACACTTTCATATTCACACTTCAGTGCTTTATACATATGTACAAAAAATAAAGACTGTTTAAAATATCTTACAATTTCCCATCTATCAGTTAACCAAAAAAGGGGTTTGTACGAAAATATACATAAAGTTATTATTAAGTAACAAACCTCAGTAGCACGATGGTTCGTGCGTTGAATTATAATCGAAAGATTCAAATTCAATACTGGGGCACCTCATGTATTTATTAATTTATTTCTGGAAGGTTTATATATATATATATATATATATATATATATCTTCATTTATTTGTATACATAATTCAATATCAGAACCGATGTTTTTCTGATTTTCAATACGAAGCATCTTGAGAAAAATTCTTACATTTCTGTTCAATTTCTGTTCGATTTCACGTACAGACAAACGGAAAGACGGAAATACCGATAGACGGACATGTTTCATTCAACTTCTCTATCTATAAGGATTCAGAATATATATGTATACTATATGGACATCATGTAAATATTGTGAAAATTACATACGTAATAACAAACCTATAAATACCCTTAACATATTTGGTGAAGGGTATAAAAATATATAAGATAACAAATTAACATTTTGCGAATCTAGTATGAAAAGAATTTTATGTGGTTCCTTGAAAGTTTAAATTGATGAAAGAGAACTTTTTTAACATCCTTATCCTTAATTTTAACCAATAAGAAAAAAAAAACAAATGTGCGCGCTATTAGAAAAGAAATATATTTAAAAACATTGAGATTTTCTTTTTAAATCAGTTTACACTATGAAAAAATACCTGTGAAGTAATACTGTGTCCTTTTTTCTGGTAGGTTTTATCGCGTAGAACAAGACTCAGTCAAATTTAAGCCGATTTTGAAAAACAAGATAATAAAGTTTACTCATAAGAAAACATACTTATATATTTATAATTAATAGGGTTTCTAAATAAAATAGTGTGTGAAAAAACCCTTTGACCAACTTGAAAATTTGATGTTGAAATTCAAGATCATCTCTAACATTGGAGAGGCCCCAGTCTCTTCTATCTATATCTGATTAGAAATTTTAAATCTGTTCGTATTCCTTTGAGTTATCAACCAATAGTATAGTATAGAGGTACCAAAAATCAAGGTTTGACCCGGAACTCCTTTTTTTGGAGGTGTTTGGCAAATTTTAAAAATTTAGTCGACAAAAATTCATAATATTAAAACGAATTGTTTAGTTGAATTTTATCATTGATTAGTTGGGTTGCCCTAATATGGGCATTAATAAAAATTCTAAACTATTATATTTTTATGAAATTTCTTTAATCAAATAATAAGTGGGTTCCCAATTTTAGTCGAAATTTACGCAAACAGCTGTTTAAAAATCTTTATTAAAGCAGTTTGAAATAGATTAAATAATTATTTTCGATTTGGTTCTTTTGATAACTTTGTGAAACTTTACGAAATAATTGCCTAACAAAAAATGCGTAATTACATTCAGTTATTTCTATTCTTCTTAGTCGTCCCAGGCAGGAATTGTTCTACCAAGTAATTCATTGTTTTCAAACATACCTACTTAAAGAAAAAGTATAAAAGTTACAGTATTTTTTTTTTTTTTTTTTGTGATGGTGAGGAGGGAACGCCAAAATATAAAGCATTTTATGGAAAATGATGTTTTAACTACTTTTGTTGAAAATATGTACCTTAAAATTTTCAACAATAATTTCTTGAACATGATTCAAAATAAATAAAATCGTCTTTTAATATATTCTCTTGTTTGAAAGTAAAACATTTTAGCAATAAATTTAACAAGATTATAATACACTCTGATATATTTATTTACGACAAGACATTTAAAAAGCTTAAGAACATTTAACAAAAGTGATGCTCAAATACTCTTAACAAAGACTTAAGTGTTTCCAGGAAAAAAAAAAATACATACAAATAAGAAATAAAAACAACAACAAAAATATATGAAAACAAAAAAAAATGTTCTAACAAATTTCAATTACCAATTTTTTTTTTGTGGATATTTTGTATCAAACACTCTTTTTGGTAGAAAATTTTCCAGACTGCTGATATTCTTTAACCAAATAATGATGCTGGGAATCTTTATTGGTCGATTTATTTCAATTTCAACATGATGTTAGATTTATCGTTGCTTAGGTTTAGATACTTTCTTTCGTATAGAAAAAAAATCACCACAAAAAGATCGTTGTTGTTGTCTTTACGTGTGTGTTTTGCGTTTGTTTCATAACTCAAGAATATTCTTTTATTGCACTTTTCAAAAATTTATTACTTTAATTTTCCACTTTTATAAGGGATATGTTTCAAATGCCACAACATATGTTTGCTGGTTATATAAAACTCAGAAAGGATTTAAAATTTTAAATTCTATAATTTTACTTCAGCTTCATTTACATTTAAACTCCATTTTAATATAATAAAATATTTTTTTTGTTGAGCATTTATTTTTTTTTTAATGAAAACAGAATTTTATTTATTTGCTTTCGTTTATATTTCAATTTAATATTTTCAATATTTGCGCTCAATGAGAATAATATAGTGTTTCGTTTTAATGTCTGCTTAAGACTGTTGTCTGTTTATGTCTGTTGTTTTGGTATCATCGTTTGTTAATTTTTCCAAAATTACAAAAAAGTTCTTTGTACAAATAAGGAAAGTTGGCTCTGTTAAATCAGCTGTTTCATTTGCAGTTGTGCAAAGGCATCAAACACCAAACAACTTGGCAACTCAAACCTTACAACCTATTTGTTTCATTTCCTCAGACACACCCACACACACACACCTGTAGCATCTGCACACTTTTCCTTAAAACTTTGCAGTAAATTGCTTTTCCTTTTTGACCAAATTTAAAAGGTATATAGAACAATTTTTGTTTTTGTTTTCTGTTACTGCTACAACAATTCTTTTCATATTTAGGCTTTGTGGAGGATACAAATCTAATGGGAGTGTGCATAAATGTGTACATATGTATGTATTTGCATTTAATAAACATGTTTTTCACAAAAAAAAAATTTAGTAAAAATTTGCGGTTATTTTTGTGTGCATACTTCTAAACAAATATGCCAAGTGATTCTTTTACTTCTCCTCTGGTGTTTTTTTTTTTTATGAAAAATTCAAGACTAATAGTTTTTAAAGCCATTGCAGAAATGGAAAAAAAGAGCCCGTGTATACTTAAATTATTTTTCAAATATTTCTTATTTCAGCAAAACATATAAAATTGAGCATGTTTATTCCTGTCAAACTCGTTGTAGGAAAGCAGACACGCCCACCAAAAATAATTATATATCTGCCTTATGTAAATTTAAACACACATTGAATTCCCACGATAGGACAATATTTTGTTTAGAAAAGTGGGCACTATCACGGCCAAAAAATACTTTTAGCATTTCTTACATTCCCGAGTCCATCAAAATTAAGCATTATGACACGACAAGTGGCCAGTGGGTACGTTGCCATGCAAATCTACTATATCTTCAACTGCTACTCTTTATATCGTATGTAAGAGTTAATCTTATGTCTTTTTTATGGAATATACATATCGCTACCTTAATATACAAAGGCCCTAACTCATTTTTTTTTTTCAAATAGCATTTTTTTCTCATATCGATAAAAAAAAGTGCCTAGTATTTATAAAATAAAAACAAAATTGTTGCTGTTTTCAATTGCAATTTCGTATAAAAAAACAAATTCCGTTTTACAAAAACAGGCAAATAATAAAACGCTTTAATATATGTATTGATAAAATTAGATTACTCACGGGATCTCTTTTAAAGAATTTAAAATTAAAAAAAAATCTGACTGAATGCCTCACTTAAATGACATTAAGAAAAAATTTCTAAATTCTTCGCAAAAATTTTCTAACCACGAATTTCTGCCGGACATTAAAATACAAAAAGTTGAATTCCGAAATTTTTAACTCTTAATTCTTTAAAATTTGCAGCTGACCTGAATTATGAGTCTCACGATACGTCAAGTAGCAAATCTAATCCGATTATTAACAATCAATTGAGCACTTGGAAACTAAGAAGAAGTCGTCGAAGTCTTGACCTTTTAAGAAAAACTTAAAAAAAAAATCTTATATCGTAGTGTTTTATTAAAATTTTTGTCTTTAACGCTTCATATAGATTATTACCATAAAATTATGGAAATAGAACAATTTAATTAGTACGGTAGTGCGCCAGGCCAAGTTCGGCCACACAGTGTGTATATTTACACGAAACCATTCGAGCTGTTTTTACCCCCCTCATAACTTTGCTCCTCTTGATTATGATGTAATGAAACAGGAAACATAAGGTCTCCCCACAGAGGTGACCTCAAAGGTAAAAGCTTCCCAAGATATTAAGGTGTGAAAAGTCTATATTTTAGTATATATTCACTGACTCACTGACGCATTCACTGGCTCATCAATATTATTGGGCACTTCCAGTATAGCTAGAGAGCTGAATCTCTGTACACAGGTAGGTCTGGGTGAGAAATTAACGAAAATTATTTATAAACGGGCACTTTTCATCTGGGGCGACTATGGTGCCCCTTGTTTGTACAGGGCACTTCCAGTATAGCTAGAAAGCTGAAATTTCGTACACAAGTAGTCCAAGATAAGCAATACATATAAATATTTGTACAAAAACTACTTAGAAAAAAGGAGTGAGATCCGCACAAAAATATAAATGTGAAAATAAGGCCAAGTTTCTATCCAAAAAGTTTCGGCCGTAAAAAGTACTGAGATCAAAATAAGGACCATGTTCTTGATAGGTACAACTCCATCTATTTTCTAGGCAACCTGTAAGCTTGGCAAAATTTTTTTGCCTTTCTAATATGGGAAAGATTCTTGGAAAAATTTTGCCAAGCTTGCAGGTTGCCTAGAAATGAGATGGAATTGTACCTGTCAAGAACTTGGTCCTTATTTTCACATTTATGTTTTTGTGCGGATTAAATATACAAAAATATATGAATATTATTAAGGCGATGCTATTTTCAGAATTTATTCGTTTTGTTTTTTTTTTATTTATTTTGCACAAAAGAAGTACAAAAATCTAAAAACAATTTGTTTTTCAAAGTGCTTTTAAGGAATAAATCTTTCAACATGATTCTATGGAGATTTTGTTTTCAATATTATTTTGTTGTTTTAATTTTTGTTTTTTTTTTGTTTTGTGTTTTCCCTCAAGAGTGTGAAGCGATTAGATAAATTGCTTACGTAAATTTTGAATTTGAAATGAATAAGCTCGATGATTAGTGTAAAAAAACAAAAGAACGAAAATAGTAATCGTACCAACCCAAGATAGCAAGCGTTGTCCGTCGGGCACATCAGTAGTATTCCACCTGTTTAGTTTTCTCTCAAATTAATCAAATACACGCGCAGCCAAACACACCTTAAATTTTTTATTAATTTATTATATTATTTTAATAAAACCATACATCATGATGAGAACTCTTTTAGGCAGGAATAGCAAATGTGTTTTCTTATGGATAAAATAAAATAAACTAAAATATATCATAAGATCAGATCAAACGTTTTTATAAATCTAACGTCAGACTAGGCAAATATTTGGTGAATAAAGCAAAAAAAAAATAAATATGTACTTTTTAACGACGTTTTAAAAAAAAAATACCCTAAAGATAACCGGATAAAAAGGAGTTTCTAAAAAGGTCATTTTTAAAAAGTACCTTTTAAAAAATACATTTACTGCAAAAATATTTTTAAGAAAATTACATATTAAAAAAAAAAAAACCATTAGAAAAAAATTTAATAAGCCTTTTCAAAAGGGACCTTTGAAAACAAACTTTTAACAGACGTCCCTTTAAAACAGCTAATTTTACTTTGATTTTTTTTTTGAGTATATTTGTAGCAGAAAAAATCTTTGATAAAAGAAAATTATGCAAAAAAATACTTTTTGGAAAAGTTTATTATGGAAAACAATACTGCTTATTGAAAATTAGCTTTTCAAAATAGAGATAACTAAAGTTTAAAACTAGTACCTAAAAAGTACCTGTAAATGAAATCCAAAAAAAAGTAAATTAAAAAAAATATACTTTCAATAAACAATGTACAATATGAAAAATGTGTTTAAAGAAAAGTACTTTTTGAAAAAAGTATCTCTTGAAGAATTGTATCTTTGAGAAAAATGTACTTTTTCAAAAAAATATTATTCCATCATGTGAATTGCTTCTCTGCCAATTCTATTATCGAATGCACACGATTTATACGATGAAGAATAATTGAATGAAATTCTCTGCATAAAATATAAGGAACCAATTTGGAGCAAAGTATATTACAACAACATTCAAATCTTAATTTTATGCCATTTTTTCATATCTGCCCTTCCTTTTGGCAACAGAAAAAAAGTTTTATAAAATATGTCATTGTTTAAATTTATTTTAATAAATAACTTTTAAGTCCCATGAGTTTTTTAGGGAACCAAAACAAAAATTTTTATTTAAAAATAAATAAACTTGTGAAAATTTATTTATTGCTAAACTCTCTTTATTTTATAAAAAATAAAATGACTCACACACATTAGATACAATTTTAATAAAATCTTGATCATTTTCCTACTATGAATAATAAAGTAAATTTGGGTGTATGTGCGCGTGTGCATATTTTTAAATAAAAATACATAAATCAGTTTTGCATTAAAGCAATATAAAACACAACAGAAGGATTCTTGCCAAAGGTGTTCGGTGTACAATTCTGCTTGTGTGTATTAAGAGAAAGGCATCATTCTGTCAGATTGTTGGTAGTCATATCTCAGCAGGTGTTTAAAAAATTAAATATGTGAATTTACGAATGTGTACATGATTGTGATTGAAAGTGTGTGGCTGTGTGTTTCTGTGTGCATGTAAGACAGTTGTGCTGAAACAAACACTGTCACTTTTAGTATTTTCAAGTTCTTTATTTTTTTTTTTTTGCAACTAAATAAATATGCTCTGGGTTACACTCACTGCATGCGTATTTTGATGGCGAATGAAAAACACCTCTGTAGACGTGCCGTGACAGTTGAGATTGAGAGTATGGCCAACACTGATGGTAACTAAAACTAATTAAAATATTTGGTAGCGTCATTAAGTTTTTCAACTTGTTATTTATTGTCTTTAAAAAGTTCATCTTAACACTTACTACGCCACGAAGGCAGCATGCCAACGCCCATTTTAGCACATATTTTCAATATAATTTTCATTTATTTATGTAACATGTGTGGTATTTCTGATATACATAAATGATATGTTTTTTTTTCTTTTGTAACTTTTATGGTTATTGAAAATTAATTTCCAAAACTTGCATGAATGAAAAGAAAAGCAAGGTTTATTAAACATTAAGTTGAAGGGTAACGACAGCAAAAAAAATTCTATTAAATGTTACAATGAATTTATTTCATAAATATAAAATTCAAACAGGAGAAAAAAAGTTACAAGCAAATTCTATGAAATCGTTTATGCTGATAATGACTTCTATAATTTAATGGCATAATACGCTCATCCATACTTCAGTTAATTTGTTTAAATTTCATACCAAAAGTCATTTGTGTATAACGGTTTTAACGACCCAATAACATATAAATTTTCTCAACTCATTTGGAAGGATATTTGATAATTTACACCAACAAAATATGGCCATAACCATTAAGTGCAAGGTTGTCATAAAAACGATTCAATAAAATTTATTAAAAATCAATTCTTCACATGAGTGTGTGTTAATCACACAAATTTCTCATATCAATATTAAAACATTTAAAACAAAGGATTATTTACAGTGGGTAAAATATGATTAAATGTGGCATGAGGAAGTTATTAAACGAGGCTCGAATTAATTTAAATTATAATGTAAAATATATATTTTTTTTAATTAGGACCAGCACTCAGGAGATGACCCCTACGTATGCAGTGCACTGTGCCGGAAGAGGGTAGAGAAGATAGATGTTGAAAATTTAGAAGACTTAACTCTTTCACTACTCTGTTTTGCGCGTTATGTTAATTTTTAAGGCAGTGTTGAGGTGCCTCCGGTGTTAAGTAGACGCATTAACTTTGCTAAGCTGTATTAGCAGGCATTTTATTAATTGTTTTACTTCGCCGATGTTTCTGCTAACCGACGAAGGAGGGCAATGTTGTGTACATTAGCTTAGAACATCATCAATCGCTGTCGGAACAGTTTTTTTAGTGACCAGTACTATGCTTTCATCAAAAGAGTCCGACAACAATTAATACAATGTCTCACTAATGTACATTAGAGAAATTAATGATGTAAATTGACTTGCTCTGGCCAGGGTTTGAACCCAGGCCCCAAGTCATTGTTTGCTTAGTAGTCAACGCGCTAACCACTTCAGCCAACACCAAAAGAGTAGGAAAAGCTAATTAATTCCTGTAACGTGTCATTGCTTCATTCCATACCTAAGGAACATCCCCTAGTAACCAGAAATATTTATACAAGAACCAAAAAATAAAAGGATAGACAGTAGGAAATTCCTTATAATTTTTTTTTTCTTTGGCCGAACAAATCTTTAGAAATATTGTAGAATACAAGAAGTACGATGGAATACATTTAATTGGCAACAGTCGGCTCGATTTGTAAAAAAAATTAAAACTTTAATAAAAAATAAAACAAGTAAGAAAGAGTGCTACATTCGGCTATGCCGAATCTTATATACCATTTACCAATGCATAAATACGTGATTCACTGAATTTAATAAAATATTTTAAAATTTTCCATCCATCAGTGAACAAAAAGGGGGTTTGTACGAAAAAATACATCAATTTATTATTAAGTTAATATACACATAACACTAACAAACCTCAGTAGCACGATGGTTCGTGCGTTGAATTATAATCGAAATATTCCATATTCAATACTCGGGCACCTCATGTATTTATTAATTTATTTCTGGAAGGTTTATATATATATCTTCATTTATTTGTATATATAATCCAATATCAGAACCGATATTTTGCTGATTTTCAATACGAAGCATCTTAAGAAAATTCCTTACATTTCACTTCAAGTCAAGTCTCTAGCTCATCTAGTGTCTTCGGAAAATCGTACAGACAAACAGAAAGACGGAAATACGGATGGACGGACAAGTCTCATTCAACTTCCCTACCTATAAGGATTCAGAATATATATACTATATGGACCTCATATAAATATTGTGGGAATTACACACGTAGTGACAAACCTATAAATAGTCTTACCATTTTTGGTGAAGGGTATAATAAGTAACACTAATCAACAAAATCATTATATTTTTTTCTTTTGAAAAATAATTTCTTACCTTTTTTTTTATTTTTTTAATTAGACAAAAAACTCACTCAAGTTTTTGTTTGAAAAAATTGTATGACAAGTATTTTGTCGTTATGTCGTTGTTCAAGGGGATTTTTTAAGGTTGTTCAAGAAAACAACGAAAAGACTCACCCAGATCTACTGAAGTAAAACGTTTTACAAAAATCTTTCTTATAGGGTTTGGCATGAAAACTTCTTTTAACTAAAATGTGAGGCATGCAAGACGTCACATGACAAATCACTATCAAAATGTACAAAAGTAGGAGAACTTTAGCCCCCCCTCAATTTAAACCTTTTGCAAATTTTTTTGGTGTTGTAAACAACAGGATACCAAAAAAAAAAGTTTTTACTAATTTAAGAAAGTGTTGTTTATGATGCGACATTAGGCTGTTCTCAATATTCAAACGTTTGTTTTTTTAACCCCGAGCAAAGTAACGAAAATAAAATTCTTTTAGCAAGTAATTTTAATATTTAATATACTCGCATACTTGATTGGAATTTTAAAAACGACATAAAATCCTCCATTATATATTTGCGGGAAAAACTAAAATACATTTGATCTTATCATCTCATATTCCAGCTGGCATTATTGGCCATAAATTATAGAATTTTACCTTTTCGTTTTTTGTATGGTTCGTTGACAAAATTGAAAACACATTGAGAGTTTTTATCAATGTAGGATTCCTTCGAGCAGCTTTTATAATATTTTAGTAAAATTTTTGTTTTTTTTTTTTTTTTTCGATGAAAAAAGGCAAGAGCGCAAAAAAATTGTTTCTACCGAAAATTAAACGTAAACAAATCATAAATATGTCTACGTTATTGTTATTAATTTGTCCAATATATTTGTATATGAAATTATTGAACCTTTTAATAAGCTTTGCTTTCAAAATATGCAGTGGCAGAGATAAAACTTATTTTTCATACGTAACTACCTACAACCCTCTTTTTGAAATTTTCTTTCATAAACGTTGAAGCAGCAAAATGAAAGACGAGAGAATTGTACGGTTCGTGGAAAAACTAATATTATCATTTTATTAGAAAAACAAAAATATAATATTTGATTGTTTAATGAACTCACACTTAAGTACAGAGGAACACATTCACACACACACACCCACATCCACCACTTCAATCGGAAGCCAATAATAAAGTGAATGAACTCAAGTCTTAATGTTTATATTTAATAACATCAAAGTGTGAGTGTAACCGGAAACAAAGAAAACAGATATAAATTGACACTGAGATTATCGTTATAAAAACATTCAACAAGCAACTAATCACTTTTCCGAATAATTGAAATGGAAAATTTCAAGAATTATTAATTTCAACTTGCTACAAATAGATACAATAATACTCGTGTTTTTTACAAGAATTTATATATATGTTTTTTTTTTTAGTTGAAAGAAGAACATTTCATTTTCTTTCCTATTCCTTTTTTTGACTTGAACAAAAAAAAAAACGTGTTAAAAAAAATGTAAATAAAAGAGCGTCATGTTTTATATAATCGAAAATCGTCTCTTTATGTAAACATTATTTATTTTTTAATCAAAGAAATTTTAATTATTCAGGCTTAAGTTCATTTTCCCCAAATTTAATTTTTTATAAATTAAATTATAATGTTTATTATAAAGCAAAATTTAGAAGCTCGTAATGATTGAACAGGCAAAGAAAAGCTGGACTGCACCGAGGGTTGAACTCACATCGTGATGTTTCGAGACTAACCACAGTCTCATCATCAGAGTTTTTAACGCTTAGACCTTACTGCCACCACGGCAGCAGCAAACAAGTATTTAAAGATCCTCTATCATTATTTGAATTTGCTGAGTCGCAAGAAAGTTTTGATACTACACCTTTTTTTTATTTTTAATAAGGTTTAACTTTACTTATTGTTCAAAGACTACTATTGCTCAAGTTAAGCTTTATTCTAATGTTTCTCGTTCCATTCCAAGGTAGCAGCCTTCGCTAGGGGTTATTATATATTTTTTTCTGTAAAAAGGAATTTTACGAAACTATTTTAGACTAAACTGCGCTTGCCATAACACAAACAATTGGTTTGAATAGAAACTTTTTATGAAAAGCACTTTTCACTTTGAGTGATTTGTCTGTATTGTGGAAATAGTACCAAAATCAACAAGAAAAAAAATATTTCAACACACAACAACAACAACAAAAAACGTTAATTTCATAGCAATTGATTCTTCCCAAATTAATATAAAGCTATTTAGTGAAAGAAATATACTTTTTCAGAAATTTTTTTTATTTGTTTTGTAAAGCATCCCAGCAAAACCTACTGCTTCGGCCAAAGCAGGTTTGTAAGAGAGAGATGCTTGTTGTTGTTGTGCCCCCTGCTGCGAAAAGCGCTTCGAACATGCATGATTTTTGTTCGCTATGTCCCACTTTGGAGCTCTTATTTTTTACATAAAAGAGTGCTTTTTTCCAACCATCCAAAATGCACTAAAATCATGTTTGAATTATCTGAATTATGCCTTCATTTTACTGCGTCATATACTCACATACATAATTCAACTGAAATTTTATCTTCCGTTCGCTGTTTGCTCTGTTATTCGTGTCAATTAAATGTAATAGCCGACCAACTTCCACGCCCTTAAAAATAAGTTGAGCTATCTCTCTGCCTTCTTTTTGTGCAGCCTCGGAAGCGCTTCAAAACTGCGCATCTCGAAAGCATGAAATTTTGTTACTGCTTCCAGAAACATAATAATTTTTTGCTGGGATGTCTATATGCCGGCATCACACTGGTGCCAATACCAAGCCATCAGTAGACTTAAGTCATATTATCGAAAAGTTATTAATTCTCTTCGATTATCATGCATCTAATTTTAAAAATGAATTGAGAATTGCAGAAGTTGTAGTCTTAAAAACATATACTTATGTGATTCACCGATATATGCAGACGTGTGTACAATTTCCAATAGTTATTTGCAAAAATCTTTTAGAAGTTATTATTATGTTCGAAAAATAAAATAGACTTGTAAATATTTGATTCTTTAAGAAGCTTTTATCCGTCCAGTTGCCGTCCGTTTCCACTTTTTTACGCTCGTTAAAGCAGGCACCATAAAACTGTTTGAAAATTTGTTAAAATACTTACAAATGTTTTCTGTCAGCGCTGACAAACATACACTCACTTGAACATATAAAAATAAAAGTTTTTCAACGAAAGTGAATTTATCAAGTCTTTTGTAAACAGTTTTTATTAAAAACAACCCCACCACAGAAAAGGAAAAAAAATAACTATAAAATTGCAAACGAATGCGAAACATATCGAACAAAATGAAGAGAAAAGTACGCAAAATTTAAGTTTCAAAGTTTTTTTTGGTTTTTTTTTTTTGTTTTGTTTTTCATATTTCAATTGATAAACGAAAGTAAAGAAGAGTAATCAAAACTTGTTTAACACAAAATTCAATGAAAAGCCTGATATAAAATACAAAAGGTTGCAAATCAAAACATAGCAACCAACCCCAGCAATTATTTGTGATAAATCAAAAGTGGCATTATGCTTTTAGTTTTATTATCATTTGTCCGAAAAGTTTTACAACTTGTAAAAAACTAATTAAGATGCTGTCAGAAAGTATTAGTTTTTAAAGTACAAATAGTTTGAACATGTCATATATAACTGTGAGCTTTTGACTTATTTTAATTCAAAATATATATTGATTATATGTATGGACGTGTCTTTTAAGTAAAAAGTAAAACAAAAGATTTTTCAAAATTAATCCAATTTTAGGTCCCAAATCATCCATATGCACCAGTGAGCTGCAGCAAGCATGATCGAGCCTAGTTGTTCCCTTACGTTGAATTTTAAGAACAACCCAAACAAGTATTATTCAATTTTATACTCGTTCGCTTTTTATACTCGTTCGCACGAAATTCATTAACAAGTCTAAATCATTGCGATCATTTGATGCGAAACGACACAGTCAGAACATTCATGTTAGCATAAAACAACAAGTGAATAAAACTGAATGTTTGAAACGAACGCTTGCGTAAACAAGTGTTTTTGCTTTTGAACAAAAATGATTAAATCATAAAAACCAATGTGCATAATTAAGTATGCCCGAAAATTAAATGCTTGCTACAGCTCACTAATATGCACATTGTCTAACTTGAAGTAAAACAAACTTTATTTGGATGCCATGGCGTATGAGGTTTTTAAACTTAAAATTTTAATACGCCACTGAGTAAGTTCCGTTTCTGCAGCACATAACTGCAATTTAATTAAATGATTTTTTATATAAAATGTTTACGCAAATCGCTTGTTGGCTTCGTGAAAATCAAAAAAAAAAAAATATACATACGTTGGAAAAAATATCTTTTTAAAAAAAATTTTTGTTTTTTTTAAATTTTTAATATATCCGAAGCATTAAATGGCTGATATTTAATATCGTTACATTAATTTAAAAATAGCCAAAATATATTGTCTTCACACATCGAGAAGTTAACCTTTTAACACTTATTTAAATGTGCAAAATTTTAGCTTTAATGATTTAAATATTAAAGTAACGATTTCTATTATTTAAAAATTGGGGAAAAATCTAAATTTAAGTGACACACACACATATACATACAAACACGTATATCAAACTTGCTGGGTCATTAACTTACTATTGGCTACAAAAAGAATAACATTTTGCAATGAGATTATCTTTAAATGGATAAAAAGAAATGGTCAGCTACTTTCATACATACTCGTATGTAACTTTACTCTGGTTTGGTTTAACGCAAATCTAATAAACATAATAAGAAGCTTCTCATCATAATATAAAAATAATGCAAGAAATATTTTTATAAAATAAATATGTAATGTAATAGTATGGATTTACGAACAACTGACTAACTGACTGTATTTAAAGGTCCAAAATAATGCTGTTTTATCATTCTTCTGTTTTCTTCAGTAACAGTATGGTGCTCTTAAAAAACTGTTTCTTTCATTTGAGAGCATAATATTTTCTACTCCTCTTATATTTATTTTTTCATACAAACCACAATTTTCTTAGCTTGGGCGTTATTTAAAGCAAAATTATTTTTGCATAATTTATAGTTGGCAAAAAAATGAATAAATTGCATTAAAATTTTTTTTAATAAGCTGTCAGCCTTTTCTTATCCATTTTTAATAAATTTGGCCAAATATAATTTTTGTTTTCTCATCCAACACGTTTTCTGTATAGCTTTTCTTATTAAAATTCTAATCCTTTGTCATAAAAATTACGTCACTTATATTTTTATACATCCGCCTTTTGTCTAAAAATGTTCAGTATGAATTCTCATATACATTTTTGCCTCTTTTGGGCTTTTCTGTGAAAATGAAAAAAAAAAAAATTTAATAAAACTTAAACTATCTTGGTGAAACCCCATACTGTTGTTATACATTTACACATATGTATTTTATTATAATAATCTCTGAGAGCCAAAGAGGCATAAATGGCTTTAAATAGAAATTCAAAGGAAGAAGAATAATCAAAATTTATTTGATTAAAAAAATTTGATAAAATAAATGAAGTTTTCAACCTGTTATAAAATTTTGTGGTCTAAGTGCTTGGTTTCAAAGAGAAAAGAACAAGAAAGTATATGATTTTTAACACCACCCTCGCACCCTTATTATTGTGAGTCAGCACAGAAAATCTTAAACGATTTAATTATAAAAAGTGATCCGGAATTTTAAAACACTTCGAGAAAATAGTTTGTGTGAAACATGTTAGCCCTCTACTTTCGGCTGTAGAGTTCCTTTGAATTTATTTATGGAAAAATAGAACAAAAATTCCCTTAAACATCTTTTTAGCAGGCGAATAATACGCACTTAAAAAATTTTGGTTGGTTTCATGGCTCGAGATTTAGTTTTTAGTATTCATCCTTTTATGAAAAATAATTCCCATTCAAAAGCGTTGTATTAAAAATTTTTGTTTAGAGTAAATAATAAGTGTGTTCCAGATGGATAACCGAACAGTCCGATCTTGTACAAAGTATTCCCACAGCGTTAAATTCCAGATAACAATTTTTGTTAAATTTTGAGAGATAATGAGAGAGTAATTGTGCTCATTTCCTGTACGAAATTGTTCTATGGGTAATTAAATATTTTAAAAAGAAGTTTTTAAATAAAAATTAATCAAAACGCAAAATGCAAAGTTTTTTTGAAGAAACTTTGTCCATATTTCTCTCTTTCTTTGATATAAAAAATTGATTTAACAGATCAGTGAACAACTTATGGACACAACAAGTGAGTCTGATGTTGCCAATCATGCAAATGTTTTTTTTTTATTATGTTATGCGTTTTAAGCGTTGAAACTTAAGACTAAAACTTATAAGTTACCACTGTTGAAATTTTTGGACTTAAAATAATGGTTTTTTGCGTTACAGATGATTTGAACAAATTTTCATAATTTGATAAATTAAATGTTGTCCGAACTTGTGCGTAGTCATCTGGAACACACCTAATATTAGTTTTATATGTAAATACAACATACAATTACGACCAAATTTAAGAACTAAATATTCCGTTTTTGAAGATTTCTAAATATATATTAAGCTTAATGTTAAATTGTCTATTTTCTTGAGATCTTTTAACAAAACCCAAAAAAGGATAAGTTACTAAAAATTTGGTAAATAAACAAACAAACAAACAATCAATTAACGATTATTTAGGTCATTACTCCATTCTTAAATTTTAAGTAAATCTTATGAACTACATAATTACCTTAGGTAAGGTTAGGTTTCGGGGGCCGTCACATCTAAGACGTGACGCACTTGGGTCCGTTAATTCGGTCCCTTTGTGATACCCTACAGCAGACAGGGCATGGTCAATTGGTTATTCAATTTCCTGTAATTGCCCTGTCGCCGAATCAAACCATCCTGATTTTTGCAAGAAGGAGGATAGGTTTATTAGCCCCATGTTCGCCAGCCTGTCAAGGTCTGGCAGAGTGTTGAAGCCCATAGTACTAGCCCTTATGCTGTTAAGCGCGGGGCATTGACATAGATCGTTACAACTTCTGCAGTAGTCATTGTAACTTACGCCATCCTTCTGGCATGAGTCCCGAAGCAGCAGTGCCCTGTTAGCACTGTTATTAATTGTCTTATTCGACATTTACCAAGCCTGAGCAGATCGCGAGTTCTGCGCAGGCAGTAGCGGGGCCAAGTCGACTTGACAGGTGTGCTCTTGTTCCCACCTTTTTTGAGCAAGGTTGTATGATTCCTGCTAGATCAATCGCTTGCAGGAAGATAGAGGAATGCCAACGAAGTGACATATCATCGAGTTGCTCAATGATGCGCCCATTTTGGCAATTTCGTCCGCAATATCTTTTCCATTCCACTCTGAGTGCCCTAGAATCCAGACTAGTGTTACTCTTGAATGTCTCGCTATCTCGTTTAAAGATTTCCGGCATTCGTTAACCACCGTCGATGTAGTGTATACATCATTAATAGCAGCAATGGCCGCTTTGTTGTCGGTAAAAATAAGGATGTCATCCGATATCCTATAATACCTAAGCCATCTTGCCGCCCTTTTAATGGGCGAGACTTCAGCTTGCTGGACGTTACAGCCATCCCGAAGCCTGAATGGAACCTTTACATCAAATTTTTGCACATAGAAACCTCCCCCAGTGTTTACGCCTCTTTTCGAGCCATCAGTGAATATTTGATGGCTCTTTCGGTGGCAGGGGGTAAGGAGCGATATTCCCTTTTGTGAACATAATTGCCTTCTTTCTGTGTAAAACAAATTAAACATAATTTCAACTTATGGTGATTATAAAAGATTTTACCCGGAGAAGAACTACTCTTTAGCACGAGCATTCCGATCTTTTTTAGATCCAATAAAATACCGTTCATAATAATGCAATTTATCGTTATCAAATTCAAAATCTACAAAAACTAAGTTAATCGATTGTTCATACAAACCACCATAAAATATCTACAGTCGTAAGAAAATAAAAGAAGAAAGAAAAAACTACTAAAATTTATGAATCAAAAAGCAAATTTACACTTAAATTATTTATAATTTAATAATTCATTAAATTTCAAGCTCAAATCAAATTATGTGCAAATAATTGTTTTTGTTGTTATTTTCCTTTTAACAGCCATTATGAAAATAATGAATAATTCACGAAATATTTATAAGGCAGGCAGCCGTTATTTATTTATTTGTACGAGTACGAGTTGCTACTGTAGTGAATCTTACTTTGATTATATTATTTGTAATTTTAGGACTGCCCTCGTAACCTTAGTTTTAAGTAAATTCCTTTATTAACAATACACAACAACAATGCTATGCTAAAATTAAGCAAATTCCTGTAATGTAAAAATACAACAACTAGTATACATTATTTTAATTGTTATTTTACACAACAACTTTTGTTACTTTTATTATACATTACATTGTTGGTGTATACCACAAATTATATTATTGTATAAGGAATTTTTGTAGTTTTAAGGTACTGTTATTTTAGTATATAAGGAACAAATATTTATAAAATAAATCAATCATTATTTAGCCTTAAAATCGGCTTTATCTCTTGGAGCATTAAACTGCTTCTTTCTAAACAGGCATCCAACTGCCTTAAATATTTTTAGGCCAGTGGCGTTCTTAAGCGCCGGCTCCTTAATAGGCAGGTCTATTTTAAAAACCCCTGAATAACCTATTAAATATACATCCACACATTACATGGCGATCCTGCCCAACGAACTAAAGAAAAATATTATACCTGTCGAGGAGTACTTGCCAGCAAACAAAGAAGAGGTAGATCAGATATTGCGCACGAACCCTACATGGCACCAATAAACCAGGCATATGGAAGAATACATCCCAACTGGCAGCCAAAAAGAAGCACCGAAATAAATGGCCACTCCAATAAATGAAGGCCCCAAACACATATAAAAAGCATTTTTTACATTATTTTTAAATTTTCTTTTAAATGCAAGAAGCACAAAATTTTTTTTTGCACAAATTAAACAGATTTATTATCACTTTTATGATGAAAAAGAACAAAAATTTATAAACATGAGAATTTAAAATAAAAAAAAAAACACTAAAAGAAATAGAAATGAAATAAGAATTTCACAAAGAAATATAAAATGTTAGAAAAATAAATTAAAAAGAGTTGCCAGCATTTTAAAATATAAAAATAAAATTTAAATTATATATATTAAATTTTAAATGGAAATAGTACACGAATATTGTATTGAATTAGATAAACTAGAGAAAAATTTAAAAAAGAGTAAAGACAGAATTTACACCTCTGCGTATAAATTAGAAAAATTATCGCGTTTGTCGCATATTAAAGAAGAAGTAGAGAGTATTAGTGAACATTTTGAAGAAAAAGAGACTAAGTCAGTTATATTAAAATTTAGAGAATTATACACAAAGGTTGAGAAATTGATCAATTGTATGGTCATAAAAGAAACTAAAGAATTACCAAGAGATACACTTAAAGAAAAAATTGTCAATATGGCACATTTTGACATAAATGTCGTAGGTAAAAACCTACATGTTTTTAAGGGTTCATATGAGGTATTGGAAGATTTTATAGTGCAAACAGAATTGTTACATGATATTTTGAGAACAGAAGACCGAGAGATATTCATTAAGTACGTCTATAACTTCAAACTAGCTGCGCATGTCCGAGGTGTCTTAGGGCGTTCCAACAGACCAACTACGTTTGCGGAGTTGAAGAAGTTGTTAATTGATGCGTACCCAAACCCTAGAACTTTGCAACAAGTCTTAAATGAGTTAGGCACAATGAAACAAGGAAACATGAGTATTTTAGCTTACAGGGAAAAAGTTGCATTACTGTCAGAGCAATTGAGTAGTTTTGAAATAAAAGCGATAGAAAATCCGTCAATAGAAACTAAAAACGCGATTTATAAAATGAGCGAAAATATGGCGTTAAATGTATTTACAAAAGGTGTTAATATAGAATACCAAAACGTATTAGTGGCAAGTAGTCCCAAAACGCTTAGCGAAGCAGTAGAAAAATGTGTAACTATAGAGAGATCGTTACAAATAGATAATAATAATAATAGCATTTTCAGAATAAACAGGCGTGAAAATGAACGCATTAATAACTACAATTCACAGAGAAATAATAGAAATTACACAGGGTACAGAAATCAAGGGTATTATAATCAAAATAATAATAGAAATTATAATAACCATAATAATAATTTTAATCATGCTGAAACAAACTATTACAATCGTAATGGATACGGAAATAACAATAATAACAATAACCCTGATAGACATAGAAATAATAACAATGGTGCAAATAGAAGTAGTGCAGCAAGAAGTAATAATCCATTTAATAATAACAATAGAAACAGCTTCTCGAATAGATCTGGCAACAATAAAAAAAATCAGGGAAACTAACAAACCCGGATAACAAAGTTTGTTATCCAGAAGGGCAAAAATGTTTCAAAATTTCAAACAATACAGATAATTATATAGCAATTAATTGTAACACAATTAATAAAGAGCTCAAATTTTTAATAGATACTGGAGCCGATATTTCAATTTGTAAAAAAGATAATATAGATGATATAGATGCACGTGATATATCATCACTGAGTGGTATTACTGCAGGTACTATAGAAAGTCTTGGTACTGCAAGATTAACTCTAAAATTAGATAACAAACGTATTATACACAAATTTCACATAGTTGAAGGTAATTTTCCAATTAATACTAATGGAATTATTGGTAGGGATATTTTAGAAAAATATGGATGTAAAATTGATTTCGAAACTTATACAACGTCTTTCAATATAGATAATGAAGAAGTTATTCTACCGATAACCCCTAAACGCGTTTATAAAACTGAAATCTGTATACCAGCGCGATCAGAACTAATAGCACCAGTTAATATATGTACCGATGAGGAAAGCATCGTTTTAAATCAGGAAATAAGTCCTGGAATATTCATAGGAAATAGTGTGATACCAGCCGTGGGAATAAAACACGTGAAATTATTAAATACTACTGACAAAGATGTAGTTTTGAATCAGTTAAAATTAGAAACTAAACCGTTATCGAAGTACAAGATTTATAGTTTCAACAAAATAGCTGATAAAAACAAAGAGCGAGTACATAAAGTTTTGCAAGATTTAAAAATAGAATCAATAGATCCGTCAGCAAGACAATCTTTGAAAGATATAATTGCAAAATATAGCGATGTCTTCCACCTTGAGGGTGACAAGTTAACTGTTAATAATTTTTATAGTCAAAAAATTGAGATGGCCGATTCGGCACCGGTTTATATAAAACCATATAGGCTCGCTGAGTCACAAATGAGCGAGATAAACAAACAAGTAAATACATTGCTAGAAGATGGCATAATTGAACCGTCCGTGAGTCCGTACAACTCTCCATTGTTGGTAGTACCAAAAAAATCAGCAGATGACACGAAGAGATGGAGATTAGTAGTTGATTTTCGAAAGATAAATGAAAAAATCATAAGTGATAAGTTTCCATTAACTAGAATTGAAGACGTATTGGACAAGCTAGGTAGAGCTAAATATTTTTCTACGCTAGACATGACTAGTTCTTTCCATCAAATCAGTTTAGATAAAGATTCTAGACCAGTAACATCATTTTCTACTAGAAATGGTCATTTTCAATTTACTCGTTTACCCTTTGGATTAAAAATATCATCCAATAGTTTTCAGAGAATGCTCACAATTGCATTGAGTGGATTAGATGCCGAAGCATTTTTATATGTCGATGACATTATTGTGTTTGGTTGTAGTATACAACACCATCATGATAATTTAGTAAAAGTTTTTGAAAAGTTGAGAAAATATAATTTAAAATTAAATACAAATAAATGTTGTTTCTTAAAGACAGAGGTAGTCTATCTAGGTCACCTGATAACTGATAAGGGAATATGTACAGACCCTGCAAAGCATGATGTAATAAAAAACTATCCAGTTCCTAAGAATGTTGATGAAGTCAGACGTTTTGTTGCGTTCTGTAATTACTACAGACGTTTTGTTAAAAATTTTGCAGAAATAGCTAAAGATTTGAATACTTTGTTAAAAAAAGATAAAATTTTTAAGTGGGATGAAAATTGTCAAAAGTCTTTTGAGACATTAAAATCAAAATTAATTAAACCACCAATACTCCAATATCCTGATTTTAGGAAA
This sequence comes from Lypha dubia, assembly GCA_947311025.1. Classification (NCBI taxonomy): domain Eukaryota; kingdom Metazoa; phylum Arthropoda; class Insecta; order Diptera; family Tachinidae; genus Lypha; species Lypha dubia. The sequence goes on along the minus strand of OX371263.1, from coordinate 29,722,413 downwards.
CCTTTTATATTAACAACAGATGCATCCAATTTTGCACTAGGAGCAGTATTGTCGCAAGGTGAAATTGGGACAGATTTACCAATATCATATGCGAGCAAATCGTTAAATAAACACGATATAAATAAACCTGTTATAGAAAAAGAATTGCTAGCCATACATTGGGCAATAAATTTTTTCCGGCCATACCTCTACGGTAGAAAGTTCTACGTAATTACTGATCATAGACCCTTAGTATCATTATTTTCTCACAGAAATCCATCATCGAAGATGACTAGAATAAGATTGGATTTATGTGACTACGATTTCGAAATATCGTATAAAAAAGGTAAAATGAATACCAATGCCGATGCATTATCTAGAATAGTTATAAACAGCGAATCGTTGAAAACGTTAATTCCTACCGAAAGTGAAAATGAACATACACGTAAAGACATATTAGTCGTAACCAGAAACATGAAGAATAAATTAAATGCGCGAAAAGATAAAAAACATATAGTTAATACTTCCAGTAAAGAGACTGATGAAGATTATATTTGGGAATGCACTTCAATCTCTGATATTAAAGGGATGAAGAAACTTAGATTTGAAATAATAAAAAAAATGTAAATTAATACAAGTAGAAATACACGATTTGGAAATAGTAGTGAGATGTGGTGATAATCCAACTAACACACAGATGTATTTGGAGAAGCTATTATCAAAAATACTATTAAAGAACGTGAAAGAATTAGCATTAAATGCTAATGATGAAATTTTTAAAGTAATGTCAAAAGAACAGTTTAAAGGAATATTTAAAGAAGTAAGAAGTAAAAGTAAATCAATTTTGAAAATTCTGATATATAAAGAACCAGAAAGAATAACAAATAGAGAAGTACAGAATAGTCTCATTAGTGAGTACCATAGTTCAACGATAGGAGGACATTTAGGTGTCAGAAAAACAACATTAAAGCTTAAACAAAAATATGTATGGAAGAATATGAATAAGATGATTAAACAATATATATTAAATTGTAAAGAGTGCAAAATCAATAAACAAACAAAGCACATTAAAGAGAAATTAACCATAACAGATACGCCAGGGACAAGTTTTGAAACAGTGTCAATAGACACAGTAGGCCCGCTTAGATTTTCAAATAACTATAGATACGTGCTAACTATACAGTGCGATTTAACAAAATATATTATAGCATGCCCCATTGAAACGAAAGAAGCTAAGACTATTGCAAAGGCTCTAGTAGAAAATTTGATTTTAAGGTACGGGCACTTCAAAGTTCTCAAATCAGACAAAGGTACTGAATTCGTAAACGAGTTGATGTCGGAAGTATGCCAATTATTAGAAATAAAACAAGTTTTTAGTACACCATACCACCATGAAACTCTTGGTTCAGTTGAAAGGAGTCATAGAGTGCTAAATGAATTTCTTTTAGGCTTCTGTAAAGATAATGAATGGTACCATTGGATACCTTATTTTTGTTTCGCGTACAACACAACACCACATATGGATACTAATTACACTCCATATGAATTAATATTTGGTAGATTACCAAATTTGCCTAATGACAAAATATTAACTTTCGAACCGGTATATAATATTGATAATTATTCGAAAGAACTAAAAGCAAGGTTAAAATTTTCATTGCAAAAAGCAAAAGAGTTATTAGAAATATCTAAAATCAAACGCGTCGACCAGTGTGTAAAGTTCAATAAATTAAATTTAAATATAGGAGACATGGTCTTAGTAAAAAACTTTAATAGAAAAAAGAATCAGCCACCTTACCATGGCCCGTATAAAATTGTTGAAACGAAAGGAGTAAACTCTGTCATAGATATAAGAGGCAAAACAAAAGAACTACATAATAATAATTTAAAAAAATATTAATTGTTAAAATATTAGTTAGAAATTTTAAAATTTTAATCCTCAAAATTGTAAAATTTTTCTTAAGGGGTAGGGTGTAGTGAATCTTACTTTGATTATATTATTTGTAATTTTAGGACTGCCCTCGTAACCTTAGTTTTAAGTAAATTCCTTTATTAACAATACACAACAACAATGCTATGCTAAAATTAAGCAAATTCCTGTAATGTAAAAATACAACAACTAGTATACATTATTTTAATTGTTATTTTACACAACAACTTTTGTTACTTTTATTATACATTACATTGTTGGTGTATACCACAAATTATATTATTGTATAAGGAATTTTTGTAGTTTTAAGGTACTGTTATTTTAGTATATAAGGAACAAATATTTATAAAATAAATCAATCATTATTTAGCCTTAAAATCGGCTTTATCTCTTGGAGCATTAAACTGCTTCTTTCTAAACAGGCATCCAACTGCCTTAAATATTTTTAGGCCAGTGGCGTTCTTAAGCGCCGGCTCCTTAATAGGCAGGTCTATTTTAAAAACCCCTGAATAACCTATTAAATATACATCCACACATTACACTACTTCTAAGTTTTAAAAGACATGGGATTATTGAAATTGTTTTCTAAAGTTTTTTTTTTTTTTTTTTTTTTTTTTAATTTGGGTCATATTGTGTTTCGTTAAAAGGAATAATGATAAAATTAAGTTTTGAAATTTGGAAAGTGTGTGTGTGTGTGTATTTAGCTGGGATCAGCAGCCTTGAATCCCTAAGCAAAGTGTTTACTTGTTATTGTTATAATTACCAAAATAGTCCATAGAGATATTTTTATACAATTGTTTTTTTTTTGCTCAATAACCCTGGTATTATATTCTCATAACTTTGCTAAACAAAAATATTATTTTCTTTAATGGCTACCAAATATGGTAAATTAACGTTTTTATTACGTTTTATATCTTTCAAAAAAGAAATACTAAAAATATTGTATTTAATAGAAAATAAGTAAAATATTTTATTGAAATTAATTTAGATAGAAAAACAAGCATATGCTCAATATCAATTGCCAAAGTCGTAATTAACGTACGTTGTTTTGTATTTTGTATTGAATGGTTGTTTGAGTGGCTGAAAAACGAAAGAAGCAAAGGAGGACAACAAAAAAAAAAAAAAAAAACAAACATCAGTCACTGAATTTAATTGCAAACTGAAAATATATTCAATTTAAATCTAATAAAGTATCATAAAGTAACAATGCACTTTGAACTCGATTAATTCCATTAAATTTTCAGTTGCTTTTTTTATTGTATTAAAGGTTAAAATTTATTGGCCAAAATTAAAAAAAAAGTAGCCAACAATACAACTTAAAATTTTCATGCAAATTTTTAACACCTACACTCAGTAAAGAAAAGATAGACAAGTCATTGAACTGTTCTGCATTATGTTCATGCTTAAAGCACATGATTTCTACAGAAAGCGTCAAAGAAAAATCACTTCATTAGCATTTCATATAAACTAACCACAAGTCAAGTTTGTGTCTAAAAATAACTGAAACAAATAAGAAATTCTTTAGTTAGTTTATAGTTCGTATTATGAACCCATTTCAAATTCATTGCCGTAAAAGCTAACAAATTATGATAACCATTCTTGTGCGTATACTGGCTTTTGTGCAATGGAGTGGTAAAGCATTTCCTTTTTCTTCATGGGAGACCTCTCTTTCAATTAATCTGTTGCCTTTTTACGCCTCAAATACGGAATAAATAATTTTTCGTTTTGCAAATAAGCAAAAAATTTATACACCGTTAAGTTGGCATGTCTGTATTAATCAGCAACAACAACACCACAAAGAAACAATAATATCAAAAATTTTTATGCAAAACAAAATATTTTTCTTTATTAGGGATGTTTAAATGTGCAAATAAGAAATAAAATACAGCAATTTTTTGTTTATGAATAATAAAAGTTAATGCAACATTTATTGTACTCATCCTGACTACCAACAACAGACAAAAATATATTTTATGTGAAATAAAAAACAATATTATTTCTCATACGCAGTGAAGCCTGGGCGGCAAATTTGTTTTTTTTTTTTTTTTTCTTTTGGTCGCTGTATTTGAATAAATGGAAAACTTCATAAATCTCCTGTACTATCAACTCAAATAAGGTTGTAAAATACAAATAAAAAATTAAATTGCCATAAATAGCACTAAACATAAATACGAGCTGTAATACAAATTTGCCCTACTTCTGGGGTAATAAACCATAAAAAAAACAAATTTATATTGTCAGCAAATTTCTATTGTGTGGCAGGCAGTTGATGGCAGTACTTTTTGAAACAAATGTGTTGGGAGTGATCAGAATCTTAGCAAAAAAAAAACTGCATGTAAGCTGCTAGTGGTGTATCCAAGAACTAATCTTTATATATTTGATGGATAAATTTTACATCATATTTTTGCTGTAAATCCAAGTAGATCCTTAATTGTTGGTATATACAAGTATATACTAGTTTCTTGGTATTATAGTAAAAGGTTTTCCAATAAGAGTGATATGATTCCTTAAAAATAACGCACTTATTGTTAAGGAAATTCAAAAGTTTTTTATTTAATGTGAAGTACAATCGATACAATTAAGTTCTAAATAAAACGTTATTCAATTGGCCAACCCAATTTTTGAGCACTTTTTCCATTATATCAAGTAGTATGTCATGAGTGGTTCAATATTGACTTACAAAGCTTGAAGAGAGTCTGGTTTATTTCGAACGACCACTGACTTCAATGGTGTTAAATCACAACTTCTTCAATATCACAATTTCTTGAAATAATCGCATCTCCAAACTTTTCTCGTAATAATTCAATTGTTGCATTTGCTGTGTGGCACGTAGCCCCGTCTTGTTGGAGCCAAATGTTGTCAAGATCAACTTCTTCCAATTCATCGATCGAGAGCGGTATATCCAACAGGCCAATGACCACACCAAACTGTTAATTTAAGTGAATGTAATGGTTTTTCATGATTAATTTGTAAATTTTCTTCTCACCAGAATCGACAGTTTTATTTATTTACCGCACCACTCAGATGAAAGTCAGCCTCATCGGAAAAGATGATTTTCTTAAAAAAATAAAAAACTTAATAATTTGTGAAGGTTTTTCTTGCGTCTATCTCTCCATGATGAAATTGTAAACACTACTGAATACAATGAAAAACAAATGACAGATCATGGTATATTAAAAATGGGGTGGTGTTTGCTGAAGTGGTTAGCGCGTTGACTACTAAGCAAACAATGACTTGGGGCCTGGGTTCAAACCCTGGCCAGAGCAAGTTAATTAACATCATTAATTTCTCTAATGTACATTAGTGAGACATTGTATTAATTGTTGTCGGACTCTTTTGATGAAAGCATAGTACTGGTCACTAAAAAAACTGTTCCGACAGCGATTGATGATGTTCTAAGCTAATGTACACAACATTGCCCTCCTTCGTCGGTTAGCAGACGCATCGGCGAAGTAAAACAATTAATAAAATGCCTGCTAATACAGCTTAGCAAAGTTAATGCGTCTACTTAACACCGGAGGCGCCCCAACACTGCCTTAAAAATTAACATAACGCGCAAAGCAGAGTTGTGAACGAGTTAATTAAGTCTTCTAAATTTTCAACCCTATCCCTCTCCCTGAGTTCCATCACAGTGCACTGCATATGTAGGGGTCATCTCCTGAGTGCTGGTCCTAATTAAAAAAAAAAAAAACCTCACTTCAAAATCATATCATCCCTATTGGAAAACCATATAAATCGCTGGGCGAAATGCTAAGCAGTGTAACAAAATTTTTTTATATATTAAAGCTGTAAGAGAAATTAACATATACTAGAATCCCGCCAACTGGCCGAAATTCGAACACTTCATCCGTAACCGGTTTTATTTGTAACCGGTTTTTTATCTGGGTTTCTTAGGGGAAAATATATAAATAGTGCGCATATCTAGAAATATCAATACCTTTTAATCTATGTATATATATACATAATGTATATGTTTCATTAACATTGCTGGACTATAAAACTCTTAAAAGTGTACGACAAGAAATTGTGTGGCCTATTTATATACTTCAAGTGAATAAAGCATGTATATATGTATGTATGTATCATTATTATTTATTTATAGGTTAGCTAATCTATATGCTACATTTCATTAGTTGATAATTACCAACTTATCAGCAAATCTTTATCATCATGCTTGAAAAGTTTTCAAACTCATTTGCTTATACACAAACTTTCAAGCACTAACCGAGAATTACAATTAAAGCAAAACACAATAATTTTAATAAACTTGATAAGCAACACTAAAAATAATTTTTATATGATATGAATCTTCTTACGAGTTTTTGTTTTATATTCAAACAAAATTTGTGCCTTATAAATACTTTCGTTGTCATAAAGGTTGTAAGAAGAAGAACTTATACATTATGTCCAGCGTCTGCGAGCCTTTTTATCTACTATTGACTTATTTTATTTGCCTTAATAGGTATGTTTGTAATTTTATTTTAAGAAATTCTTAAAATACCAAATTTCATTATCAGTCGCAATTGTCTTCTGCATCGTCGTAATTTATATTTTTCAATCCACATTTTGTTTTCTTTTAAATATATTTACTTTTTCCCCCTTTTATTTCCAATTACAACTTTAATGATTTATTTATTTAGTTTTAAGTTTCTTTTTGTATTTATTTAACCGCAACTGCAGTACATTCATTCATTCCGTTTGCTTGTTTGTGACATTTTTTCTGCACACTGTTCTTTTTTTTCTAAGCCTTTTGTGCCAGAAATAAGCAAATTCTTTTGTTTTCATTGTCGTAGTTATTTATTTAGGGCGCAGTTTATAAATATTCATTGTATATTCAAACGTATGGACTTTTAGCTCGTATTTATTTAGTTTTACAAGCATGTAAATAAAACAATAAACCTAATTTATATTATTAAAGCAGGGACATTAAAGTTGCTAACAATTGACTTAAAATAGGCTACAAATACTAACTAATAAGCAATAATAAAAAAGGAGAAACTGTTTCCAAAAGCGCCTTTAAAAAGTTACAAATGTGTATCTTTTTTATGAGTATACTCATTCGAAGCAATCTAGTCTCTTGAGCAAACAAAGATGTAAAGCTTGGTGCTTTTAGTGGGCGCTTTTTTAAAAAAACAGAAGGTTTCCCTGGGACTAAAAGCCTTGAAACAAAAACAAACCCAAACATTAATAAACAATTTCCCTCTTTCTTTTTTTAAAGGAATATTTTGATTTCTTAATTAAACGAACATTACCGTGGTATTTGCAATAATTCAATAAAAAATATGTCGGCTCTAGTTGATGAGAAACCTAAAATTGAATAGCCGAATGTCAAGAAAAAAAAGGGTTTTTTAAAAAAATTCTTCAAAATAAATTTATGCAGCTGTAAACGGTGTAATTGTAGCAAAGTGTCTGCCTGTCGCACAATACAATATTAACCCCGAAGACATTTAACTTGAGGTGTTTACGGAGTCATAATTTTCCATAAAGTGACTAAAACTATTACAGTAAAAACAGGCTAGAATATCAAAAAAAAAAATATAATAAAATTGTACGAGGGTCAGTAATTATCCTGGCAGACTAATCCTGAAAAATAATAAATTACCGCTGTTAGCTTCGTTAAAGTTTAAAGAATATTTGCAATCATAAATACATACTAATTTTAATGCGATCTTGCTATTTTGTCACAGAGTTTTTTGTTAATGAAATAAAAAATGTCCTTTGTTATCACGGCTGTGGTATGTGTACGTACGTATTAAATCCTTAAATTTTTTTGAGCTGAACCTGTCATCATATTTAGTTGCTCATATGGCCAACAAAAATTAAGAAAAAATTTTCTAAACACATATCATAAATATATATAACAACCCTCGTACGAATATGCACCATACATATTCATACATACTTGTAAAAATAACTTTATATGTAGTCTTCTATAGTTCTTTGAATAAAAACCAACTACACAAGTGTTACACAGTTGCTACCTACTTCTAACAGGGGAGATACACAAAAAACACAAAAAATAGTTGCAGTTGATTTGGTGATAAAAAAAGGCAGCAAAATGCTGAATATTTAAATGTTGTATTCGAGTATTTCTCTAAAATAACTTCTTCTTTCCTTACACTCGCCACAAAACAAAAAGTTCATTGTACCAAACAAATATGGTTTCGCTAATCAATAAAAATAATCTTTCAAAAATCAAAGTAAAATATTTTTTGTATTCTATTAAACAGAAGAAAGATGAAAATTTATAAACGCACATAAATTAACGCATATTTGTTTGGCACATAATTATCTTTGAGATTTATTACATTCAAAAGCAAAAATCCTCAACAAGTCAAATACAAACAAAAAATTAAAATGTATGCAAAGAAAGAAAAACACACAGATTCGATACAGCCACACCAACAAGAATGAGCAACAACAACAACAACATCAAAAGAGTTAAGGCAGCGCTGCCACAACGATGATTTTAATACATTTTGACGATTTTTTCAAAAAAAAAGTCTTATTTGTAGGTAATTTATTTCTAGAGATTATTTGGATGTTTTCTATTAATTTTAAATCTGAATAAGTTTTGAAGGCTACACTGGCTTGATTGAGTTCTTCTTTGCTGAGATAAAATCGCATGTTCATTTCCTGCCTGTACTGGAAGTTGAAAATTTCCGAAATAATATTTTACCCTACAAATGAACGTGGTGTAACTTTTCATTTAATTTATGATCAACTGATGAAACGCAATTACCAAAAATTTTTATTGCCATACAACAGCAAGACACACACGCACAAATACAAATAAATTTTCAGTTGCATGAATAACTTAAATTAATTTGTTCCAATAGTATGTATTTCCAAGCAAGCGAACAATGACTTGGGGCCTTGGTTCAAACCCTGGCCCGAGCAAGTCAATCAACATCATTAAGTTCTTTAACATATATTGGTGTGGCCTTGTATTAATTGTTGTCGAACTATTAAGGTGATGAAGGCATAGCACTGGTCACTAAGAAACTGTTCCGACAGCGATTGATGCTGTTCCAAGCTAATGTACACAGCTTGTTAGCAGAAACATCGCCGAAGTAAAACAATTAATAAAATGCCTGCTAATACAGCTTAACAAAGTTAGTGCGTCTACTTAACACCGGAGGCGGCTCAACACTGCTATAAAAAACTAACATAACGCGCAAACCAGAGTCGTAAAAGAGTTAAGCCTTCTTACAGGTAACACAATGGGACCACATAAGGATCCAAGTGGGCTGAAATATAATTTCTGATTTCCTGCTTATAATAAAATATAAAATATTCCCACACAATTCCTTTTAACAGTTTGTTGCTAAAAAAAATCCAAATTCTAATATTCTTCTCAAAGTTTCTGGCAACAATGGATGGAAATGGATGGCTTATCGCAATACTTTTGTTTTTAATACCAACAATTAAGATGTTTTGGATAAGAAAGGGAAAATGTTAAATTACTCTTTTGCTGTTATTTAAATTCTCTTAAATTAGTGTTTGATGTTGCAAGGTTCGAATGAATATTTCATACTCTTTAAGTTTGACTGGAGCAATTTTTATAGGAACACTTTAATTTCATTAGTGTCCATGAATAGTTTAGCATAAGTATTGAGGGAGGGATTTACTTTTCTTTTCTTTTTACTTGAAACTAGTCACACTATACAGTGATGGTGAACACAATTAAAAATTTTAAATAAAATTACTTGGACTCATATAAGAAATTCCTAAATTCAGGCATGCAATAAAAATTTGTTGGATTTGTGTGATCGGGTTTCGTCTTTGTTAAAAGTTGTTTATTTGTTGATTTAAAGCCGATTTTCAAAATAAACTTTTTAATAAATTCTAGAGGTCATAAAAAGCTTGACGATACAAGTCTGACACAAACTTGAGGTATCGTCGTCATTATTTTTCTTTTAACAGCCAAGAAAGTGATATTTCCTCATCCAATAAACGAAAGCATAATTGAGCTTAAAATAAATTTATTGCATCTTTCTGACACCAAATACTTCCTGTATTAAAACTAAACAGTATTCTGTTGCTATGACGTATAAACTTTATAATTTAATTTCTCTGTCTTTTATTATCAGTTTCCTTAAATATGCTTGGAAACATTCTTCATAAATAATTCATATTTTCAAAAAAAAAATCCTGTTATGTACGGCACATTATTGAATTTTAAACAGAAATGGTATATGAAAATTCCTAACTGGAAAACGTTTTTTTTTTTTAACATGCATAATTTACAATTTTAATTAAAAAATTACCATCTAATTGGTTAAAGGAGATATTTTATCCCCGCAATTCGAGTGTGTAAAAAGCTTTCGTACTTCTGCATACCACTTTGCGCCCAAAACAAAAATACTTTCCGCTATACTTCAACTAATTTCGTGACTTCAATGTTTTGGGTAATTTTAAAAGGCAGTTATTAAAGCTCTTTTAGCTTAAACTGAAATATCCGCAAATTAAAAAATTTGTAATTTGCAATTCAGTCGAATTCCATTCTTAATTTCTATTAATTATTTAAAAAATATACTAAATTTATCTTTCTACGTCAAATGAAAATAATCAAGTAAACATTTATTTAGACATTTTAACATCATCTAATTTTTAGTCGCTGCTGCTAATAAATATGCAAATATAATATTTTGCTATTTGCGTAAATATTTATGTATGTATGCATGATTATACATACTAACATACATGCACATGTTATTCTACATAACAAAAATAATAATATTAGTTTTTATTATGACAAATAAGAACATCATCAAAATATATTTCTTAGAAATAAAATATTTGTATTCCCAATAGAATAATTGCCAGTATGACAGACAGTCTTCTATCAGTATGAGGAATGCTGGGTCAGTTCTCGACAAGTTTGTTGCTATCACTGTTTTTTTTTTTTTTTCTTAATTGATTTCTTAAGCTATAAACACATTCGCCACAGCAGACTACGCGAACACAAGACTAGAAATGCTGCTAGCTACCGATGTAGCCGTTTAGCCAGCTTCTTAATTAATTTGGAAACGACAGATACACAGTAAACAGCTGATCCTGAATTGTTGCAACGATTCATTTATGTATATTACAGTGGTGATATTTAGCGCTTTTACTTCTTTAAAGTTTGCTGGGGCGAATTGAATACGGCGAATTGAATACGGCGAATTGAATTCGCCACTCACATCACTTTGTATGGATTCGCTTTGACCGAAAAAATTCATCTCATGGATCTCTTTTGGCTCCGGAGTTACGGGGTTCAAAAATTATTGTTTATTGGCCATAACTCCTAGAATATGGAACGGATATAAGCGATGTGGATATCACTCTAAACTTCTCTAAAATACCTTTATACTGGTATTCAATTTTTTTAAAACAATTTATCCATTGCGAGTGAAATTCAATTTTAAAATTTTTTATCTGACTTTTCACTTTTACAGAGAACTTACCATGCTTTTATTTGGTGTATACTTGAAAGCTGACACTGATGAAATACGTAAGTTATACTTCTTTAATGATGATTTTAAGAATTAAATGAGTTATTTAGAGCATTTTAAATGATACCTATGTCGTTTATATTCGTTCTTTATTGTAGGACTTATGATCAATAACATATTAAAGGAATCAAGAGAGAGCGCCGAAAAAATTACACAAAAATTTTTCGATAAAAAAGGGCTATTACCCTCTGAGTTTTTTTAAAACTTTAACAATGTTGGTATTTTTGATACAAGTCAATATTCCATATAAAAATAAAGCTAATAAAAATTCTTGATGCATATATGTATATTATAATATTTAAATTTTGTTATTTTCTTTTTTATTTTACAATAAAAAATATTTTTAATCACTAATTTGCTTTACAAATTTTGTTATATTGTCAACACTGTTTTGGTTTTGTGGCCATCAGAAGTAGAAATTAGTTTAATTCGACTACACGACAAAAGTAGCATGGACAAAAACCTTTTGCCGTGTTGCCTTGCTGTCTTCAATATAATCATTCTCATATGCACACATGTATTCTAATTTTGACAGCTGGTAGTCGGTAGCCTGCAGTGGCGAATGTGTTTATACCTTTACTATTCTATAAAATTTGTTTACAATTTTAATAAAAAAAGAGAACCAGAAAAAAAAGTAAGAAAATAAAATTGAACGAAAAAGAAATCATATTTATTTATTTAATATTTCAGAGCGGAATAAAATGATATGCCCTCAAGACAAAAATTATGAAAGTGATTTTTATTTTGTTCATCGGTTTCTTTCGGTTTGCATTTCTCATTTTGTGTTGCAGCTCAAACGTGTCTCTTGCTGTATTTGATTTGCAACCAATTTTCAAAACCAATGTGTATGTTCGTATGTTTGTTTGTAACTTTGTATTTTGAAAAATGTCGATAAAAAACCGACTTAAGTCAATTTCTGTATTGTTTAAATGATATTTAAGGGTAAAAGAATGCGAACATAAAATGCTTTTAGCTATAAAAACTATTTCAAATTATATTTTAATGGAATTGTTAGTAGTTGGTTTAGCTTTCAGATAAAAAATAAACAAATAAAAATGGAAAATGGAAACTCTTTTATTAGTTTTTTTTTTAGTTTTGTTTGCCACATTCATTCATATGTGGCAACGAAAGTAAAATCTGAATAAAAACCAAATTGGGGGTAAGAATACGTAAATATAGCAGCTGCTTTTGTTTTGTTGTCTTCTTTTTTTCAGAATTTCTCTTTAAAAAAAATCAAACGTATAGAGTGATGCTAGTTGAAGCAGATTTTTATTAAATCTAAAACATTTGTTTAAAATACACTAAATTGACTGGCGTTAAAAACACCTTCAGAGGCCAAGTACTTTAAGTTCGGATATAGAAACTATCACTGAGTATCTTAATTGTGTCAATGTAGTCCCTCCCTCCAATGACAAAGCTGTTAAAAGGTGATACACTAAAAAAAAAAAAAAACAAATACACTAAAATTGAATTAAATGAAAATTGAAATTGAATTCAAAATAGTTGTGGTTTGGCTTTTTTGACGTTTTTTTTCCCCCAAATTCTCTAGAAGTTTCTTTCGTCTTTCACAAAAAATTTTTCATAATTAAATGAAAATATTTACAATAAAACTGTTCAACACTTAATAAAAATTTTGTAATGGGGTGTCATCAGCCATCGCAAGGAACAATGTTTTCATATAATTGTATAGTGGTTTGTTTCCTAACTATGTGGTTTTTGATCTAGCTAAGCGCTTACCAGTTACGTGTTTTCCTCGGCAGATTGCACTTCCTGAACTGTCCATATAGTCAGTGCGTGATCTGCTTCTTTTATAGCTGCATGTGTTGTCTGGAATAATGAGTGTTGAAAACCTCGTAATAAAACTCAAAATCTTTTGTGTTTTGAACTGAGGTACTTTGGCTACTACTAGGCATTCTAAATTAAATTTAAAAAGTATTTTTTTTGATTATTTTGAAGTAAATTTTTTACTTAATAAATTACATGTATTTTTTTGAGTGTATATCTCCCTTTTATAAAGTTCCCGAACTTGTCCTGCGACATGTTCTCTTCCCTCTGTTGTATTTCAATAATGACAAAAAAAATCAAAATACTTTCTAGTACTTTTTGATTTCTTTTTTGTTTTATTTACCTTTAATTGAACTGGGTTATAAAAAGTCTTTGCACTCTATTTGATCTGTAATTAAATTATCATTAATATCCCTAAAGGGAAGATAATACAAGTTCTAACTAGGATAACCAGAAATAAAATTTAATTATAAAGAAACTTAACAGTGAAAATGTCCATACAAAGTAAAATATCCGATCCTTGGGAAACGTATAATAAAAATTAAATTCATTGATGAATAAGATTAACAGAATAAATACAATTAATTATTACAATTAAGAAAAGCGGACGGGCAGGCTTGCAGAGCTTCAACCATTTGGTTGTTTTTTTTTTTCATGCTTTTTCCCATCAAGTTTTGTTTATTAATAACAGTGTTGTATTATTTCACATTCAATTTTATTTTTCATCTCAGTGTCCTTGCCTATAATTCTAGTGTTTTCGTAAAGCATTTAATCCTTACAAAATACCATAATTTGATTTCATTATTTGATTATGCTCTTTACCTTTATCAATGCTTCAAATAGGATTAAACTATGATTTATGCCTTTTTCCAAAATAATTTAAAATCTTTTGTAAGAAATAAAAAAACCTTAAAAAAACAACAACAACGTTCTAAACTAATATGAGTGCGAAGACGATATTAGATATAATTTTTCTTACAACACCACGACATTTGGGTGTTTGTCTTTAACAACAATTTTATACGTGGTCAGCATTAAATTAAAAACATAAAAATTGATTTTTACTTCTTGGAAAAAAAGGAAGCAAAAATAAATTCAAAATCATTTCAATTTACAAAAAAAGTTATCAATTTGTTGTAGCCATATTTTTAGTACACTATACATACATACTATATATACTATATTATATATACATGACGCCCTATGTTCAACATGAACTTTTATATATATTGAAGATATTTTGTTTTTAATGTCAGTTAATTTGTATAAATAAAAGGAAATATATATATATATACATACATACATATATATACATACATATATATATATATATATATATGTATGTACTGCTTGTTTGTGTTTAATATGCTCTACATGATGTTCATGACATTTATGTTTTTGTGTTTTTGACACCAAAGCGACACATAGAGGAATTCTTTGCAAATAAGGAAGTGATATTTAACCAACGGACGTGATAAGCGATATCATGTCCAGTGCCTTGGGTACACTCAGCAAATGGGCTACAGGTTGTGGTCTAAATGTGAACCCTAGCAAGACGGAGCTGGTACTTTTTACTACTAAGACCAAAGTCCAGAGCTTTAGACACCCACGGCTACATAATCTGGAACTGTCTCTATCGGACAATGCAAAATATCTAAGAGTCATCCTGGACACAAAACTATTGTGGAAACAAAATGTGCAACACAGGGTCAAAAAGGCCACAGTTGCCTATTACTCCTGTCGGAGGATGTTTGGCTCCAAATGGGGCCTAACCCCTAACATGCTTAAATGGATGTACACAGGAATTGTACGTCCCATATTAACTTACGGATCGGTAGTATGGTGGCCCGCCACAAATAAGAAATATGTGGTGGACCAACTATACAGAATACAGAGATCTGCTTGCATCGGGATTACTGGATGTTTACGTACTAGTCCTTCAGAGGCTCTGAATGCTATGCTAAATCTGATTCCGATCGACCTTCATGTATTGGCGGCATCCTCAAGCAGTGTGGCAAGATTAGCGGCATCTGGGAGGTGGAGATCAAGGACCTATGGCCATGCCAAAATCCTAGATCAGCTACCACCGGCACTGAGGAAACCCACCGATTACATGGTACCTCATCTGGACTTTGACAGTACATTCAAAGTTCTTATTCCATCCAGGCGGGAGTGGAAGGGGGGAAACATAGAAAAAGACTTTAACTTCAGGACGTATACTGATGGATCAAGAATGATCTGCGGTGTGGGCTCTGGAGTATTTTCGAGTGACCTTGGAATAAAACTCTCATTCCGACTTCCTGATGAAGCTAGTGTATTTCAGGCGGAAATATTGGCCATAAGGGAGGCGTGTAGGGTTTTGATTGACAGGGGCGTCCAAGGAAGAGTCGGCATCTTTGTCGATAGCCAAGCGGCACTTCTGTCTCTAAGGTCACACACTACTTTTTCTACCTTAGTTAGCCAGTGCAAGGACGCGTTATCCAGACTAGGTAGTCAGACTGACGTTACCCTCATCTGGGTTCCCGCACATAGCAACTTCCAAGGCAACGAACAGGCGGATGAACTGGCCAGGGCTGGATCTGCCATGGACGTCTCCATTGCTGAATCGGTAGACATGCCATTTGGCAGTATTAGAAATCTCATTCTCAACCATTTCAGGCAGAAAGCTGAAGACAGGTGGCGCAGGTTGAGCACGTGCAAGGTGGCTAAGAAAATGTGGCCTTGCTACAACGTTAAGCGCACAACACAACTAACTAACAGAAACCGTAGGGACATCTCGAGGCTCGTCGCAGTATTGACGGGGCACTGGGCTATCGGGAGACACGCTAACAGGATGGGCCTTTCCTACAATGCGTTCTGCCGTAGTTGCCGGGATCAAAGCAAAGAGGAAACAGTCTTCCACTTTCTTTGCGAATGCCCGGCCTTACACCATTCGAGACTCAAATTTCTAGGCAACAGCATAATAGACGATCTCTCGGAGGTATCAGGGATAGGTCTAGGTGACCTCATTAGATACCTTAATTCGACGGGATGGATCTAGAATCTTACTCCGAATCTGAGGCCTGGATTCGGACCTAAATGAGGTTGACACTACCGAGTGGAGTGGTCTGTCAAAACGGAATCTCATTGATTCTACTTGAATGCTTGCGCGTAGCAGGCAGCCACGTAAACCAACCAACCAACCAACCAACCAAGATAAACATTTACACTACACATACTTTTTTATGAATTAAAAAAAGTGTTGTAAGAAAATGTGGGAAGTTAAAAAAAATCAAGTTTCTTAAATTTTTGGTTTAGATTTCGAAACTTTGTAATTTTTGCAGAGATATACAGTACACCCTCCCTAATCCTGACACTCACAATTCCGACTATCCAGTAATCCAGACATTTAAATTTTATGGAACATTTAAGTTTATGGAACCTATAAAATTGTCTTAAATTATATACTTGAAAGTATTTAAAAAAGGTACATACAAATAAAATTTATCAATTACTAAAAACAAGAATTGAATAATTTTGAAATTCGCAAACAAATTTTTAAAAACGAATAAATTCTTATTTTTTAAAATTAACATTTTTGGTCACTTTTAGTATTTTTCTTATGTTTTTTGTAAATTAATTAAATATAAATTAATTCCTAAGAGTACTTATATTTCTGTTCGGTAATAAAAAAAAATAATATGTGTTAACATATATGTATTGCGTTTAAAAATTTAGTTTAACTGTAGTCCGGACGATCCACTAATCCGGACAATAGCTGAAACAATATCTGTCCGGATTAGGGAGGTTGTACTGTAATGACATTTTTCTTTCTTATAAAATTAATCACTTTTCTTATAGGGACTACTCCTTAACCTATATGGAATACTCTATAAATTTTTTTCTAAATTAACATATATTTTTGGGGGCTGAAATAAGAAAAAATTGGTACTTTTAGTACTTTTTGCTTTTGGTGATTTTTTTTATTTGAACTTTTTCTCTTGAGAAATTCTATTGACTGGCACAAAAGATCCAAAAGGTGTCGCAGTACCGATCTTTTCACAACTGGTTTGAATGCAGTTTGGTAGATGGATATCGTGTGGTCGAGATTAAAATGTAGAGTACTATTTAAAGGGTAAAAACGGGAAAAATTTTTAGCTTTACAACTTGTTATTTTTAAATAATTTTTTTTTTTTTACAAAAACCTTCGGTATTCTTTTTTTACTTTTGGTGCTTTTTAACTTTTGGAACTTTTGCTATTGTGAAAGCCTCTTAGTGGATCTTGAACTGGTAAAAAAGGGAAAGTTTTGATACCTTCTTGTTTTTTTTTTTTTAATATTTATTTTTCCGTCATATAAAGAAGTACTTTGCGCAAAATATGGTACTTTTGGTGCTTTTAGTACTTTTTTTTATTAAAATGTATCTTCTCGAATCAATTGAAAAACTTTGTTAAGAAAATTAAATTGCATTTATTTTGTTTTTCTTTTCACATAAAAGAGACAAATTCCGAAGAAAAAGTTGTTCGTCTATGTTTTGTGATACGCTACAATCAGCCTGATTACGGGTGGCGTAGTCGAAATACGCTGAATATCTCCCTACTGAACCATTATGTTTTGTTGAGGTGGACTTTTTAAAGTAAAAAAAATACACTTTCATAAATAAAATCAAGCCATGGACTTTCATTCATATTGTAATAAACTCAAACAGCCAGTTTGTTTTTTCTTATAAAAGTTTTTTATATTTTTATATTATTATTATTACGAATAAACGTAGTTATTATTTGAACTTATATTGATTTACATATGGAAAGTAATATTATCAGGCTCAAGTTCAGTTTTATTGAATTAATGAAAATTCAAAATTACTAAGAGTTTTTTTTTGATACGTTCTGCTAAAAACTGATTGGATATAAATAATAAAAGTTTTTTATTTAATAAATTCTGCTTGAAAACGTCTTAATTAATATATGGTTGCTTAAAGAGTAAAAGTTCTTGCTTATTCGACTAATATACAAAACTTATTAGTGACCACACAGAAAAAAATATTTAATTTTTTTTTCAATTAACCCTTTAATTAAAAATATAAAAAAAATGTGATTAAATATTTAATTTATTTAATTAAATTTTTAATTGTAATAAATAATTTTAGTTAATAAATGTATAAAAATTTGATTGATACTATAAATTTGTTTACTGGTACAAATTTAATTAAATTTTTAATTGATATCACAAATTTTTTAATTGAAATCAATTTTTATTTTTTTCTGTGCATGAAAAACCAGTATTCGTACCCATCTCAATACACTCAACCCATTTACTACTACTATAAACTAGTACCAAACACCAACGTTTTAAGAAGGGACCAACAAAATCTATATGGATTCTGAACTAAATTTCATCAGGTCTGGGCCAAGGAATTAATTCCTGTTGGGGTGGGCTAGGTCGAGTCATTAAACAAGCCTCACAAGACTTGGTAACTTCTTCCAAATCCTTACCTTGTCCGGGCCACCAACAACACTCACGGGCCATTGCTTTCATTTTAATTACTTCCATGTTGGAGGCATGTAAAAAATTAACTACGTTTTTTGTTAATTGTGTGGGTATAATTACCCGATATCCCCAAAAAAATACAATTTTCTTCTTCTGATAGCTCATTTCGCTTCAAAAAATAAGGCAACAGTTTTGGGGTCAGGACATCTTTCTGGCCATCCCATTTTAATGTCAATTTCAATTTCATTCTACTTTATGTTTTATATGCATCTTTAATAAAACAAATCATTACAAATCTAATAAAACAAAATAAATAGTTAAATAAGGAATCTGTAAAACTTATTTGACTCTAGAGATTAACTTATTATTAGAACACTAAATGTGCTCAACTACCCAGCAGAAAAAAAAAAGAAAATTGCAAATCGTTACTAAAATCATTGATGAGTTTAACATTAAAATATTTCTAGTGATTCATCTTGACGAATTTAACACATGGTGGTTAATCAGTATGCGTGTTGAAGGATATCTAGGACTTAAGTAGCTGACAAACATCATTTGTACACAACTTCTGTATTGTTTTGCTGGGTTATTTTAATATTAAAAAGTAGCTTTTATGCTACAAACTCTAGGGTTTTTGTCCTAATATTTTTTTTTACACTTTATAATTTTAAATATTTATTTGTCGATATTCCTTTGGGCCTCATAATTTAAAGCTCATTTTCAAAACTTATTGGTGGTGTAACTTAAAAGACGTAATAAAAATACTAAAACTGTGTTCATAAGTAACAAATATTTTTAAAGGATAAAATTTGGCCTCTAAACAAAAAACCATAAATAATATTAAAAAAAAATATATAATAAATTTCATAACAAGCTTTTGTTTAAATTTGTATTCTGGCTTAGGATTTGTTTTTTACTCCTCTTTAAAAACAAAAATGTTGTTGTAACTGGCATTTTCTTTTTTTTTCGCAATAAAAGACAACTACAATATACATACATTTATTCATTATATGTAAATTTTGAAAACCAAAATTTGTTGAGAAAAAAACTTTTATTTACGAATTCTATTGCCACCACTTCAAAGCAGCATAAAATCTATACAAATAAAAGTTTGTTATAAAATTAAATTTTCAGCATAGAGGGAGAGAGAAAGTGCATAATAAAATAAAAAAATTAATTTATATATGTACATATTCATTCTCCGCGAGTTCAAACCCTCCAGCCCATTTTAATAGCTCTACAACGTATGATAAATAATTTAATATATTTCTTTATTTACGTCCTTAACAGACTCCAATTAGTTGGTATTTAACTTATGAATAATAAAATCGCGATGTTGAACAAACAAAAATTTTTGGTGAATAAAAAAAAAAAAAAGAATTCTACGTTTTCATGAATTTAATATTAAATACAGAAAAGTATAAGTACGAAATATAGACTTTCGAAACATTATTGTTTATTAGCGAAATTTTTTTCTAGATAACCTATTAATCATATATCGTTGTAGATCTCAAAAATTTAACTACTCTTAGTTTGCTTCATCAATGAGTTCATTAATAATTTATATGCTGTGGTAAAATAATCCTCTATCCATATGTACTTCCTACAATATATCTTAAGAGACTTTGATGTCATTATAGGAGTTCAGAATAGATGATCTTGGCATTGACAAACTACAAAAATATATTTAAAAGATTATATTAACTTATTTGGTTGCTATTTCACTTGTGGAATGGCGCCAGGAAAAAAATTACATTCCATAAGCTTTTACGAATCGCTTAGCGAACATTACTGTCACTATCTTGCCGCCAGCAATACTTGTGCCACTTATTTTTTAAAGTCTCTTAAGAGAAAAAGAGAAGACATCTGTAATTATTTCACACGTGTAAAGTTATAATTTTTAATCAATATAACTTCTACTTCTACTCACTTTCTCACCGCTTTTCCTTTATTATAGTTCATATAAAATTTGCCTCTATTTCTTATTTCCCACTGTGCCAAATTTTATTTCCTTTTCAACTATATTTGGTTTTTCCTCTTATTTATTTAGTTATTTATTTCAACTTCCTCAAGCATTAGCTAGTATTTTTTTGTGCTGTTTACGACAGACTGTGTATAAATTCAATCATTTGTGGGTGTGTATTGGTGTGTACTCGTATGTGTATTTGAACAAGTGTGGCTTGCAATTGCTAAGCCGCATGTAATTCATACGTTATTTACCACAATCAAAGGAACAAAGGAAGCATGTGGTAGATTCTTGAAAAATTTAAAGAATTTAAAAAAAGCTTGAAAAACCAAATTAAAGTGAAGTCATGTGTAAGTCAACTATCAATATTCATAAATGTGTACTTGCAAGTATGTACATTTTCTGGGCTTATCGATTAATTTCTAACCGATTAAATCTGCAAAATATTATATTTTTCGTAATACTGAATATGTGTCTTATAACACCGGCACTCAAAAAGATGGCCTGGGTGATTACAAAACCTACTTATCCGTATGTATTTTGGCAATCAAAAGTTTCGTGCGAATTGTAAAAATTTGTAGTTTTTAACCAACTTTATTGAAAGTTTATTATTGAAGAATTAATAATATTTTGGAATTATTGAAATAAAATCGTTAGATAAGTTTCAAATTATCGTAAATGTTCGGAAAATTTCTATTAATGAACATATACTGGGGTTTTTTTTGTTCCACGCGAATATGACAATTCCGCACATTTTAATTCTGCGTGGAATTTAGCACACCCCTGATAATAAAATCGAAAACAAATAAATAAAATTTTAAAATGCTCTGTAAGCTAATTGTTTTTCTATTATGAAGTTCAAACCAGAAATGGTGTATTATTGTTTTTAAAGATGTTTTTAATTAAAATTTAACTAGAAGAACTAATGATATGGTGAATTTAATTATGTGTATGTTTACACCGACATTTCGTGATCTGTGGTAAGAAGTGATATCGAGTAAAAAGTTGTTTGTAACACTATGCGTATGATTAATAATTTACTTATTAAATATTTAAATATTATTTATACGTCTTAACCTAAGGTGTAATATCCAGAGTTCGGATTTGCGCACTCCTTTTGCTCCTTACGCATTGCGCACTTCTTACAAGCGTATTAAAAATGCGCACAAGCGCAAAGAGCGGAGCGAAAAAAATGGAGCAATTGGTATGCGCAGCGTAAGCGCATTCGATTTATTAGCGCCGCTCTTTGCGCAATGCGCATTTAAATTTTTTGTGTAGCGCTTTACGCTGCGCATTGCGCATATTGAGCGGTGCATTGCGCATGCTCTTTTTTATGAAAACAGTGTTTCGTTTGAGTTTCTTCATTGCTGCCACGAAAAAAGTCTTTGGAGTCAAAATCTTTAAAAAACGTAACCAAATAAGAATAAAAGTAACCAGAATATTTTTTTAAATATTTATTAAAATGATGTGTTTTATTTTTGATTAAAATATCAATCATATTTGGCCTTAAAGGATTGATTCATATACATACATATCGCTCCTTTATTGCAACATAGTCATATCTTAATATCTCATATCATATAAGATATGACTATGTTGCAATAAAGGAGCGATATGTATATTATATGTATAAAAATAAGCTGTTTGTTTGTTTGCATATATTATTACGGCATCACGCAGTTTGGTCCCATGATACAACAAACAAAGTAAAATAATTTTTAGAAATTTCAGTTTAAATAAGGAATAGCCACAACAAATACATTTAGGTATGTTTTGTATGTAACTGTTCTCTTGTACGTTTATAACAAGTAGGCGACGAAAATTCTAAAAATAGAAAAAAAGAAGACAAGCCCGAAAATACTGTAGTGAACCTGATGATGACATTTACATCATCTGTAGGTGTGAATGAATGTACATTCACAAAAAATATCCAAAAGTATTTGGCCTGCTTACCCTTTCTGTGGTTTCGCAAGCAATTATTTTTATGACTTTTTTAATTATTGTCTATCGGATTTTTGAGCAGTTTAGATTTTTCCTACACTTTATGTGTATGTTTCTAACTGCTAACGAAATGTGTATAAAACTCATCATTAACAAGATATTTTTGAAATCTAAGAAAAGATTTTTTAAATAACTTTGATAGACATACAATGTGAGTATGTATAATTGTATACGGGGCAGATTTTGTAAACTAAAACGTTTTTTTCGTTTTGAAATTCGTATGGAAAAATTTTGTTTTGAAACGAATTTTTGTTATTTTTCATACAAATTTAAAACGTTTAGAAACGATTTTTTTTACAAAATCTGCCTATAAGTAAAAAGCCAGTTATCTAGGTATTTATAAACATGTATAGATATGTATGTATATATTGGCCTTGATGATGCGGTAGTGTTGTATTTTTTAAAGATGATTATTCTTGATGCAAAAATCTATTATTTCCTTTACTCAATTTTTTTACCACTGTAAATGCGCTATGCGCATTTCTTGCTCTTTTGGCTCTTTTTGCGCATTGCGCAAAAAAAGCGCAGCTCACACAAAGCGCAAAGGAAATTGCTCCTTTTTTGCACTTGCTCCTTTTATGCGCATCGCAAAAATAAATGCGCGGAGCAAGCGCAATAATAAATTGGCTCCGCTCTTTGCGTAAAGAGGAAAAATAGTGGCGCTGCGCTGCGTTTTTTCGTACTCTGATAATATCCCTACAAAAAATGAGACTAGTCCATGCATGCGTGTATGGACTACTCCACAATGGAGTAGGACTACTCCAAAACTAATCCAAATGTGTGCAAAAAACATGCTTCAATTTACAATGCGATGTCCTAGGGCTGGACCACGTAACCCAAAAACTACTCCATGTTACTAATCCAAGGGTTACCCACAGGGACTAGTTTCGAAACTATTCTATTTTTCTACTCCATAAAGCACTCGCAGGGGTTAATTTCGAAATCATTCAATATTCAAGTCTATCAAATTTCATTTTTAGTGCTGCCAAATGGTATTTAACTATAAATGTTTGTGTACATATGAAATAGTCCACGGCTGCATTACATAGGAGTAGTCCAAAAACTACTCCTTTTATCTAAAATGGACCATGTACTCTAATAATTTTTGTAGGGATCTAATCCAATGATACCAACTTAGCTTTATTTTAGAACTAAATTAAGCTGTTTATGATTACCTCAGCTCTTTTCAAACATTTCAATAGCAAGTTTGGCACTTTTTGGCATTTTCAGTACCCATTTTTATTTCACATACAAACAACATAAAATGTGATTGTTATTCCACTCGCCAGCCCTTAAATATTATTAATTTGGTTAAGTTTACAACTTCCAATAAAATTTCCTTCAAAGCAGATTAATATTTCAAAATTCTTCTATATTGAAGCTAATAAATAAATAATACAACGCATGTGTTGCTACATAGAAACAATTTTATTTATTCATACCACAATCATTTCATATTCAACCAAATACGAGTATCGCTCAGCTCAAGGCAGTTGTTTCGTTTAGTTAAAAACTTTTCAAGAATGTTTAATTTATTATTTCGTTATGCCTTAATGAAAAAATATCTACAAAACTTTTGCTTAAATTTAGCGTGTTTGTTGTTGTAATAATTTATAAATTGGCTGCTTTATTGCCATCTCGCAAATATTAAACATGAGTTATGTACCACGATAGATAAAAGGATATGTGTTAAAGTTTTGTAAATTTATTAACCACATCTAATTGAATATTCATTTGTAAAAGTCAATAGTGCACATCGTGACCCGAAATCGAAGATGGCCCCATATACTTTTTTTTAATTTAAAAACAATTTGGAACCGAACTTGTAAATATCAAAATCAACTTATATTATCAAAACCGATAAAGATTTAGAATTTAAATGTTAATTTGGCATTTGTTAAAAAATATAAACCAAAGTATGGTTTGTTTTGTTGTATTGGTAATCGATGTATCTACAGATGGCTGTTCACACTAAATACTACAGCCATTGGCATTTTTTTTTCAGGTGAAAATTGAAAAATAAGTTTTTTCGTATTAATTTATAATCGTATTTCGTGAATATTCTTCTAAAAAATAATCGTAGGTCTCTAATATTTGGTGCGGACTACGCTTTCATGTGGGAACATCGAATTCCATTGCAAAAGAATAAAAAAAACCCAAAAATATTTGTTGGCCTAAATTTTAGCAAAGGCACGGTGAAAATTGCCAAAAATTGCAATAATCGTATATTTTGAATATTCTTCTGAAATGTATTTGGTTACTTACATAACTTAGAAATCTAATTTTCCTAATTTTACCTTAATTTAAAAAACTGTATGAAGTAAAATAATTTTTAAAATATTTCTTTTCAGATTGTTTACCCGCAAATGGTAACCTTGTACCTTTTTTTATGATTACCAAATATTAATAAACCCGTCATCTCTAAACAAAGCAAAAGAACAAAAAGAAACTGATCAACTCAGTTCAGTTGTTTTCTAGACCGGTGGAGTGAAAAGCAGAACAGTAGTGCAAGGATAAAAGAAAAAAAAATCAAAATTTATTAAATGAAGAAACTTAATACATACATACATATGTATATGATTTCGAGCAGAAAGAAATTAAAACCCTTAAAAACCAAAACAAACAAATAAGTGAAAATATATTAACAAAATTCATTTAAATAAACATATGTATAATTAAACAAATAAAATCCAAAGATAAAAGAAAAATCGTACCTACATATGCATACCTAATATATGTACATATGTATTGCATATCTTGATATATAGATATATATATATACATATATAAATACAGTAAAATAAGAATAATTAAATAAATACCTATAAGCATTAAAACTAAAAGAAAAAATTGTTTTACATTAATTGAAAGCCACAGTGGAAACCGAATTGCACAAAGCAATTCACATATACATACATACTTACAAGTGTCTACAATTAAGGTGGTGCTTATTATTAAGTGGAAACATAATTGCTATAAAACCCCAAAGACTTAAGAATTTTCAAACAATCCCCTTTCCCCCCCAAACATTCTGGTCCTTCGAGCCGGATCACAGGACTCACCAGGAGCTGTGACCACATTTCCGGAACCACCCCAGGTGACAGTATAATATAACCTATGTAAGTACAAATCCCTTTTTACATACATATATTATAATATCAACCCCCAAAGAAATCATGACGTTGTATGAACAACGTTCATACACACGTTAAGAAATTGCTTAATTTATAGACCTACCTATTATTGGAAAAAAATCGAAAACAACTTAGAACGACCCTACGTTTTTTTGCCGTCAACTGTACCAAATCTTACACCTACATATATATATATATATATAAATTCCGTTAAAATCTTATACTATATATACCGGTCAATTGTACAAAATACATACGTTATATACATACATACTTATGTTTAAAATTCCTCAAAACCTGTTTTTTTTTTACATACATACACACTTATAGTTACAGACATGCATACATAAGTATGTACATGCCTACTGTTGCTAAAAAATAAAGTCGAAAAAATAAATAAGAAGAGACGGTGCTAAGTACGTACATACATATACATATAAATATAAATATATATTCGTGCCGATAGCAACGCGACGAATATAGATGAGTTAAGTTTTTTTTTGCTGACATTCCTCTGCAAAAAAACCCTTGACTCTACCAAAATCAAAACAACAACAACAAGAGCATTTATGTACTTATGTTAGATTATGTGTGAAGTAACTTATGTATGCATGTTCAGCTTTTTTTGCATTCCTGTTTTGCACAATCAGTGACGTATTAACTCAATACATTGCTTAGTACAATTGTTTTTTGCTCTGCTCATACTGGTACGAGGGTCACTTCAAAAGTCTCCAGTTAAAAGTGACCAATTATCTAATTATACCAAACGTATTTTAATAATATTAATTTCATATTAATACTAACCCCCGTATAGATTTTATCATTGTCGCTTCTCCGAAGCACAACTTAAAATTTATTAAAAATTTTTTAAATACTACTTCTCTTCGAGAATAGTTTATTTTGCTCTTTTTCTAAAAAAGGAATTTATCATTGTCGCTTCTCCGAAGCACAACTTAAAATTTATTAAAAATTTTTTAAATACTACTTCTCTTCGAGAATAGTTTATTTTGCCCTTTTTCTAAAAAAGGAATTTATCATCGTCGCTTCTCCGAAGCACAACTTAAAATTTATTAAAAATTTTTTAAATACTACTTCTCTTCGAGAATAGTTTATTTTGCCCTTTTTCTAAAAAAGGAATTTATCATCGTCGCTTCTCCGAAGCACAACTTAAAATTTATTAAAAATTTTTTAAATACTACTTCTCTTCGAGAATAGTTTATGTTGCCCTTTTTCTAAAAAAGGAATTTATCATTGTCGCTTCTACGAGGCACAACTAAAAATTTATTAAAAATTTTTAAAATACTACTTCTCTCCGAGAATAGTTTATTTTACCCTTTTTCTAAAAAAGGATTCTATCATTGTCGCTTCTCCGAAGCACAACTTAATATTTACTAAAAATTTTTTGTATACACAATTTTACCCGTGCGTCCGATTTTTTAACCCTTCGTCATGAAGCTAGTAACAAGGCTAATCCGCGCTGCCGACCGCATAGTTGAACTTCAAACCCATCTGGAAGAGCGTGATGTAAATAAAGATACTGTCCACATATTAGAGATCTTCAAGGATGAAATCACTCATTTGTGGTCCGATTTCAGATCCTGCTATGAAGAAGCCTGCGAAAAATTCGATGAAATCAAAAAGGACATCGACATGGAGACTCTAAAGTCTCGATTCTTCTCTTCTTTTGAGGCCCACGTTGCAGTATTATCCCATATTAATGAAACAATCGATACGCTCCGTAGCGAGTCTAGTCCGGAGCCACGGTCTTCAGACAATCAGTCTTATCTAACCCCTCATATTTCTTTACCCCCTTGCGATACCGAAATTTTTCATGGTGACTACAAGTCATGGCCGACCTTCCGTGACATGTTCACGGCCCTATATGGCAAAAACAAGAGATTATCACCAGTCGAGAAAATGTGCCATTTACTAAAAAAAGACGCAGGGTGAGGCTAGAGATGTCATAAAAACCTGCCCAATAACAAATGACGGTTTCGACCTGGCGTGGCAGAATCTTGTCCGTCGGTACGAAAATACACGAGTTTTAATTAATGCCCAATTAAAACAACTTTTCAACATAAACCCCCTCCCCAAGGAAACTGGCCCACATATCCGTCGACTGCAACGAGTAATAAATGATTGTGTTACAAATCTGAAGCTTCTGAAGGTAGATACGAATAATTGGGACCCAATATTTGTTTATGTGTGCTCTACATGTCTGCCAGATAACACTCTTCATTTATGGGAACATTCTCTGCCCCACAATACCGGGTTACCAAGCTGGAAGGAAATGGATGCTTTTCTGACCTCCCGGTTTCAGACGCTAGAATCTGTTGCGGATATTCGCTCCACATTTACGCCGACCCATAAAATTATTTCTAACCCCCCTAAACAAACTCCGCTTCGAAAACAAGGCCCTACTGAGCCACGCAAGCTTAACAGTTACAATAATAATCTATCAAATGAGAACACAGGAAATTGCCCTCTTTGCTCACAGGCGCATACCATTCGACTTTGCCCATCATTTCTCAAGATGCCATTAGTCGAACGTACCAATATTGTGAGAAGTCGAAAACTTTGCATGAATTGTCTGGGAACTTCCCATGATTACCGAAGATGCAAAAGTCGTTTTGTGTGTAATATTTGCAAGAAAAAACACCATTCCTTATTACACCGTTTTGAAGTTAACACATCTACCCCGCGAAATAATACAGGCAACAACCCCCCATCTAACACCCCATTTTCTCATAACTCTAACAATCAGAATTGTTTGAAACCCCCTTCACAGAACGTAAGTGTCACCCCTTCCACGTCAAGGGAGGCCGTAGACCACCACTTACAGTCATATTCGTCCCACATACCGTCGGAATCACGTTCTGTTGTACTGGGCACCGCCTTAGTGAATGTCCATGTAAACGACATCACATGTACTGTCCGAGCGCTGATAGATTCAGCATCAGAAGCTACCTTTGTGTCTCAAAGACTGCAAAGAAAACTAAATTTACCTATCAGATCTTCTCAAGCAGAAGTACGAGGTTTGAACGGTGCTTTAACGGCAACGTCAAATCACATATGTCATATAAACATTGGCTCCCCCCTAGATCATATTTTCGAGATGTCTGCTGATGCGTTCGTCGTCAACAAACTAACTAGTTCTTTGCCATGTTACCCCAAATCTGTTCTAAGACAAAACAACTTATCTCACCTTCAAATGGCCGATACATATCAACAGAAAACTGTCGAAATAGACCTCCTGCTAGGCGGCGATGTTTACCCAAAAATAATTCAGGACGGTCTACAATGGAACACCGATCAATCTCTGGTTGCGCAAAAAACTGTATTCGGTTGGATAATCACCGGCCGCGTCAAATCTGATTCAAACGAATCTCCCATTCTCTCTTTTTACAATGAGCTCGGCCTCGCCGACCAATTGCGACGCTTTTGGGAGCTGGAAGATATCCCAAAGGTTCCCAAACCATCCCCAGAAGATGTTTACTGTGAACAGCTATATCGAAACACAACGCATAAGGACGTTGACGGACGTTTTATTGTATCTCTCCCGTTTAGACGATAATTCCCCGAAAATTTAAGCATAGGCCAATCCCGTCATATAGCTTTGTCTCAATTTCTCCGAAATGAGACAAAACTGTCAAAAACCCCCGAACTCAAGTCCGAATATGATCGTGTGATAACCGAATATTCGTTTTTGGGTCATATGACAAAAATAAACCCCGAAATTAGTACCAACAATGCGTACTATTTACCCCATCATGCTGTGATAAAACCAGACAGCACCACTACCAAACTGCGCGTAGTGTTCAACGCCTCGAGTCCCTCCTCCAACGGAATCAGCCTTAACGATCTCTTATACCCACGCCCAATTTTACAAGCTGATCTGACCATTCTCGTTTTAAGGTGGAGACTCTTCCGTTATGGTTTTAATGCGGACATTGAGAAAATGTACCGCCAAATTCGCATTCATCCCTATCATGCACGATTCCAGCGAATTATCTTTCGAGAATCCCCTGCAGAACAGCCTCTCGATTATGAACTAAACACCGTTACATTTGGTGTCAACGCTGCCCCCTATTTAGCAATCAGGACTCTGCTAGAAATCGCCAAAGAGTCTGAAGCCAACTTTCCCCATATTGCGGATATTTTAAAGAATTATATGTACGTTGACGATGTACTGGCAGGCGTCCATTCACTTTCAGTGGCTTTAAAAGCCCGGGATGACCTGATCACGGTTTTACAATCTGCTGGACTTGTGCTCCGAAAATGGACTGCGAATAATGACCAATTACTTAAGGATCTTCCATCAAATCATCTGCTCGGCGATGAATTTTTAAAGCTGACCGACTCAAGCGTCACGAAAACCCTGGGTCTTTGTTGGAACGCCGGAAATGATTATTTCTATTTCCAACTTAAAAATATCCCTGATCGAAATAAAACAACAAAAAGATCAATCCTATCCGAAATCGCAAAGCTATTTGACCCTGCCGGATGGCTAGCCCCCAAAATCATTGTGGCAAAAATGATCATGCAACAAGTCTGGAAAGATGGCACTGATTGGGACGAGGATCTACAATACCCCCACTTTACTTGTGGATGACTATCCCGAGATAGAAAATATTAAAATCCCCCGCTTTATACATTTTGACCCTGCATATTCGAGTGAGCTTCACGGATTCTGTGACGCATCAGAAAAGGCTTATGCAGCGACTCTGTACCTTCGCTCTGAATTCAATGGAGTTATTACCTCGCACCTTCTGGTGGCCAAGACAAAAGTTGCCCCCCGTAAAATTTGTTTCTCTACCACGCAAAGAATTGTGTGGAGCTGAACTATTAGCCACTATGACTGAATCTATCCAAAATGAAGTTAATCTCAGAGATCCCAAACTTTTTCTATGGACCGATTCCACCATCGTTTTGGCATGGTTGAGAAAACCCCCTCACAAATGGAAAACATTTGTAGAAAATAGAATATCATCTATCATCGAAAAGGTAGGAAGTGAGCCCTGGTCCCACGTTGAGTCCAAAAGCAACCCAGCAGACTTAGCCTCTCGCGGTCTTACTGTAGCGCAACTATTAGCCAACGATTTATGGTGGCACGGACCGCCGTGGTTAAACCGTCCTCATTCCGAATGGCCTTCACGAAATGTTGATTTTTCCACCAACGAAGAAGCCAAATCCATCAAAGCTCTTGCTACAGCCGTGGAAACCGATATCCTACAAGATTTTTCCGATCTCGCGCGTGCATTACGAGTAATGTGCTACGTAATGCGTTTTTATGTTCGACTGAAAAAGTGTCAGACTCCTGAAAATCAAGTTCCAAAAGAACTATCATCCGCAGAGATTAACCTTGTCAAACAACGTTTGATAATCGCCAGTCAAAGATTTCACTTTTCTGAAGAGTATGATCAGCTCGCAGACGGCTTGCCGCTGTCTCGAAAAAGTCGATTGTTAACTTTTAACCCTTACTTAGATTCCAACGGAATCATGAGGATAAATGGCCGATTGGTAAACTCCCCTACGCTCACATATGAAGAACGATATCCCATTTTATTGCCTTATCATGCCTGTTTCACAAAATTATTATTAAACTATCTTCATAAATACTCATTGCATGGTCAGAATTCGCTTCTATATCGACTCATGCGATCACATTACTATGTGCCACGGCTCAAAACACTTATCAAAACCACCATAGCCAAATGCCTGATTTGCGTTAAGCAAAAACGCCTCACTGGCCAACAAATTATGGCTGCACTACCCCCAGAACGCGTCAATCTATCGCGTCCGTTTTATACTACAGGCGTGGATTTTGCTGGCCCTTTCGACCTAAAATCGTATGCTGGACGAGGATGTAAAATTACCAAAGGATATGTCCTTGTATTCATATGTTTCGCCACGAAAGCAATTCATTTAGAAGGTACCAGCGAAATCTCAACACAAGCTTTCCTAGCAGCTTTCGCACGGTTTTTCTCTCGCCGAGGGACCCCTAATGCCATGTATTCCGATAACGGCACGGCTTTCGTAGGCGCCTCAAACATCCTCAATGAGGAGAAATCCAATTTTCTAACCTTGGTTCGCAAAGGTCTTTTGACGCAGAACAGTCTGGCCCCCGTCGAATGGCATTTTATTCCTCCAGGTGCTCCGCATATGGGCGGACTCTGGGAGGCAGGCGTGAAAAGTTTCAAGTCGCACTTCAAAAAGCTCTGTCACAGCCAAAGCTTCACATTCGAAGAGTTTAGCACCATGCTGGCCCGAATTGAAGCATGTCTAAATTCCAGACCCCTCACCGCCATGAACCATGACCCCAACAACCTGTGTGCGCTAACACCAGGCCACTTTCTGATAGGCGCTCCGCTCATATCACCCCCTGAGCCCGACTTGACCACTCATTCATTGATTTACGTTAATCGTTGGCAAAAACTGAAAATTCTTCACCATCAACTAGCCAGAAGATGGAAAGAAGAATACCTAACCGAGCTCCATAAACGGACTAGATGGAAATTCCCGAACAAAAACTATGCGGTCGACGACCTCGTTATTATCCGTCAAGATAATCTACCCCCCACGCAATGGCGACTAGGACGAATCGAAAAGGTCTTTCTCGGCTCTGACAACCGCGTACGAGTCGCAGAAATACGGACTGCTAACGGCACTGTGACACGACCTATTACCAAACTTGTTCTCCTCCCCCAACCATAACTACAATAACTAAACCCTATTTTTTATCCCTTAGAGTCATCATGTCTAGTCGCAGACATCGCCGTTCTTCCACCATCGAAAGATATCCGTCTAAGCAGCCAGAAAAAAGGAATCAATCTAATCACCATGACTGCCGGCTCTGTAAACAAAACCATCCTCTCCGGAAGTGTAACCGATTCAACAAGATGAACGTATCAGATAGATTACGTATCGTTAAGCGTTTTCAGTATTGCGAAAACTGTCTGGCCCACTCACATCCAATCTCTAAATGTGTTAACAACTCCCGTTGCAAACACTGTGGCTCCAAACATCACACCTTGCTCCATTGCCATGAACGCCTCCAGAACACTAACAACGGCGGCATTCAATTTTGCATGAACGGTTCCGCAACTGTTATACCCACCGTCATCATTTCTATTAAACTTGATGGTGAATGGAGTAAGGTACGAGGAGTGCTGAATCCCTGTGTGGGAGCAAGCTCCATTGCCACATTTCTGGTGGAAAGGTACAAAATTTCGACCGAAACCCACGACGACAAGCAATGGTGTGTGATTTCTTTTCGATCACGTTTCGAAGACGGACCTACGTTCTCCTTAACAGCTAGAGTCAGCGAAAGTTTGCCGACACTGCAATCAAGAAAAAGCCTCGATGACAGAGTATCGGATCAATATCAAAATCTCCGTCTCGCTGATCCTGAATTTTTCATCAACGGAGCTATCAACATCGTCCTGGGGGCCGATATCTACCCGCAATTAATACGGCCAGGCATTCAACCGTCTTCACTTACCTCACCTATGGCGCAAGACACCCTACTAGGATGGGTACTCATCGGCAAGTTCGGCCTCTGAATATTTACACCACAACATGATTATTGCCAAAAGAACTTTATGTTGACATTTAATGCATCCTTTTTATACTCAACTTACACATCAATTTATATCGCAGTATACTTATCTTTTATACTGAAATTACACTTACCTTTTTTTGATTGAAATTATACCTGTAATTATACATATAATCTATTGAAATCCTAATTAATTTGTATATACTTACAAATTGTAAACGAATTATAAAACACTTGATTTTTCTGCACTATCGTTCTGCACATTCTAATACTACCTTTTTTTTGAAACCTCGATCCTTTGCTGTACTTGCAGTATAGCAAGGGGGCCGGGATGTTTACCCGCAAATGGTAACCTTGTACCTTTTTTTATGATTACCAAATATTAATTAACCCGTCATCTCTAAACAAAGCAAAAGAACAAAAAGAAACTGATCAACTCAGTTCAGTTGTTTTCTAGACCGGTGGAGTGAAAAGCAGAACAGTAGTGCAAGGATAAAAGAAAAAAAAAATCAAAATTTATTAAATGAAGAAACTTAATACATACATATATGATTTCGAGCAGAAAGAAATTAAAACCCTTAAAAACCAAAACAAACAAATAAGGGAAAATATATTAACAAAATTCATTTAAATAAACATATGTATAATTAAACAAATAAAATCCAAAGATAAAAGAAAAATCGTACCTACATATGCATACCTAATATATGTACATATGTTTTGCATATCTTGATATATAGATATATATATATTGTAGTGTATTTTATATGATATATGATATATTATTTACCTATTAATTAGATCTACCCTCGTAGAATACTGTATGTAAATTCTTTTATAAATTCCTTAGAAATAATTACAATAAATATTATTATTATTGGAATTATTATTGGAAACTTTTGGAAGTTTTTGTAGTTTTAAGGTACAGTTATGTTAGTATTTAAGGACGTAATTTTAGGAAAATAAAACACTCTGAACTCAGCCTCAAATCGGCTTTTTATTTATTTAGATCACAGGCATATAAATCTGCCTTTAGAATATACACTAGCCAGTGGCGTTTTTAAGCGCCGGCACCCTACATTTATTTAAAACTACACCTCTATCACGACATGGCGATCCTGCCAAACCTTGGCGACCAGGCACCTGTAGAGAAATGTGTACCGGCCGGTGGATCGAGGGAACCACCACAAGATACAACAATAACCCCACGAGAGGCAGGCCCCAAACCAATAACCATAGCAGAGTACAACAGGCGACAACAGAAGAGAAAAGATGAAAAACTCACCAGAATACCGCAGACGGAAAAGCCGAAACACAAGCGAGGTGGCACGCAAGTGGCCATAAGGAGAAAGCTGGCTGCATTAAGGGCTACGGTAAACGCAGACCCACCACCGTCCTGGGAAGTAGCCTCCGAGCTATGGTTGCAGATCGCTGCGCTTGAAGCTCTACAAAGCACGTTTTTTAAGAAAAAATAAGTAAATTACAACATAAAAACACAAATAAAATTTTAAATTTAAATTGCAAATAATAAACACATTAAAATAACACTTTTATTTTGTTAAAAGAAAAAGGAAAACAAGAAAATTGAAAATAAAAAACACATTAAACCAATACTTTTATTTTGTTAAAAAAAAAATTTAAATTTATAAGAATATTTTGGAATGATAATTAAAAGAAATACTGAAGTGAAAAAAAAACGCGAAGAAGAAAACATATGAAATTTAAAGTTGCCAATAGAAGCAAACAATAAAAAAAAAAAAAAAACAATGTTACCACTATATTATACGTAGATATTTTTTTCATAAATAGAGGGCGCTAAGAAAATTTTAAATTCAACGTTGCCGAGAAAAATTTTTACAAGCAACAATTTGTATTTATATTTCAAACAAAAAAATATATATTTGATTATATAATATTTATTGAATGAGAGGTTGTATCTTTTAATTCTTTTAATATTATTATAACTTTATTATTTGATTGAATGAGATTAATTTTTATATCTTTTGTTTTAATAATTTTAAAAAAATATAATAATTTAAACAATTAATAAATAATAAAGACAGAATTTATTCCTTTGCTATTTAAATCAAATATAATCGCGAAAAGTAAAGAAAGAAGATTAAGAAAGAAAGAAAATTTAAGAAAGAAAATTAAGAAAGAAGATTAAGAAAGAAAGAAAATTAAGAAAGAAAGAAGATTTAAGAAAGAAGATTAAGAAAGAAAGGAAATTAAGAAAGAAGATTTATTTCCTAAAGGAAAGCGTCATGAACTTTCATTTGGAAATGAACTTCTATACCACACGTAATATCGCACAATTTGGAGATAGTGAGATGTAGCGATAATCCATCTAGCACACAGATGCATTTGGAGAAACTACTCTCAAGAATACTATTGATAAATTTTATACTACAAACGGGTTCTTAAGTAAAGGTAATTAGAAAAAGGAAGAAGAGTAAAGGTAATTAGAAGAAGAAAAAGAGTAAAAGTAATTAGAAAAAGGAAGAAGAATAAAGGTAATTAGAAGAAGAAAAAGAGTCAAGGTAATTAGAAGAAGACAAAGAGTAAAGGTAATTAGAAAAAGGAAGAAGAGTAAAGGTAATTAGAAGAAGAAAAAGAGTAAAAGTAATTAGAAGAATAAGAAGAGTAAAGATAATTAGAAGAAGAAGAAGAAGAGTAAAGCAAAAGAGTAAAACAAATAACAAAGCTTTCATTGTTTAAAAACGCGTAAACAAAAATTCAAAGTATTAAATTTAACAGACATAGTTTAAAAAGGAATAAACTCTGTCATACAAATATTTAAAATCTGTCATACAAAAATTTAAAATCTGTCATACAAATATCTAAAATCTGTCATACAAAAATTTAAAATCTGTCATACAAAAATTTAAAATCTGTCATACAAAAAAAAAAAAAAAAAATTAAATTCTGTCATATTAATTGTCAAAACGTTAATAATGAATTTTAAAACTTTAATTTATAAAAATCGTAAAAAATTTTAAAACTTTAATTTATAGAAAATTTTAAAATTTTAAACCTCAAAATTGTAAAATTTTTCTTAAGGGGTAGGGTGTAGTGTATTTTATATGATATATGATATATTATTTACCTATTAATTAGATCTACCCTCGTAGAATACTGTATGTAAATTCTTTTATAAATTCCTTAGAAATAATTACAATAAATATTATTATTATTGGAATTATTATTGGAAACTTTTGGAAGTTTTTGTAGTTTTAAGGTACAGTTATGTTAGTATTTAAGGACGTAATTTTAGGAAAATAAAACACTCTGAACTCAGCCTCAAATCGGCTTTTTATTTATTTAGATCACAGGCATATAAATCTGCCTTTAGAATATACACTAGCCAGTGGCGTTTTTAAGCGCCGGCACCCTACATTTATTTAAAACTACACCTCTATCACGACAATATACATATATAAATACAGTAAAATAAGAATAATTAAATAAATATAAGCATTAAAACTAAAAGAAAAAATTGTTTTACATTAATTGAAAGCCACAGTGGAAACCGAATTGCACAAAGCAATTCACATATACATACATACTTACAAGTGTCTACAATTAAGGTGGTGCTTATTATTAAGTGGAAACATAATTGCTATAAAACCCCAAAGACTTAAGAATTTTCAAACAATCCCCTTTCCCCCGCAAACACAGATAATCAACAGAGATAAATGATGAAAGCTGTTGGCTGAAGAAATTAATAATAAATTCAATATTTAACAAACGAAGCCAGTGAGACGCAGCATTCAATCACAAGTCCTCTCGACAGCAATTCCTCCTAAAATTAACAAAACCAGCAGCAGAAGAATTTTGATAATAATTAAACATTTTCTACCACTTTACTAGATACGTTCTTTATATCCTAATCATTTCCACAAGACGGCAATTGATTGAGAGCTTTATATAACAAACACGAACAGAAAATTATCCTTCACAACTTTACATGCTGATGTAAAATAGATATCAAAAATTTTGTTTTGGTTTTAATTGTAAAATTATCAAAAACTAATTTTAAATTAATCTTTTATTAAAATCTAATATACCAAAAATGTTTCAAATAAATAAAATATATAATTAGCTTTGTATGTATGCATTTACGTGTGTATGTATATATAATAAAAAATATTTCCATAAATAAATAATAAACAGATGTTGTTTTAATTCAAAAATGGTTTTAACGCAGGTCTTGCACCTTTTCCGCACGTAACTTAAGTCTTTGTAATATTTCGTTACGCTTTGTTGGCAAAGAGATAGCACAATACTTAAGACACGAACTGGAAAAAGTTTGTAATTCGCCATCGAGTTCGTGTCTTAAGTCTTTGTAAACATGCGTCGTACATAAAATCAAAAGACTTAAGACACGAACTTGAAAAAAATTTAAATTTGCCAAAATTTTGATCCAATCCAATTTTAAGTGTGATTTTCGGATTCAGCATGGGGAAACCGAGCTAGGAGCGTCCACGGGCCATTTCCGCCCACTAATTACCGAGAAAAACGCGAAAAACGTAAATTTTGAAAGATTGGAAAAATTTTACGTTTGTGTCTTAATTCTTTGTAACTAACATACGGGATATTTCAAAGGCAAAACACAAAAGACTTAAGACACATGCTGTCAGTATGTCATATCCATTTTTCCAACTTGAGGTGACTCCGTAACTTATGCTTTAAAATATTTCCTTATAACAACCAACTGGAACAAAATGCATGCAGGATATGGCAGCACTTTCAGTAATTTTCCTTATTTTTGGTTTTTTGCATTTATCTCAGTAAATAGTGGGCGGAAATGGCCCGTCTAGTTCGGTTTTCCCAATGCTGAATCCGAAAATCACACTTAAAATTGGATTGGATCAAAATTTTTTCAAATTTAAATTTTTTCAAGTTCATGTCTTAAGTCTTTTGTTTTTTTTTGTACGACGCACAGTAGAGCTGCAAAACAATCGATAGTACTATCGATAGTTTATTTTTGGACTGACTATCGATAGTTTTTTTTCGATAGTGATACTATCGACAATTTTTAAAGTATATTTTTTAAATATGTATATTAAGCCGATTATATGTAGCCAGTATAACATTTGTAACAACTTATTCTACGCAGGTTCTTAGCCGCCTTTAAATTTATATACTTTTACAAATAAAAACAAGTTATTTTAACTGCGCTACCTAAATCAGAGCGTTTAGCTACCTAAATCTACCTAAATTGTTATTTGATTTTAATTATAAAAATTTATTTAAACCCAAGAAATGTGTTGAACTAAATATATGTACTACTTGCTTTTTATGATTTCTTATTTTTCATACAATTATACATACATACATACATATATAGCGCTTGATTAACAAGAGGGTATTAAATCAAAATTTTTAAAATTTCATTTTTTGAAAGAAATTGAAGTACAGTGGTTATATTTACAAAAAAATAAAGTTGTATATCTCTTTGTGATAGAAGAGTAGTATTAAAAAATAAAGTTTTTTACCTCTACTGAAAGTTTCAAAATTTTGAGTTAATACCCTCTTGTTGATCAAGTGCGATATGTTTAGTTTTTAATTGTTTATATTATTCATGGGCAAAATAATATTTAAGTTTTAACAATCAGTAACTTTCTTTTATTTATACATAAAAAAACCGATAGTATCGATAGTTTTTCTTAAACTATCGAAACTATCGATGGCGATGACTATCGATAGTTTTGCAGCTCTAACGCACAGTGGGGATTTGTTCATACAAGCTTGGAAAAAACTATAAGGAGTGCTCGTAGAATGTTGAAATTTTTCTCTAAGCCTTTAGTTAGGTCAATTAAGAAAAATATAAAGTTTCATCAAAATTGGGCACGCCCACCTCCCACCGCCCATAGAACCCGAAATTTATTTTTGGCCCAAACTTTTTGAAATTTGGCACAGAGAATTATATTACCTTAATTAAGAAATATATAAAGTTTCATCAAAATAAAAAACAGATGAAAGTAATTGTAATTCTTGATTTTTCTAAATTCGTTTAAGCTAAATCCGACTAGTGGTTCTTGAGTTATGTTAAACAAATTGACAGGTGGCACCTGGTGGTACTTGAAATTGATTAAAAATGTAAAAACAGATATGAGACAATATATTAGAAATGATTTCGAACTGTGGGAAAGTATGGCTAAAATTGCAGGTCCAAATGGTTGGAGAAAAAAGGGATTTTTGTTATATGTTCATAAAAATAAACAACAAAATAAAACTTAAGTCTATTTTTTCAATTTTAGTATACTGAAATATCCTACTTTAAATAAAAAATAAAAAGAAAAACCTTAGCTCACATAATAAAATAATATGCGTCTTGAAATTCTTAGGTTTAAATTAAGTTGTTTCGGTAAAACATACAAGTACTGAGTTTGAGACGGCTATAAAAAAAAAACTAGCAGTCAGATCGGAGTAATTTTTTTTTTTGATTTGAATGTACTATTTAGAATACTTAAAAATATCACTGCATATTGCATGAAGAGTATGTTGACAATTTGACTTTTTTCCGCGAAATCCCCAGTGTGCGACGCATATTTAAGTAAAGTTTGCATAGATTTGCGATACGAACTCGATAGCAAATTACTTATTAGTTCGAGTGCGTGTCTTAAGCCTTTTGCTATCTTTGTACTACACAGTCACAATAAAATAGTTGAAAGAGTTAAAACACATGCACAAAAGCTTCTAAATTATGTTAAATGAATTTTAGAAAAAGTTTTTAGTTTTTAACGTCAATTTTGGATTATACAGCTGCCATACTCACCGAATTTAATACCGTTAAATAAAAAAAAGTAAATAATTTATTTATATTTTTATTTACGTACATGTACATCTATGTATGTACGTATGTAAATCAATTTATAAATTTAAAAGTAAGTAATATTTTTTTCATTTCCAGGTAATTTTCTTTTTTTAGTTTTGTGTCA
The DNA here is from genome assembly GCA_947311025.1 of Lypha dubia. NCBI lineage: Eukaryota > Metazoa > Arthropoda > Insecta > Diptera > Tachinidae > Lypha > Lypha dubia. Next base: position 29,682,148 of record OX371263.1, on the reverse strand, counting down.
TATTTCATGTACATAAGGAGTATTTTATTTAGGTTTTCTTGAATTTACGTCCATACGAGTCAACTTTTGTATCCGCAAATTTCTTGAAATTTCTTTTCAAGTTGCATTCGCGTCCATACAATTGTTGCTAAGCATCATGTGTGGTTTTTACGCTTACCACATACAAAAGTTGCTTTAACATGAAACAGTGTACCCTTTTCATTGCTCTCTCATCTGTAAACTTACTGGTGTACAGGTAGACTTATTATAACTGATACTGAATATATGAAATGCAAAAGTTAGTTGCATGAAGTTGAAAATCTCAATGTAAGTAAAAGAAAAATATCAATTTTTAGAATGGATAAACCTATTGTAGTGAGGGCTATAGTGGGTGAATGGTTTCGCGGACTCATAAGCTAACCAACCATGACTACTGTATGAGTTCTAGAAAAATTAATCGCTTATTTTTTATCGCTTTTAACCGGTTATTTTCGTATTGCAGAAGCCGTTTTTTATTTTTTCATATTTTGCAAAATGCGGTTGTTGCAAATATTTTAAATTTGTTTAATTTTTTCTTATTTTTATTGCAAAATTCTTGTAATTAAAGTAGTTTTATTTTTTTTTTTATTAATTGTAAGCAAATGCCAAATTATTCTAATCGTAAAGAAAATATTTTGGATTTTTTTTTTATTTAGACAAGGATCATAGGACTCTTAAGCACTAAAAAACAATGTTTAAAACTGTAGCATGGTTTTAAAATAGCTCTTTTATGTAAAAGGTTGGGAAAATTTGAGGTCAGAAAGAAACTTGGCTGTCAAATGCTGAAATGTCAATTATTGATCTGTCATCCTTTGACATTTATTTGGTAAAAAGATGGGAAATTTTAACCATGGAACGCTACACTCTAGCACAAAGAATTTTAATTGTGAAAATTTACTATCATGAGAAATTTCCCGGTCGCATAATTTCTCGATTTGGTGATGTCAATTGGCCGCCATGTTCTTGTAATTTAACGCCGCTGGCTTATTTTCTATGGGACCATTTGAAAGACCAGGCTTACGTGAACAAGCCACAAACAACTGACGCTGCATTGACGAGATAAGCGAAGCTTTGTTGAAAAATGTTGTTAATTTTTTTTTTTTAAAGAGTGTACATCTATCTATACGAGCTAGAGATGGACATTTACCCACATTACATTTTATTATTAATTCCCATATTTCTACTTTACATTAGTACCAATATAACTAAATTTGTCAAAAAAAAAAGTGCGGTTTTAAGTCAATTTGCTTCCTAACCTCAAATTTGCCCACCCTTTGTTAACTGAATTTCTTACCTGAGTAGTAAGATCTCATATTTTTACATTTTGCAATAAATATGTATAACTTTATCATATTCTTATTTACAAATGGCCGTAATTTTTCTTGATCTACAAGATATTTCTATGCTTGTCCAAAAGTATTTGGAGCATACTAAATAATGTTTTCTATCGTTGACTTAAAATTCATGCGATTATCTTGAATTATTGAGTAAAACTCAAACAAATTTCATAGAATCTTTTACAATATTATAGAATGGGAAGTTGGGTACACGATAGTAAAGCCTTGGCCCACATCTATCAGATCTGCATACTAACTGAAAATTAGCCTGTATGGCAGTAATCATATTAGCTGGTTACACACCATATGTTTTGCTTAACAAATAACAATATTATTTAACTAAGTGTCACACATACATACAACAATCATATAAAATTATACGCGTAGTAATGAATATGGTTAAATTGTTATTTTTTATTTTCTTTGTGTAAATACTAGAGTTGTCAACCGATTAAGAATAATTCGATTAATCGATCAAACAGAACGAAACTCTTGTTCGAATAATTTTAAAATGCCGATTTTCGAATAACGAATAAATCGATTAATTAATGTCAATTAATCGAACAAATTATTTTTAGTTTGAAATGCATAAAAAAAAGTAAAAATTTTTTAAAGTTATTAGTTTGGATGTCTGTAGTTGTTGTCCAACTGCGCATACCTATTAGTCGTGCTATGTTTTGAATGAAGAAGGGGTTTTTTCACTCTCAGGTGAATAAGTTAGAAATACACTAAAGCCAAAAAATTGATCTCGGTTCGGTATTTTACCAAGAAAAGAATTGAAAAAAAAACAAAGTCACTTGTAACAAGTGTCCTCAAGTATACAAAATTGTTGGATCAACAACAAAAAAATTAATAACTATTTTGTTGCAACAGATTTACGAAAACGTATTAAAATAAATGAGAGACGTATAAAATTTTTAAATACGTTAATAATTTTTTTTAAATTCTGGAAATTTTCCGAGCAATAAAAGTATTTTAAAATATTCTTCAAAAAGTCATACTAAAGAATATCCAAATGAATTATACTCCAGATTATTTTATGCTGAAAGTAACCGCAATAATTCAGATGAAAGTAATGATATAGAAGATGTTACTAGTAATGAAAATAACAATCTTTTATGCGAATTAAATAATTATATTAAAAGTATTAAAAATTCAAAATATAAAAAAGACTTCAGCGATATATTAGACGATATGGAAAAATCTAAAAAAGATCAGAAAAATTAGATAAACTTTTTTTATGCTCTTACTCGTAATTTAATAAAAACCAAAACTAAACATAGTTTGAAAGCTAAAAAATTGAGTCAACTTTTATTTGTAGAAGTTTATTTCTTAAGAACAACCCAAATTGTCTGATTTAAAAAAAAAAAAATCATTTGATATTTTTTGACTGAATGAAGCATGTTTATTTGAATTAATAGTTTTATGTTTTTTTTTTTTTTTTTTTTGTTAATAAAAATATTAACTATTTTATTTTTAATTTTTTTGTATAAATTTTTTGTCAATAAATTTTTTAAATAGTTTTTATTCGTAGTTCTCATCGATTAATCGAATAATTTTTCAGCTTTAATCGTTTGATCGAACGAACAAAAACAATTGTTTGAATTATTCGAACAAAGTTGAAAGCCGAGTAATTGACAACTCTAGTAAATACATATGGATTAAAAATTATTGGCAGTTTTTTTTATTTTATTTTGCCTGATTATGAAAATTGGACAACTTGTTATAATGAAAAAAGTCGACTTTGACATGCATAATCAGGTTGATTCAAGACGAATTCATTTTAAAAGTGCTGTTAATTCTACAACATTACAACAACATTGGACATATCTGCCACTATGCATGTATGTACAAATTTTGACATTTCGATCTGATTTATGCAAGAAGAACATTAGTTCAACAGCTCTCAAGTGAATTCGCTTTAGGTTAAATATCTTTTTAAATTGTAATTATTAATAATAATGCAATATTCTAATTAACTCTTAGTACTTTAACAAAATAATTGTATTAAAAATTTTACATAAAATTTTTTATTTTTTTTTTTTAACGTACTTTTATACGTTGCATCTAAAACTAACTATGTAATCAAGGCAAATTAATAACAGCTCAGGTGATTATTTTCGCCATGTTTCATGCGCCAGAAACTTCGCCAAATGCTTTGTTGACACTTTGTTCGGTACATTTTTTGACAAAGTAAGTTGTTGATTTTTCAAAACGAATTGAGCCGAGTCTATCTGTTATGAATTTGCCTTGCATACAATTGTATAAAAATGCTTTCTTACCTACAACGTCCAACTATCGAATGTGAAATATTAATTTCATTTAGAATCGTTATCATGATCCTTCATTGGGTTCCACATTCCCACTTTACTGTAAAATACTTAATTGCTTCTTCTAAAAAGTACCCATATTCACATTCGACAGTTGGTTATTGCAGCTAAGGTTTGATTTTCTTTTTCATTTCGACTTTTTTAAAAGTAATCAATAATGAGTTTCTTTAAGAATTGTTTTAATTATTTAAGTTTACAATCAATATATTGTAAATTATGTATTTCAACAATTTGATAGGATATTTATTCACAAATTAGAACACATGCTTTATATAGTCTTATCCATAAACGATTGGTAAAGTTAAAGTGCACAGTAAGAACAGTTTTGCAATAAAAACGTTTTAGATTAAACCAATATTATTTTTGGTATTAATTGTTTCAAATGCTTATTAATATCCTTGATATTTTATGTTACTTCAGTCATATTTCAATAAAACTTCAATACACACATGAATTATTTTATTTTGTGAAATATTTACTATCTCAGCAAGAAAAAATTGGAAGTTGTTCTAAAAGATAGAGAAATTTTATTGTCTTAATGAAAACTTAATGAAAATTCAAATTACTAAGTTCCAATTTTTGACTTGATATTTAACTTATAATTATTTTTAAGTTGTAATTAAATACCAAATTGTGTTTTTAACTGCATATTTAAGAAAAGTACTTAACTAGTAATTAAATGAATAACCTTGTGTATTTAAATAATAATTAAGATTTACGAATTTCCCCATATGTTTTTGACTGCTTGTTCTTCTTATATAAAAAAAAGCCAATAAAATATTTATGGCTGCTGGCAAATTGCATAAAATTTTGTCTTGTTTTGGCGCTATTAAGCTTTTAATCATTTTGAAAACTGCTTTTATTCTTTTAAAACATTTCAGCAGTTCTTAATTAATATTATTTTTAGCTAAAATAAAAATACAGTAGTTTTCCTGTTTAACGAACCTTCGATTCTGCGAACATTGCATTTAACGAACACACAAGTTTGCTCCATTGAGTACCTTATATAGCGAATAAAAAATATTTTCATGTGCCCAAGTTACCGAACAAATAAGATTCATAATTTTAGTTTAAGAAAGCATAATGTGAAGTAATTTCTAACTAAAAACAAAGTGAGTAGCAATAAGTACCTCTATTTTAGGTTTTGTTTATGTAGCATTTTTGTTTGATTATGCTGCAATGATCAGTTACGCATATTCTTTCGTGGTGTAAATGTAAAAACAAAAAAGAGACACTTTTTTTAAAGAAAATTTAAAAATTTTGGATGATTACCAAAATGGATTGTGAATTGTAGATTTGTGCAAAAAGTATGGCCTAAGGAAATCGACAGTATGTACGATCTTAAAATCAAAACAAAGTTTATAAAAAATGCGAAAAGTACAAACCTTGGATTTAAAAATAGGAAAGCCATGAGACAATGTGAATTTTCAATAATGGAGAAACAACTTTTTTGGTTTCTACGACAACGAAATTCAAACATGCCTGTTTCTGGTGCAGTCCTTCAATTCAAAGCCAAAGAAATTCATAGAAATCTTTATAGTGCAAGTCACGGTTAAATAATTTCTTGCCGAAAATAATTTGCCGTTAAATGCTGTTTTACTTCTGGATAATGCGCCGTCTCATCCTCTGGCAGAAGAAATGGTAGAAAAAACACACAGAGGCAAAATTTGGGTGCTTTATATGCCCCCCAATGTTACACTCCTGATTCAACCAATGGATCGGAATGCTATTCGTTTGCTTAAGTTGCATTATAAAAATAGGCTCTCATCAAGACAACAAAATAATGTCAATTTCTCAACTTTATTGCTTTTAAGATAACTTCAGGAAGATGCCACAAAACAAAATATTTTTGTTATAAAAAAAAAACATTACGCGACAAATTTTTTATGTAAAATTTTCAAGGAAATTGAAAATGAATTTGAACCTATTTTTCATTAAAATTATTTTAGGTTTTATGCTACCAGTGTAATGAATTGTACCTTTTTTATTTTTTATTAATATATCTTACAGATCTCATAACATATTTCAAAATAAACGACAAATAATAAAGTTCTAGTTATTTATTTATTCATAACATGGGTACTAGACAAAAGTATGGCATATAACGAACTTTTCAGTTTAACGAACAGGCCTGACAAAGTACTGGTTCGTTAAACCGGAAAACTACTGTATATTTTTTTATTATTTGTTCTAGTCAGTTGTTTTTAAGGGAAATTTCTGGGAAATTTTTTGTATTACGTAGTGCTACCATATTGTCATCGTAATTAAATGAGAACTTTAATTACTCACTGAAAAAATGAAATCTTATTTAAGTACAACATAAATTTAAATAAAAATTAACTAATTACATACTTAAATATAAAGTCAAAAAGTGGCCATAAGAGCTTTTATGAACATTAGAATAAAGAAGTAGCAGAACGTACGGACTTAAGATCGTTACACCTCTATGAAAGTGAGTACTAATTTAACTATTTAACCAATTTTTTTAACAGAATAGAATTCAAGAGTTTAATGTATTTAGCCCGAAATTCCTCCACTTTTGATTGGACATAACTAATATTGCAACAAACATTTATGCCCGTTATTTACAAAGTAGTCTATTGGGTGGTTCACATAAATTTTACTCACTCTAGCCCCGTTGCAAAGAAATGGCTGATGCCGAAGCTGAATTAATATTTTATATTATTGTTACGAATACATGTAATTATTATTTGAACTATAATAATAATAATTTGTCGTTATTATAAATGTCGTTGTCATGGTGAAATATGTAAAATATGGCAACGTTCGCTATATGTTTTACATTGGAGTCGTTAAAGATTGACTACGACAGCCGTGATGTGGTCTATCTACTATTTATGTTTAAGTTCAGTTCTTATTTGTTCTGCTTGTCTGATTGAATATTCTAATGTTCGTAAAATAGATGGGCCCCGTTCGCAACCTTACAATAAACCTTGTTTCTCCAAAACAGAATTTTATTTTATTTTATTATCTGTTTTTGTATTTTGGCCTTGAACGTATTTTTCGAACAGCATGGCTTTTGCGCAAATTTCTTGATGGCGAACGTGACACAACAAAAGTAGACTTTTCTGTAGAAATGCCTATACTCATTAATAGTGTATTCAAATAAGTTGCAAGAACTGTTTTCTAAAAAAAGAAGTACTCAGAAAAATTTAAAGTCACTTACTGGCCTGCCTAATTTTTAAATTTAGAATCGTTCAAGATAGAAAATATTTTTTCTTTTGTTAATTTCGTCTAATTCTATATAAAACCCAAACAAATTTATCGAGATACTCACGTTCTACTTTTGAACACAACAACACTTACACGCATGCGAGTATTTTAACTGTTAATTATTTAAACTTTCGTTTGTTGCTGTATTTCCACTTCGCATAATGCCGTTTTAAAGCCAGGTGACCTGTGGTCATGTCTTACCACCATGTGCACGGTGGGCTCTTCATTGGTATTAGTAGACAATACTGCATCACCATTCATACGCTCAGTTGCTTGCTTTGTGATATTTGAAGATTTGTCTGTGTTAGTTGTGGCCGTAGACGTTGATGTGCCAACCGATGAAGGGCCACCCACTGCGCTGCTTTCACCACCACCACTATTGTGTACCGTAGTTGGAGCTAAAAATGAGCAGTTATTTTGTACCGGTGTTGGTTGAGCTTTTGGTACCGTTAAATGTCTAGACATTTTACGTTTACTGCCGCCACCACTACCCGCACGTTTGTACGTCAAAGCACTGTTTTCGTTGATCAATTGAGCTTCGACTCCATGATGATGGATACAGGTAAAGGCTCGAGTAAATGATTTACGAAAATTATCGCTTAGGAAAGCATACAATATGGGATTCATGGCTGAGTTGGAATAGGCCAGACATCCAAAGAGCAAAAACAATAGAATTTCAAATCTTGACAATTCACGTTGTCCCACAAAGGCACTAATCAATGAAACCTGAGAAATCCAATGGGGCAGCCAACATAAAATATACACCGTAATGACAGTCAATACCAGTCTCGTTACTTTACGATGTGAACGTTTCTTTTCCTTCGATTTGTATTTTTGCTGCATCGAATGCAGTTTGCGTATGACTAAATAGTAAAACACTAAAATGAAGCAGAGTGGTGTGGCAAAACCCAATAGGAATGTGTAGAATATAAAGGTGGTGCCCGAATGTTTCTTATATCCCTCTGGCCAGTCAATATTGCAAGAGAAATTTATGCCATCTTCTTGGCGTACCGTGCTGGCAAAAAGTATCACTGGCAGCATTAAAATAACCGAAGTAAACCAGGCCAATATGGATACTAATTTAGCAACACGTAGTGTTCTGTATTTTGGAGATTCTATGGGATGGCACACGGCTATGTACCTATCGGCAGCCATTATTAGCAAAAATATTGAAGAAGTAAATTGTGTTATTGACGTACTGACCATGTAGGCTTTGCACATGTAATCACCAAATTTCCAGCTGCAAATACGCATCGTGTAGAGCAGAAAGGGTATGCCAATGAGAAAACATTCGTCGGCAATGGCCAAATTTAATATGTAAATATTGGTAACAGTTTGCATTTTGGAAAACCTCAATACCACCCAAATGACAAGTGTGTTGCCAAAGAGACCAACCACACATACTACGGAATAGAGGACAATGGTGCAAATGTGTGACAATGTATTGCTGTTGGCCAAACAGTCTTCATGAAATGTGTATAAATTTCGATCTGAATGGTTTAACGATAAAGTAGTAGAAAATAAATTTCCGTTTCCGTTTAGATCGGGTGGAGCTTTAGCTCTTGTATAATCGTTGCTATTTAAGACATCCGTTAGATTTAACCATTCAATGTTGGTGTAGAAGTTGTTGTTGATTTTACTGGTGGTGGTGGTGGTGGTCGTGGTCGTGGTGGCGATGGTAGAAGTATTTGGCCATGATATAAATTGTTCACTAAAATCATTCCAAGCTTTAGTAGAGTTTTTGTTTTCCTTCATTTCAAATGGTTTATTTTTAATTTCCTTTATTTCGCCAGCACTGCGCCGTAGCTGTCTAGTTGCTTCAAATTGTATTTCCGTATCGTATGCATTAGCCACGTTGGTTATAACAGTACGTAGTACGTTGGTATTGTTATGGCTTGTAGTTGGTTTCATTGTTGTTGTTTTTAATGTTGTTGAGTCGTTTTTGTTGATTCCTTTATTGTTGATTGCTTGAGTTAAACTGCACAAACCAAATAAGTTTGTTGCAACGATGATAAGCCACCAGCATAAATGCGGTAATTGTTGTCTGTTAACATGTTTTCTTGTCTTTGTCTTTGTTTTTGTCGTCTTCTCCACAGTGTTGATCGTTTTCTTCATTTCGTTGTCAGTCAGTCAGTCTTCCTTCGATGTGGTAGTTGTTGGAGTTGTTATTGTTCTTAATATTGTTTCTATATGAGAAGACTTTTACAAGATTGACACATATTGTTTGGCAATTTATGTGCTTGTGCTTATGTGTGTGTATGTCGTTGTTTTTTACAACAATAACATTGTTATATTCAACTCTTTGTTGCTGCACTCGTAATTGTTACTCTTCTTCTTATAGTAGCAGTAGCAACAACATATTGTAGCCAGCATACTATTGTCTGAAATATACATAAGAAAAGTTAATTAGTTTTGCAGGAAGCGGAAGTTTAAGTGAACAAAAGGTTGCCATTAAGAAAATTGAAAACAAAAATGGTTTTGTTGGTTTTTCATTTTACACCAACCATTCATTCACCTTATCTTTTAGGTTAAATGAATATTGTTGAAGTAACGACTACAACAGCAAAATATCCAAATGAAACATTAGACAGTGTAGCATTTTACATCACAGATATTTGATGATATTATTAAAGTTTATTGTCACATAAGGACAATACTCGTAGTTTCATTTTTAAAGAGAATCGAATAATTTGCTGTTTAGTTAATTAACTAATTTCTAATAAAAGTGATAAAACATATAAAGAATATAATTGTCTTTCGAAGTTTCGAAGGATTTGAGTCGTAATAAAACAAATGAATAATAGAAGTTTTAAGATAATTAAATGATATGGGACTTAATCTTTTAATGCAATAATTCATTGTGAAAGACAACGAAGCAGGAAAATGTTTAAAGAAGGAATTTTTTCCTGAATTTTGTTGTGCAACCGAAAAAATTATTTAATTAAAATTATGTAGTTTGCAAAAAGTTAACCAGAATTTTAAATTTTTTGTTTTCTCAGGAAACTAATTTTGGGCATAATCGGCACTTTTTGAAATCCTAGGTGCGCATAGAGAAAAACGATTTTAAAAATTTTAAAATAATTAAATAGAAAAAAAATCTCAGAAATTTTGAAAAAATAATTATTAATGAATTTTAATTACATTTGCTGCAACCATGATGAGTTTTGAGATTAGGAGATGTTGCTGATTTCACATCGTACTTGGAAAATAGAGCTTTAAATCCGTCTCGCCTTTTTTATTAGTGATACGTACATACTCGTACATGCATACATACGTTCATACCCTACTAGTAATATTAAAAATGTATAAATGAGAAATTATTATTATTAGGCTTAAGTTCAGTTTTATAGAATTAATGAAAATTCAAATTACTTTGAGTTTTTTTATTTTTGAAAAACATTAGCATGTGCAATCAGATTAGCAGAACGTATCAGTATACCGATTTCAAGGCCGCTAAAACTCTCATCAGCGTTCAATTATCCATCTTTACAATTCTCGTAAAGTGGGTACAAATTGGGAAGAATATCAACTATTTTACCAAGTTTTCAACAGAAATAGAATACGAGAATTAATTTTAATTTATTTTTTTCTATTTTTACATATTAAAACAATTTTGGTTAGTACGAAATTCCCCATGTCTGATTGCTTACTACTAATATTCACCAAACTCTCATAGTTCGTTATACTCAAAGTATTTTACTTTGCCATTATAACGTATTGTTATTTTCTCTCAATATTTGGGATATTCACATCACTGTGACGATCCTATTCTTAGGGAATAGCTCTTTCTAATAAGCGAAAGAATTCTTGGAAAAATATTGGAAAGCTTACAGGTTGCCTAGATGGTATTGTACCTATCAAGAACTTGGTACTTATTTTGATCTCAGTACTTTTTGCAACCGATATTTTTTGAATAGGAACTTGTCCTTATTTTAACATTTATGTTTTTGTGCGGATCTCACTTCCTTTTCTAAGTCGTTTTTGTATAAATATTTATATGTATTGCTTATCAGGGCCTAAATGTATACGAAATTTCAGCTTTCTAGCTATACTGCAAGTGCCCCATACAAAGAAGTCCCCCGCGTGAAAAGTGTCCGTTTTCAGATTTTTCTGGTTAATTTCTCACCAAGCCCAATCTGTGTACCGAGTTTCAGCTCTCTAGCTATACTGGAAGAGCCCAATAATATTGATGAGTCAGTGAGTGAATATATACTAAAATATGTACCTATCACACCTTAATATCTCGGGAAGCTTTAACAGTAGAACTTTCAAATTTAACCTGTGAGGTCACCTCTGTAGGTAGACCTTATGTTTCATTATATTCTGATCAAGAGGAAATGACTTACTCCTGAATAGTTCATAAAAATTGGAATATGTACTTAAAAACGGAAAACGGCTGCCCTAAATTTAAGTTAAAATTTTTTTTTTCTCATATTGGAAACTTTTTCAAAATTTACTGCCTATTTCACTATGTCGAAAGAAATTTACCATATGTTTTCATTCGTATAATTACATTTGAAGCAAAAAAAAATTCTAAAACTTTGTTTTTGTATCAAATGTATTTGTACGAATAAAAATAAAATTCAAAATTCTTTCGACATCGTTAAATCGGCAGTTAAAGAAAATATTTTTTTAAATTATTTTTAGTTCATGACTTATTAATTTAAAAAAATTATTTTTGTTAATGTAAGAAATTACGAATGTATGTATTACTTATGTAGTTTAACCGGTAAGTCCCCGTCCAGACTTGCAATTTTATTTGCTGCAATTCTTGGTTTTTTAGGTGTGAGTGGTAAGAAGCTTGGGGAGGGGTACAGAGTTTCATGTGTTCGGCAATTCTCTCTTGCCTTGCAATTCGCACTGGGTTCTATGCGTATTTGACGTTTTATTGTATTTCTTCAATTATTTGAAAACAAAATAAAACGAAAATTAAATTAATATGTGATGCATTACAATTTTTAAAGTTAAAAATATTGGAAACAAATTATTCCATGGTGGTGTAAATACAAAAATTGAAAAATTAGATTTTTATAATGTGCACAGAGAAAACAGTGCCTAATAAATACCTAATAAAATAGATCAAAATTAATAAGATATCTCTATGGTTTTTTTTTAAGAAGGAAGTCTTATTATTTTAATAAGGAAAACCTTATTGAAAAAATCAATAAGGAATCTTATGGTTTTTATTAGGTATTCTTATTTTTTTTTAATAAGATTTTCTTCTTGATTTTATTAGGTATTCTTATTGTTTTTTTCAATAAGGATTTCTTCTTGATTTTCTTAGGTATTCTTATTGTTTTTTTCAATAAGGTTTTCTTCTTGATTTTATTAGGTATTCTTATTGATTTTTTAAAAAGGGGTTTCCTTATTAAAATAATAAGAATTCCTTTTTGAAAAAAATTCGTAGAGACATCTTATTAATTTTGTTCTATTTTATTGGGTATTTATTAGGCACTGTTTTCTCTGTTATAATTAGGCTTGCCACCCGTACTTTATAATAAAGTATTGTACGTTTTTTTTTTATTAATTGTACTCTATACTTTATAGAAACAATAAAGTACACTAAATACTTTATTTCGCATGATTTGATTTATCTACAATTCAAAATAGATTCAGGTTATGTTAGTCATTTGTTTTTTACAGCGGCGATTCTTTCTTAACACTATGTCATGGCAATTTGGATATGAAACAAGCAAAAAAATTAACCTTTTGTCTGCACCGGAACTGACCAGGGAAATTCACATGAATTTTTTATTATTTATCGATAAAGCCTTAGAGTACCTGAATAAATTGTTTGATTTTAAAAATACAAACTGGTTATTTACAATGAGCAATAAAAATTTAAAGAGCAAAGTTGAATTTGATAATATTGTTAGCATAAACGAAAATTTAAATCTGCAAAAACTTAATGTAAATATGGATGATCTTTATGGAGAAATTGCGTCATTAAACACAATTTATGATCAGATATACAGTTCGAAGGTTTTGCGGAATTATCTACAGCAAGTAAATGGCATCTATTATTTAATAAGACTGATGATAATTTATCAAATTTGTATAAAGTAATTTCATTTTTAATTTCTATTCCTGCCACGTCAGCATTTACAGAGAGTTTTTTCTGTAATGAAGAGCAAATGGCGAGACGAAAGAAACAAAGCGTCTTTGAATCTGATGAAAAATTAATTAATTATTCACTTTAATTTAAATATGATAATTATTTGATAAAACTTGCGAAATTTAATAAAAAATACGTTTTCAAATATAACAATAAAGAAAAAAAAATTGTACTTTATTTTTATACTGTGTACTTATTTTTCCTAACCTTTAACAACCAATGTACTTTAATTGCAAAAAAAAAAGGTGGGAACCCTAGTTATGATGTTAGGAAATGCAAATTTGATGTCATCAGAACGTCATGGTACGTCCCGAATGCTTATTTACAACATGTATTTGTATTATCTGGATGGAGGGGTGATGAAAACATTTTTATAAAACTTACGTATTCAGGGAGTTGAACCAAGGAACTTCGGTTTAGTAGATTGGCACTCTAACCACCTCACTACTACACCTTACTATAATATACATGTTAGCAGCCAGTTTAAGAAGATGATTTATTGTAGCACAAAAAAATTATAAAAAAATTGTTCCTTTGTTGATTTATATGTATGAAATCAAGAAGATATTCTTATTAAAAAAATTAAGAAGATTATTTATTTATTATTAGGAAGAAAACCTTATTGAAAAAAACAATAAGACGACCTAATAAAATCAAGAAGAAAACCTTATTGAAAAAAACAGTTAGACGACCTAATGAAATCAATAAGAAATCCCTTTTATATACAATTCATATGAAAACCTAATAGAATCAAGAAGTTTTTCTCTATGGATTGTTTTTTTGGTGCCAAAAATAACGGAAATTGGGTAAAAAAAATTGTAAATAACAAGTTTTCTTCTTGATTTTATGCGGTTTCCTTATTGAAAAAATTAATAAGATTTACCACATAAAAACAATAAGGAATCTCTTCGAAAAAATCTTCGCTTCTTTCTGCTGGGATACCCCTTAGCCTAAAAGCGTTTCATAGAGAAAATCTTATTGATTCTATTAGGCAGTTTTGGCTCTGTGTGCAAATAAGCATTTGGACGTTCCAGGGCTCGCTGTAGCAGATGGCCGGTGTTCATATGAAGATAAAACAAGGAAATGAAAAATTCGCAGGAAAATGGCAGATGGCGAAATTTTTACTAATTTTGCGATAAACACTGAACTGGTTTTTAGTAAATATTTTTCTACTTTTTAGTAAAAATTTCCTGTTAAAAACAAAATTTATATTTCCTAACATCAAGGAAAATTGTACTGAGTTCCTGAAAAAACGATATTTGCGCCATACGACAACCAATTTGAACTGATATTAAGTAAGATTTTCAAAAGTTTAGTTAGTTTTTTGATAAATTAGGTATCGAGAGATTCGTTAACTTGCAGTGTAATCACGGTGTAAAATTATATTTTTTTTTTCAAATCAGAAAAATCGTATACGCTGAACCATCTTAGATATTTACATAAATGTGATTATTCTCTTTTTTCAAAACATCTTTATGATCTTCAGATTATCATCAGTGGAAGGTTGCATACAAATGTATGTAGAAAAATATATGAAAGTTAAAATCGCTGAATGAAAATAATTCGATATTTGGAAAAATTTATAAAATATTTCCAAATTTCTTTAATCATTTTAAACGTGTAAAATGGAATTGAAAAACACCAAGTTATAGACGACACAGATACAAATATGCTATGAAAACTGAAAAAAAGTTTATGCACTTTAAAAAGTCTCTAGAAAAACGTATCGCAAATGGAAAATAGTAAACGATAGCGATGCACATTTGCGGTTTGCCTGGTTATAAGCACATACATACATACATATTTATATCCTTTAAATTTTAATTAGTTTAAAATATTTCCAATACAAGACAACAACAATAAATATTTGCCTAATTAAGCAAACTACGCCACTATATAAGACGATAAAATAACTACATTCTTTAAATAAATTACATAAATTTTAATTTGTATCACAAATATATTATTATGTCCAACAAGTAAGTATACAAACAAACACTGATTGCAATATTATTTATCACTATGCCATAATCCTCTTTAATAATACAAGTATGGAGTATCCTTTAAATCTACAAAATACTTCCTTGTGTATAGAATGGAAATTTATTACGTGTTGTATTGGAATGACGCAGGTCCTTTTTCAAAAGCTTTATTAGAATCTAAGGCATTTATGTGTTTTGTGGTCATAAAAGTATTGGACTTTTTGATCCTATTTACTGCTGAATTGTCTTGTTTTTATTGGTGTGTTGTCAGTAATTAGTTATAATCAGATTACTTAGTTTGCTTGAAAGAAATACAAAAGATATACAAAATCTTAGTAACTATTTCTATCAAGTGTGATTACAATTAATAATTAAACTATGAATTAAATAAACAAGAACATCATTAAATTTAAGTGGAAAAAAAAATTTGTCTAATTTATTAAATTTTCAATAAATAGTTTTGTAATTTAATACAAGAATATTTTGAGAAAGATGACATCATTCAAATTGGAATAAAAACACTTTTGCTAAATTTATAGTTAAACAAATATTCGAAACTTTGTTATTCACACACATTTATATTTTAAAGGAGAACAACATTTTTCAATATTTGCCGATTAATATTTTTTAACAATTTCATTCAAAGATGATTTCAATTTACTAAATCTTGAGTTTAATAACAATCTGAATGACGTTAAATACTGAATACATTAACACTTTAATGTTTTTTTTTTTTTTTCAAAAAAAATTGTTAACTACATTTTGCAACAAAGCTTCGCTTATCTCGTCAATGCAGCGTCAGTTGTTTGTGGTTTGTTCGCGTAAGCCCGGTCTTTCAAATGGCCCAATAGAAAATAATCCAGCGACGTTAAATCACAGGAACGAGGAGGCCAATTGACATCGGCAAATCGAGAAATTACGCGATCGAGAAATTCCTCATGATAGTAAATGTTCACAAATAAAATTCGTTGTGCGAGAGTGTAGCGTTCGTTTACTAAGTAAATGCCAAAGGGTGACAGCTCAATACTTGACATTGACAGCCAATTTACTTCCTAACCTCAAATTTGACTCTTTTTAAAATTTTTAACTTTACAAGATATGAAATAGCATCTAGATCAGCACTAGTAAATTTTCTTAAGACACATACGATACGTATTGTAAGAATATTCATGCAAAAAAAAACGTCATATTTTTACAAAAATTTGATTGTATTTCAAAATTAATCTTTTAATTGCTAAATCTTAGTAAACAAATTTTATTTTATAAAAAATTTCCAAAAATTAGTGCTTAGTCAGTAGTAAATATTGGTAAAATTTAGTTTTTTTATTAAATCGATTTTATTACGAAAGGAAGTCAAATCTATGACGTTAATTAGACTTCTTGTTATATCCTGTTATACGAGTGATAAAGTTAAATAATTAAACATTCATTAGTAAAACAATTTTTCTGATAAAAAAAAAAAAAAAAACCTAAATACACAAGTTTGGAAAGCTTACAATTTGTCTTAGGCTCAAATTTACAGTCTTTAGTTAACTAAGGGCCAATTTTTGACTTGATATTTAAGTTATAATTATTTTTAAGTTGTATTTAAATACCAAATTGTGTTTTTGACTACATGTTTAAAAAAAAGTACTTAAATAATAATTAAATGGACAACCTTGTGTATTTAAATAATAATTAAGATTTACCAATTTCCATATGTTTTTTACTGCATGTTCTTTTTATAGAAAATAAAGCCAATAAATTATTTGTGGCTGGTTGCAAATTGCATAAAATTTTGTCTTTTTTTGTCGCTATTAACCTTTTAATCGTTTTGAAAGTGGCTTTTATTCTTTTAAAATATTTAAGTAGTTCTTAATTATTCTTATTTTTAGCCAAAATAAAAATATTTTTTTTGGATTTTTATTTATTTGTTCTAGTCAGCTGTTCTTTAGGGAAATTTGTGGGAAATCGTAATTAAATAAGAACTTTAATTACTCACTGAAAAAATAGAATCTAATTTAAATACAACATACATAAATTTAAATGAAAACTAACTAATTACATACTTAAATACGAAGTCAAAAACTGGCCATAATAACAATGGTTTAACCAAAGATTTTTAATACAAATATCATGAGGTAAACTATCATTATTAGTTAAATAAAGACTGTAAATTTGGGCCTTAGGGTTAAATTCATAGTACGTAGTTAATTAACGGCGGTGTTTTAACTAACGATTTTGCAAATAAATGTCATCGGTTAAGCCCTCATCATTAGTTAACTGAAGACTAAGGGCCAATAAATTGGTGGATGATAATGTTTCATTTATTTTTAAAACTCGTTTAAATATAAAATTTTGTTTTTCATTGCAATATTAAATCAACATTAAATAGCCAACGTTGTGTATTTAAACACTACATAAGTTTTACGAATTTCCATATGTTTTCGACTGCTTGTTCTTCTTGTTTGAAAAAAAGCAAATAAAATATTTGTGGCTGCTGACAAGTTGCATAAAATTTTGGCATCTTTTCTCGCTATTACCCTTTTAATCGTTCTGAAAGTTGCTCTTATTCTTTTAAAACATTTCAGCACTTCTTAATTATTCTTATTTATAGCTCAAAATAATAATATGTTTTTTTTAGATTTTTCTTTATTTGCTCTAGTCAGCTGTTTTTTTGGGAAATTTGTGGGAAATTTTTTATATTACGTAGTGCTACCATATTTTCACCTTAATTAAATAAGAACTTTAAGTTTGACTGAAAAAATGAAAGTGTGTTTAAACGAATTTTAATTTTTTATGAAAATTAACTAAAACTATAATTAAATATCCACTCATTTATTGGCCACAAGAATTTGACCGTTAGCTATTTATTACATAAACATATTACTTAACCTCAATTATTATGTGATTAAAAAAATTACTTTCTTAAAATAAAATAAAATTTAATTTGAAAACTTTAAACTGAATCTATTGATGTTGTTGATATAATTTCTAGGTGCAACATACATATGAAAATCAAACAGCAAGAGACAAGCTTCACATGGAATGACCCATATTTAATGTTAATTCACACATTTGCAACATGTTCACAATTTAATTAGACCACCGTGGCATATTATACAACATGGTTGTTGTAATTGCATGTATTTCCCCTAATTACATTAAAAACATATTGTAGATGTTAATTTTGTAAAGGGTTGAGACACATGGCAACCAACAGCGGTATCTAAGTTACATTAAAATCTTTCGAAATGCAGTAGATTTTGTGTGATTAACATACACACACACACAAACACATATGCAGTCGAGCGGATATTGGCCAAGTTTTTTTGTTGAATCGGACAAGTATTCGCATTTTATCATAGAAGAACTTTAAGAAGAAATTAAATATTAAGCTATAGAAAATTCTACACATTTTATATTGTAATAAAAACGATTAATATTATAAAAGAAAACATTAATATTATAATTTATTGAAACCTCGAAATAATTGTTTAAATAATTTTTCATACGAACAACCAAACATTCAATGGAAAGAATATTAAAATAATGCCACATATTGAACTCTTATGTATCCATGACTATCGATAAAAGTGATTTTTATTTAATTATTTTTGAGTAATAAATAAGAACAAAGGACCTTTTTTTGAAATGTCTGCACTGCGGATTATTGTCAATTCCTTGAAAATATCCAATAAATCATGTGCATCATCCAACAAGGCAAACCTGCAGGCGCCACCCACCCACCTCTCATTATTCACAATGAATGAATTTCGCTTTCATCATCCTTTCAATTACTGCACTCTCTTTACAAAGTGCATACTCCCCTCTATATTAAACGTTGATCATATCACCGCAGTATCAAATGTTAAAACAAAATATAAATTATTATGGCCATAAAATACATTTCAGCACAATTCACTCGTTGAGGAGGAACAGGTGCTGGAGTGAAGCATGCAGTTACCATAATAAAGAGGCAGAACAATTTGTGTACATTTTTTTCATGTTGCTCGTTTCGAGTTTTATCGTATCGGCAAACGCATAATTGCGGTACACTTTATGGCTGATACTAAACAATTGTTATTATCTGCTAAAAAGAACCATAACTGAGCACTACAAATAAAATGAATAAACGAATGAATCAACAATTCAACCAACCAACCAACCGACCAACCATATGTGGAAAAAAAGGCTAAACACTAGCAAAACTGAGTAAAAATACTGAGGGTAATCACTCTTGGTTGAAAACTGCTCTTGCATACGTTACAGATATTGCAGGTATAGCTTATTTACATATTTTGTTATTGCATTGCTGCAAACTGATAAAAATAAGCTAGACTTGCAAGATCTGCAATGATTACAATACTAAGAGTGATTTCCCCTACAATTATCAAAACAATAATAATACAAAGGAAGGCTTTTGACCTTAAAACATTAGAATAAATAAAAGCTGGCAACGTACCACTACCCCCCAATCAACACAACTAATATTTAAGACACACACACACAAATACATACTAACTTACAAATAAAAAGTCTACAAATGATAAACAATTTATTTGAGTAAATACAAAGTATTTGTTTAAAACTAAACAAATACCAGCACGTACATAAAGTCATTTAATATACGAAGGTTACAACATGATAAAATTGAATGAGAGAATGAATGAATGAAAGAATGACCTTAACCTAAAAAAACAACATTTTTGAATTACAGGAATTTCTAGCATACATTTTTAATTTTCTTTTTGTATTTTAATTGTTTTTAATTTTCATAAGAGATATAATTAATCCCCTAATGAAAAGTTTATTTTATGTATTTTTGCTAAAGTGCTTTACAAAGTGGATACCAACAATCTTGTTAGAGGAAAAGCTTTTGTGTTAATTATCACGGTATACACGCGTAGATATGTAAAATCATTAGATTTTCCAACAAACAAGGCTTTCAATATAAATGTTGGCCAACATTAATATCGACTATACAACAAAAACATCGTTGACAGCACAGTAGGAGTTTTATTTTAATATTTTTCTGTGTGTTTTTATTATCCTTTTATTAGAAAATAACGCAATATTAAGTCCAAAGATGAGATAAGATAAAAATTCACTATAAAAATCATGGAATATTTAAATACTATTAAAAAAAATTTACCATAAACTATTTTCTTTACAAAATTTGCCGACAAAAAATATGTCTATGAATTATTTCTGCACAAAGAATTTAAAGAAAATGCATTAATTCGAGGAAAAATAATTTATAGAAAACTTATCGGAATTGCTTTGTATTTCTATTATCGGGGTGGAAAGAGAAAGATTTTTATAGAAACAATTTCTATAATTAGTATTTTTGTTCTGAGGAAATTTATGTTCCACAACAATTTTCTATAGAAAGCGTGTTGACGGCAAAAACTTATTATAGAAAAATTGTTTGCACTAAAAACTGCTTGAATACAACTAAAACCTCGAGAAGAAAATTTGTGGAGGGAAATTTTGAATAAGAAATTTTGTGTACAAGAAGTTTTCTATGGAAAATTAATTGAAAACTACATGGTTGGGAAAATGGAAAAACGAAAAGTGGAAAAAAAATTAAATTGAATTTTTATGTGGAATATGTTTTTTGAGTTTGACGGCATTTACACTATGCATCTTTGTTGCATGCAATTTTTATTTTGAGTGAGAGTGTAAATATAAATATTTTATATTTTCTCTATCCTTCTCACTAAAAAAAGAGTTGCATGCAGTGTAAATGCCGTCTTTGTGTAAAAACATTACATTTTTGCTGCTTTTCCGTTTTTCCAGCCAAAAGTATTGTGAAATGAAGAGATTGTATTACTTCTTTGTCGGCAATTACAATTTTTAATAGAAAATTCGTTACCAACTAAATGTTTATCGAAAATATTTGTCGATAAAAAAATTTTACTTATGTAGAATATTTAGAGATACAAAAATATCTTTATAGAAAATTATTTGACATCAAATGTTTTTGCATTTTGCTAGATGCAATTACATATATCATCAACAATCAAACACTAATTTTTTTTTTGGTTGTTAGGTCCTTTTTTATTTCAGGCGACGATGTGTAAACATTATCTTCTTAGAATATTTGTATGCAAAAATTTTCAAAATTTATCGATAACAATATGTTTTTAAGAGAAAATATATCGATAGAAGCAAAGCAATAATATCAAAGTTCTATAGAAAAACTATTAACATGAAACTTTGAATTTTTATCAAAATTTTGGAAGCTAAAAACTTTCTAAAAAACAAAGATCGATAAGTAGTGAAAATTTTCTCTAAAAACCAGAGTTCAACACTGTATCTACCCTTCTGGAGTATGAATATCTTGGTTAAGAGAAAATTTATCGATGACAAAAATTGTTTAAGAGAAAATTTATCGATAACAAAGCAATAACAAACAAAGTTCTATAAAAAAACTATTAACACAATAATTTTAGGTAGCAAAAAGTTTGTTTTTTAAATCGTAACAAGTCGACTAAAGTGCTATCGTAATGTCCACCACTGTCTATTTTATTTGTATAAAAACTTGTCAATTTGTATATAAAATAAACCAACAAAATGTTTAAGGAAATACATATTTATTTTTTTTTTGTTAACTTTCTTGGCAAGTTCGTAATAAATTCTTCGCAACATTATTCATTTCAACTGTCTAATGTCACTCATGGTTGTCTTTAATTTACTAAATGTGCTTAAATGTCTAAATATTTGGTCATTCTGTAACTTTTCCAAAGTCATTTTAATTCTCTCTTGAGGCATTTTGTAGGTTGCCTTTCTTTACCTTAGGAACACAATAAACTTTATCGATAATTTATCTTAATCATTTTGATTAGTTTTTACAAGTTAAAAAAAATAAAATTTGTTTCTTTGTGTTGTCTTGCTCGGGTCGCACAAAACTTTGTTTTCTTTCTCTTTTTGTTGTTGTTTCTTTTCTTATTGGCACATCAATTAGTCTTGTTTAACAATCGGGCATTATATTACAAAAACTAACGATATGACGATATTAGAAAATGTATAATACATAACTAAAAAAAAAAAAATTAATTCGCATCAAGAGGTATTGTTATTAGGTAAATGGACATAATCTATTTATAAAAATAATTGTTTATTTTGGAACGAAACATAAGAACATGTTGTAAATATTGAATTCCTAATACGGCTTTAAAGCTTCATTGACCTTTTCGCAATGGTTTAACTCAAAAAGTCTACACAATTCTCATTAAACTTAAAATATTTACCTTAGAAATGTTTATAGCAACGTAAAATGTGGATGGAATAAACTTGATATGAGAAATTGCTTTTATGTTTTCGTTTTTGTTTTCATTTTAATTTTTGCAATCTTTTCTGTTCTACATACTCGGTATTATTTTGCCGTCTGACTATGATTAATGGTCATATTAAGCTTCGTCATTAATGAAGGACCATGTAAAAACGCAAAGAGCGAAAATATACAAAATAAAAAGTTTAGTAATTGTGAAACGGAAATAATCAGTTGTTGTTGTTGGTTTGTTGTAATTTGTACTTATATTTTAATTAATGATAGCAATCGTCATCAAGTACATACATATGTATGTATACATATGTACGTAATAAACCTTGTATTACCAAACATTTTTTATATGTGAAAGAAAGTAATATTGCGAAGCTTGAAACTAATAGCCTATGTTATTTTTCTAGCCTCGGTATTAAAATATTATTTAAAATTAAAAGAAAAATTTATGATAGAGTAGCCGTTGTAACATTCCAAAAATGGTTGTGAATCTTAATAGAAACCAAACAAAAAATTACCCAACTAGCATCCATTAGTAGAAATAAGTCGCGTATTCTATTTGTATATGTAATTGTGTATAAATAGAATATGTAATGACGTTCAACGAAGCTACCTAACAAGTTGTGAAAGCATTTTCACATGAATACTGACGACGTTTAGTGGCTTGTACCAAAAACAACGTTTGTTCTATTCAGCCAGTGCTGTTGAAAAATCTACAAAAGGGATGTATAAATATTAAATTTTTCCTCTGTTGCTCGAAATACGTTAACAATGTCTACCTAATATTTATCTGGTTATAAACATTTACGAACTTTAGCCTGTACAAATATTAACAAAATGTATGTAGTTGCGATGTAACAGTGAAAACTTAGAATCATTAAAGGTTCGGTGCATAAATTTTTTATATATAATTTTTTACTGCCCAGTGTTGAGCAACATTTGGGTTAAAGAACTATTTTACACAGAATATGATTTCTTGTTTTTAAAAATTTATTTCGTTATTTCTTGTTCTTTTTTCTATTTTTAGTTATTAATATAAAATATATGGGAATAAAAAATAACTTTTTCACACTAACTCATAATCTAATGCAGTCAGTCAGTCAGTCAGTCTTTTGTGTAAAATTTTCATTTCGTTCTAAATACTCGTATTTTCTTTATTTTCATCTTTTTTTTTTGTTCGTAGTGGATTTACTCGTACATTATTCTAAGCACTTAATGTTGCTTGTAGAATATGTACAACGTTTTATATATAAAATATTTATGAGAAATAAGAAAATTGTATTTGTGTGTTGCTGCACTTTTTTCTTTTGTAACAACACTTCGATGTATGATCTTTTCTTTTTTTTTATAATGATGACAAAGTGAATCGAACGGAAATTGACGTGCATTACGTGGCAGTGTTACAAATGCTTTAAGCAGTATTGCTCACGTGCATACACAATTAATGGAAAATATAGAAGCTTTGGCTTAAAATCAAAAATATCTTAAGAGTTCAATTCTTTTCATACATATATTTAGAAAAGTTTCGTTTTTATAACTAGCGTTACACGTACTCGAATATAAAACCATTCCTATTTCTATGTAATTTTTCATAATTTTTCTTTTTTAAAACAGGAAGTGAGTGTGGTACTACAAGACTACGAAAAATGGGAACGTTTAACTTTTTATAGCCCTTTAAAAACCATTAGGACTTTGCTACTTCTTTAACTGCTGACTTTACATAAATAATTGTGTGCAATAATCTCAAAGCTTTAAAAAGTTTATCAATATTTCAGCAAAATTTAGTTTTTATTAAATTGAGTCTGAACTACATAATTACATTTTGTTTTTTTTTTAATTCCAAGTTTCTAACGACGGACTGCCTCTAGTTGAGTTAGACGGCATTTAGACAGGCAAAGTTTACTTTGCAAAGTCTGGACTTTATTAAGGAGAGGGGAAAGAGAGTGATAGACTTTCAAGTATTCGCAAAGTTTCGTTTTGTATCTCTTTCGTCCTATAAATACAATTTGTAAAAAAAACTTTGTGTGTCTGAACACAAACAAATTTAAAAATATTTGTCAAATTAAACTTTGCTTGTCATGACGTTAAATATACATATAAGATGTGTTCTCAGTACTTTTATACATAAATATTGTAAGAAACATTTTATTTTAATTTAATTTATTTAAATTGTAATGCAAGGACGTCAGAAATTACTCAAAACTTTAATTGAGAACAGTGCTATAAAGGACTTTGATGGCAAATAATTTTGTAAAACATTTCAGAGTACGACATTTTTAACAAAAGGTGGAGAATATGTTTGTTTTTTTCTGCAAAAATTTTTCTCGTAATATTTTAAATAGATATTGAAATTTTAGAACAACAACTTTTCCTATGCCGATTAAGTACAAAAGCAGGGGTACTTCAACTCCCCATAAAATATATTACAAGTGTCGTCTTTCAAAAGGCGAAAAAAGTTTTTATTATTCCCTAAGTTTTAAAAACCTCCATTTTTTGTTGAATAGTTCCAATGTGACAGCTCCAACAATGAGGATTAGCAACGTGAGTTCTTCTACTTCATAACAATGCTACAAAGATGCTACTGAACTTTTTGTGCTGTCTTTATGTATGGAGTAATAGTTTTATTCTAAATATAATTTTAAATCACAACTTAAAGCGCAAATTTCATATGATACCTATAACTCCTTAATGTCACATCGAATATAATAGAAGAAACATAAAACTCCATTTATACACAAACAAACTTTTATAAAACTATTTTTGCGTTTACATTTATTAGTTATATGCTGGCTATAAATTATAGAAAACATTTTTAGTATCAATATTAAATCTTGCGTGTTCTTAATAATGTTTAGAAATTTATGGGAGCAAA
The DNA here is from genome assembly GCA_947311025.1 of Lypha dubia. Taxonomy (NCBI): domain Eukaryota; kingdom Metazoa; phylum Arthropoda; class Insecta; order Diptera; family Tachinidae; genus Lypha; species Lypha dubia. Next base: position 29,656,993 of record OX371263.1, on the reverse strand, counting down.
AAATCTGTTTAGTGTTTAAGAATGTAAGAAATCATCGTTTATGGCAGTTGTATACAAATTGCACATTTATAATTCACTACTCCGAAAAAAATGGAGAAAAAAATGAAAAAATATCAAGAACAACATTTTAAACGTTAGTGTGAAAATATTTTTATATGGGATATTCCATATATAAAAATATGAACCGAAATTACTGAGAGTTATTTGCAACATAAAAAAATTAATTTTTCAAAATAATAAATATTTGAAATATTTGCCTGCGCTTGTTGTAAGCATTATTTATGGAGTGATCCATATTTGTTGTTATTGCATTTAGTAGCAATGTTCTCCTCATCTGTTTTGGATACAACATTTATATTTCAACAGTCTGTTTGTTATACCTTTTCTTTTTAATTTGGATATAGATATATATGTGTACATATGTATCTGTGTATATATGTGCTTTTGTGTTACTAGTGCAACAGAGAGCATACATAATACACCTCAATTTGTTCTGCTTAATAGTTTATGTGAATCTTTTCTTTTTTATTTATTTCCTTATTTTCTTGTTCTTTTGTAAGTTTTGAAATTTATATGAACATTAGTAACTTAGAATGTCTTTAAATATGTGCCAGCGAGCTTGTCAGCATGTTGCATTTGTGTATATTAAAAAGAGCATATTTGATACAATGATAAATTGAATTTGTGAAATTAAGAAAATGTTTAAGACGCACAAAATAATAACTGGTATTTAGTTAAAATATGCCAACGATGTTGAAGTTTGATTAGAAAAAAACCAAGAAAAACTAAGATAAAATCTAAAATAATAGCAAAGAGATTTTGAAGATTAATTTTTAAAATCGTCTTATCTTTTTATCGCAGAAGAATTTAAAAGTATGTACTTCAAAGAAATTTAAAAAGGATTTTAGAGTCATTTTTTATATAATCCAATTTATGATTCCAAAAAAAGGTTAAGTTGAAGTGAAGGAAAACTTAAGAAGAAAGATTTAGTTAAAATATATTGTTGCAATATATATCATGGCATGGTCATGAGAGCAATGGAAAGTTTTAGGAAACAAATTATGATCATTTTTAAACAAATTATGATCATTATTAAAAATTTGAACATAATAACTAAAACGACTTGTATGTTTTTTGCCGTTAGGCGGCTACGATATAGCACGAAATATTTGGAAAGTTTTTATAATAGAAATTAGCTTTTTTAACTTCTTTATTTATAAATTGAGATGAAATTATTGTTTGTAGAAGTTTTTTATTAAAATTTTAGGCTCTATTTTGCCACCTTTCGGTTTGTCAGCTTTGGAATCATCTTTTCCCCCAGAACTATTTTAGCGCGTTGACTACTAAACAAACAATGACTTGGGGCTTGGGTTCAACCTTGGCCAGAGCAAGTCAATCAACATCATTAATTTCTCTAATGTACATTAGTGAGACATTATATTAATTGCTGTCGGACTCTTTTGATAAAAGCATAGTACTGGTCACTAAAAAAACTGTTCCGACAGCGATTGATGATGTTCTAAGCTAATGTACACAACATCGCCCTCCTTCGTCGGTTAGCAGAAACATCGGCGAAGTAAAACAATTAATAAAATGCCTGGCTAATACAGCTTATCAAAGTTAATGCGTCTACTTAACACCGCCTCTACACCGCCTCTACACTGCCTTAAAAATTAACATAACGCGCAAAGCAGAGTTGTGAAAGAGTTAAGTCTTCTAAATTTTCAACATCTATCTTCTCTACCCTATCCCTCTCACTGAGTACCAGCACAATGCACTGCATACGTAGGCGTCATCCCTGAGTGCTGGTCCTAGTTAAAAAAAAAAAAAATTGCCGACGGCATATGCGGTAACTGTAATGAATACATGTACATACGAGTGCACGTATTATTTGCATGTTTGATATAATCGAACCGAGTGTGGTCAATTCAATATATTCCGCTGTATCTTGCGATATATATATTTAATTTTGTTTGCACTTCAAATCTAGTCACGTTATTAAGGAAAACTAAAAACATTTTGCAAATTTTTATGTAGAAGACACCGAGGAAATTGTATCAAAAACAAAAATTAATTTTTAAAAAAATGTTTAAACTTTCTTTAATTTTTCCATTAAAAATTTAAATTTGTGTACACGTTCATGATTAAAAACAATTACAACATAAAATGTATTTATCCTTAATTTTTTATAAAAATCAACATACTGCAAAATACTGGAAAGTATAAAGTACATCCTTAGAAAATCCCCCTAAGTGTTGGCTGACCAATCTTCATACATTGTGAGTTAAATTTTATATTTTTAAAGGGTTCTTTTATTTTGAAAATCTTCGATAAATATGAAGATAAACGTTAGCACATAAAAAAATCTTTGCAATTTAAACTCGTAATCAACATTATTGTTCCATCATCAGCTCAAAACAACTTAACATACTTGTGGCATTTCAAAATTCAAAATCACTTTCAATACTTTCATCCTTAAGAACTGACATTTTCGTTGTAGAGAGACAGACACATTTCATTTTCAAATTAATAGACCATCATGTTTAAAACTTTATTCCTCTGTGTGTGTGTGTTCAGTATGAAATGCCAAAAAACAAAAAAAAATGTTTTTAACTAAAATAATTTCTTCAGATTTTTGCTGTTGCTCAATTTTATGCAACACATGACATTATTTTGCAGTACGTGATGTGTCAGTTAAAGGGAAAATATATTTTCATTTTTCTGTTTTTCCATTTTTCGTTCTATTTATCTATTTTTAAATGGTCACAGAAAATTGTGGTAGGAAAAATAAACAGAAAAACAATTCAAATAAGAAAAACTATTTAACAAACAATTACACAGATAACGTATATTTTTTAACACTTCAATTATGATTAAATTAAAAAAATTGATCTAATTACCTCATTAGCTAAGCCATTTTGTTTAGAGTACTTTAACAAACAAGTTTTATTTAAGGTTAAACAAAATTTTACAATTGTATGTTTAATAACACGTAGAATTTTAATTAAAAATTTTAATATTTTTTATTACATTATAATTTAATATTTCTTCCTTTTTTCGCTTTGAAATACGCTGTGCACGTTTCGATGTTTTTTTGCCAACTATTTAATGTTTTGCCGGCGAAATTGCGTTTTGTTGTGTTCTATGCGACGAGCGTCGGTCAGGCTTCCTTTTGCATTTGCAAGTTGCATGAACTTTTCCATGCATTTCCAATTTCAAACAAACAATTTGAATTAATAAAAAGAATACATGTTGCTCATGTATATTTTTTTGTTCAATATGCACACGAACAGAAATTCTAATATACACATACACACATGCACACATATATACTCGTACAGTATCAAGCATTCAACATAATGAAAATCTTTCCAATACTGTAAAGAAATTTAACATAGTTCTGTTATAAGAGAAAGCTTTTTCCCGACTGTTACGAAGACGAGTTTTTGTAACAGCAGGATTTTCCTTCATATAATTGTGGCACTTAAAATGGAAAAATTCCCCCTTCATTTTATTGCCTTTCAACGTAAGTAAACTTTAATTAGGTTCATAAAAATAACTTTCCGATTTAATATTAAAGGCAAGAAAATTTTATTATTTTTAGTTTTTACTTCCGTTTGGAATGAAATTGAAAAGGATAAAAAAGAAATTCCACGCATCTATGTACATATGTGGTATTTACATATGGTAGAGAAATCCTGTCGCCACCGTCATTGCCTTTCATGTAAAACATTTAACTCGCAATTAGTGGTGGCAATTTAAGTCTAAGTAAATACTCAAGGGTATTTAACCAATTAACAATCTTGGGATGCTTTTAACTTTAAAAATTTGGGTTAAAACTATGACGATACTTTGCTTTTAAAGAAATGTCATAAAAAATTGAAATAAATGGAAAAGCTCATTATGAAAATTACATTTTCTGCTGACACAAAAAAAAAGATTAATTTAATTTTTGTGTTTAAACTGCAAGACAAGCGTCAGAATTTTGCAATTGTAATTGTAGGAGATCAAGCAGCACCCTACTCAAAAATACATTTGCTAATAGAGTGTAATAATAAATAATTACAGAATTACAATGTCCTAAAATATGACATTTTATTTGGCACAAAGTTTATGATGTACACGAATAGAATATACTTTTTGCTGTGCATAATATTTCAAACATTTCAACACACACAGAATAAATTATCTCTTGTAGGTGCAGGGCATTTAAAGAGTCTTGTTAACCAACAGAAAAAAATTACACAGCACTCTTAGTTTGAACTGAATAATTGTGAACATAACATTTTTGACACACAGCTGTCAATCAATACCAATCATTGGCAGAGTGAGATAAAAAGGAAAAAATATATAAATTGTATCTTTATGTGTCCAAATATAAACGCGTTTTTTTTTGCACACAAAGAATTTATTTTAGTAGAGTTACGCCATAAAAAAAAGTTTTCCGATTATTGCAACGAACAAAAGAAAAGAAAATAAAAAATGAGGTAATAAAGTCAGCATATGGAATTTAATGAAACGTGTGATTTTTAAAAGTTTTTCTATTTTTTCTTACTTGTTTCAGATAAATACATATGTATGTATGTATGTATGTATGTGCTTGTCTATCTTAAATAGCGAAGAAAAGAATCGCCATAGGAAAATTCACTACATCTACGTTTATGTCATAATATGCCCACAGCGCTTTATACCACGAATAACAATCCATTAAAACATTTTACAACTCTAGCCCTTTGTTTTATGGGTCCTGTTTGTAACTTTTGTAAAAGGGACAATCTCAATAGAAATTTTTGTACACAACTTTTGCTTTTAAAAATGTCTCGAAGATGAAAATGTTCTATAAAAAATCTTTCGATAGCAATAAGTTTCTATGAAAAACCTTCGATAGCAAAAATTTTCTATTCAAAATCTGTCAATAGCAAAAATTTTCTACGGAAAATATGATGACATCAAAAATTTCCTATGGATAAACTGTCGATAGCAAATAGTTTCTATAGAAAATCTATCGATAGCGAAAGTTATCTAAAACCAATCTTTCGATAGCAAACATTTTCTATAGAAAAATTTTCTATGAAAAATCCGTCGATATCAAACATTTTCTATCGATAGCACAAATATTCTATACAATATTTTTTGGTAGCAGAAATTTTCTGCAGAAGACTTGTCGATAGCAAAAATTTTCTATAGAAAATCTCCCGATACTAAATACTTTCTGTAGACCTTGCTGGTAGATCACATCGAGTGTAGAAAAATGTTCTGCTACAATGTCAATTAGATTTTCCTGGTTCACTAATAAATCATATTTAAAATTTCAATAAAAGAAAAAAATTTCCTACTGAAATCCTGTCGATAGCAAAAATTTTCTATAGAAATTCTCCCGATACTTACAATGTAAAAATTCACTAGAAACACATATGCCACATGATGTCAATCAAATTTTCCATTTAAATTCGATCAATATTTAATGATGTAAGTAGTTATTATTGAGTAAATGAACAGGTAAACCTCATTTAAAAATATCTTAATGCGGTTTACAACTAAACCAAGTTGAGTTGAAATTGAAACAACTCAACTTTAAAACCACTTAACTCATTTTTGGTATTATGAATTACAACTCATTCTGGTTGAAGTTGTATTGATGTTGCCAGTCTCAAAAGCAACAATTTGACAGTTGATAAAGCAGTTGATGGTATTTCTTGAGGCAAAAAATAAAAAAAAAATTGGTTTCTTCTTAAAGTGTGCTGTTAGTTTCGTTTAATAAATAATAAAATTGTACTAAGTGAAAAAAATGGATATCTCTTATGATTTATTTGACTCTGACCAAAGTGACATTAATGTGTTGCGCATACGAAAAAGCCTTCGTGATCACTCCAATCCCTTGTAACTTCCCGATGATGGGATTGGCGCAACCTACAATATTTCTAGTGATTAAAAAAGTATTAAATATTTTCGAGCAATATCTTTGTGCAAAATGGATAATAACAGAATGAGCAAAACGTTCTGTTATCTCGTTGTAACTCTATTTTTTTCTATAAATAACTTATCAATCGTTAATAAATTCATGTAAGTATAAACTTGACTTGACGCCCTATGTTCACACTGAACTTTATCTAAGTATTTATGGTGTTCAGAAATGTAATTCTATTTATATTTGGATAAATAAAGGACACATATATATACTTATATATATATAAACTTGACCTACCCCGCCCCCCGCCCCGCAACCGTTTTATTTACTTATGATTTTTTTAAACAACTGCTACTGAGCAGTTGTAATTTCTTAGCATTTTTTTCAACCTCACTAACACTGAGTTGTAATCGCTAATACCACAAAAAAGTTGTGATACGAAATAATTTCAACTTCTACATTTTTGACAGGTTGAGTTGTAATCGATAATACCGATTTGAAAAATTTCAACTAAATTACAGTTGAGTTGTAAACCGTAATAAGGGCATAAGATTCTTTGAACCACTTCACTTTTTTTTTACTCCTGATATGCAGAAACTTGTACAATTCATTTCAAGTACTCGTATCGAAATTTTAACTGTCTTGTTTACAATACTTATTTATCAAAGGATTGTAAAACCCATTTTCTTTGGCAATATCATTTTTATAAATCTTTGATAAATTATTATGAATTCGGCACTAAGTTGATTGATTGATTGATATGAAAGCAGCAAAAAAGATTTAGAAGTCTTAAAATGAAGAACAAAAATTCTATTTTTAGCTATGTAACGTATAGAAATAAATAGATATGTCTGTATGTAAGTATGTATGTATGTATGTAGATATATGCACAAACAATCAATGTGTATTTATATAGAATCGAATGAATAAATTTATAATAGTTAGTTACAAAATTTATATCGCTGTCAAAAATTTCGTCGTACAATATCCTCCCATCTGTCACACTTGTACAAAGCCATTCAAAAAGGATTGTTCATTTCATGATTTTATTGATTTGTGTGTTTTCGTGGTAACAACATCATTGTTACCGTAGTGATTGTTTCAGTATAATGTGATACGATATTTGTATCTCATCTGTTAATTTATTCATCGCTGCTGACGCTGTTACTCATTTTAAGTAGAATTCGTTTCAATTAATTTTTGGCATTTCGTATGTAGTGCGATTGTTTATTAACTGGTGTGGTTGGGTATGGTATGTATTAGTGATGTTACGAATATCAATTTTTAGTATTCGCGAATACGAATACGAATACGAATATTTAAAACAGTATTTGCCGAATACGAATACGAATACGAATATTTCTTTTGAGGTTTATATTTAAAATTTAATTGGAAAAAATCCCTGCCTTTGCGTTAGTAACTATAAATGAGAGACATGATGACTTTACTCATGGATACAAGTGACAGTGACTGTGAAAATGGAGATGAAATTTCTCAACTTAGTTTCCCAGATTCCAATCATCATTTACTTAGAAAAACTATCGCGGACTATATGTATATCGGAAAAACGGGCGGCAAATGACATTAACCCACTGATATGGTGGAAAGTAAATAAGGAAAAATACGAGCTTCTTTTACCTATAGTCAGGCAATATTTAGTGACACCACCAACGAGTGTTCCAAGCGAGCGAATGTTTAGTGGTGCGGGGCTTATTTATACACCGCATCGTAATAGGCTTGATGGAGAAAAGGCTTCAAAACTTCTATTTTTGAAATTCAACATTCCTCTACTGAGGTTTGATTACTAATTTAACATGATATAAAACTTTAATTTTTGAATACTAGTTGCAAAATACATATATATTTTTGTTTGTTTTTTAAGAAGGTTATTACTTTGCGTAAAATACAATGGGTTTTTTTAATAAAAATTAATATATTTTTTTACATTTTATGTACTTTTTTTAAACTTTTGTATGATTTTTTTTTTTGGAAAATGTATGGGAAAATTATTCGAAAAATATTCGCTTGAATTTGGCGAATACGAATACGATTACGAATATCTTATAACAGGCGAATAGTCGAATACGAGTATTCGTAACATCACTAGTCTGTATGTTATTGATGTGTGTGTACTCTTTACAACTTTTTTTTTGCTTGTTTGTATAGTTATGTGTACGAGTATATGCGGGCGTGTAAATAAGTGGGTTTTCAAATCCATTCATTCTTTCATTCGTGTGTGTGTGTGTTTATTACAGCTGGTGCTGTAGTTGAAGTCTGGTAAAAACACGTAAAATTGTTTGCATGTACATTTATTTTTGTGGATATTTGTTTTTTATAGTTTTGTAATAAAAAATGTCTGCAAGCTATGAAAATTTGTTGATTCTCTACATTTTTTTTTTCATTATTTATTTCTGATAGTCAAAAACAATTTCAAGAGCAACAGCAAAAAGTGCGAATGCGGTAGAGTAGAAAGGAAAACATACGTCAGTTGCAAAAATATACATACAATATATATAAAAAATACATCTGTATGTGTTTACTGAGCAATAGTTGTTGAATATGCAAAAGTATTTGCTGTTTTTTTTTTGAAGAAAGTTTGAAATAAATCGTCCGTAACAAAAAGATAGATACTTGTATTCATCATACAAACGATGAGTTTATTTTGATGAATTTATCAAAAAAATAAAATATTAAACAAGTTGTAAAAATTATGAAAAATTATATCAAATATTGTAACGTGCCGTTACAAATAACTCCAAACTACCACGTAAGTACCCTACAAATACAAACATAATAACAAAAGGGTATATACCAGCCTGCATGAGTGTAGCGACCAACAAATTATTTACATAAACAAAACACAAAAACATGCACGCTGATACAACTCTCATATAGTTGAGATTTTAATATAGATATAACGTGCAGGTTTTTCAACAACAAGACGAGCAATCACCGATATCGATCTTGTTCCCATACTAACATAACCGTAGCTTTTGTCGTAATTTGCCGATTGTAAGGGCTCCCGAATACTCCTTGCAGTCGTTCTAATCGTAATTTGAAGTAGCCGATCTTAAGGGCCTCCGAATACTCCTTAAGCTCGTAGTTCGTAATTTGCCGATTGTAAGGGCACCCGAATACTCCTTGCACTAGTACCATTCGTAATTTGAAGTAGCCGATCTTAAGGGCCTCCGAATACTCCTTAAGTTCGTAATTTGCCGATTGTAAGGGCTCCCGAATACTCCTTGCAGTCGTACTAATCGTAATTTGAAGTAGCCGATCTTAAGGGCCTCCGAATACTCCTTAAGCTCGTAGTTCGTAATTTGCCGATTGTAAGGGCACCCGAATACTCCTTGCACTAGTACCATTCGTAATTTGAAGTAGCCGATCTTAAGGGCCTCCGAATACTCCTTAAGTTCGTAATTTGCCGATTGTAAGGGCTCCCGAATACTCCTTGCACTCGTACTAATCGTAATTTGAAGTAGCCGATCTTAAGGGCCTCCGAATACTCCTTAAGTTCGTAGTTCGTAATTTGCCGATTGTAAGGGCTCCCGAATACTCCTTGCAGTCGTACTAATCGTAATTTGAAGTAGCCGATCTTAAGGTCCTCCGAATACTCCTTAAGTTCGTAATTTGCCGATTGTAAGGGCTCCCGAATACTCCTTGCACTCGTACTAATCGTAATTTGAAGTAGACGATCTTAAGGGCCTCCGAATACTCTTTAAGCTCGTAGTTCGTAATTTGCCGATTGTAAGGGCTCCCGAATACTCCTTGCAGTCGTACTAATCGTAGTATCCCGTAAATACCACCGAATCTTACCGATATTTTATCCGAATCATCTATTATATCTTTGCCACATACCCAGACAACAGCAACTAGAAATCATACCAGCGCACTGATCGCCGCCACCCGCATTCATCCTGTTTCACCATATCACGAGCAAACTTCGTAGTAATTAGTTAGACTTAAGTAGTATAAGTTTCGTTTAAATAAAGCTTTGTTCCATACATCTTTAACATCTAAAATACACGAGTATTTTATTTCAAAGGAAGTAGACCTTTGATAAGAATCTGGAGAGACTGACTAATACCCCAGCTGGAAAAGTAAACTATGTTACAATATTTATACGGAACAAAAGTCAGCAAATGTTGAGTTGTCTGTGCATCAGCAACATGTAACACGAAAAAGGTTTTCATACAAAGGTTTTCAAACAAATTTCACTTAGCTTTTTCAATAAAGAGATAAAAGAGAAATTTCAATATTATTTCAAGGAATTAATTAATTTGCTCAAATTAATTTATTAACTTAAATAAATTTCGTTAAAAAATAATTAAAAAAAACACCAGGACACTTTTCTCAAAAAAAAAATAAAAATAGCAGACATAAATAAATTAAATCACTTTGAAATACTTTGGCCCAAAACCACAAAATATTTACTTTCTAATTGTAAAAAGCTTCATTAAAACTTAATGAATTTAAATCTACAACTTATTCGAGCTAATTTGCACAACAACAAGCCAAAAAGTCCTAAGATACATTTATTAAGAAGCTTGCTGGAATTTATACAATTTCTCGCAATTACAACGTTTGTTAACATTTCCAAGAATTGAAAAATTAAAATTTCAGTTTTCTTTTTCAGTAATTAATTAACATTGAAGTGCGTTTGTGGAACAATTTGCATTTACATTCAACTAAAGATGACAATGAAGCTGTTAATATTTTAAGCAACATTTGAGATTTATATTTTATTCAAGAGATTTAAAAGCAATTTCTAAAATAGCAATATTAAATTTATTAAAATAGTTACTTCAAATAATCCCTTTTGGAGGAAGAAGTTGGCAAAATTTTCTATTCTTTAGTCCCAACAAAAAAATAATGCAGGAATTTTCGTAAATTTTATGCTTTAAAATTTTTAATACAATGAAGAATTTTTATTCCAAAAATTTTTTAATTATTTAGGTTGATGTTTGTTAAATTTAACTTTTCAATTAAATTATTTTTATTTAGAAATTAAATGTAAATTGTTGAACAAGTTTCAAACTAAGTTTCAAGTTTAATAGTTTCATTTCCACACACACTATTTGTTTATACCAGACACTTTCTTATATTGCCATGCAACTTAACACGGAAATGAAAGGGTGTGCAAAATTATTTCACAACTTCATTTCTCTGTTTTCTCGGGCAAAGGCATTAAAAATTCCTATGTTTACGGATGGCATTTTTGGAAAGAACTAATTAGAAAAGAGGACAAAGAAACTAAATATGTGAAAAAATGGAAGTTCTCTTTACTACAAATATTCAAAATTAAATCTATTAATTATTAAAATTTCTTTGTCTAAGGTATGTTTAAATAGAGAAATAAAATATTAGTAAATGTACGTATTAAAAATCATGCAATAAAATTTATTACAATGAAATTAAAATTGTTATAAGAAATATTTGCAATTTGAAAAGGGCCTGATAGTCATAAAAACCGAATATATATCTCTAACATTTTGTACACATGCATACATACAGACAATGTTACATAGACCATTCATTCTCAAGTTTGGCTTGGCATTGCCAAATACAACGTATCAAACTTTGTTATTGCAATGTATTGCAATTACCTTGTGGCTATAAACAACAGCCACAGAGGAAAAATATAAACACAAATAGCGAATCATTTACATGTGCATACATAAAACCATCCTCTGTCCCTCGCTAACTGCTTTCTCTTTAAGGCCACATTATATATATATATATTGTCCACTTACAACACAACATACATATCTTAAGGTTAAAAGTCGTTATGACTAGCATGACATAAAGTCTTTTAAACTTAATTTAAAGCTTCAAGAGAACAATTTATTAACAACTTTAATATTTTTTATGATGCTAAACTAAATAAGTTTGTAAGTGTGGGTGGTTGTGTGTATGAGTGTATTTCGAAACCGGAAGTTGACTTTTTCTAACGGCATTTAACATTAAATATTTGTAATAAATACAAACAAAGTCAACAGTGTGTATTAAAAGGCATAAACTAAATGGCCAAAAGGCGAATGTACAAAAAGTTTTATGGCATCTAGTTTACAATTAAAAACAAAAGAAATTAAGTTCAATGAACTTGTTTAAAGAACAAATTATAAAACATTTAAAATTGTTTCTGAGAAAATACAAAAACAAAAAATTGCGAAAGATTATTTGTAAGTAGATTTGGAAAATGGGAAATATCGTTTTAAATGTGTCGCTGTCATCATATTTTGCGAGTACAAGCCTTTTGTCGACAACAGCCACGCATTAAAAATTACGCCACATAAAGAGGAAAGAAAATGAATGACCTCAGCCAGCCGACTATTGTACGTGTGAGTTTTTTTTTTTACTAACAAAAATCAATACCAATTCAGTTTTAAGAAGGAGATTTTTTGCTGTATGTTACCCTGCCCCCTTAAGAGTAGTCCAAATCAAATTGTGACTTGTACATGTTTAGTTTCTTATACATACAAGCAAACGAACACAGATTAATTTACAAAAAGTATTTAAAAAGTATAAATATTAATTGTAGGAATATAAATTTCGCACACTTTCCGACATTATATCATTATTGTTCTTGGTGTAACGTGAAAACAAATGGAGTTTCATTCAATAAGAATACAATGCTTGCTTGATCTGTGCGATTGAGTCTTTGTACTCCAAAAAAAAATACAAAAAAATAGCAGATACAGTAACAAATATTTACTAGAAGTAAATTTTATTGTACACGAAAGTTCGTGTTTTGATGTTCATACATATGTATGTATGTATGTAGGTATGTACATAAGAAGAAAAAAACTAATATGCCAAAAAGAAGGCAACAGTGACTTTTTGACTTTTAGAATTCAGCGTCAAAAGTTTCAATTTGAAAAACAGTAGGAATCCTGAAAATTTATTGCTTTATTGTTTATTTATATTTACAGATGTGCATATGTATGTATTTGCATGAATTCATAAATATATTTATTTACTTATATTCTTAACAATTTTATTTCGACTTAACAACTGTTTCACTTTTATGTTTTTTTTGTTTTTTTTTTCTACAAATTTCTTTCAACAGTCAAGCAGTGAACAAATAAATTTCCAAAAAAAGAAAACACATTTTTGTGGCACTTTTATAGTACATACATACATACATAGATACCTACACATACATATGCATGTACTCATCTGTTTATATGTTAATTTTTCAACGTTTCCTATTTGCTCCTTGTAACTGTATATGACTTTGGCAAATAAGAAAAAGTTGTTTTTTTCTTATTGGTACAAGTTTTTGGTGAATTTTAAATGTGACTTTTTCTCAAAAACAAGCTAACAAAAAAACGTATGCTGTGAACGTAAAAAGTTTGTTTTATTTAGGCATATTTTGATTGAGGTGTAACAAGCAGCAAGAAAAAAAATTAAGAAAAAAGAATTTTTACAAACAAATTTAATGTAAAAATGAAACTGTTGTTGCGAAAATGTCATTTGAAAAATAACACGAAATACTGCGCTTTAATATACTCATACAAATTTTCAGTGTCTCCTTTCCTTTTTTTTTTTTTGTTTTTTGTTTTCTTGCTTAAATAGTTATGTGACATTTGACAAAAATGGGGTTGCATGAATGAATTGTTGCTCTGTTGTGGCAAGAGCACAATGTATCAGTTTTTATTTAGGTTAAAGTGTACAACAAAGTGTAACATTATTAGATTCAACACATCAAGCATGACAATGTGTTTAAATGCATTTATTCAGTTACGAGAAATTTTACAAACAAAAACAACAACAAAAATATAAAAACTAAATTAAACAACAAATAACCCTTATGATGACAAGTTAAATTATATGTACATTTGACAGAGACATGTTTATGATAAAGCTGAGGAATTTAGTAGCAAGGACATCGATTCGCCTTTTTCGAAAAATTGCTGTTCGAATGTTTCGAATAGTAGTAATTTAAAATTACCGGATTTCGGTTAAAATTTTAACAACCTGTTAACCGGGTATTTCATGAAAAAAAAAAAATTGTAATAAATTATTTAGTAAAATTAAGTTTTTTTTAATAAAAACAAAAATTATTTTCAAATCAATATTTACGCAAATTTATTGTTTGACATTTTTTATTTTCTGAAAAAACTTGTGGTAAAATAAACAGTATATTCGAAAAATGAAAATTTGACAAAATAAAACTCGGCTTTCGCAAAACGAGAAAAAAAACGTTTTAATAACAACCTTTCGTTCCCCCTAAACTAGTGCATACTAATAATTTTAAGCATTCTCCCCATTTAGTAACAAAATTTGTAAAGTTTCTTTTAAAATTCATTAACATTAGCTTTTACTGTTGTAAAGTAAATACCCACAGATGCGCATCCTTTATGCTTTCTGGTTTTTTTTTTACTTTTTTTTGTTTTTTGCTTCAGTTCAGGTTCCTTAAAACACTCTTCTGAAATTTTAGCTGCATCAGTAGATTTTCTTTTTTATTAGTTTATGTCGGTTAGTAAGGGTGTCTGTGGGGAGTATTATCATTATCACCTTTTCAAAATAAACTTGCAAAATTACTATGACAAGTTTTTACATAGAGAAAATGTGTGTTTATGCAAGTGTGAAGTTTGCTTAAAGTTAAAACTATAAATAAGAATTTCAAAATAATATAGAATATACATACATGTATGCACATACAGTTCGTTAAGCGAATCTTTGCAAAACTAAAAATAAATATTGTCACATATTTTCATTCCATAAAGAAAAACACTAAATTCAGAGTTTTCAAATCAACCATTAAAATATTTTTCTAGCAGTGCAAATAAAATAATTTTATAAGAAGAGGTATGGGAATCTACGTATAAACTCGCATTAAAAGTAGGAAATTTAAATCGCAACGAATTTTCATTGCCACTCCACAAAACAAATCAAAGAAAAAGTGTTTTAAAAGAAATGAACACAAAAACTTTGCATTAAGTTAATACCAAAGATCGATCAAGAGTAAGGATCAAGATCACCAAAAACCCCTAAAATATCAAATAGATGAGGGGAAAACGATTTTAGTTCTTTCCATGCGTACGAAATTTAACAAATTTCATGATTCATTTAAAATACTGTCATTTATTCAAACGAGATTTCTCTGTTAATACAGAAAGAGATAACTTCGTAGCTTGTAACAGTTAAGCAAGATAAAACATTTATCATGAGCGCGATTCAAAACCATTCAAAGCCAGCATATTTAAGCAGAAGAGGGGAAAAAAGTGTACTTTCGCTGCTTAAACCAAATTTGAAAGTTTAATAATTCATTTAAAATACTCAACCCCACCTCTATCTGTACTAAAGTGTTTACAAGTTCATTAAAAAAAAACTTTAAGGAATTAAATTAAATTACTTGAAGCACATCTTTCCAAAAATTTCTCTTTGTATAAATTCGCTTCAAAACCTCATGTAAAATGTCATGACATGTTTAACAGAAATTCATCAACACATATTTAATATTTTAAAAGAAAAATAAATAACTTTTCTTTTTTTGTATCATTTCACACTCACTTAAGCATGATCTATTCATTTTCAGTTGGTTTTGAGGGATAAATTTTAAAATTTTTTTTCACTCAACCTGCCGGGGTGTTGCAAAAGTTTAAAGAACTTTTATCACTTTCACAATTGTTTTCATTACATGATTTTTAATATATATTTTTTTTATTGTCATTATTATTATTTGTTTCTTGATTATTCTATAAACTCATGCGAAATGTTGTCTGTGTGACAACGAAAATAAGTTGTTGCTTTATTTTCAACAACTTTATATTTAATGACTTTATACTGACTTGAGAGAATTGTTTTAATGACATCAAATATTCTGCTTAAAGTTAATCGGTAGACAAGTAAAGTTTTTTTTTTCTTTTTGATTATAATAAACATATTTTTGTTTCACTTTGCAAGAACTTTCCCAAAACGAACATGTCAAAAAGTCATAAAATTTTATGACTTTTTAAATGGAATTTTATTTTCATAATTTTAGCATTATTTAAAACAAAGAAAACAATTTTTGAAAAAGTTTCCTTAGCTGATATTAAATCTTTTTTCTTTATGTAAATTTAAAATTGGTTAAAGAGTTCTAAGCTGAGTTTTTCTTTTTAAAGGACAACATGTTTCAGTTATAAATTTAAAGTCTTTAAAAAATTTTGTTTCATTCTTCAAATAGTTTTAGTTTAAAAATTAATTGCAATGTCCTTAATAAAATCCTCAAATTTTCATCTCTTTTATTTTCATAAATTTTTAAGTACGTACATACGTAGTTACTGGCCAGTGTTTCCAGAGTTTTATAAAAAAAAATTTAAAATATACACAAGAAAGCAAGCCAAAACTAGATTTAAAATTTTTAATAGTTATAAATTACAATGTACAATAGGAGCAAAATTTTAGGTTGGACATAATTTTTAAACAAACTCATAACCCATAACAAACTCTCACCGTCTTCGTCAAAGTCCGTGTTTTTTATGTATCTTCAGCATTACTAGTGAAGAGCACGAAATTTACCCTTAAATATATTTCCATGTCAACTTTGGTATCTTTAAAAGCTTTTTAGTAAAATTTTAGTTTAAAAAAAGGGGAAATTTAAATCCCATTAAAAATAAACATGTAAATATATTTTGTTGGTCCTTCACGTCAGGAGGGAGAACTTCGTTATTTTTCCGATGTACAGTTGAGAATTAAGCCGAAATCGCTCAATAGTTCAGTTTAGACACAAACCTTATATGGGACTTATAATTTCATATGGAGTTGGCAACGACTTTTCTTAATCTTAATATTTTCTCTAAGAAAAAAATCACTAATAAACATAAAAATTATCTCATTTAGCCATTAAACAGCTAGATTGACAACAGTGATTAATTTTTCTATATGTGGCAGCACTGTGTGTTAAAACACACTTGCTTTCGTTACATTTTCTATATTTTACTTAATAAAGTTAATAACTTTATTTCATCTTTACAAAAAGATTTTTCCGCACATAGATTTTTATTTAACTACGAGGGCCGTAGCAGAGGAAGTTTTTTTTTTCTTTTTTTTAATGTGTGCAGTATCAAAATATATTAATTATAAAACTTAACTCACAAAGGTCTGCAATTACTTAAGAATAGCACTTTTTAAAGGTATGTAGTAAATAGAATTTAAATAATACTTTTTAAGGTGTAAAAAAATAACAAATTGGTAGTTTGTTTCTTTGTATATTTTTCTGGGAGCTTAAATGAGAAAAAACTGGTACTTTTTTACTTTTGGTCCTTTTTCTCTTGATATATTCTCTTAATAGATTTGGATGAAATTTGGTAGAAGTTTAGCAAGTGACCCAGATTAAAATAGAGGGTGCTTTTTAAGAACATAAAACGGGACATAAACTGGTACTTTTGGTACATTTTTTACTAATTTTTTTTAAACTATTTTGGAGTTTGCTTGCTGGGGCAAAATAAAGAAAAGCTGGTAGTTTTCGTACATTTTGGTTTTTTACAATCTTATTTTTCATTTATGGGGTGTAAAATGAGGAAAGCTTGGTACTTGTCGTTTTTTCGATAAATTTGGTTTACATTCAGTTTTTCCCTTCATTAATATGTAGCATGAACGAAGTTACGTATAAAGGCTAGTTGAATATAAAGAAAGCGGAAAGACTTTAATCATATCTTGCTAGCCATTATGCTTTTATTTCGCTTAACAAGAAGGACACTTTGGTGCCTTTCTCGTAGGTCTAAATATTTTACTATATTTTCTAACATAGTTTTCATTATAGAAATTCTTACATTCATATGAATGCCAAGTTATGATAAAAATGCCTCCAGCTCAACACATTGTTGGCTTTGTAAAGATCTACTTTTTCTTTTTACAAATTTCCTAAAAAGAAACAAGCAAATCACAAAGAAATATTTGAAACCGCTTTCAAACATATAGAAGACATACAGAAAACTGTAAGAAAATTCCAAGCAAGTGAAAGTAGCAATTGAAAAGTCAAAAAGCAGAGAAGTAATAAGAAACGGAAATCAAATTAAAACTTTCATAAAAGATGAAAAAGATTTTCTTGAAAATTTTACCATTAACATTTATGGAATATTTTTAAGGAAATAATTGGAATTTAAGAAAATTAAATGTGTACATGGATATTTCCTGTAAGGAGCTCTTAAAAAACTAAAAGGTATTTTGAGGAAGTCTTTAAGAATAAAAATTTCTTTAAGATGTTCTCTCTAAGTACAGGATGTTTATTTTATTATTATGTATGTATGTGTATTCATATGTGTGTATGTATGTATGTAGTTGTTTCATACAATAATATTTGAATACTTTCTATAGAAAATTTCCCATCAATCTTTTATGGGTTCAAACACAAAATAATTTTCAATTGAATTTTTTGACATTTTTATCACAACCTTTATCAGTTGACATCTATTTTGTGACGTGATTTACAGATGTAAATTAGTACTTGTCGAGTAATTCCTTTGATAATTTTGTTTTCCATACAAACATGCATACATACATACACACATACATCCATACGTACATTTATGGCAATTAGGAACTGGAGTATAACAATTTTTATTATTTTTTTGTCACAGGATATGCTTAGAAAATTGCGTGGGGAAAAAAAATGTTGTTGATGCAATAAGTATTGAACTTGCAACTCTTATATCTTATTTTCTTTATAGTCAACGTACTAACAACTTTAGCCAAACAACAATATTCCAAAAATTTATATTGCAGATAACGTGGCAGGATGTTGCAGCCTTCGAAAACACCATGTTGTTCTATTCTTTAAAAAATTTAAATGTTTCTATTTTAGTAAAAAAATAAAATTATTTTTAATTCTTAATAAAAAGTTAAAAATTAAACTTGAAACTGACTAAAAGTTTTCATTTAGTGAAAGTTTTTCTAAAGCTCTTAGAACATCTTAAGCATTGTTCCAAAAAAAAAAAACACTACATAATAAAATCATGTATAATTTTCTTCATAATTCAATAAAATTTTACAAATATTTGTTTCAAACAATTTAATGAAGCATATTGGTGATTATAGATTCATAATAAAAGTTTGGTTTTCTTTACCTTTCTAAGCGTGTTTGAGCTGCTTGGTAAACAACATACATACATATTGCTTTTCTAATATAATATAAATATTTTGAAGAGGAATATTAGAATATTAATGTGGGTGGGTAAGAAATTCGCCGAGCATGAGTGTGCGTTTGCGTGTTTTTTTTCGTCCTCTGCGAGGATTTTAATGCCATCATCATCATGACATTGATGTTTTCAGTGCAAACATGACTTGATGAAAATGTTTGACATGGTTTATTAATTTATAATTTATTTTTCTTATTTTTCATACGCACATTTTACTTATGCAAATGTATGAATGTATACTATCACATACTTGCACATAAATACAAATATGCATGCATATGCATTGCACTTAATATTTATGTCTGGGGATGAATTGTCATTTAAGTATTGCAGGAAATGGGGTCACATATACTCAGAGTCGCGTTGACTAAATTATTTGCTAAGGGTGAAGGCAAAATTGAGTGTTGCCCTTTCCAAGATATAAAGACTTTAAAAACATTAAAAAATTAGACAGATATAAGTTTCTCAGGATATTTTGAAGCCAACGATTTTATATTTTAAAGTTTATGAATTTTTTGCTACGCTTCTTATTTAACAATAATTTTTTTCAATATTTTTCAATATTTATTTTAAATTTTTAATATTTTTTCTCCTTCTAAGCGCTTCTGTACACTACACACAAAGCATTTCTTAAGGAGAACTGGAAAATATGGATTTTATCAAGATAATAAATTTCAGAAAATTTCTGTACACAAATTGCTTTACACTTTCTTCTGTTTGTTTTTTTTTTTTTTTCTTTATCTTTTTGTTAGAAATAATCGAAACGGTAACAATAGTTTTGAAACAAATGTGTGAAAAAAAGAAACAAAAATTTTGCTTGAAAGGTTTTTCGGTAAAGTGTTTGTTAGTGACAGCCAATGCTTTACTTTTAACATAAAATTGTTGCTTTCATTTCGTTTAAATTTTTTTAACTTTAATGAATTTTTACTAGAAAATATTTCAGTTTTTGTGTGATTTCTTTTTTGTGTTTTTTTTTTCCTTGTAAATTAAATCTGGTGTAAACCTCAAACTTAAAATGTGTGTAGAATTGTTGAAATTGTTTTAGACATGATATTTATTTCTCTTAAATGCCTACGTAATTACATGTATTTATGTTAAGAATGTTTATTTTTGTGCACAGAAAGAATTTCTTCTATAGAAAGGCGTTTACCGAACTTGAACAGCAAGAAACAAGAGTTTTGTAAGTTCTCATGTACACACGCGCATGAAAAGATTTGGAAAATGTAATAAAATAAGACACGAATCCTAAAGCAACCAGTAAATTTTCTTTTGTATTCCGTTGAGGAAGTGTTTTCTTCTTTTTTTTTTCTGGAAAACTGTAACAGTAAAATGATAATAAACTAAATAAACAGTAATTACGTTCTTTAAATGAATGTTAAGAATCAGGTCTTGATTTTTTATGCAAATACATTCTTTTTTTATTTCCTTTTTAATTGAGAAATTCAAGAATTTATTGGCAATTTACTTTGTATTACAAAATTAAAACTTTTGTTGACGTAATAAATTACATTTACTTCGCTATGCAATGAACACATTAGCCACAGCAGGCTACACGACTTCAAATGTTGCTAGTTGCAATTGTCGCCCTGTAGCATATGATTTGTGAATTAAATTATGAAATAAATAAATGATTTGAGTTTTGAAATTGACGCATCAGATTCCTTGGGTTGTGAATCCTAATAAGCGCATTAAATTCAAATCGATCTTACTTTCTCTCTTCTAAACTGCCGCAGGAATGGCGACAAACAATTTGCAATCGTTAATTTAAACTAATCGTTACTTTTATCCTCCAAAGATCCAGCCTTTTAAGTTTCACATTTACTTAAATGATTTTGGAAAATAAATCTTTTCGGTGTATTTTAATGCCACTAATTTCTAACACTTGAAAGAAACGAAAGCCAAAACGAAAACAGACACAAATGCATGATGGAAGGAAAACTCGAACAAACGTAATTTTCAACATTTTGCATACATCGCAAAGTGTCTTAAGTCATCATGTTGCTGTCACTCAAAATTTGCCACAATTTCTTATGAATGTCTTTTTTCTCTTCACTTACGACATTTAAATAAATCAACGAAAGAAAATACACACAGGCACATATTTCATGACATTCAGAAGAAAGAAAAAATAAAATTAAGTAAAAATTGTTAGAAATACAAATTTGTTTAAAAATACTTAACAAACAAAATACCAAACTGTCACCAAAAGTATCATCAATTTTATTTAAAGAAATTTTGCACATACATACTAAACTTTTTGAAGAAACAATGATATACATACATATAAATAAATTATAATTTATAAATAAATTATAAAATAATTAACAAGTCCTTGTAGAAAATTAAGCCAAATATGCAAAATATATTGTAAAGATTTCCCTCGTTTTAGCAAATCCTGCCTGACTTGGTGACAGTGGGATAACCACGAAAAAAAGTGAAACAGTAAAGGTGTGTTTAAGACATTTCATTCGCCAAAGCAATTTACATACACACATACACATACATGCAGCCTTTGTTTGTATTTGTGTAAAATTTTTATAATTTCTCAGAGTTAATAAACTTTTTTAATTAGAAGTTTGATAATACAAGGAAAATTGTAAAAATCAATTACTAAAAATTCAGATTTTCATTTACCACACAAAATTTGTAGAATTGCAAACATCAATAAATCATAAAATATTGTTTCAACTTAATGCCAACACTTTTATTGTTACGCAGCATATTCAATCAAAATACACAGAAATGAATCCAATTAAAATGTTCCTGTTAGCAAAGCGAATTGCAAATCAATCATTGTCTAAAGCACCAAACACTTAACAACATTTCGATAATAAATATTTGAAAGTTCAACAAATTTATTTAACCTTCAACACGTTTCTTATAACAAATAAACGCTTAAGATTTTGTTATTCGAAATATTTAACCAGTGGCCTCTTTATCCTGCGATACGAGAACGTTTTTAAACCCGCTGCGGTTAAAGCTGTAGAAATAGCAAAATCCAGCGATTAGCACCGATATAAACAACATACGTTAGACATTAAACTTCACCGACAGACACCCCCATAATCTAAAATATCATTATAAAAACATGCTGATAAACTAAACTAAACTAAACTATACTAAACCATATGAAATGCATGTTAAACAAATTGCAAGGTTAGTGTACGAGGAAGAGCTAAAAAGTCACTTTAAAGATAAATTTGCAAGTAAATTTAATGGAGAACAAACGCGGTTTTTTTTTTTTTTGTAATGAATGAATAACAAAATATTAACATTTAAATATTAAAAGGACTTTTTAAACAGCTTTCATACCACATGTACGAGCATGTACTAGAAATGTATGTAAATTTCGCATATACAAAATTTTTATTTGTGTGGCTCGAGCAAATGCATTAAGGTAAAATTACTTGTTTATGGTTGTCAACGGTATTTGTGGAAAAATTAAAAATGCAACAGTCACTTTACAAATATGCACACAATCATACATACCGTACGTACGAGTATACGAAAGTATAGTACGAGTAGTACAACTACTAAACACTCTGTCAGTTGTTACAGATATTATGTGTCTACCGTTCAGGTATATCTGTATGTAAGTACATATATACGTACGACTAGTTTAAACCAAAGTGTAAATTCAAACATTTATTATAGTATTAAGTGTGTAGTTGTGCTTTAACTGCATGCAACCAGAACATTTGTCTGCATGCAATTCTCACTCTTATATTTTGTACTTTATATCAACTTTGGCACAACAAACATGCAACAGGAGGTTAAGAAAAAATAATAAAATAAAAGAAATTGAAGATTATAAACTTGATATGCTCATTTCAATTTTATAAGACTAAAATTGTTATTGGTTGTATAAATTATTATATTTCATTAATAATAAACACCTGCACATTTTTAGTTTAACCCTCCCTCGTATTCATGCTAATACGTTATAGTTTGAACAAAAACAAAAAAAAAACTTGAAAAAAATGCCTATGACAAAAACAAATGGCTCATGACCATTTCGGGCTTAATCACCTCACCACCTCTGGACGGTTACTTGAACAACAATTTTGTCAGCAAAAAATTTTCACAAAAAAAAATATATTGCAATATTTAAACGTTTCATACAAGGACTATTTTTGAGTGCTTCTAAGCTCTATTACTCTCGTAGAATAACAACAAAAATTGTTTTGTACATGTTTTCAAACAAAACATCTTTATGAATAATTTAAAAAATAAAAACGTTCACTTATTTAAAAAAAATCTCAGAAAGAATGAAGCAATTTTATTCAAAAACAAATTGTGTTAAAATACACTGAAGCAAAAATTCAATTTAAAAGTTCATTGTTTCAACGAATTTTTCATTAATTTTAATATCCATTGTAAAAGGTATTTTTTATAGAGTGTCACAACTTTGAGTTGGCATCACTGCTTTATTTTAACACAAATTTAACAGCTGATAGTTGCTTTTTGTTTAGTTTGCTTTGAAATTTCATTATGAATCGACTTACAGCAGAGCAACGAGTGCAAATTGTTGAAATTTTTAATCAAAATAATTGTTCTGTTCGTCAAACTCATCGTGAAGCTGGCGCTACAATTGATTTACTCAAAGAAATTTCTGATAAAAAAAAAATTTCACGTAATGGCCCAATTAATTGGCCACCAAGATCGTGTGATTTAACATCATTAGATTATTTTCTTTTGGGTTATATTAAGTAAAATAATTGAACTCCTGAAAATCAACATTCGAAGAGTTACGGCCGCAAATGCTGCGAAAAGTGCTTGATAGTTGGTGCTCCAGATTGCGGCTTCTACGCGCCAGCCGTGGCGGCCACATGGCAGAAATCATATTTAAACATTAATTTCATATAATTTTCTTTCCAATAAAGCCCGTTTCATTGATATTAAAAATATATTTCCTTGTTTTATAATGATTTAAACTTGTGTCACTCTATAAAAAACACCCTTTACTAGAAAAATTATTATTTTGTGTCCCGTTCGCCACCTAGCAGAAAAAAACTTGTTTCTCTACAACAGAATTTTATTTTATTAAATTTTTTTACATCCTAGCGTTGACCGTCTTTAGCTCTACATTAAGTGAAAAAGTGTAAAAAATTCGAACAGCATGATCTCAAAATACAAGCTTAATTGCTTGGCGGCGAACGGGATACAAAAGAATACTTTTCTGTGGAAATGCCCATATATTGAAAAATGTTTTCAGTGTATGTACATACATTGTATTGTACCACCTGAAGTATCTGTACAATTCGGTATCAGTGTTATTCACATTTATGTATTTTTCCGACAATTCGCTTTTATCGAAAAATAAGTAAATACAATGGGAGAAGCCTCCCTGTAACATTTTTTAAGTTTGTGCTCAAATGTATTGATAGTCCAAATGTACGGAAAATACGGAAAATAAATCCATATCTTCTTAACAACAACAAACAAATAACAATTTTTTTTTTTTCAAATAAAATCGCAATGAATTTTAATTGATTTTAGTACGAATAACAAAAGGTCCTTTTTGGTAAATTTTCCTTTTTTCTATATTATTTTCTGTTTAAAATTTTTCTTTAGGGGCTGTGCACATATTACGTAACGCTGTTTTCAGAGATTTTATACCCCCCCCCATTCGTA
Organism: Lypha dubia; assembly: GCA_947311025.1. Classification (NCBI taxonomy): domain Eukaryota; kingdom Metazoa; phylum Arthropoda; class Insecta; order Diptera; family Tachinidae; genus Lypha; species Lypha dubia. The sequence continues at coordinate 29,632,324 of OX371263.1, read as the reverse complement.
ACGCTTTTTACTAATTTTTCAGTGCAAAATTTTTAATCCGTAACAAATCTTTAACCCCCCTCCCCCTGGAGCGTTACGTAATATGTGCACAGCCCCTTAGGCATTGTTTAATATTGAAATGCTAATAATAATGAATATTTTCTGATGAAAAAAAAAAACTGAAAGAAATCAAAACAACTTTTGTAATATAAAAGAAAAATATCTCTACTCAGTTTTTTATAGAATGATTTTGCAAGATATCTTTCATTTTATAAATAATTTACTTTCCATTAAAGCGTACAAATATTTTCTTTTGATTGAAAAGCTACATTATAAACAATAGGCATAAGAAGGTAATGCTGGTGTTTTGTCAAAATTAGAATTGACCTTCGAAGTTCATACTTCGATTTTTGGCTCTTCCTGTCACCTGGTTCAGATCATGTCTGAAGCATTAGAGGCAGCATGTGGTCCTAAAAATTTAAATAGAACGCCCTTTTCCATACTTTTTTCGTCAACGATATCTCTTGATCAATAGATAAATTTTAAAAGAGCTGATAAAAAGTTTTTGAAAATGATCGGAATGGTGGCTTAAGATTTATTCTAAACAAAGGAAATCATTAAAAGAGTTTAATTTCGAAATATATTTCGAAATCTACAAAATCGAATGGCTTTATATTGATACGAGACCTGTGTTGAGCCGAAATCGCCAAAATGCCGATAAGTAGATTTATACGATCAGTTAATTAGTTCAAACACATGTATACATACAGCCACCATACAAACATAATTGTAAAAATAGTCAGAAAAGCCTGTTTCACGATGTGAAACGAATTCATTCTTTTATCTAATTATCGGGCATGTAACATATAAATATATTTAAAGCAAGTTTAGTTTTCGAATGAAAGAATTCTTTCTGACATGCAGATTGTATTTATTTATTAAAAGTTGAAAATAATTGTTGTCAAGATCTTCGACCTTTCACCCAACCTTCTCATTTATTAATAAATTAAATTTTTAATAAGAGTTAAAACTTGAGTTTTCAGTTGTATAGCAAGCATTTATAATCTGTTAAACAATATTATTTTCACGATATTGAGGTTTATGTTAATTGAATTTTCGTGTGCAGTTTTTCACAAACTCATTTAAAAATATACCAAAAATATATGTACGCTTTCAAAATCTAGATAAAAATTTTAAGCATCATCTTAAAGTGTCTTCAAAATTCGTTTAGAGCTGACAGATTTAATATTTATAATTGTGAATGTTTTCTGTTTATTCAGCAAAAATAAAAAAGGAACTCCAGGTTGGTTGCAACCACGACCCAGACGCAGGCAAACATATACACAGCTTAGAAAAGTCATGTTTACATGATGTGTAGCTGTAATTTTAATGTCTACATGTAAAGTTTTATATTTACTTAAAAATGGGCGTTCGGTCTTTTTTTGCTAATAACTTTTACACCGGAAAACTTTTTACTGTTTTTGAAAAATCACAAATACATGTTTTGTTTAACTTTTCATTATTATTTCACATTTTTTTACAAGTCATTATTGCAGCGCCTCAAGCACCTCAGCGCCTCAGCGCCTCAATCGCTGCCAGCACTATGCCATCATCACTTAAACAGTTCAAAAACAGTTAATAAAATGCCATACTAATCTACATTAGAGAAATATATTATGTTGATGACTTGCTGTGGCCCAGGGATCGAACCCAGGTCCTAAGTTATAGTTTGCTTAGTAGTCAACGCGCTAACCACTTGAGCCAACACCATCCTCAATAGGAATTAATGTAAATTCAAAATATTATCGAGCATTTTAAAACATTCCATAAGGCTAGCAGAAGGTATCAGTACTGATTTCGACGTTGAGCTTTTTTTAACTTTAATGAAAAAAGAATGCGAGAGTTATGAATATTTTAACGTTATCAGAGGTAATTGGTGATAGAATTAAATAAAATTGAAAGCGTTTATATTATTACATATATTAAGCAAGACTTGAAAGAGGTCACACGACAGGTACAAACCTTGTATGTCTGCAGCAAAATGGCATATACACATTGTGTAGACAAGACTTAACTACACCTAAGAATTTCTTTACAGAAAAAAAAGAGTTCAAAGAACTGCAATGGAAAGCAAAATTAAAATAGATTAAATCAAATGCAAAATAAAATGAAAGCACCACCGGTTGCAAGGAAAAAAGTTCACTTTCTAAATTTTTCATTATGTATAACTGGATATTTTTAAGTCAATAAATACACACAATTCAAATAATAACTGCATACCTTGAGGCCTAAAAAAAATATTCAATACATTTTTAAATAAACGTAATTTATCCCGGTATCTGTAAATAATTCTTTTTTACTGCAAATAATTTCCATTATTAATTTTGAAATAAAAATGTAGAGCACGTTTTGTTTACCAGCAGTCTAAAAATCATGTGCAGATGCATGTGTATATTAAATAAATATAATTTTTTTTTTTTTTTTTTTTTTTGTTTTCATTTTGTTTATACTCGTATATTATTATATAAAAACTTGTTTTGATTTCATTTAAACCTCCCGAATGACAGTAAATACAAAATATTATAATGACACTTTAATATTTGAACTGCAAAAAAGTGTGTAGAGCCAAAAAACAAAATATATCAGATATTTGTATTTACAGCTTAAAAATAATATTGAAAAGTGTTTGTTTTAAATAAATATGTAAATTTGATTGAACTTGTAGCCCAGAGGTATTCAATATACTCGAACATTTAAATATTTCAACAATTTATATAATAATGAATAAACTCACAATGAAAACTGTAGTAAAAAAGATGTATGTATGTATACACATTTGTGAATCCTTTTTTCGTTTAAAACTGTTTTTAAACATTTTCACTGGCGCATGAATTAATTAGCAAAGCAAATTATATAAAAATATAAAGCACTCAATTGAGCATGCATAGACGTGCCTTAATATATGACGTGCATGAACTGTCATTTACGATGCCGTAGGCTTCTCTCCTCCAATCTCTTCTATGATTTTTATCACAAAAATTTTTATATTCTCTAAAAGTTAAATTCAATAAGAATCTGCCATTAAAAAAATAAAAAATATAACTAACTATTTTCAAAAAATTAATGCTACCAAAACACAATAAAAGTTGTTAAAATATATTTATATCATTTTCCACTTAATGCTTCTTTGAACTTTCATATTTCTCCATAATTTATAAAACTGTTTTATTAATGTTTTAAAATGGTTTAGCATTTGGGAAGCACAATTTATTTTTACAACACGTAGTCTCTCACATTTTAAGTTATGAATCCTTGAAAAGGACATGAAAATACTTATATAAATAAATATATATACATTTAATTCTAATTTAATGCATGAATGTGTTTTGTCAAAATGTAATAGTCTTCAATCAGTGTTACCAGAAAAATATTAAAGGAGTCTATAGATTTTTCAATATTTATCGCTTCAAATTTGTAGCAATCGATGGAGAATATAATGCATGTATTGAAAATAAAAAATAGTTCTTGCAAAACAAAAAAAACGAGTTCAATACAAAAAGGAAATTAAATAGATCGGCAAAGCTTAAAACCGATTATAATCAATTTCTGGCTTATATTTTTCTCCCACGAGAGATTAAAGTTCCTTCTTAAAAACAAATTTAATTTGATTCATAAATAGCGAATAAATAAATATAAAGAGTGTATTTTATTTGAGCACCCATTTAACAGCTGATAGTTGCTTTTTGATTAGTTGGCTTTAAAATTTCATTATGAATCGACTTACACCAGAGCAACGAGTTAAAATTGTTGAATTTTATTCGCCAAACTCATCGTGCAGCGGTCTCTATAATTGATTTACTCAAAGAAACTTTTGATGAAAAAATAATTTCACAATTAATTGGCCAACAAGATCGTGTGATTTAACCGCATTCGATTATTTTCTTTGGTGTTATGTTAAGTCACTTATCTACGTCGATAAATCGCAAACAATTGAACCCCTGGAAATCAACATTCGAAAAGTTGCGGCCGAAAATGCTGCGAAAAGTTGTTGAAAATTGGTGTTCCAGATTGCGCCTGCTACGCGCCAGCCGTTGCGGTCACATGGCAGAAATCATATTTAAAAATTAATTTCATAACATTTTCTTTCCAATAAAGCACGTTTCATTGATATTAAAAATATATTTCCTTGTTTTATTATGATTTAAACTTGTGTCACTCTATAAAAAACACCCTCTATATGGGAGAGGGGAGGCAACTTGGCCCTAATTTCACGAAAATTATAAGACGCAACTGCAAGCAAACACGTTCAAACAAAAATAAAGGATTTTAGAAATCGGTCTATATAAAGCAGAGTTGCACGGTGATTAATATTTCGGAAGGACAACTTGCCGCTCGATTTCCAAGAATATTTATGAGATCCCATCGCAATCGAAACCGCCCAACCAAAAAAGAAAATAGTTTAGGAGGAGCAATGCGATTATCAATACTCCGGGAGCAACTATTTTTTAAAAAGTTTTATGGGACCAAACTGTGCAAAAATATAGAAGAATTTTGAAAATCGGTTCACGAGTGTGTGTGTGTTGAGCGCCCACAAAAATAAAAAAAATACACATAAATTGATAAACTTCTACTTTTTTGAAGAGATCTTTTATTATTCCCTCCTCTCTCTTCTCCTGTGTCTTCATATCTTATCGCATTGATGTTCCCTCTATTTTTATTTCAAAAAATGTGCATTAGGGGATTTAGCGAATCTAATTTTTGGTGCCAATATTCGTTTGCAGTTCCGTAAAATTTTTTAGAAAAATCATATATATCTATTAGTAAAAATATTAGGATATGGGAAACTAAATAAAAATAATTCTAATATTTAGATCAGTAAGAAAGTAGAAAGTAGATTTTACGTGAGACGATTAGTTTTAGTAGCAAAAAAATAGTCAAATCCCACAAACAATTGCTATAAATATGTGAGTCCGACAACAGTGTTTTAAATAGTTTACATCTTTTCCACTTCCTCTCTTCAATACTACTACATATGTACATACGAGTACATATATCACGAAATAATCAAGTTGAGTTGAAGGCTTTACCAGAAAACTGACAAGATGAATTGATTTGATATAAAATTATTGTTTTTGAAAAAGTTCTTAATATCGAATATAAAATGGAAGAGAAATCATTTGTGAAAACTAAACGACACTTCTATAACAAATTTTATAGAATTACTTTTCAATATTGCACCCACAACATTCTTTGCAATATCCTCTTGGGGGTATTTTTTTTTTCTAAAATAGTATTTTCCAAGCATATACAATTTAGAAAGCACTCGAAAAACAATTCAACAATTTTTCTTCTTTGTCGGCTATTGAGGCGGCAGTTTGATGGATGTTTATTAGCTAACATTATTCTACTTGACATCTTTAAGGACTGCCAATGGCTTATATGTAAGTATGTACGTAAGTAAAAACAGATCCTTTAAAGCCTTAAAATAAAACGATAAACAAGTGATAAATCGAAGCATTTTATGAACAAAATATTTTTATGCGTTTCGTGCGATGTATAATGGAATTTTATCACAACACTTATCTATCGTTCACATTGAAAAGATTTTGGAAAGAAATTTGGAAACGTTACAAATCATCTTAACTGTATTTATTTTTATTACATTTTTTATTTGTTTGTTTTTTTTTTTGTAATCTTAAGAATTGTATAAATACAACTATAAGAAAACTATGGTTCATTTCTTTGCAACGTGATAAGACTCAAGATACTTATAATAAAAATTTTATATATTATTTATACATTAAGAGTGGGATAATTGAAATTTAACAGACAGGGTTTTATGAAATAAATTAAAATTAGAAAAAAAAAAGGAGAATATTTTTTCTAAGATGCTTTAATAGATTTTGAAATGAATGTAGAATTCTCATACAAGTGAAGATGAATACAAACATCAAATGTGTGTGTATGTGTTTGTGTTACATTTAATCTATGTATGTTCGTATAAAAGAATAACGTTATTAGTAAACAGATTGAGTGGCTGGTTTTATTCTGCCTTGCAATTTTGTATGTAGTTTTTCTTCCCGATCTATGGAACCAGTAAAGTAAAACGTTATATTTGCTAACCTGATTTTTACCAGATCTATTCAAGGTTTAAGATATTAGAAGCTGTTAATCAAAAAGATATCAAGCGTTCGACAACGATTAAATTTGGTCACTTTAAAGTAGAAAAATTTTAAGTTCTTGGTACCTTCTCGGTTTATATATGAAGAGCTTGCGAACAAAACTAGACATGTTCTAGGTAAATGATTTCTTTTTTTTATTAGTTTTTCGGGCTCCCCAAGCCAAAAACGAAAACTAGTCCTATGTTTAAGGTTTGATAAAATTTTCTTGTGAAAAGAAAGAAAATTCTTGCCAGTCTCTATCTTGGAAGTTCAGTGATTTGCCTGTCCTGTAAAAAAAATAGTTAACGGGTCTAGTCTGCTTTTGATCACCAGATTTGAAATATTATTTAAAATCTTTTTTGCGACAGTATCTTTCGAAGAGGTACACTTTTTAATAATTAGTTTTAGTAGTTTTTTTTTTTTTTAATTAGGACCAGCACTCAGGGGATGAGCCCTACGTATGCAAAGCATTGAGCCGGAACTAGGAAAATAGGTTTTGGGAAGGCGGATAAAGGGAGTAGTGTTTGTGGACATTCGATTTGAACCCTAACACACTTAAAGTGGCAGAAAAACCATCTACGGGGAGTTTATTCCACGAATTCCCTCTATAATGCGTAGTGCGGTCTACTGGCATATCGACCACAAAGGGATGTGCTCTTAATGAAGAGCGTGCTGTACGTGAAAAGTGACGGGTTTCTGATTTCATTAGAACACATTCCGTTGTAGTAGCGATAGAACAATGAAACACACCCAACATTGCGTCGATGCTCCAGTCAGTCAGTAGAGTTGGCTACTATACTGTCACCGATAAGCATCTTCGCTTTACCTTGTACACGATCGAGTAACTTCAAAATAGATTTTGAAGCACCGGCCCATACATGAGACTTGTATTCCATTTTGGGTCGGATAAAGGTGGTATAAATATTAAGGAGATCAGATGGAGTGAAGTATGTCCTACACCGTCCGAGGCACTTGAATGCTTCTTTTGAGACATGAAAAATGTGATGAAAATGAATTTTCATTCCAAGAACATCAAGAGCTTCTGATTCCTCAATATCTATACTAGAGGTATGCGCGTGAGTAAAAGTACGCTCACGATCACGCACGATCACGAAACATAAATATTTTTCACGCACGCTCACGCACGGCATGATTTGAAACTTTCACGATCACGCACGCTCACGAACACAATATGTTTAAAAACGTATTTTCACGCACGAAGGGAACAATTTTGCACGCACGCGCACGTCGAAATACAAATTTTGCAATAAAAGATTTAGCGGATGCTAAAAAATTTTATTTTGTAATTAATTTCTTTATTTACATCAAGATTATCAATTAAACAAAAAAATTTAGGAAATGCTCGAAAAATTAGCATTGCAAAGGATAAACTTAATATAAAAAAGCTAGCACTGTCTGCCAAGGCAGGTTATTTAAATTTATTACTTATACTTATGTAAAGGAATTCAAAAGGAGTACTAGTGTTATTAAGTTTAGGTTAACGCAAGATTTCCAAAGGTGTATGTATGCACAACGTACATGGATATGTATTCATCTACACACGAATGTCTGCATTTGTATCGGAGATTTTAATGTATGAATCCACAATCATACATATGTATGTATGAATGGATGTAATTTTAGCAAAGATCATAAAATTCAAAAGAAGAAAAAGCTTAACATAGAGAATTGTTTTGAGTGCGTGAAAATTGTATTAAAAATTCACGCACGGTATTATATTTTTGAATCACGATCAGGCACACACGCGTGATTTTATCAATTTGTAATCACGAATTGCGTGATTCACGCGTGAGTCATGCGTGAGACGAACAATTCACGACATTTGCACATCTCTAATCTATACCATCCACATTTCCAGATGGAGCAGCATGTCAGGTCATACGTCTGTGCGTGAGCATAGCACACTGGGTCTTTCGTGCGTTAAAATTGACCCTATAAGCATAAAATCATAAAATCATATGCTTAGAAAAGGTACTTTTTTGGAGTTTGGAAAAAGGCTTTATTAAAAACTAACAATATGAGAAGGCGCTATTTTGGAAAAAAAAATTACGTATTTGAAAAAGCCACTTTTTAAGAGATAAATTTTTAGAAATAGTACTTTTTCTAATATGTACAAATTTTCAAAATGTACTTTTATTATAGCGTCTGTTTAGGAAAATTAACTTCTCGGAAAAAGAACTTCTTAAAAATTATATGTTTTGAAAAGTGTATTTTTGAACAAAGTACTCTTAACGATAGTGATTAAAAAAAAAAAAACAAATAAGAAATTCTAGGAAAATAAGTTGTTTGGATAAAATACTTTTTGAATTGGGTACTTAAAAAATAAAATACTTTTTTTGAAACATGTAATTTTCATTGATTTTTGAAAAACGAACCTTTAAGTATTTTAAGTACTTTTTCAAAAACGAACTTATTAGAAAGAGTAGTTTAATAAAAGGTACTTTTTGCACAGCATATGTACACTTTTGGTATTGTACTTTTTTAAGGCACACATTTGTGGAAATTAGCGAGTTTTGAAAAACGTGCTTGCTGAAAAGAATTTATTTTTGGAAACATACTTTGGGGGATAAAGTACTTTTTGGTGGTAGTACATTTTTAAAATTATACTTTTAAGAACATATTTATATGTTTTTGGGAAAGTTAACACTTGGGAAATTTTACTTTAAGGAAAAAGTATGAGGTACAATAATAAAAGGAAATTTCTAATATTAGTTAACATCCTTTGGGCACTTTTATATAATATAAAATTAAAAAGATTTTAAAAATTCAGCTCACTGAACTTAATATTGAAATTGACCTTTAATCTGGATCACATTAACTATGATATTTAGCAGCATGAGCGACCGCCAACACAACATCAAATCAAATGTTCTTAAGCAGCACATGGCTTAAATTCGCTTTTAGCTATAAGTAGTTAGATATGTACGAATGTATGTAGTATATAGAACCACAATAAAATATTTTTACAACTGCTGTTTATAGACTCTTTACTTTTTTTAAGTTGTGGCAATCACTCATTCACTCACTCATTCACACAGCCATTGAAAATCATTTCAAAGTTATTTGATTATGACGACGACGAAATGGTGGTATTCATTCAAACATAAAAAGGATCTAAGTTATTTCATCTTGAAACATTTATTTTTGTTATTTTTATTTATTTTACGTTTATGTACTTTAATGGTCTGTTTTTTTTTTTCTTTTTATATAAACCCCTTTGAAAAAAGTCTCATACTTCACTGTCATCTGTGCAAAATCGTCATTTTGTTCTTTGGCACTTTTAGCAATTTTATTTTTATTTTATGGTCAAATAAACTGAAAAGCTTTAGCGAACGACAACAACAACCACAATAACCAGAACCAAAGTCATAAAAAATATGTTCACTAGACATTAAAATATTTATGGTCTTTATACGTTCTCTGCTTCTGTTTCTGTTTGTTTTTTTCATTTGTTTTTAATGTTTAAAAAAAATAGTTTTTTTTTCATTCGCTCGTTCATTCGTTTCTGTTTATTCAATTACGTTTATGATTGATTTGAAGAAAGAAAGAAAATAAGATCTATGCTTTCACAAATATATACGGAATGAATAAATAAATATTTAATTGGGTGAGTGAGAGAATGTGTGATGAATAGATTGCAATACAAAAATTAAAATATCTGTTAAATCAAACAGAATCAAATAGGAAATATTAATTAAATACAACATGTGACCTTTAACGATGTCACAAAATGTTTTTTTTTTAATATCAGAAAACTCTAATTTCATTCGCTTGCCACCATGATGTTGTTTTAAAAAAACTTAAAACCATATTTTTAGGATTCAGTATATTTTTTTCTTCTAGCTTATTATGATAACAAGTGTATGCTTTTAGGAGCAACCAGTAAATATTTATTTGCTGCATAAGCATAAGCGTGTTAAAAAAATGCTTAAGTTAGCGCATGCTTAAACCATTTTGTGAAACTATTAGGCGCCTAACTAGATCGTTTCACAACATACCCATAAAATACAACTTCAATTACGAAAAACTCAGATTTCAATCGACGACGAAGTATGTAGATCAAATTAAACGGGCAAGTCACACATTTCGTTCAAAATGTTTTCGATTTCGTAAGTGCATTTTGCTCGTTTTTTCATTAGATTACGTTTATCTTTTATTTCAATTTTGCAATGATAAAGTTTTTTATACCCATAGAGGTTTATTTGAATTATTTTTACAAGCAAAGCCCACATTAAGCATTTTTTTATTACCATTTGAAGCTTACTTTGCTGACGCTCCTAAAACTATGCATGTTTTTTATTGTTTACTACAAGCAAAAGTTAGTAGAAAAAATTATTGTCAATTCCATTTGGAATTTTAAATGTGATTTGATTATAAGCAAAATTTTTGATTTTCTTTTTTTAAAGACTCAACTTTCAGAATTGAAAGCACTTTCGATCGGAATTTAGTTCTGTGAAATGGCGAAAATATTAAAATTCAATTAATTAAACTTTTAAATAAAAAAAACTTTTAGAATATTTTTGTTTTTATCACATGAGAATAGTTTTAATTTTTAATAAAGGAATTAATTGAATCTAGTTGAGGAATAAAGTTCACTGTGCTTTTGTATGCTGCACTTGTTATTGTTGTTTTTCAAAACCAACAAATAAAATTATTAAATTTCTACTTTTATATTCTCCTCACAGTTAATTCGACTTTTTATGTTTTTAAAACAAGGACACTACAGAAAAGCGTATGACAAAAAGGGTTTTAAACCACTTAAAGGAAATGCAAGAAGCAAGATGATTTCGAAAGTCTTGTCTTCGTTTCATATTTTTTTCTTCTGTGCGTTTTTAATACATCAAAGTGTCAAGTATAACATAAAGTCTGTTGTTTATGAATTTGTAACGTTTTACATATTTACTTACCAACTTAACAATGCGTATAAGTTGAACTTTTGCTGTTGAAAGTTTATCATTTTATGAGAGTTTTCTCACTATCTGCTCACACTACAGCAAGTACTGCTATAAAATAATCTGGCGAAAAAGTTGGCTGCATAAAGAAAACCATAATCTAAAAAGAAAATATAAAAATTATATTTGTAAGAAAAATTGTATAAATTTTAAAGTCAATTTAATGTTTTCCATCAAGGTTTTATTGAAAATCTTCACTCTGGTAGCGTATAAATAATTCAACTAATAACATTTTTATTTTTATGCGAAGCTACTTTCTACTTTGTTGTAGTTTTTTCATCTTTTAACTTTTATTATTACACAAATTGTGTATAAAGTTTATGCAAAAGAAAAAAATTGTCACAACTAAAACTTAAATATTAAAACGAAATAAATATAAATATACGGCGACAAGTCCACACGAAAAAGTAATATATCCATTATAAATATTTCAATTTACGCCCATGCATTTATTATAAAAAAAGGCTATTTTACATGTGATCGCAAAAATAGTGATAATAAATCGAAATCATCGAATAATTAGTGGTGTTGATTATTAACACAATCAGGTTTGTGATGAAAATTTACCGATTTCAACATAATCTTCTTTAGGAGTGTGGGGCCAATTTCGAACGACTTTTAGACTAACTTTTAAGTAAATATTATATTAATTACTTAAGAAATTCGCCGCCATAGAGAAACACCAAAAAAGTTTGGTCTAATAAACAAGTTATTCCCAAATTTTCATAAATAAAATTCAAATTAATTTTGAGGGTTCCATATAAAGAGATACAAAGATGATCTTACCTTTCCACTAAGAAGTCACGAACTTGTCAGTGGCACTGCGTATTCATCAGTTTTTTTCCAATTGTAGACATATAACGTTTACATGTTTTGTCATATGTACATATGTATGTCCGTGCGTGAAATGCGTATGATACACATATATATCTAAGTAAACATGTTCATACCTACATGTTTTGAACAACGACTTTTTCATAAGTTTATGCAAAAAGAAACATGAAACATAAAATTTTAATAAAAAAAAATGCAGAATAACAAAGTTTTATTTGAAAATATTTGAAAATATTTGTTTTTATTGATATTTATTATATTTTTAAAAATCCACCAAAAAATGTATCTATAAACTAAATTTTGTTGCACAAATAAATCAATACCATCAATAGAGAGAATACGTCAAAGAAGGGAGACAACCATATTATCATAACCAATATAATATGTATTAGTAATTTATTTGGTTGTATTCAAATCATATTACATATTTCATTTTGTTTATTTTTAGCCATTGCGTGTGCGTGCGTGCCACATTTGTTGTGCGTATAACTTTTATATGGGAGAAAACAGTGAGTGGCGTATAATTAATATTAATGCCACAAGAAATTACTCATACTCATCACTGGAACTTTCATAACCTGTATTCTAATTTATTGATATTTTTCAGCAGTTGTTCCTGGTAATATTGTATTACAAAAAAAATTGTATTAATTTAATAAATATTAATTTGAAATTTTTTTATTTCAATTGTTTTGAAAGTGATATTCTTTCTTTTGTGAAATGGACTAAGCGACGATATCAAACGATCGATAATGCTGGAATTGTAAACGAAAAACAACTTGTTTGCGACCTTCTAATAGTTAATTTTATTTATTTGTTTAGTTTTTGCGCGAGTAAATAAATAATACGTTAAATAAGTCGGTTATTATTGAAACGAAAGCCAGTTTTTTTACATCTAAAAATCAAGCGAACGAAATCGTTCCATATCGTGGGACACCAGCACCGTAAATTTAGTAAATTGTGTATAAATCTCTATTTTAATAAAGGGTTTTCCAATAAGAGCTATATGATTTCTTCAAAAAGACGCACTTATTGTTAAGAAAATTCAAAAGTTTTTATTTAATGTGAAGTACAATCGATACAATTAAGTTCTAAATAAAACATCATTCAAATGGCTTCCACGACTTCTTCTGCAGGTACGAACTCGATGAACCCAATTTTCGAGCACTTTTTCCACTAAATCAAGTCGTATGTCATGAATGGTACGTTCAATATTTTCTTGTAAAGCTTGAAGAGAGTTTATTTCGAAAGACCAATGACTTTAAATAACCCCACAATAAATTGTCTAATGGTGTTAAATCACAACTTCTTGGAAGCAATTCAATATCACAATTTCTTGAAATAATCTAATCTCCATACTTTTCTCGCAATAATTCAATTGTTGCGTTTGCTGTGTGGCAAAATCACGAAATTCACGACGTTTACGGTGGTCCAATGACTTCAGTTCTTGAGTGAGAACAATTTTACACGGATGCAAACCCAAATCCTTTCTCAAAATCCGCCAGGTTGTGGTTTGAAACAGTCCCAATTGTTGAGAACGTCTTGGAATCGACAAATTGCGGTCTTCAGCAACACTTGCCTGAACGGCAGCAATACTTACATTACTTCGAGCGATTCTAATCAACAATAAATTTAAAATCGAAAATAGTAAATCCCATTTCGAAAAAATATAATTTAATTTGAAAAAATCTTACCTTCAACTTTCGTTCACGAGTAACTAAATTGTGAAGTGAGTAAATTTTACTCTGCCTACAAAAAGTAGTCCGAATTCTTTTAAGGTGACACATTTATATGAAAAAAGCAACAATGCTATTCAATCATTAACAACTGCCACTCAAATAGATTAAAAGCATGTTCGTAATAAAAGGAAAGCGCTGTTTGTTGCTTAAACATGCTTGTATCTGTGTTTAGACCACAAAAACCACTATGATTTTGGAGATTGATGATACCAGCAAACAAATGGAAAAACTAGATATGTATGTATGTATGTACATATGTACGTATGTACGTATGGATTGACAATCGTTTTAGCATGTGCAAAGTTCGACATCAATTATATGATTTAAGTTTTATTATAGTTATACATTTCATTTTTGCCATATCGTTACGACACTTATTGAAAACCAAAACTTTTTTTTTACCCCCTCTTCTAAATAAAGTTGCATTCAAATCAGAAAAATTTGCCTTCGAGTTATCAAAGTATTTATGTATTTTTAAACAAGAATTTAAAATCAAATTTCCTTTCATTCAATGCAATTTACTCTAAAACTAAATTCTGTTTATTTAATGCAGCACATACAACAAACTTATCACAAAGACTTTATGCTCGTACACATGAATTTAAGCCACAAATATTGAAGTAAATGATTGGTTGCCTGCATTCAGGACTATTTTCCCATCAGTTGTACACTAAATAAATCATTTATTGTTGAGAGCACGAATACATAAAACCAAACCAAAAATTTTATTTTGACCATTTAATGAAATCCTTAAGGCAAGAGGATTTATTCAGTCAGCCACATACACTAACATGCAGCTAAAATTACGAAATTTTAATACCAATCAATTGAAGTACGTAACACAGATTTATTTGTGTAGTATGTTTTCATTTCTACTTAGACGGACACAATTTTAGTTAAGATTTATTTAGCAATTTGTTTTTGAAAACAATATATGATCATGCCATTATTTTCAATTAAAAAAAACAAATATGTCAAGGATTATGTATAACAAATATTAGATAAAGCAACAATAACATTGAATATAGACTGAATATGATGAAATTTGTGAAGAAGAGAGAGAGAGAGAGAGAGGGAGAGATATGTGTTGAAGGATAATAGAAATGCTTATAAAAGTCTGGAAATATTTACACAGAGTTTAAATAAATAATAACAAAGAATCCATAAAAATATACTAAAAAAAAAATATTTATTATGGTCATTGAACTGGGAAATTCAAAAATACAACTGGGCAAGAACACAACAAACACACGGTATTTGATTTTAAAAAGCCATAAATATTTTGTTATTTTTCATAACAATTTTAAGCTGGCAACCACATACTCGCATACACACATACACACATACCCCAATACCTACATATTCCCATTCGAAGGAATTAAAAATTTATATATGGATTTATTTTTGATAAAACATTTCCGCTGGCAAATATTTGATTTCCGTTTCATCTTTTATGTTCTTTTGCTTTTTAACAATTTGATTTCTTTATTTTTTTCTTGCTTTATTTAAATAATGAAGACATCTGTTTTAATTAACTGAGAAATAATTGTTGTATAATTTCAATATTAATGGAGAAACGTGCAACAAAAAAAAACAGATAAAGGAAATGAAATGAAATAACTAAGATTGCAAAGAAGCGTGAGCATTTGTATTTGTGAATATAAAACAACCTGCAAATGATTGATTTTATTATAAACAACAACAACAACGAAAACTATTGAGTTGTGTCCATCTTAGGAATTTAACATATTTATTTGCAGAGTTAGTTGCATTTCAACAGAAAAGTCGAGAAATTGTTTGCTTTCTCCTTTCTTTTTTCACAGTCTTATTTTATTTTCACACTTAAGTTCATTGGTTTGTTGTTGTTTTTTGTTAATATCAATTTCCTTTTTTTTAACATTCAACTTGACAATCATTTTCTTTGCTTTCATTTTGGTTCTCTATACACTATTTGTTGTTTATTCACTTCATTTACTTTTTCTTTTTTGAACCTTGAACTTTATTCAATTAAAAATTCTTGTTGCATCTCTTTTGTAACAAAAAAAAATTATTGAGAAATTTAAAGGATTTGTTATCCTTTGTTATTGTTGTTTGCTACTTTTACCATAAAGAAAGTATGTCTGTACATATGTTTGTTAGATCAAATTAATCCACACACATACGAGTACATATTTTAAATGGAAAGTAAAAGGGCATTTAATTCAAGTTATTTGTTTTACTTTTTTAAGAAGAAAAAAATTTAAAAACAGGATATTCAAAGTGGTTTTAAAGTGGATCAGATACTTAATACCAAAGTACGAGTATGTAATACAAAAAAAATCAATTTCTTATAAAAACATTTTGTGAAAATATAGATTTTAAAACAAGTTATCTTATGCAAATGTGTACATGCGAGTAAGTAGGTATTAGTGATGTTACAAATACTCGCACTCGAATTCGATTACTCGCCTATTTTAAGATATTCGTATTCGTATTCGCCAAATTCAAGTGAATATTTCGCGAATAATTTGCACACACATTTTCCCAAAGATAATCATACAAAAAGATTAAAAAAGTTCATAAAATGTACAAAAATATATCAATTTATAATAGTTTTTATTTAAAGAAAGGAAGCCCTTTATCTTTGACGCAAGATAATAATCTTCTTAAAAAACAACCGAAAATTATATTTCGTAAATATCATTTAAAAGTTAAAGTCTTATATCTAAATTCATATCATGTTAAGTTAGTGATCAATTATCAGTAGAGGAATGTTGGACTTCAAAAATGGAAGAACTAAAATTTGATATGAGAAAGTCCACCGAGACATGTGACTGCGCCATCTGCGAAAATATGTTCTCCCAAACAACACTTAATTACTAATTAAAATCGCAAACAGAGTAAGAAAAACGAAATCTCAAAGTATGTATATAAGTAAAATAATTTAAAAATTTTCAGTAGTGGTCTTCAAATTCGGCATCTCAATGTCATAATAATGATAAATACCTAAAGTAGTGTGACAGTTGTTTTCAATTTATTGTTACTGAGGGATTTTTTACAATTAAATTTGAAATTTAATGTGGCTCTAAACCTTGAAATTAATATTCGTATTCGTATTCGTATAGGTATGTAGTAATTATGTATTAGAAATATACATGGGCATATAAAAAAACATACGATTTGAATGTCATGCATATCTTTTGGTTCACTTAATCATAAAATAGTGAAACTTTAAAGATTTATCATTTAAGCTTTCCGCGATATCAAGTTGCAAAAAAACATAGTTTAGCGAGCAAAATGGGGAAAAAACTATCCATTATGAGAGAATATGAAAGCTTGGGGCAAAATAAAGTTATTGCAGATAATGACAATTTAATTAAGTTTTTACATAAATTACACACATCAACAGCAAAAAACGGGCTTGAATAACCACTACATATATTTGATGCGTCATGGATACCTAAGTACAAAAATGGTAAAATTATTCAATTCTATGGATAAGTTTTTTTTTAAATTTTTTTCTAAAATTTGGGATTTTCGAAGGGGCTGATTTACCAATTTTATCATAACTATGGAACGACTTGTTCAATTTTTTCACAAAAAATACTAAAAAACTTGAAATGAATTCACTTTTAAGCCATGCTAATATTATTTTTTTATGCAAAATTGGTAAATTTTTATTCTTAAAAAATGTATAAAAAATCGAAAATGGCAAAAACTTCATATTTTTATTATATGATTAGAAAAGTATGTATATTCCAAATAAAATAAACTTTACTTCATGAAAATTGATGCATAAATGTTGATTTTATTCGGAATACAGTGACATTAACCGATTTTGAGATATGACTACGTTGCTCGATATGTACTCCACCACGTATTAGTTATATTCCTAAGAAAATCAACATTTATGCATCAAATTTCATGAAGTAAAGTTTATTTTATTTGGAATATATATATCTTTCTAATATTGTTTTTTTTTTTAATTAGGACCAGCACTCAGGGATTGACCTCTACGTATGCAGTGCACTGTGCCGAAACTCAGGGAGAGGGATAGCATAGAGAAGATAGATGTTGAAAACTCTTTCACAACTCTGCTTTTGCGCGTTATGTTAATTTTTAAGGCAGTGTTGAGGCGCCTTCGGTGTTAAGTAGACGGATTAACTTTGTTAAGCTGTATTAGCAGGCATTTTATTAATTGTTTTACTTCGCCGATGTTTCTGCTAACCGACGAGGGAGGGCGATGTTGTGTACACTAGCTTGGATAGCATCAATCGCTGTCGGAATAGTTTTTTAGTGACCAGTGCTATGCCTTCATCACTTAAATAATCCGACAACAATTAATACAATGTCTCACTAATGTACATTAGAGAAATTAATGATGTTGATTGACTTGCTCTGGCCAGGGTTTTATATATATTTCTTAAGAATAAAAATTTACCAATTTTGCATAAAAAAAAATTATTTTCAATCATTGTAGTCTAAATAATCCCGAAACTGTTGAGTTTATAAAAAAATTATATTAGCATGGCTTAAAAGTAATTTCATTTCAAGTTTTTTAGTATTTTTTGTGACAAAATTGAACAAGTCGTTCCATAGTTATGATAAAATTGGTAAATCAGGCCCTTCGAAAATCCCAAATTTTAGAAAAAATTAAAAAAAAAACTTATCCATAGAATTGAAAAATTTTACCATTTTTGTCCTTAGGTATCCATGATGCATCAAATATGTATAGTGGTTATTCAAGCCTTTAAAATTTTTTCGATTTTGTTGACTTGTGTTATCTTTCCAAATATATTTTTTTGAAGCTTAAACTTTTCAAATATCTTTTTCTTTAATTTTTTTCGGCAACTTCAGTGCTGTTTCCTTGAGGGATTTTGAGTGTTCTGAAAAAACTGGAATGGATTACGGGATGGGATATACCATGTTTTGAAGGTATTTAATCGTATATAAGTAATTTTGAAAGAAATTTCAAGGAAAATAACACCGGGTTATTTTTCTCATGTTTCTCTAAATGATTTTGTAAGTTTTGGATACCTTTACGGCAGTATGCATAATGAAAGATCGGCATAAAGTTTTCTTATACAATTTGACGTTTAATATCACTGTAGATTGTAGTCGGAACTCATAACTATATTCTACGATGATTTATGATTTCGCAGAATGTGGAAAAACTGAATAAGCTTCAGTTCAGTTGCATCATGTTTTCTAACTTCATTATATGGCCGACTTCCTATCGTAACCGCAAGTTGTAAAGTATATTTCAAATGCATAGAGTTCGTAAAGTCATACTTAAAATTATTGGCAATACCAAATGTTCCTTATTGTTTTGCAACTCAGTTTGATGAGTATCAGCTGTCAAAATCTTGTTTGCATCAGTTTTTATGTTGTATGCAAGTATTTGTGAGTCCCCCAGTCGCATTCCTTACGCCGTTTTTATGTAAAACATTTCTCTGCAATATGGGGTTGATGCTAAAATATGTTTTGCATTGCACAAGAAATTTTTTAAAATTATGCTTTGCAACAAGTCGGCCTATGTCTTCAATACTCATACCGATGTGTTGTTTTCAAACTTGTGTTTTTTTCTGTGAATAACATGTTATAATTTCAAATGGTCAAACTACATACATACATGCATACATACATACATACATATAAAAATAAATAATTGAGTCTGAACACAGTTTTTGGCTAAAACAAAACATACGAGTATGTACAAAAATTTATTGTTTAAAAAAACTGACAAAATCTGTTTTCATTGAGAGTTTTCGTATTTTATGTTTCAACTAAAAGTTTCTAAACATAAAAACATAGGCTTTCTGTTATTTTCAACGTAAAAGCATTCTTAACATTTCTTTGCTGTTAATTGAAAGTTTTTTTTGTCGTTGGGACGACTATAAATATACCGCAAGCCGTAAGCTTTTATCTTTTTGTAAAAGCTTTTATTAAGCAGGGTTGCCAAACCATTTAAATGAAAATGTATTTCTTTTATTTTCACGCATTTTCTGTCAATCGCATTTCGCTTAACATTTGCACTGCGAGTGGAAATCGCATGATAGATAGGTGTTCTGGAATCCATAATCGCAAGAAGTTTTGCGACTTTAACCCGCAAGCAAGTACTGAAGTGAACTGATGTATTTTACTTGAACTAAAGTTCAAACTAACAATTAAGCAATGCAGAAATTAAACTAAACATGTTTTCTTGTATTTTGCAAAAAATAATAAAATTTGCCAACTATTCAAGTTAAAAATATTATCTTTAAAATGCTAATTTATCTGAGCTGTTAATTAAAACAGCTGCTCTTGCGAATTTGAGTTAAATACAGCGAAACTTTTTCATGTAGTTTTTCACAATTTCTACTTTGCGGAAATGTATGTATGAAGTCAATGAAACATGTTCCTGCCCTATAAATTGAGTGTACATACTATTTGAAATCTTACGAATTAAATTAGAAAATATTACAAATTTCTAAAGGGCTTCAGACACCATTAAAATGCTTGGTGTCAAGTTCGTGTACGTGTGCTTGACATCAAGCATTCCCAATATCTAAATTTTTTGATTTTTCATCAAGCGTCGTCGGTTTCACACATACAAAAAAATTTTTCACTAATACTGTAACCATGCTTAGCAAGCATTTTGATCGTGTCTGAGACGCTTAAAATAGCAAATTTTGAAAGTCGGAAATTTTTAAGGTGAAAAATTTTTAAAATGAAAAATGTCTATAACAACGAATTTCGCAAAATTATATCTCGAAAATATTACATTTCTGAAATAGAAAATATCTAAAACCCAGAATTTTTAAAATCGGAAATTTATTAAAAGTGGAAAATTTAAGATTTTGAAAGATTTTTGAATGTTGTAGCAGAAAATTAGACGTTATTTTGCAAGGCGTTGACAAATCTGTATAAACCCGCTTGTTCGGCAAAACTGCTATTGTCGTTTTTTCTGTAATAAATTCGTCACTCACAATTGCCAGTACCTATTTGGTGTACCAATATATTATATGAATTCGATGATCGTATATAAGCAAGCGAGCAAAATTCTTTTTCTGTCATATTCTATTGTTTACGTTGATTATCCAACGTTAACGAAACCGTTCATTATTTAACTCCGGCTTCAGTGTTCTTTTCATCATAGTATTTTTGTGAATGAAAACTATGATGAATATTCGTCACTGTTTTCGTCAAACGAATGTAAGCGAGAGGGTGGCGATTGTATACTTCCAATGACATCCCCGTGTTAAATTCGTCACTCAAACACACTGCGTAGGTATTGCCGAGCAAGTACAGATCATTGCTTTGTGCATAATGGTATAATGACTTATGGAATGTATCCGCGGACAAGCGGGAAATCCTACCAAACTACATACATACTAAAGTATTAGCACAAATTTCATAAATAATACCAAATACACCCTCAACTTTAGAGATATGTGTACTTTCCTTGTGGCAAATAATTCAATGAGTTACAAATATAAATATAAAAAAATATACCCACCTCTATTAAAGATCGGTCAATGAAATGTTTATATTAAAAATATCAAAAAATTAACAGAAAACTAAAAAACACAAATTAATTAACTTTTGATTAAATAGTTTGTAGTCTGTTTGTTTTTTTTTTTTAGTCCAGGCAAATTTGCTACTGTGTAGTTTTATTTTATAGTAGTAAATAATATAATTTTTAAATATTTAATAAAAAATAAGTATGTACAAGCACTTCCATTTCATTCGTTTTATTTTCATTAATTCATTTTATTATTATTTGTCTTAATTACCAAAAAATATGTCTGTATTTTTTTTTTATTATTTAAATCTTAATTTTGCTTTTGGTTTACTTTTTAATTATGCATCTGAAACATACATTTTCCTTTTTTTTTTTTTTGTTTAGATTGTATTAACATGAAAAAAATTTAAATTTTTCCACAAATATCACAATACATCTCAAGAAATATTAAAAATCTATTTTAAAGAAAATGCAATTTTGACATTTGTGATTTATGTACACTAATATTTCCATCAGTCAAAATTTGTAAAATGGGACAAAAACGCAACCAAAAAAAAAAAAAAATAGAAAACTAAAACAATTATACCGCCCACAAAAAAAAATAAACAGAAAATAAAAGTGAAAGTGTAAAAAAACAAATCCCATTGTAAGAGATGAACGAACTTACAGCTAAACTAACGATTATACATCATAATATGCTTAAAAATAATGGCTAGACAATAGTTCCCTATTTCGCAATTAAATAATTTTATATTTTGTAGTTTTTTTTTCGGTTTTTCTTTTTTAAATTCTATTGAAATAGTGGTGTTTAAAAAGCCTTAAAATGTATTTGCTTTTTTATTTTGTTGTTTTTATTGCTGTTGGTTGTTTCCCACACACAATACGCCTGGTTTTAAACGAAGGAAAAACAAAGTGAATTAATTATATTTTGTTTAGCTGTTGGTTGGTTGTTTGGTTGATTTGTTTTTTGTTTTTGTTTTTCTTGTTCTTGTCATAATTGTTGTTGTTAATAAAACACGCAAGCGGTCCCACGCAACAGTTTTCAAGTAGTAGATGTAGAGTAGCCCACTACAAGCAGTAGTAGCACAATACATACGTTCGTTACCTCCTAGGTTTCATCGTACTTAAGACCACAATTACGCAAGCGCTATGTGTAGATTTGAAATAGTATTAAAATACTCAAAATAGTGCAAATGAAACATATCAAAACGGGCAAGATCACTATAAAACGAAATGATCTAAAAAGTTTGGAAGGAATAAAAAACAACAGATGATAAAAATTTTCATTATAATTTGAATACCTTCTGTGCCCCAAAGCTGGATGTCAGAGATTTAAATCAATATCGGCCTCCAGATCAATATGATTCATAGAATTTTCAGAACTATTGAATATTTGATTATCATTTGTGCTTTCTCCGTTCACAGTTCCAGCTGCAATACGATCTTGTTTCGATTTACCTAACATCCAAGAAAATACTTTTTTCGAAAATCTATTTATTAATTATCAAAGTGCGAATGGAGAAAAACTAATTGTTTGATTATGAAAATGAAACAGAAATGTTGGTTGTTAGTTAGTTTGTAAGTGCATATGAATTCGTTTTTTAATGATATGTATGTATACACTTTCACTTACTTTTAATCTTTTTTGTTTTTTTTTTTATCCAATTTAAATTTTGTAAAATAACACTTTTATTTCTTATTTTGTATAATTACTCGTATACAAAGTGTTCCATTTTTCCATCATTGTATTTGCAATTTTGCTGTCACTTTGTTTTTAATTTAATGTGAAAGTAACGCACGAGTTTTCTTGTATGTATATATGTGTGGATGTGTGTACATATATGAAAAGTGCCGAAATGTATTTGTATGTACAAAAGTAGACGTTCGTTTCAACTCGTATAAATAATTTAGCATCATTATAATAAAATACGTGTTTGATCGCATTTGCAACTCATTGAATTATAAGCGGTGAACTTATTTCTATACATAATTCGCTTCGATAACAATTTGGGAAATCAACAAAATTAATTAATTTTTTGCCATAATCGATGTTTAAAAATAAATTTTTTGCCAATATTTTCCATTAAACTGTATTTCTGTATATTTAAATTTCACCTGATATTGATAACAAAAAAATATGTAGTCAAACGAATGTCTGCAAATGTACAAATTGTTAAATTGCATGTGATGATATTTAATTTTATGGTATGCGTGCAATTTCTATACAAACCACCATCTTTTATATTAAATTTTACTAGAAACAAATCGATATTATTAAAGTATGACACACTTTTTCCACAAAAGATAAATAAACGATTGTTTGTCGTTTTTTTTTTTCTTATAAAAAAAATAGAACCAAAAAATAAATATTAAACTAACGTAGACATAGAACTAATGAATGAAGAGTATACTTTTTAAGGGGACGAAAATATTAAATTATAAGGAAGCCTCCTCGAAAAAAAAATTTCAAATTAAAAAAGAAAATTAGAAAACATTACTCACCGCCTGTGAAACAAAGACATCCTTCATCATCACTGCGTGAATCACGTCGTGAGCTCTTCAGCTCTTTGTTCATTTCATTAATGCAACGTTGATAATAGTCATAATCTTTTAAATACCAAACAGGAGGCCATCTGTGTTCGCGCAAATATTCCTGATTATCTTGATGTAAAGCTCGCAAGGCTTTGATTGAATGCCGGCAAATAACATTATAATTGACACACAAATAAGACATACACCATTCTGCTAATTGATCGGCATTATGGAGCTTTAAAAAATAAAATAAAAAATTGCAAGAAAAATCCAACTTTTCAACAGTCTGAAAATGTTACCTTAACAGGCTCTAAAAGTTTGAGACAATGATCTACGGTTTCGTTTGTTTCCTTTTGTGAAATCATAGTGAGATCCTCTATAACACGATATTCAACTAAATTTAACAAACGAGGCAGACATAAACGGTTGGCTAATTCCAAGAGGTTCAGACATTTAGCAGCCGAAATGTGTGGTATTTCATCAGTATATAAATAGCAAAGTAATTTATGGAATGTATAAATAGTTACGCCCGGAAATACAATCTAAATAAATATTGAAAAAAATTTTATATATAAAATTAAATTTGAGTGTAATTTATTTTTACCACACTAGAATGTGCCTCACGAAAATCACCAGCAAGCATGGCTCGCATAACATCACAGCGGGCAACTAAAATTGCACGATGTGCTTTCATTTGACCATCATCCAATTCAAATGTTATATCGCTAAAGCAGCCATCACCCAAGCAATGTTTTTCCATATTTTCTTTAATACTCTAAAATAATTATTTGGGAAAATTTGTTATTATTTAATTGTGTATCAACAAAATGTAACTTACAAGACATATATGAGAACTTGGATCGTCAGTAATGCTGGTTGCGTTGTTTTGTGTCCTCATAAGTAATTTGGTTAATTGAGGCAGCTCCAGTAAATCGGCAGCTTGTTCAATATCCTGCAAATTTGGAATAAATTTCAATTATTTAAATAATTTATTTTGATTTTGTAAGTTAGTTTTAAAAATTAAAAATCAATGCATAAAATAAATGTATTATATTTTCACCTGTGAATTTTTCAATTCTTTTTCCAAAGTGCCTGTATAGATAAATTTGAGACTATGATGCAACGCTTGGGTAGTTATAATCTTGGTAAATGTTAAAATTGTTTGATTAACGAGATTGCCTCGGCCATTATCAACTTGAATAATGCGTATATTGTGAAAAACTGTATTATGCAGATCCTTGTAAAGCTCAGTTGGTTTTCTAGCCTCAACTAATGGCAAAGCTTGATAGCTGGAACGTCGTTTAATTTGCTCCCACATTCTATAAATATGAAGTAGTAAAAGTAAAAATATCACTTATTGTATTAATTTATGCAAGAAACCTTTGTGCACGTGATTCATTGCGTATTAGGCACTCGGTATCATCATTAAAATCTGCTGCTGTTGCCTCACCAAATGTTGAACTTATCTAAAGGTAAATTTTGCATACTATAAGCACAAATAAATCTTGAGTTATTAGTCAAGTCATATTCATACCATACTCGACTCACTGCTGCTGCGGCCGCCCATATCAGTTATTTCGGTATTTAAAATACGATTGAAAACATTTGAAGCTGCGGCAAGCATAAATTTATGTACCGGAAATTTAATTGTGCCAATAACCAGTATAAGATCAGTATAATTTTGGGCAAGAAACATATTGTACATATCCTGACGGAAATTTCCCACCACCACTGTCATTTCTGGTGGTGGGGGTTTGGGTGGACGAAACGGTGCCTGTAGTAAAGGTTTCTGTACTTTTTTTAGGTTGGTTATCCAAAACCTTTGTTGCCGTCGAGCAATTAACGCCGAACGTATGGCATTTTCGAAAACTTCATTCACACCAAAATAGGTAAACACGCTTGCTTCGTAATAGGCTACGCCCAGTTCTCTAGCAACGGCACGTGCCTCGTCCGGCATTACCAAGTCACTCTTTAGTGCAGCCCTGCAAAATATTTGTTTTAGATTTTATCATTTTGGATAATTTAAAACTTACCTAACAAATGTACTTCTCTCACCAAAATATGATAGATAAGTCTCATCACGATACATATAACGTAAATCGTTTTTACAGCCTACTAATATTACGGGAACGTCAGGACAAAATCTACGTATTTCAGGATACCACATTGCCTTGCAATTCCTTAGGGAAATAGGACTAGCAATCGAAAAACACAGCAGAACAACATCAGATCTATAAAAACATGAAAAAAGTTAAACTTTATGAACTTAAGTTGTTTTATGAAATAAAACAAAAGGACATCACACTTTTTTGTCCTTACTAACATTAATTTCCCTCCTATCGATCCGTCCGCACGACACCCTTCGTACTCTTTAATATTTTATAGTTTAGAGGAAATTTTGTTAACTGATATTTTAATAAATAAAATACATAACGTTGTATGGATCTACGTATTCGATGTGTAAATATTTCTGATTTAAATTAAGATCCAAATATTCAGGTTTTTTTTTTTTATTTAAAATTTCAATAACGTTGTTATTTTTAACTTATTTCGTTTCACAGATGGAAATAATTATTTTATTTTATAATAACTTTGAAAAGAAAAATCTATTTTATTGCAAATCTTAATTCATTTCTTTGCAGCGTAGGTCAGCTTATGGGTCATATATGTCCAACATTGAATAGAAATTGTTTTTGCGAAAACAATAATTGGATTACGCTGTTTTAACAGTTGCTAAAGATTGAATAAATAAAAATGGAAGAATTAAAAAAGGAACTTCGACCGAACACAAAATGTACCAAATGAATCATCAAAAATAATACGGTTACAAAGAAAATGCTAATCTACAATTGTAGCACGATATCCAGCACTGATGCACAATCGTTGTCTGCCATAAATTATTTGCAAATAAAAATCGGTTTGTGTTGTAAATAAAGATAAAAATAAAAACTGAATAAAGATTAAAGATTGACACAGCAGAAATATTTTTTTTGTTCCCATTTAATTTTAAAGTAGATACAAATTTAATCATTTTATCATCATTTTATTTACAACATACCGTCCATAGGCAAAGCGTCTGTCTTTATCATGATCGCCAAATGTATCCCATAGCCGTAATGATACGTTGACACCATCAACTACCTCCCATGAGCGTTCAAGTACCTTTAAAGTAGCAGAAAACAATAAAAATACACACACACGCACGCATACGGACATATGTGTGTAGATACGAATTGAAAATTAAATCGATAGTTTTACAAGTACTATAAGTCATCTTACATCTTTATATATTCGATATTGGTCTATAGCCCAAACAGTGGGCACATGAGTTGATAATAATTGCGAAAGGGAAACATGTTTGTTGCATGCACGAGCACATATTAAACGCGTCTTGCCTACGGCTGTATCACCAACAAGGACACACTTAACAAGTTCCTGATGCGGTTGTTCGTTATCCATGTTTCCATTGGTAAATGCAAAATACTTTTTATTCTTGTATGCCTTTTAGATACCTATAATTAGACAGAACACAAAAACAGGGTAATAGAAGCATCTGTGTGTAGTATGCAAGCACATGCATGTATGAATGTTTGTTTATCCATACATGCAAATAAATTTAGTTATTAAAATATAAATATGTACATACATATTTATTTTTTGTAATAATACAATACTATAATTCTATGGCAGTAAGCAAAAAGCTCTTAAGTCATTATTCATCATTTTGTAGGGTAGCTTTTTTTAAGCCTTTAAGTTAGTTTTTATAGCTTTATTCCTCTTGCAATTTACGTTAATAATTTGTTCATTGATTCGTTTAATTTAAAGGTATTAAACTTAAAATATGTATAATATTTTATACTTATAGTTTTCTAATTTTCTTGACCTTTTTAATTTTAATTTTATAATAATTTTTAAAGCTTTAGGCGTTTTTATATAAGAAATGTTTTTAATTTTAATTTTTTGATATTTCGCCACATTGTTGGTTGGCTTCTTCAGGAGAAATTGAGTAACTCAATAGATAAGCAGTATGTCATTACGATATAAAAAAAATAGTGCAAAATAAAATACTCATTGTACAGAGCTACTTTTGAATATGGAAAATACAACATCGCTACTGCAACTAACTTAAAATTAGATTATCTCAACTTTAAAATTTATTCCTTAATGCCACAAAAATTATACCTACATATGTATATGTTTCAATGCATTTCAAGCATATGATGTCAGTCATATTATTGATTTATATTTTGCAGACTATGAATAACTCTTAGTGCACTAATAATTAACAATTCAAAGGTAAAGAAATATAATATTTATTAGTTTGAATATGTAAAAATAGCAATTTCTAGCTCTAGGGAAAATTGAAAATAGGTAGTAGTTCTTTTGAAACCATCATAGTTTATTTATAAAATTTTGCTGAGGATGCTAACAAATTGTTAAGCGAAATATCGAAAAAAATATATCGTCGCTAAATACATATCTACTAAATATGTACATATAAATAAAAGGTCAAATAAAATATTTTTATAGGATAAAATTTATTTTAATTGAAATTTGTCTGCATTATTTTCAAATATATTAACATTGGTAACTACATAGTAGTTTAAATGATGAATAATGAATGAAGGGTTTGGCTTTTTCTAAAACAAAAATATAATATAGAACACGAAACTTCAAAAGTCTTGCAATTTAGTATAATTAAAAAAACACATGATGTATGTGCTGAAACATACCGATAACAAACGGCATGCAACTTATAGAAGCAGGATGTAAATTCTATCCTTTGCAAAGCAGTATATAATAGACGCTACCGTGTAAACGTGAAGTAGTTCAAATATATGGTGGTATTAACATTTGTACGTATGAAGTACATACATACATAGGAATGTGCATAGGAATTAATAAATATTTATAATTATTTGACAATAGTTTTTATTACTTTATTAAATCGATAAATAAATAACTGAATATGAATATGTACCTATAAAATTTTTATTTTAATACTGTTACATTTTTAAATTAATTTTTTTATTTTTAAAACCACCAATTGGATCGCGGAATATTTCTTCTTCGTTACAATATTTTTTAACAAATATCGCAAACATATTATAGAAAATATGATCAATATAGAAATAATTTCCTTATACAAACATTAAAATACATACTACCTATGTCATACATATACACACATACGTACTATATTATTATTTACGTTTCGAAAGTAAATTAAATATGACTTAATGAGAACGAAGCGATAAAAAAAGCAATAAGGCACGTACCTATAAATAAAAACACACATATGTACATAAATATGTATGTATGTTTATTGTCACTGGAAACAAAAATATTATTTGAGGTACATATTTGTGTGTGCATGTGCAATTTTAATTAAATACAAAGAAATTCTTTGTTGTTTTTTTATTATTTTTCAATTAGTAAGACAAATTGATCAACTGCATATTGCACAGAAAATCCAAAGTTTGTGTTGCACTTTGTTTTGGATGTGTGTTTGACCTGATACGAATACTTATAATAGAAAAAATATTAGTTGGAGTTCACCATCAAAACAACTTCATTTATTCCTTTACATATTCTAATTTTAATGAAAATCACTTTCATATATCAAGCAGAAGAAATCCTATTAACATTTTCTGGCTGAATTTTCTTACTTTGAAATTTTTCTTGTATCGTATTCTTTATTGATTTTCTCCATTTACTGCTTTCGAGCGTCAGTGTTTTTTCATCTTGCATTACAATTTTTAACAAAAGAAATGTTTTACTCTTCTTATTATTCACTTAATGATAACAAATCCTGCCACTTGTATCAATTATTTTATTTGTCTTTTAATAATTTTCAATATTATTTTCACAAATATAGTTTTTCCTCTACGCGAGCATCTGTATTTCTTCTTTTGTTCAACAATTCTGATTAAAGGAAAATTTTTTTATTTTTATTCAATTTTGTTCCAAGACAGAGATGATAAAACGTCATTCTGATTCAGCACTAAATGACAAATCAAAACAGTACTTTTAGGTAAGAGGGTACTAAATTAGTACCAAATATGTTAATACGAGTATATATGTGTCTCGAGTTTTAATTTCGAAAGAAAATTTAGTTTCACATTCGATTTAAATTTGGCAGGCAATTTTTGTAAGAAATATACCAAATATTATAAACACGTGGAAAATATTATTGGCAGATATTTCGTTTTTAAATATATAAGTTGACATATTTCAAATATCTTTACTTTTGCTTAAAATTATGCAAATAACAAAGTTTCTTGTGCATGAGCATTTTTTGCTTGTAGAACTGCATAGATCTAATAATTGGGCTATTGATGCCCAGAGGGAATCAATAATAAATTCGCCTTGGACGTATCCTGAAAAAAAGTGACCGTTCGGTCAGCAATTTCTTTTAGGGTCGTTAATCTCTTTTCATATGTGCCAACTCTAACATAAACCATAGACACACACCAGTTAGTCCGGACACGTATGACCTAACAGGAGGTTGCTTGTTTTTAGTGATGCCATCGTTTCAAACTCAAAATACGAAAAGAAAGACGTAAGAGAAAAAAACCGTTATTAATATTAAAAAAAATAGAAAATTATTTATATTTATGTATATATAAACTAAAATAGCTCTAAAGAGAAGGTTATCAACTTAATTTTGTATTTTTTCTCGTTGAAAACACGGCCATTGAAATACCGAAATGTTCATAATACACACATATTTAAAGATTGAGGATTTTGCAAATTGACCCATTCCACACTGATCCTGATAAATTGGGAGAATTAAAACTGAAATTCGTTCAAGTTTTTAAATGTGGAGAAACATAAATTGTTCGCTTTATTATTTATACATTAAAACAAAAGACAAAATATACTTACATACATATACATATACGAGTATTTATGTAAATAAAAAAGAATTTACAAATTTGTGCAAAAATTAACGGTGGTAGAAAAACGAAAAACAAAAATTTTTTCCTAAAAATTGGAATAATAAATATGTAAACTAAATAATAATTAAATAAATGTATGACTAAATCAGTTTCATTTTTGATTAGAAATAGGGGGAGGGAGAAGTCGAAAACGTACATTAGTTAAAACGTGATAACTTTTTTAAAAACCTTCCGAGGCAGCTCTTAGCTCATCCATCAGTGACGGTGGTACTGATAATGAAGCAGTAGCTATGAGTGAAGTGGCTGGTATCTTGTGGCTATAAGAACTTAGAAAGTTTTGCAATTCAGATCGCAAATCTCCAAAATTGGTTTCAAGGCCCTTTAAATTTGGCACACATTGATTGCTACGTTGTATTAAATCCAATATAGCACTAGTCGAGGGTCTTTTAGTTGATAAAGCCGATTGTTGTATTAACTGTAAACGAATATCAATTATTTATAACATAACAATCATAATTGTTGAATAAATTCCTACCTTTTTGTAATCGTCTATTAGATTTGACACCTCATACGTTGTACCACTGTTTTGGGAAGATTTTCCTAAATCAGACAATTCGAATTTTTTTCGTTCCAAAGCCAAAGTATCCTTTAATTCCTTTAAGTAAATATTTAATTAATATAATTAAAATTAATTATTTTGTAGAGTTTTGCCAAAAATAACTTACTTTAATCGTGTTTTGGCTTTGTTCGTATTTCAAACGCATTTCCTCTAAACTTCTTTTGGTGTCTTGAAATTCCAGTAGTTCTTCCTTAGTTTTCAATTGTTCTTCACTTAATAAAGCTGTTTTTTCTTCATTGATTTTAAGGGATTTTTTAAGGCATTTCAGATTGCTAAGCAGCGAATGTATATGTTCATCATATCTTATCATTTTACGTTGGTATTCTGCCTCTAATACTTTAGTCAATATACGTAAATGATCTTCACTGACGTTTTGTTGTAATAGTTCTACAGTTTCTACCGAGGTTTGAGCTGAAATATCCTTTACTTGCACTACGCTGATATCTGGCATTAAGATGGCTTCTCTTTTATTGTCTTTTAGATCTTTAGTTTGTTTTTCCAAATCTTTGAAGTTTTCTAAAATATCTTCTTTTTCCTCTATAATTCTACTAACTTTAGATTTTAGTTCTCGTATTTCTTTTTTATATCCAGCAACTTCATTTGCACGGTCTTCGTTAATGTCTTGTTGAAATCTATTATTTCGATTTTCTAGTTCTTGATTTACAAGTTTTTGTTGTTCAATTTCTTTTCGATAATCTTGAAGTTGCTGTTTCATCACATTGATTTCCTTTTGGAATGTTTGTTTCAGTTGTTCTTTTTCTTGCTGCATTTTTGATTCTAAATGCGCTGTAAACTCTTCTAGTTTTCTTAGTTCGTCATTTTGTTCTTCAAATACTTGATTAAGTTCTTCCAACTCCATGCGTTTCAACTCCAACTCTTGACGAGTTTTTTCTTCTAGAGAGTGGGCATTATTTAAAGAAGTTAAAATATCCTCCCAATCTTTTTGATGATTTTGTATGTTTAGAATTTTGTTATTTTGCAAATCCATGATTTGTCGCAAAAACATTAAGCGTTCTTCTTTTTTGTAAGCTTCTTGCTCTTGGAAATGTTTTTGCTGTTGTTGAAGTTGTAAAACGTGTTCGTTAAGTTCCGTAAGTTGTGAGTTTTCTTGCAAAACGCTATCAGGCAACATACATTGTATGGCTTGATTAGTTTTAGTTGTGCGATTAATTTTCAACTCTTCCAATGATTGTTCAAGTTCTTTCAATTTTTCAGTTCCTTTTATATGCTTTTCAGTTAATTCATCCTTAATGGTTTGTTCCTGTCTTAAACATTCTTTGAGTTTTGTATTTTCTAATTGTAAATCTTTTAACGCTGTATCATCTTTTTCTATCGTTTTTAGCTTTCTTTCTAATTTATAAAGTTTACCATCATACAGCAAAAGAGTTTCTTGCAGACATGCTACTTCTGCAATACGATTTTCAAGATGTTCTTTAATTTTTGTATACTTTTCGGTTCTTTCATTTATATTTTCATTTATTTGTAGCGTCAATGCTGCGGTTTCTATTGCATTTTGGTTCTTTCTGAGAGCTTCATTCTCAGTGACAGTTTTTCCTACGCTATCATTTGAGTTTTGAAGAAGATGCTGCTTTTCAGTAAGAAAGACATTCAACTTTTCAAGATTTTCTTGAATTTTATTACCCTGCAGGGATATATTAATAATGTCGATGTCCTTTTCAGGGCAGTCTGCTGTGATATTTTTAACTTTATTAACGTTAGTCATGGTCTCGCTTATGTGTTGCAAGTCGTGACCATCATTTATTAGCCATTTTGTATCTCTTATGAAATCAATATTTTTTTGAAGCATTTCACATTTTTGTTGAAAATCTAAAAAGTCTTGATCTTCTGGAATTTTTTCTAGTTCTTGGATCTGAATAAAACTCTTATGAAGGCGTAAAAACTCGATCTTCGAATCATATTTATTAGCATCTAATGATTAAAATATATATTAGGTTTTATAGTTATTTATATTATAAAGTACTTTTACCTTCACATCCGGTCTGCATTGGCTTATCTAGCAAACTTTGTTGATTTTTTTGTTCTTCAATATTTTCTGTAAGCTTTTCCATTTGCTTGGAGTCTGTCTTAAGTTGTAAGTTTTCTTTTAATGTTTTTGCTAATTCTGTTTCTAGATATTGTATTTTATTGCCTAACTCTGCCGTCTGTTGCAAGTACTCCTTCAGTTTGTTCCTCAACTTCTCAATTTCTTGTAGATCCTTGCCGGTTTGAAATTTAAGCTTTCCCTCTTCGACTTGCAACAATTCCAGTTTAAATTGCGTCGTTTTGTATAATTCTTGTACTTTTTCATACTGCTCTTGAGTATTTTTGAGATCTTGTTTTACTCTCAAAAGTTCGTTTTGCTGCTGCACGGTCATTTTGTACGCAAGTTCTTTATCTCTAATAAGTTGATCCACGGCTGTATGCAATTTATCCAGTTGGTTGTTCTTGTGGGTCTCTGATATCTTCAGCTCTTGGAGTTCCAAACGGTAAGTTTCAAGAGAAAAATTTAACTGATCTATTTGCATCTGCTGTAATTCATTTTGCTGCTGTAGGTTTTTCATTTCTTCCAATTCATTTTGCAGTTCTTGCAGCCTTTGCTTTAAATTGATGATATCTAATGTTTTGGTATTAATTTGTTCTTGATACATGATACTTAGCTCATGCACCTGATCTAAATCTTGCTCATGATGAATTTTGTGGGTATAGTGATGTTTTATATGCTCTATTTCACTCTCTTTGAGTTTTAGCAATTGCTTTTGAATCTCCACCTGCTCTTTTAAGTCTACAATAGATTTTTTCAAATTCATATTCTCCTCTTGGACCAAATCAATCTTGTTATCAGTTTTTTTCAAATTGTTCTCCAGACTCAAACGTTCTTTCGCAACTTGGGAAAACCTCTTAGTTATGAGTTTATTATCGAATTCTAGATCGACCAAAAGACGCTGTAGTTCCACAACTTTTTCATCCTTTTCTTCAGTCAAGCATTTAAGTTCTTCGAGAAGTGAACGTTTCTGTTTGCGCAGCACGGAAATCAATTGTTGTTGATCTTTTATCAAGGCCACCTGCTGCTCTTTCTCAAATTCGAGTATATTTTCTTCAGAGGATTCATCGTCATCAGCATGTAAAAAGTGATACTCATGGGTTTCATGGCTTTGTTTTTCTAGTTCCCTTTCAAGTTCATTGCACTTTTCATACAACTTTAAACATTCTTTTTGCAAACGTTGATTCTCCTGCATAAATTTTCTTTCCTGAGTGTAAATTCTCTCCAAATCATCCAAACGAGTACTTTTCTGTTGCCTTAATTCCTGTTTATACCATTGTTCAGACTTTGTCAATCTTTCCAATTCACTGCGTAATTTACGCACATCCTGCAGAGCCAACTGAAGGCGCCCATCTTTAAAACAAGTGATTCTATTGTTTTGATGATATGAGTCTGTATCAGACTCTAACTGTAAGCTGCAGTCGCTAGTGTTGGAGCTGCAGGTATAGAGGCCCGAGTCACTGGTTATCAAAGGAAAAATTTTTTTAGAACTTTGCAGAGACTGTTCGGAAGAGTTGGATGCTGTGCGCTGCCTAAAACCCGAAACTCCAGGAATTTCTTCTGCGTTCGAACTCATTGCTTCAAATTCTTTATCATATTGCCTTTAAACAACTGAATTATTGACCAAAACATCACATAATTATTGTACGTATTTTTATATCATGACCTCATGGACATATGTATGTATGTACATTCATATGTTTATATGTGCAGATGTTGCTATTTATTGAAAAATGTGTTTTCAGAAATTTTATTTATTTTCAATATTAAAAGAATTGGATTCAAAAGAAATGTTTATATAAAACAATTTCTACTATTTATTATTCTCTTTTACATTTTTGTAGGAAAAAAATTGCTTTTATTAGCTTTTCACTGTTTATTTATATTTTTTTCTGCACTTGTCAAACACGTTGACGTTTCAAGAGAACAATGGAATGAAACCGAAATGATACAAGAAGTAACAAGCATTCACAATAGTCACCGTATAACAGTAAAGTTACAATAGGAAACATTAACAATAATATATAATTGATTTTTAAAATTTTCATAAAAAATTAGCTATTTCTTTAATATAAAATATTGCTTAGCAACTCGAATTTATCAATATGTCTTGCTTGTTAAAGGTTGCTTAGTTTTAGTAACAATATAAATTTTTTATATCGCCATCTAGCGACTATAGGGATAGTATTTACTTTACGACAGTTTGGGCATTGTTTAAGTTTTGTTTCCACAAGTTAGCTGTTCTGTTGGATTCCACTGCTGTTTGTAGTGGATCATAGTTGATTTCCACAAAAAGATACCGTAAATGGATATAAAACTTTCGAGAGTATGCGATCAGATACTTTGAGTTTTCGGGATTTTTATATATAATTTTTTTATAATAAAATTGAACAATTGTTACGCGTTTTTGCGTTGAGTATGAAAACATTAAAAAATTTAATAAATTGTTTATTACCTGCTAAAAATAATTAAATAAAAAACTGTAAAAATCAAAAAGTTATTAGCATTCAGCATCAGTCAGTCGAACTTGGCCCAGCCTGTATGCACGAGATTTCTACACACTTAACACATGTTGGCAGAACACATTTTTCAGTACACACATACATATGTATATTTTTACATCGCATAAATGCGTTTTGGAGCGCGTATACCTGATAAAAATATGTATGTCTTGATACAACTAATCCTAATCCCAATTTATACGCAACTGTCTGTAAAAACAAGTCTCGGCCCTAATCGTAGCATTCACTACCGACCAGTCTAAGCACATTACAAGTATGTACTAAATACCAAATACAGCATAAGGGTTTGATTTCGTAAAACTTTCATAACCAAAGACATAAATAACTAAACTAAAACCTTTTTTCTTTTCAAATAAAAAAATGTGCAAATTTTCACTAATCACACTATTTGTACGACCTAGGAATGTTATGTGATAACTTAAATGAATTTAACAAGATTAACATGACAAGCACGTAAAAACCCTTAAACCACATGTTTGATGCTTGTTAACGAAAAATTCTATTAAAGCATTTAGCAAAAACTAAATACTATTTATACAGCATTATGTACTCTTACAAGTATGTATGTATGTATGTACTCATAAGACTAGTAAGAGCAACAATTGTCCTAATTGTATAAATTAAAAAGCAAAAAACCGTTATATACCCAGGTAGCAAAATTTTCAGAGAGAAACGCGAACAAGTTTAACGTTTTTTTAACAGTGTAAAAGCTTAAATGGCAAAAGAAACTCTTATATTCAGTGGTATTTGTTACCAACGCTCTCTCACTTGGTCTCTTACAGACATGCTCTTCATAACTAACCTTCCCTAAATAATGGAATATGTTAATCTGTAAATTAAAGCTTTGAAATTGTACGCGCACCAGTGTGTGTTTATGTATATGTAGTATTTCCGTTTAACAGACAACCTAACAACGTGCAAGTACAAGCTTTTCTTGATTACAGTAGTTGTTTGGTTTGCAGGAAAAACCATTGGGACTTGAGTAAAACAGAACTTCTGCTAAAAACATTAGTTTGTTGCTTTCACTCCTGCATTCAAGTCGATTTTATTTTGAACAATTTTAAATTTAACGGCTGTTAACCATTTTATACATAATATGAAAATTAATATACAATTCAATATTTTAATAAATAATTTTTATGAAAAAAAAAGAAAATATCAAGGAAAATTTAGTGTAGAATTTTAAGAACAAATGTGTAAAATATTAACAAGTTTGTTAAGAAAAAGAATATAATATAGAACAATTGTATGTACAATCATAAATTAGCGTGTAGTGGGCAAAAGATCCATTTAAGTTCTTTGTGTATGGATGTGTATTTAACGTATTATTTTCTTTATATGGATTAAACAAAATGCGTAAGTTTTCCTACAGTATGCGTGCATGATAATATTGCGTTTATTTGAATTGAAAAAATAAACAATAATAATGAAACAAAACAAAATTATTACATCTAAAGTCGTTAGAACAAAACAAATGTATACGAATTATAATTTGTATAATAACTCGTAAAGAACAAAAAATATCAATCGATTTTATTCGATGTTTAAGTAGTCATAAAAGGTTGTGTTGAGAAGATTTGTATTGATGACAAAATAAATATTGAAAAAAATATATATGCGTATAATATGAAATTTGTGGCTTAATTAATTGATAAATAATATGCGACGCTTGTAAATAAGCCAAACAGTACAAAGGAGTTTTTAAAAAGTGATTTAGCAAAATTCAAGTCGAATAAAAATCTAAAGAAGAGCGCCGCAATACGTCGAAAAAAACTAAATACAAATCTAAGCAAAATCACTAAAATAATAAGGTTCATTTTATAGTTAAAATACGACACTAATTAAGTAATTTTTAGTTGTGAAATGTAATTAAAAACAAAAAAATGGAGTTTGTAATTTTATTCAGCGACGGCACTGTCATATCAGCACAAAATTTTATTTTCAGTGTCCGTTTTCTAAAATGACACTCGATTTTTTCCACATTAGCGATTTTTTGTAAAAGTAATTTTGTGGATTTCTTTAATTAAATTATGGGGTTTTAGTAGACTGAAGACAATTTTCGTGAATTTTTGAATATATATGCACATCTATGTGTACGTATGTATATGTGCTAAATTCTAAATTCTAAATTTTATGTTTTTTTTTCATATATTTTGCCATATTTTTATATTTGAAATTGTGGCGTTCTGAACCATATTTTTGGAAAATGTGTTAAATATCGAATTTGCGGAAAGTTATCGACATATTTTCGAAATATCCTTTTTTGTGAGACCAGCGTTCAGGGGATCACCCCTACTTATGCAATGCATTGTGCCAGAACTTAGGAAAAAGGATGTTGAAAATTTAGAAAGCTGAACTGTTTTACACATATTTGTTTGCGAGCACTGTTATTTTTTAGAGCAGTATTGCAGCGCCTCTGGTGTTAAGTAGACACCCTGGGTGTTTTTTGCAGACAAGATAATAAAAAACTAAATAAAAAACATCGTTGAATCGATTTACATCGAGTAACTCTATTTTGACGCAAGGTGAAAATTTCTTTCCTAAAACTATGGAGACTTTTTCAGTGCAACTGAGAATTTAGAATTAACTTTTTATTAGTTATGGGTTAGCTAATCTATACGATGCATTTCATTGGTTGCTAATACCAACTCATCAGCAGATCTTTACCACCATGCTTGGAAAGTTTGCGAATGCATTTAAAACTCATATTATTTAACGCCACCACATCCTACTGCAGCCAAGTATAAAAATCATATGTAGTTTGAAATTGAGAACTTTTTTTTTCTCTATTGAAAATTTTCAAATAATTTCCCATTATTAAACAACTCCACTTTAAGTTAGTAATGTGCACAAGGCCTTCATTTATCTCAATTGCAAAAGTTACACAAATAGATGTTCTACTTCAAATATGAATGCATATCCTACAGAGACAATCTAAAATATATATTTATATGAAAAAGTTTTAAAATGCGACACTATTTCTTTCATAAGTTGTCAGATATGAAACATGTCAAATAACTAGAAGCAAAAGTTTACATTTTAAAATCATAATCTAGTTTTTATAAATAATGATATTAAGAATTATTTAATATGTCAAATAGTTGAGATAAAAAAACACCTCTGGGATTCCCTTAACTGTTTAGCGTCTTAATAAATTTTATATATACACACACACAAGAAAGAAATACATATACATATGTCATATGGACGTATGCTTTATTTTCCGAAATATTAGTCATACGCCACAGCTACAGCTTAAAACTCGCAAACTCACACTACTTATAAACAGACATACGTATGTATGTACATAAATAGGTGGTATAAGACGTAGAAATACTATTTTTAATGGAACTTCCTGTCAACCTCTCCATAGAGACTTCAAAGGAAGAAATTTCAAAATGTCATTAAAAGCGTAAGAAACTTTATTCTGCCATTTAATCAAAAGTTTATATATAATTCATTGCATTGCATCTCTTTCATTATTTTAAGTGTTAGAAATATTCGACAAAATACTTCCTACTGTTCTTTATGCTCTCAACATACATACAAACACACCTACTTGTTTAATTCACAACCTTTTTGGTCTTGTAGATCGCATAAATGTTGTTTGTATTGTTCATAAAAACATGTTTCTAAGCAAATTTTAATATGGAAATTATTAACAAT
This sequence comes from Lypha dubia, assembly GCA_947311025.1. NCBI lineage: Eukaryota > Metazoa > Arthropoda > Insecta > Diptera > Tachinidae > Lypha > Lypha dubia. The sequence continues at coordinate 29,592,873 of OX371263.1, read as the reverse complement.
ATGCATCATGCATCTGATCTACAGAAATATGTGAAATTTGGCAATTAAAGTTTTGAAAACCAAAGCACTGAGATACAATTTAATAAAATTTTTGTACCTGCTGCACAAGTAACACACCGTTAACGAGTTTATCTGTTGATTAAACTCCACTTCCCTGGCGCATGCTTTGAGCAGCGTCAATTGAGCGCTTTTGAAATTTTTTTGATTTGTTTAAAATATTTTACATTTTTATCTGCAGTTATTCAATTGAAAAGCAGTTTTTTTTTGTTAAAATTTCCAGTGTAAGCGAGTTAACCAAATAACATTTAGCAAGTAAACAATAGCTGTGTTAAACATAAATCTGGCTAAAGTCCAGTATTTTCTCACAAAACGCTAAGTTTACCGAAAATTTGCTGGGACACAAAAAAAAAACATATTTCATGCCCGAAAAAAAAACCCTCAAAAGAACCTATTATTTAAAAAAAGAACCTATTATTTAAAATTAAACATTGAAAGTTAAAAGTTTTCTTTTTCAAATTTAATATATATTTTAGCAATTTTTTTGTTTATTTCCACAACTTTAAAACAGCTGTTTTTATTGATATGACACCAGTTTTATTATTTATCACAGAAAAACGAATGGGGAAAATTTTGGTAACAAGAGAAACTCTTTTATAAAAGTGCTCATTTTCACAATTCACCAAATTTTCAACACAAGAAAAGTTTTTAGCTCTAAAGTTCAGCGAACACAGCTAATTTTTAATGCTAGAAAGAACTGTTAAAGTTTAAATTCAATCACAATAGTGATTGTAACAGTGACTAAACAACAGGTACATTCACACGTGCATCACGGTGCACCGTGACGAACATTTTGCATTTTCTTTCACTTTCACTTACAAACTTATTCGCTAAAAATCGCTCACGTGTGAAAATGAAAGAGAAAGGATGGAGTTTTCTATTGTTTAAGAGCCGAAGCATATTCTTCCAAGTCACAAACAAGTCGTTTAAATGGGCTACAACTATCTATATATTGCATTTTTATTATTGCAATGTGTCCCTCAATGTTATTTACGTAGTTTGCATTTCCAAGCTATCACGTTATTGCCTATCATTTTACATAAATTATTACGTTTTCCTGAAGTTCATTAAATTAGAAATTAATAAGTTTTAAAATCAAAATTTCCCCGAATTTTTATAAAAGAAACTAGTAAACCCGAACATGTGTCATTACTTTTCTACACCTTTTTTATATTCAAGGTTAAATGTGCATACATTTGTTTGCAGCTTATCATAATTCTGGGTAAAGCATGACCCAAAGGGTATAAAAAGAAAATTGGAATATGTGTATATATACATGTATGTACATATGTATATGCATTTCTCAAATATATAAAGAGTGTGTACGAACAAACTTGTAGAGTTCTTAAAGATGTGAACTTCAGTTTTTTGAAAATTTTATAACTTTCGCAACTTGTCTGTTTGTTTTATAAACAGTGAAAATATTCACATGCAACATTTTACGAAAAACATGTTCGTAGTAAATCTTTCGCTTTCCAAACTTACGAACATATTGTGAAATATATTTCACCCAAAAAAAATTTAATAAAAGTAGCGAAATCTTTCACAAACAAATACATACTTTTCTTTGTGTGAATACAAAAATTTACATAAATAGTTTTCAGTATATTAAAACAAGTATTGTCATTTTAATAATATACTCGAAAATAGTCCAGCAAACGAGTATAAAGCTTCCAACACTTGCAAAAAAAAACACAACTTCAACAATTACGTTAAAAATTAGAATAATTTTTATTTAAAGAAATATCCATGGAGAATATAAAACTCATCTTTTCTTAAATCCTGCCGGACAAAAGGTATTCTATAGCTACTAAAGTACAATGTGAGTGTATGAATGTGTTTCTACAAGTGCTTAAAACAATGATGAAATAAATAAATAAGATCCTACATATACAAAAATAGAACAAAAAAAAACATAAATAAAAATTCATTATACTTCAAGCTAAATAAAGAAAAACTTGAAAAACTTTTTATATAAATAAACATACAACCAGATTAAATAACAACAATGAGGAATTTGTTAAGCCCAGAATAATACAGATACGTTCTAAAAATAATAAAATAATACACAAAGGACTAACAAATGCTGCATCGTTTGCTGCTTATATATTTTGTCATATGATTTGCGGCACAAAGAGTATTTTTAAAAGTTTCAATAGCGGAAAATGTTCGTCACAAGTTGAACACAGAGAGTGAGAAACTTTTCGTAATTACGAAATTAATATCGATTTTAATTTATTTGATTGGTTGACATTCTTTTTCCTATTTTAGGATTGCTCATCTCAACTACTGTCTTTGTTTACAAAATCAGTCAGCTGGGCTGTCAATATCAGCTGGTACTCAATTTTCATTATTTCAAATTTAAACGAAACGAAAACTACATTATTTTCCTTGAGGTACAAAGCAAACTTTTTCACAATAAAATCTCTTAAAGAAGTAAAATTCTACCTCGTAACTAATTAAAGCCAATTTTTTATATATTTATGTGTGTATGTACTTGGTGCTTAAAATCCATTTTCATTTTTTTGTTTAACACTTTTTTAAGAGTGCACTTCGGACAACACAGTGACGTCATTTAAACAACAACAACAACGTATTAATAATGTAATATGTACTTTGGAAAAACAACTGCATACAACCAAAACTAACTAAAACAACAATAAAGAGAAAACAAGAGTAGAACAAGAAAGTAAAAAAAAAATTAAATTAAAGCATGCATTTAGGGGTTAAAATAGCATGCCCAACAAACCTTAAGTAACAAAAATTCTATTCATTTTATTTCTAACTGCGACTTAAAGACTGTTCTCATAAAATGACTGCTCGTTATTGTGAATGAATTTATCGATCAGGTGTTTTTGGACAAATTTTTCGCATTTCGTATATATGACCTTCTCCGAGAAAAGGGACCTTGTGTGTGAAAATGAAGTTTTGAGAAAAACGCATTTAATACTATGTTCACACGAAGAACTGAAACACTAGGTTCGCTCCATGAACCACGATGGTGAACCTACGTGTTCACACGACACATTTTAGATTGGTTCGTACTTCGTTATTTAATATTTTTTATTGTTTTTCCATTTTATTTAATTATTTACATAAATATAAATATATGCTTTTTATTTGCACAATGTTTTTATTAAAATTTAGCACTTATCAATAGTTTTTCTTTGTTAAAATGTTTTTGGACAACTAGTTCAGATAAACTAGCGATAATTTGTTATCAAAATTAGAGATGATAGTAAATTATACGGGTTCGCAACAAGGTTCAAAATGAAACATGTAGGTTCGCTCTCAAAATTTTGTATGGCGAAACATGTAGGTTCAATCAAGGTTGGCCCGCGAACCAAGAATGAGAGTGCGAACCTCTATAATTTCTGTCCGTGTGAACATAGTATAAAGTTTCAAAAAACGCATTAATCACTCTTAATCCACTCTTAAGTCCAAACCCGTTTTTTGACACACTAGGTCCCTTTTCTCAGAGAAGGTCACATATGTATCGTTAAAAAATAGCCAAGTACAATGTTTTAGAAAATTTTGTAATAAATCGTCAAGATTTTTTGTTTTTAATAAATGTATTGAAAATCAAAATATCATATTGGAAAAATCAGAAAATTTCCCGCTAAGCGCTAAGTTATATTTTTTTTCGCGATAAATACTTTTGAAATTCCCTCGATCTTACGAGAAAATAGGTGCCAGTGATTTTTCAGTAACAAATAATTTCCTTAATATACTCAAACATTTAGTCTGTTTGCATGTTTGCTGGGTAACTAAAATAGAAGAGCTGTTGTTTTTTTGTCTAGTTTCTAGTTGTATTAGTATTCATACTGTGACAACAAATACACATAAATCGTACAACTGACAACAGAGAAATTACATTAACAAATAAACAAGCAAAAAATATTTAACAACTTTTGGATAACTACTAACGAGAACACAACAACCAGTGCCAGAACAAAAAACTAAAACAAAACTCGTATAAATAAAACAAAATAAAACAAAAAACAATATGAAGCGCTAAAGCAGTGCGAGGGGACCCGAACAACAGGCAGGTATTTCAGGGTCATTAAAATTTTTATTTTTTGTTCATCAAGCAAAGGTTATTTTATGATTAATCTATAAAAGTAAACAAAAGATTTCTTTCTTTGCTGAACTCTTAACGAAACAAAAATAGAATTTTAACGGAAACGGAAAATTCATTTGAAATTAATATTTTCTTTTTGTGTGAAGGCTGGCTGGCTGTGGCTGCCTGGCTGACTTTAGCAAAAGCAAACAGAGGCAAACAAAATACCGAATACATTAAAACAGTCGCTGAGTTAGTTGACAGAATTTTTGGCATGACAGAGCTCATTTTACCAAGCCTACAGTTAATAATTCTCATTTTAATTTGAAATATTTAGCAAATTCACAAAGTCTTCTAAAGTGATAAGTAGTAAAGTACTATTTACGGTTAAATAGTACTGTTGTGAACGGTGTGCTGTATTATTATATAAAATAAATTTAATTTTCTAAAATTTATAGAACGGAACGGCAAAAGATTTATATATGTATGTTGCGACCAGTGTGTAACTCAAGGTATATTTTAATAAAAAAACGTTGTAATACACAAAATATGTAAAAGAATTTGGTATAATCGTACTACAAAAACAACAATTGTTCTTGAGAGAAAATTTGATTTTGCATCCCTACAACATAGCAAACAATGTTTAAGGGCTAACTATAATGTGCTTAAGCTAGCTTAAGCTACTGTCAGAAATCAACGAAAAGCATGTCAAATGCTTAAGCAAATTATTGACGACTTTTGTGTGGCTATATTGTACTTATTTGACTTGATCTTCTTCGCTGAGTTGCAAATATATGTACTATTCAAAAACTATTTTCTTCTTATTTTTCCAAAAAATGATTTTAAGTCTACGTCTAATTAATCTAAAACCATAAACAAACAATTTATTTAAATTTTTGTTATGTTAGAAATGAAATGAAAACATTCACAAATAAAAAAGTACCAACAAATGCAACAGTTTCAACTATTTTCAATAAATAAACGTATAAGCAGCTGTTTGCTTAAGCAAGGTACGATTGGTTTCGATGTTTGCTTAAGCAAATGAAATTGCCGAAAAGTTCTTAAGTACATTATAGTTGTCAACATTTGGTTGTTTGTATTCGCACATTTGCTTAAGCTAGCTTAAGCACATTATAGTTAGCCCTTTAGTCCTTGCAAAATTCTAACTTCAATTGTGTAAAATTAATTTTACAATGCTAAAGAAATCAATAATGCAACCATTTACTACGCCTCACTGCTAAAGTCATAAGACTCATTCATATATAAAACATTAAATTGTTTTAAACTTTCTCTAAAGTAAAGTTGAGAACTTAAAATAAAATCATAAAATCATGTTAAAACAACAACATAAAGTCTTATATTAATTTGGAAGAAATCATTGAACCGTGACACAGATGGAAACGTGCTAAGTGTTATTGAACACATAAATTATGAAAAGCAACAAATAAAAGCAAATCAACAGACATTGTAGAAATTACAACAGCAACAACTAGTGAAAGCTGTATTTATAAATTGTGATACATGAATACTAATACATACATATGTATGTTTGTATTGCATGTGACAGTGTCTTAGAGAAAAACATTAAACACATGCACACCCACACACATACATAATTGTTATTCAAGTTGTTTTTCATATCATTTTAACACTTATGCAGGTGTTATTTTAACTTAACAAAAAAAACAATACAAAATCATCTGTAAAGAAGTTTAAAGGATATCATGACATTGATAACGATGATGATGATGCTCATACCAGGCTTTAAGAATTTTAAATGGAATTAAAATGGAATTGAAGATCTACGCGATTTTTAGAATGTGATTATTAATATTTATAAAGTATTTATTATAAATAATAATCAATAAACATCCCTACGGGAAATGTTGTACCAATTGTCTACAACATACCTGTCCTATGATAGGTGAAAATGGGAATGGTACAAAGTGTTCCTGAGTTGGGACTGGTCAAAAGAGGACATATCACAAAACTAGAACAAAAGTGCTAACAAAATTCCATCACTCAGTGTCTCATCGAAAGATTTACATTCATACTTATGTATACACACATTTTCGATTGCACCCATACCTGCTACGAGTAACACTTTTAAAACTTTAACGGAATTTGCCAAATTTCATTTTTATAAGATACACATGTATAACTACTTTGCAACAAAGAATCGATATGTTTAATACCCATTTTAATATAATTTATATGAATTAATAAAATTTTTATTTTTTAAATACATTTGTTACATGTAAACTTAAATGTTAACTCAATTGAGTCCCTCTAATGACAACGCCATGTTAAAGTTACCGGTCCCTCTCATATAAAGTTCCGGAACTCGAACCGGTTGCTAGTCTCTGGGAACCAGTCACGTGACGTGTACTGTGACAGGTTCTTTTCCCTCTGGGGATGTTAAGAGGTAAGCAAATCTAAGTAAAAAAAAGGATCTTGGGTTATCCTTTTTTGTTATACGGAATTTTGTAGTCGATCTTTATAAACCACTACATTATAACATTATTAACTTAATTTGAGAATGTCAGCGTTGGTTAAAAAAAAAACTTTCCAATTTCCCTTCCTGTCATACAATCAGTTATTTAGGAAACTTCAATTTCAATACAGCAGATTCGAATATTAAATTTGACTTTTGACTGAAAAATATCGGTTATATATTAAATTTGCTGCCTGTTTGTTCAACGATGATGACAGAAATCTTTCTTTTCTACGATAACATTTAAAACAAAAATAAATTCGGAAATTTTAATTTAATATTTTTTTTTCTTTGTTTCTAATATTTCATCACACAGTTATCAGTCACTACATCAAAGTTTGTCACAGTTGTCACTCACTTCGTTTGCGTTTCGTTAATAGCGGAAGGCTAAAAATTTATAACTTTATAAATTTATATAAATAGTAATTAAATAAAATGCCGATGTTTGAACCATCTAACCGATGTGATCACAACTGGTTTCATTAGAAAGGTAGTTTTGTGAAGTTGGGTTTTGGTGTCAGATTTTCAAATTTTCCCACAACATGTGTTTTTCTTAATTTTTCGCTATTAAAACTTTTGAAATTTTGTATCCCTTCAAGAAGCAAAAAATATAAATTTAAATGGAATTGTAGTCCATCTAAAAAAAAAAACTCAAATGTATTTGACACTTTTTGAAATATCCCTCTTTTCGGTACTATTTGACAGATTTTTTTTTCGTATATTTATGTGGTAAAACTATGTTCACTATAAATACCTTCCAATTATAAAGAATTAATAAATATATATAATGTTTTTTTATTGTATGGGTGCACAAAAAGGTACCGAGTGCAGTACTTTTTGAAACACACGGTTCCCGCACTAATTGCATTTGCTAATTGGAAAACTGATTTTGTTTTACCTTATATTAGCTGATAGATAGTTTCAACTTAGAAATTCAAAGAAATAAAAAATAAAAATATAAGAACTTATTTAGAAATTTTCAGTATCGAAATTTCGAAAAGCTCTAAAAACATCACTAAAAACTTGACAACATTGGTAATTTTAATTAATTTTGAATATGAAATGAGTCTTATCATCTCACCAGAAGTTAAAATTTTAGTTGAAAGTTTTCAAAATTTTTCATTTCTCTTTTAAATGGGATTAAAAGCAAACAAAAAATATACGACATATACGACATTAATTGTCCCTGCACTGTTGCCTTCTTTGTTTGTATGAAGTGTTACTGTTACGCGGCTCTAATAAATACATAATAAATTGTTTTTTTATTCCAAATTGATTATATGGGCTTATAGGATTTGTAATGATGTTTGGAAAGAATTATCGGTAATCAATACCACAAATAACAAGAACAAAATCAACATCAATTTACATTTCAACTTATTATCCTTTAATCATTATTATCATTATTATATTATTTCATAGTTATTCATTCCTACTATACCTTCTGTGTATTTCTACTACACCTCCTGCACATTTTTTCGTTTATTCCTTTACCGCTAGGGACGCCACAAAATATAAATTTCTATCAATCTCGTTAAAACTGGCATTTTTAGCAGAGAAGAGAAGAATACTCGTATCTTTTGTGTCTTTTTTTAAATTCTTATTATGTAAAAATATATTTGAAAGAAAATTTAATTAAAATTCTTTATTTTTGGCCAAACTAATAAACGTTTAAAATTGCTTTATAGCAACATTTCTGCTTCAAATTTTCTTCTTTTCGCCCTGCCTCGCCTTGCCAACAAATCACAATTGACCTTTTCGATATAATTACGATTTTGTTCACATCTTTATTGTTAATAATATCGAAAACTTATTTACCTTGTGAGATTTCAAGCAAACTATTTATCATTTCTATTTTCTAAAGTAGAAAAGAAGAAGACGATAATATCACCGATTGAAAAGGTCAAAAAGTTAAGAGCCTTCTTTTAGCACCATTTGTTTGACCATTTACTCGTTATTCGTTCGTGCTTTCAATATGTATGTATACCACTCCTTAATGTTCTAACAACTTTTGTATACCGTCATTTCAGGCATTAATAAAAATAAATTTTCTTTAAACAAAAATATCTGCTTTAATATTACCCGGCCATTGGTATTTCGTTGAAAATTCTAATGTCCGTCATTTTTATTACAAAAAAGAAACAAAAAAAAAAGAGAAAAAAAAAACAACAAAGCCATGCATGCAAAGCAAACAAATGGAAGGGTGTATTAACCTGTCATAAATTGCTTACAAGTGTTTGTGTATCAAAGATACACGGCAGGACAAGTGAACAGTTTTCCAGTTCCCTCTGGTCGTGCTTTAAAAAGACAACATGACATGATTAGTTTTAGATTAAAGTATGCCGTAAATGTATGGATATATGAAAAAAACACTTTATATTTATTATTATTATTTTCTTTTTTCACTTGAAGTTAAAATTTCCTCACAAAAAAAAAACTGATTTCCTCATTCACTCTTTCGATGGTTAGCATATTTTTTTTTTCTTTGCATACTTAAGGCCATCAACTAAATACCGATATGTATAGTCTGCTTTAAGGCTTGCTCGTACACTAATCTGCTTTAATTGTGCTTCGAAGCCATTTCATTATTTAATGCCGCTTTTATTTATGCAGGAACACTGCAAAAAAATTGAATATTCATATGAATACTAAATGAAAACTTAAGCAAGTGCAAGTAAGGCACCAAGAAGTATATCACTTGAATTATAATGTTCTGCTTAAATAAAAAAAGACCACTCGCTATTTCAATTAGGCAAGTAAAAGTTTTATGAATTTTTAATGTTACCAAAATTTAAATTTTCCAACCAGCTTTTTTATCCGTACGTAGGTAGACCTGCAGTGAAATTTTGCATAATATGTACATTTTTTTATTACAAATTAGTACGCATGCAATCCTATTTAGTGGCATATTTTAATACTAATTATCAATAAGTATGAAAATTCTCAATAATTATGAAATGAACACATATTAAATTTTTTATGGCTTTGAAAAAAGAATTTCGTCCCTTTTTAAGAAAGGGAAAGTTTTAAATTTTTCTACAAAAATATTTTTTATATTTTACAGATAATTACAGTATACGAAAAGGGCGAACTTTAATGAATCTCAAATATAAACTTTTAAAAGCTGACTATTTTTTGCCCTACTTGTTTTTTGGTTGCAAATGTCAAAGTGCAGTTTTCTGGTTATATTTTTGACAGCTTCAGTTACTTTGGATCATAGCCTGGGAATTTCGATTAGAATTAGAAATCATTACGATTAGAGAAATAAAATAATCTAATCATTAGAATTGAATTTTGATAAAAATTTCAGATTACTAATTGATTAGATTAGAAATAATCAAAAATCTAATCACAATTAGTGACGATTAGCATTTCTAATCAAATCTAATCAAAACTAATCAAAAAAATAATTGATTAGATTTCTTGATTGAAAAAGAATTAAAAATACATACACACACACACGTATGTACTTAATCCAGGTACTCTCCTTGTGCAATTGAGCTTTATCTAAAATATTAATTTGTAGCATACCTTCAGGTTACTCATGGTGGAGCATAACACAAAATTTAATTTAAAATGAAAAATGTTTGTACAACAATAGCATGTGGAAATTTTTTGTCCCGTTTTTCATTTCTTTGAATTCAAATATTTTATTTCAATGATTTTTTGTGCTGCAGCTCAATATTATTGAGTTTAATGGAAAATTGAATTAAATTAAATTTTAATATCTTTCTCCCCCCCAAACAAACACACACATATTTATTGTTGTTTGGATTTATTGGTCAGATGTTTTTAAAAAATAAAAAAAATCAAGAAGAATTTGTGAGAATACTTTAAAAAATTTTAGTACAAGAATTTGCTTGCCTTTTAATTTTTCTGGAATTGAAATGAAATCGGAAAGATATTTAATATTTTAAGAACATTAGATTATTTCCAATAAAATTTCCTTGGATTAAACTTCATTTATATGGTGTCGTCATTAAGTGCAGAGCTTAAAAGCTCAGCTTTTATAAGTATAGGGACTTAACACTATATTTAAAATTTTATTATTTCTCCGCCCATACATATGTATATTAATAACGATTTAGACACAAAAGTAATATTTTAAAGGTATTTGCTTCCTTGATGTGTCCAATCTACAAATTATTCTAATCAATTCTCTATTTAAAGCAAATTAATTATTTATCATATAATTTGTATTTTTACGTTAGCAAAAATTTGTCCTCAAGCTAACCAAATTTATAGAATTCTACCGATTGCTTCTATATTTATAATTTTAAAACATTAACATTTAAAAGGTTTTTGTACCACACTTGTTCGTTGGTTCGGTTGAATAAACTTTTTGTGCTATTAATATACGAGAATCAAAATCAAACTGATGTTTATCTGATGTTCATAAGAACAGAACGCAGTATTGTCGACAGTTGGTTTATTTGCTGCATACCCATTATCCTTTTTTTTGTTCTACTTATAAGCAAATATGCTCGAAAACAGTTTTAAACCATTTATGTATATTGTTTTCATCACTGCAATCCAATTTTTCATACCATTAATGATCTTTTTAATTAGATTAGATTAAGGAAATCAACGTATTGGTTGACTGAACTTAACTATGACTGAGGACTTTAGTTCGAGCAATGGTCAGGTCAAGTAATCATCATCATGAATTTCTCTAATGTGCATTGTCTTAATTAGTGTTGAACTACTTGTGATGTGATGAAGGTATAGTACTAGTCACTAAAATTTTTCTTGTAGTAATGAAATAAGAATTTTGTCTAAAATACAAGTTAGACAGTTCCACGATATTCTTATTTCTCACACTTGATGCAAAAGATGGAAAAAGGACGAAAATTTAATATGCAAAAAGAATATTAAAAACAAAACAATTCATTAAATATTTAAAGCATCATTAACAACAATAAAGCTAATTAGAAATAATGACAAACACAAAACTAAAAGAGGAAATGAAGAAAAATTCTGTAAAGAAAGGAAAGGAGTCAACGCAGCAAAGGATTAATATAATAACGGTAATAAATTTAATTTTACATATAAAAACTGAAAGCAAAAACACGAATAAATTACAACAAAAAAAAAACAATTTGTCATAAAGTACATTTTTTTCATTTTTGCAAAATTGTTCAAGTGTATTAAAGCAGATAAGTCTGTTGCAATTTTTGTTTGTCTCTATTTGTTTCGTAATAAAGTAAAGTGAATAAATGAAGAATATATTGCACAAGAGGATAAAATACTTAAAAGCGACTTAACATGTGTATAAAAGAAGAATGTAAGTGCTTAACTATTTATATGTGCATATGAACTTTTGTACACAATATGTATAAGTTTATAACAAGTAACTCATACGCACCATGGTAGCTGCACTAACCAACCAGCAGGTCTGAAGGTGTCATCACATACAGAAATCACAAAATTATTATGATGTCGGCAAACAATATAATTTTTGAATACTTTTTCGGAAGATTAGGTCAAAATTAGGTTATATTTTTTTTGGAGATGACTCGGTGTAGTGCCACAACGAAACACATAAATAAATTCTTCCCATTTGATGAAATCGAAAATTCTAAAAATTTATATTTACATCTCAAAATTCAAAAAAGTTTAGGAGTATTTAAATCAAAAGTAAAAAAAAAATATTCAGAGTGAATGTGTTAAGCGCAGCACCGCTAGTTTCATTTATTTTTATTAATCGAAAAAAAGATTAGTTTTAGCAGACGGTAGACCATATCCCCTGGTTTTACGGACTCCAAGGTTGTTGAGACTAATTTTATTAGAACGCCTTCACTAGTCATTCCGGATAGGGATCTTTGGGTCAAATCTGATAGACTGTACGGGGGCTGCGCGGTTTTTACAGATGGATCGAAAATGGAAATAGGCACGGGTGCTGCCGTCTATTTTTTAGGAACGGTCGTAGGTCTTTTAGGCTACCGAACGAACGTAGTGTATTTCAGGCTGAGATCCTAGCGATCCTCAGGGCCACGGAAATAGTGACAGAACATGTAACTGAAGGTGTGGAGGTAACATTGACAGTCAGGCGGCGCTGAAAGCTTTGAAGGGGCATATGTCAAATCGAAGCTGGTCAGCAAGTGTAGGTTATCTCTCAACTTGCTTATGGAAAAATTTAGCGTTAGGCTATGTTTCGTAACTGGACATTGCCATATTGATGGAAACGAAATCGCTGATGAGCTGGCAAGAATAGGGTCAGCATTACATGTGGCAGTTTGTGACAGGTCGGTTAAACCTCCAATCGGTTACTACTATAGGGAACTCAGTAATTGGGTAATTAGCAGAACTAACCATTCCTGGAGGAATAGAGAAGATTGTAGAGTCTCGAGGTCCATATGGACAGAACTAGACTCAGGTAAATCTGATCTACTGCTGGGTATGAATAGAAAGGTTTTGAGAGTCTTAGTAGGCACCTTGACTGGCCATTGCTCGGTTAGAGCGAGGACCAGCATATGGGAAAATGGCACTCCGGATTTCTGTAGGATGTGTGGGGATGAAGAGGAGCCAGAAACTATAGAGCATATCATCTGTCATTGCCAAAAGCTGCAACGCCATAGGCAAAGATGGCTGAGCAGACGTTTCCATGAGGGCATTAGTGATATCGCGAAGTGCAAACTTGAGAATATCAGGGGCTTTATCATGTGAATTAAATGGCTGAATGATGGATGATAACGGCTCTTTGTTTCTCCTTGGGCAGTAAGGAGACTAATTAGTCAATAAATTATAAATGAAGGGAATCACAATGGATCCAATTGGGTCTCCGAGTGGATGTGTATTTCACACTACAATTCCTAACCTAACCTAACCTAGTTCTTGCCTGTCTGCATTGTCTCAATAAAGGTTATACCTGCGTTGCTGGTCTAATTGCGACAAATTTTTGTCTAAATTTCATTTTGTAAAATACCCATTCTCATATTGTTAACACCCAGCAGTTCTGATGGTACCAAATCAATTTCACAAAACAATTTATCAAAAATGGCTACTTTAACTGTCTCAAGCTACTGGATATACTATCGAATCAGTTTACTATTACTCCATCATTAAATTTTTAGCAGGGTACATATGTATGCATGTGTATGTATAAGCCGAAAACAAACACAAAGAGAATTAAACATAAATAGATGTAAAAGTACTTGTACACTTATGACAGCAACTAAAGGCAGAGGTACTTAAACATTTGGAAAATAGAAAAAAAATCAACATTGAAAAACTTGTTGTTGCTACTTTTAACAGCGATAAATAATTATTTGCTGTATTGGTTTAGTGCGCAAAATAAAAATTAAAATGGCGCCTTAAAACATGTTTTGGAATATACGAAACTTTTAAAGTTTTGCACAAATGCTTTGACAAAGCTGACAACGATCCTCTTTTATATAATAATTTTTTGTTTTGCTCTTGACTGTCATACGAAACTACTTAAGCGTGTGCTATCACTTGAATGTGACATAAAGTGAAAACATATATTTATATATAACTAACGAGCTGTTGCTTTTTGACTAAATGCATTTATCCTCTTTTTTCTTTTTGTTGTCTTTTACAAAAACAATTCGTGATGAAAATGTGCATAAAGTAGAATGTAGTACATGTTACATACGTGTTTGGTTAGTGTACTCGTATTGTAATGCTTTTGGGTATGTTGAAGCTAACATTTTTGCATATTTATGCCCGTGTAAAATATATAAATAATATTGCATACATTAAGGAGTAAAATAAAGTACATACTCGTGTTGCACAAACAACAAAAAGTAATATATGTTCTTTTACATGACAGAGTAGCACATATTTCTCCAACTTACTTAACTTTTCTTGTTATCTTGAAGGTAAATCTTGATTGGTTGCTACAAACAAACTACAAATTCTTAATAGAAAATCTACAGCATTTGCATAATTTTTTAAGCATCTACCGTTTAGTTGAAATGCTGGAAAAACAGCAGTGCATTAAGCAGTGCTAAAATGCAATTTAATGTTTCTATTTTGCTTTTAAATCTTTAATGCATTTCGAATTGGATATTAATCTAAATAAAATTGAAAATATTAAAACTTTTATTATTAAAGTATGTAGTAATTTTATAATGTTGTTGTTTGTAGCTCACATAGATAATTGTAGTGTAGTGGAAAATGAAAGCAAACAGGAAAATAGCAAATTACTCTAATGCTTAATCTAATTATAATAATGAGAGGATTTAAGCCAATCATGTAAAATGTTGTATGAATGAAAACAAACATCTATTTAAATATAATGATGGTTTTTTTTTTAGAACACAAGGTCTGCATGCTGCAACACAGCCGGCAGCGGGCTAAATAATGAAAAGGATTTGAAAGGATCAATTTATTGTGGGAAAATTGAAAATGATTATTTTAATAAAATCAACATAATTGATATTAAATTTTAAATGTAAACAGCCGTATCCATAAAAATTTATTTCAGATTTATTGGCGGTTTATCAGCCAAAATTGTTAAAGTTGTATTCATAAACGAAAAAATTTTATTAAACCTTTAGTAAACCATCAGTAAAGTCAAAAAATTTATTGTTGGATTTGCCCTTCTTTAAACCAAAAATAAAGTGAAATTTTGCATTATATTCAAGTAAATATATGTATGTATATAAGTGTGTAGATATGTAGCATGTATTAATAATATTTACCATGTTTTCCATTTCATTTTCTGAAAGTTCTTGTTTGTTATTAGTTGCATCCATTTTAATTACACAAATTATAAATACATATGTATGTACGTTTACTTGAAGCACAAATCAAAGAAATAAAATAAAATTCTGACGAATTATAGCAGTGATGTAAATTAAAGGTAAACAAACTCATTATTCGGTTACCTTTGCTACCGTATATCACAAAAATTGATAAATGGTAACAGTTTCTTTATTGATTTTCATTTAAAATTGTTCGCAAACTCATTTTTTATGTTTCTTATTTTGCAAACATATATTTTTCATTAAATTTTTTAAATAATTTATAGAAAACCTGATATCTACTTGATTATCGGGTTTAGCAAACAGTGGTTTAAAGCATCACTAAGAACTAAATGACAACCACATAAAAAGAGAGTTGCCATACATTCACATAAAGTCGCTACAATCGTTCAACAGCTATAAAACTGATATTGTTCCTTTATGAATACCAATTTTTATTAATCATTAATAAAACGAAAAGTCTACGATAGCTATTGTACTCTATAAACCTACAATAATATTTTTTTATGAATACGGCCGAAAATATGTAAATTGATTGCTATCAGACATATTAAATTTTAATTTCCAAATATTCAGGCCTGTCGCACATTGCCATAAAAATTTATTAAACTCTTCTTATTTGAAGCCACTAGATTTATCTTTCTAATTTAAAATAATAATTTAATTTATAACAAAATTATATTTAGAGAAAACGAACTTAAGCCTGAAAAATTAAAAATTTCTTTGATTAAATATCACTCAGTTCGAATAAAAAATTCACAACTTAATTTATTAAGCTCTTTATTTGCTATTTAGGACGTTGCTGTTTACAGTCTTTTTAATTTCTTTTTTTTAAACGCCAAGTTCACTTGCAACTTTTTAAAAATAATAATTTTAGAAAACTCTTTATTTGTTGTGGGTTAAGAGCATGACTATGGGCCTGTTCGTAAATGCAAAACTGCGCTGCATATTATGCGCAGTACGTTCATATATGCAAACAGTGGCAACTCTGCAAAAGGTATGCGTTCAAAAATGCATCGCTGAAGTATATTATGCGCAAATAAACACAAAACACTAATCATAAAAATGGCTGATGCAACGGATGAGTATGTGTTAAATTTTTTATATTATTATTTGTTTTGTTTATTATTTCTTAACCTTTTTCTTTCTTTCAGCTCACAAATTAAACTTATCATTAACCTTTCCATTTTTGTTAAATTTTTTTGGTTCATAAATACAAACATTAAAATTCGCAAAAAGAAGCATTAGCAACAGCTGATTAGCAGTGGCAGTGCAAAATAATCATATTATGCAGCGCAGTGATGCATTTACGAACAGGCCCTATATGCCTGCATTTTATTGGTGGGTATACCAAATCTTCAGTAGACTATAATGAATATCATTCATTTATTGTAAAACAATTAAGCCTTTTACATTGTCAACTTCTATCTTCTATCTTCTATACCTTTCCCTAAAATCTGGCACAATGCTGTGCATCAGTAGTAGTCCCAGCAAAAACTACTGCTTCGGCCGAAGCAGGTTTGTAAGAGAGAGATGCTTGTTGTTGTTGTGCCACCTGCTGCGAAAAGCGCTTCGAACATGCATGATTTTTGTTCGCGATGTCCCACTTTAGAGCTCTTGTTTTTTACATAAAAGAGCGCTTTTTTCTAACCATCCAAAATGCGCTAAAATCATGTTTGAATTATCTGAATTATTATGCTGAGAACATAATTGGGACGAACGACGAATTTTTCGTTGCGAATATTCGTCGTCAAAAATAGAACCGTTGAAATTAAAAATTTTGTTTAGCATTGGCTAAACCTATATTTAATATTTTTTAGATTTAAGATTTGAAAAACTTATTGATAGTTTAATTAATAATTAAAGATTCAATAAATAATAAAATTATCAAAAAAAAAAAAAAAAAAAAAAAAAAAATAGAACACATGCATTCATATGAAAGTGAACACAGCACCGACGTCGACGAAATTCGTCGTACGTGACGAATTCCCTGATAGATTTATTTCTATTTCATACGCCGACGAATGACGAAGAAATCAGTACAGCGTTACCATGTTTTTTTAGTTTTAAAATATATTAGTAAATAATGTTAATTTTTGCTTTAATAAGTTCTTCTTTTTATGATATAGAGCATTTTAGTTAAATATACATAATTATTAATGATGAAATTTGTTTTTAATAGTTTTTTTTTAATGTTTAATTTTATAAAGGAATTATTTTCTTTATACGGTAACACTATAGTTGTTATGTTTGTATGTATATAAAAACAAATTTGTAATAAAAAATACACACAATTTTTTGGATTATTATGACAGCAGTTGTTTGTTCGTCCCAGTTGTGCGCCACACGACGAATTTACGCAACGAACTTTTGCCAACGAATTCGTCGTTCTAGACGAAATTCGGCGTTCGTTCCAATTGTGTTCCCAGCATTATGCATATAACATATGTACATAATTCATTTGTAGGCAAATACACAAGTTTAAATAAATAAGAGAGAGAGAGAGAGAGGCAGAGAGCATCTAAATGAAATTTTATCTTCCATTCGCTGTTTACTTTATTATTCGTATCAATTAAGTTATAAACACATTCGCCACAGCAGACTACACGAACACAAAACTAGAAATGCTGCTAGCTACCGATGTAGCCGTTTAGCCTGCTTCTTAATTATTTTGGAAACGACAGATACACAGTAAACAGCTGATCCTGAATTGTTGCAACGATTCATTTATGTATATTACAGTGGTGATATTTAGCGCTTTTACTTTTTTTAAGTTTGCTGGGGCGAATTGAACACGGCGAATTGAATTCGCCACTCACATCATTTTGTATGGATTCGCTTTGACCGAAAAAAATTCATCTCATAGATCTCTTTTGGCTCCAGAGTTACGGGGTTCAAAACTTATTTTTTATTGGCCATAACTCCTAGAATATGAAACGGATATAAGCGATGTGGATATCACTCTAAACTTCTCTAAAATACCTTTATACTGGTATACAAATTTTTTAAAACAATTTACCCATTGCGAGTGAAATTCAATTTTAAAATTTTTTTATCTGTTTTTTCACTTTTACAGAGAACTTACCATGCTTTTATTTGGTGTATACTTGAAAGCTGTCACCGATAAAATACGTAAGTTATGCTTCTTTAATGATGATTTTAAGAATTGAATGAGTTATTTAGAGCATTTGAAATCATACCTACATATGTCGTTTATATTCGTTCTATAAAAAATAACACAAAATTTTAAAACTTTAGAAATATTGGTATTTTTGACTCAAATCAATATTCCATATAACAATAAAGCTAATAAAAATTCTTGATGCATATATATTATAACATTTAAATTTTTTTATTTTCTTTTTTATTTTACAATAAAAAATATTTCTAATCACTAATTTGCTTTACAAATTTTGTTATATTGTCAACACTTTTTTGGTTTTGTGGCCATCAGAAATAGAAATTAGTTTGTCGTGTAACAAAAGTAGCATGAACAAAAACCTGTTGCCGTGTTGCCTTGCTGTCTTCAATATAATCATTCTCATAAGCTCACATGTATTCTAATTTTGACAGGTGGTAGTCGGTAGTCTGCTATGGCGAATGTGTTTATACCTTTAGATGTAAATATCCGACCAACTTCAACGTGCTTAAAATTAAGTTGAGCGATCTCTCTGCCTTCTTTTTGTGCACCCTCGGAAGCGCTTCAAAACTGCGCATCTCGAAAGCATGAAATTTTGTTACTGCTTCCAGAAACATAATAATTTTTTGCTGGGAGTGATACCCTGAATGCTGGTTCTACAAAAAAAAAAATCAATTTTTCCAATGTATGGCTGTTATAAATTTAACATTATTTATACATGTATGCATAAATAAACATACGAAATTTGCATATCGAATGCTATATTCCTTATTTATAGTTTCATTTGCAACACAGAAAAATATGCATTATGAAAAAACACATGTTGCTGACACAAATTCCACAAAAAAAGTTTTGATGCCTTTTTTCTTGTCTGTTCGTTTTCGCTTTGCTTTTGTATATTAAAATTTTTTATATTAAAAAAAAAAAATAACAAAAATATTTGCATAATATTTATTTGGTTGCTTTAAATGCCTTCGTTATGGTAAATAAACTATGTATTTATGTTTTTTTTTTGTTTTACCAATATATAACATTTTCACAAAACCAAAAACATGGAAAAACAAACAGCAGTCAGGAAGGAAGGCTTACAGGTTGCCTAGAAATGAGATGGAATTGTACCCATCAAGAACTTGGTCCTTATTTTGATCTAAGTACATTTTACGGCCGAAATTTTTTGGATACGAACTTGGCCTTATTTTCACATTTATGTTTTTGTGCGGATACATTAAAATACAGTGAACTTTCTGCAGGGGTAAAATGAGGAAGTAAAATGAGGAAAAGGTGGTACTTTTGGTACTATTTTTTCTTTTGGTTCCATTTCTCCTTTCGATAGATTTTGTAAACTGATATTTTTTTGCCTACAATAAGCTAGTTTCAGAACTTTAGTAGGACATTTGATTGATGTTTTGTTAGTTTACACAGGGTAACAAATACTTATATGTGTAGGTATTATTATGAATTGAAAAATATTTATTTTTCAAATCTTTTATTCAGAAAACTGTTGCTCGCTTAGAAGATTTTCCATGACGATTTACTATAAAAATGTACAAACTCTTCCAAAAATAAATGACAATTGTGAACATTCAAAATACAGACACACGTATGTCTACCCTATACCCTACCCCTACAGCAGTATTAATCGTTATATCCTTTAGTTTAGTTTTTTGTTTGTTTAATAGTGCAATTTATGACATCTTTTCGTACTATTTTATGCCTGAAACATTTTTCGTTGTGATGAGTTTAAAACAAATCAACAAAATTGATTTGTTTTTCTGAATATTAAAAATGAAATGAAAATTCTTTTAGCAGTTTTATTCACATTTGAAAATGATTTTTATACACAAAATAGTGGCATTTCAACCGTGACCATTCAACGAAAAAGTCATATTTTTGAAATGTGTCAACAGAGCTCAAAAGATATGAAACCAATGCGAACAAAGTTAGTGAAAAAAAAATGAATTGATGGAATTTCACATTTTTTTTTTGATTTCAAATCTCCTTTAATTCAAAACCAATATATTTTCAATATTGGTTTTTTTTCAAAGCAATGAGAAGTTTTTTTTTTTCCACCAGTCACCAGCCCCCAGTTTCATGTAACAATTTTAATAATGCACACAAAAGTTGACCAAAATACGTGTTGCATGTATGGCATATTTCAACATGTTCATTATTAATAAAATATGAGACATAAACCAAGAAATTAAAATAAAATACATGCATACATATATGAAGCCAAAATTAATAACGTGGATGTAAATGATTCTTCTGGCAAATGGTTTTACAGTTTATGAGCAAATATAGTGAGCTTTTCAAAATATTAGTTTAATAAAAAAAACCTTGAAAAGGCGAAATATTGTAAATATTAAAAACAAATGCAAAATAATCAATTTTAATAGAAAGTTTACTTTTTTTCTAAGAATCTAAAATTCTATTGCCGACATTAAAATAGAATACTTGATTTCTTTCTGTTGATTTTGTTTGCTTGACCCATTTTCTTTAAGGACTAAAATACCTCATGAATATGTTGGTAGTTGTTTGGTTTTCACTAATATTTGCTTGAGGTAAGCAAATTCAAAAAAAAAACAAGCACGTATCTGTTTGCTGCATATTAGGAACAGTAAAGGGCTTAAATATTCACACATGCAGACACACACATAAAAGTGTGTGTAGAATAATTTAATTCGAAAGGATAATGTAGGCATTAAATAATCTTATTTATTTTCTTTACAATTAAAGTATTTTTTCAAAAGTACTAAAATGAATTTTCGAAAAAGAAAACTTAGCTTTGACCACTTTTCTTTGCTGCTGTATGTTAAGTTATCACAAACTTCAAGTGCCACAATGAACACTTTATCGTTGCTGCCTTTTTTTATACATATTAAATATTTTTTCATTTCTTTGCCGCAACAAACTCACATGTTGTAGAAAACCAAGAAACTCGCCACGTCTCTCCTTTAGGTCTTGTATGACCGGAAAAATCCTGCATAAACCAAAAACACACATTTGAACAACAAGAAAAAAATGAAAAGATATGGAAGGAAACTCTGCTGGTTTGGTTGTATGTTTGAGTAGATGCGGTTTGTATGGCCGGTTTGAAAATAAAAACACTTTTAAAATGGCGCATGTATTTTTAAATCATTTATTTTTTATTTTTAAATCTATAAAAAGTTGAAAATACTGCACGTATAGAGAGTTGGTTATGGTTGTTATTTTATATAATTTATGTAAAAAAAGTTTTGTTACCACTTCGTAATAAACTACAACTACAACTAAAGAGTACTTGCTAGCATTTGAATTGTGCTCCAGTTTGGTACAAATAGATTGCAGTAAACAGGCAGTTGCTAACAATGTACTGCAAATGAAGATGGGGCGAATGAAATGCATTTTTTTTCTTTTTAGTTGAATACTAGAATTGAAAAGATGTATTACGTTTTAAGCCGGAGTATGTTAAGACCCGAAAATAAACTAAATGAAAACTTTATAATTTTGCATATTTGATTTATTTCTGTAAATTTTCGTGTGTTGAGTCTTTTGTTAACAATTTTGTTGTGTTGAGTAATTTGCAAGTATGCTTGTGGGACGACTAAATAAATAAAAACTTAAATAACATTTTTTTTAGTTTTATTAAAAAGTTTTCAGCCAGCACTGAATATACTTTTAATTAATGTGACCATATTGTTTCTTTTTTAAAGCAGAAAAGATTAATTTCGTAATGGATTAAAAAAATATAGAATTTTATTCGAGAATTTACTTAAGAATTTATGTTTTTAAAAATTAATTTGTTTGTTAGGTGTTGGCAGCTAAATATCATTTTTAAAAATTTTTTCAAACTCATTTATTTATACACAAAATTCCATGTAATAAATGAGAATTATTAAAGCACAAGCACAAGCAAGTGCTGTTCGTATAAGTTTTCCAACTATTGTGCTTAATTAAAGTTTAACTATAGCAAATTTCTATTAGCATAAAATATTGTCAAAATTTTATTGCCTTTTTGATGTATATTATTATACAGAACCATACTATTTTTGTATACAAATGCAATATGATAAGTTTTAAGCACAAAATTCTACTAATAATAAGCGTTCCCACGACAATCGGATCTTCGCTCCGGAACGATCCGAATCCAATTCGGTCAAGGATTTTCAACTCGGTGACAGCTGTATCAGACGGAAGTTTTTTCCACAGGAAAGAACTCCCGCCAGCAACAGCATCGGAGCTGTTACAACAACAAGAACAACAACTAATATTAAAGGGTATTTTTTATAGAGTGTCACAACTTTGAGTTGGCATTACTGCTTTTTTTGAACACCCTTTTAACAGCTGATAGGGGGCTGTGCATATATTACGTAACGCTCCAGGGGGAGGGGGGGTTAAAGATTTGTTACGGATTGGAAATTTTGCACTGAAAAAAAAAATCTCTGAAAACAGCGTTACGTAATATGTGCACAGCCCCTAGTTGCTTTTTGTTTAGTTTGCTTTGAAATTTCATTATGAATCGACTTACACCAGAGCAACGTGTGCAAATTGTTGAAATTTTTAATCAAAATAATTGTTCTATTCGTCAAAGTCATCGTGTAGCGGGCGCCACAATTGATTTACTCAAAGAAACTTTTGATGACAAAATAATTTCACGTAATTTCGTGTGATTTAACCCCTTTATATTATTTTCTTTAAGGTTATGTTAACTCACTTGTCTACGTCGATAAACTACAAACAATTGAACACCTGGAAATCAACATTCGAAGAGTTACGGCCGCAAAATTTTTTTTTTTTAATTAGGACCAGCACTCAGGGGATGACTCCTACGTATACAGTGCACTGTGCCGGAACTCAGGGAGAGGGATAGGGTAGAGAAGATAGATGTTGAAAATTTAGAAGACTTAACTCTTTCACAACTCTGCTTTGTGCGTTATGTTAATTTTTATAGTAGTTTTGAGGCGCCTCCGGTGTTACGTAGATGCATTAACTTTGTTAAGCTGTATTGGCAGGCATTTTATTAATTGTTTTACTTCGGCGATGTTTCTGCTAACAAGCTGTGTACATTAGCTTCGAACAGCATCAATCGCTGTCGGAACAGTTTTTTAGTGACCAGTGCTCTGCCTTCATCACTTAAATAGTCCGACAACATTTAATGCAATGTCTCACTAATGTACATTAGAGAAATTAATGATGTTGATTGACTTTCTCTGGCCAGGGTTTGAACCCAGGCCCCAAGTCATTGATTGCTTAGTAGTCAACGCGCTAACCACTTCAGCCAACACCACCCTCAGCAAAAAGTTGTTGAAAAATGGTGTTCCATATTGCGCCTGCTACGCGCCAGCCGTAGTGGCCACATGTCAGAAATCATATTTAAAAATTAATTTCATAAAATTTTCTTTCCAATAAATCCCGTTTCATTGATAATAAAAATATATATATATATATTATTTATACTTTATTATGATTTAAACTTATGTCACTCTATAAAAAACACACTATATTAGAAACAAAAAAGTGTGCATGTTTGTTCCACTGTATTTGTACGCGGATAGCATTAAGGTAGGCTGACTTCCAAAACGTCAATTGCTTTGTGTTTGAACAAAGCATCACATTTCATAACGCCGCAGTACAATAATTATACAATGCATACAATTTCAAAACGCCGCCGCCAAGTATTTTTAACGCAGTAAGAAAGCAAACAAGGCATCGGTTTTATAGTTGTTGCATTGTTTCGGAACTTTGCATATGTATGTGATTTAAATACAGTAGCAATACTGTATACAAACTTTGTATACGAACGTTTTGGAAGTCAGCCGTACTGATACTGTTAGTACTTTTTTTATACTTATGGTACTTTTTATATTTGGTACTCATGAGAAATTCTTTTAATGAATTTTGATGAAATTTGGTCGATGGGTAGCATGTCAGCTAGATAAAAATAAAGGTTACTTTTAGAGGTCTAAAACCAACACAAATTGGTACTTTTGGTACTTTACATTTTTTTTACATAAATAAAGAACACAAAATTATACAAAAAATATTTGTGTTTATTTTTAGAACCAAACGAATATCATTGCAAAGAAATAATTTTGACTTAAAATTTGACAATAAAACTGTTCAAAAGCAACAAGAAATAATGTCACAAACAAAAGCAATAATAGATCCAACTCAAGGCGACCCTTAACATATCAAATTGCAATCAATTAAAATTTTTGCAAAATTTCTACCTAAAAATATGCACATTAAATTTTCATTTGCATAAGCCTTGAAACATGCACTGGATTTTCTTCTATAAAGACTGTCTACTTCAAATATGCAAAGATTTTCATTTTAATTGAAATTCACTTGAACGGTTGTGTTACGAATTGCATTTGGCTGAGTGTGTTTTACTCGCACATTTTTTTTTTGTTGGCTGACGACAAGTATCTTTTAAAAATGCAAAAGAAAAAGTAAAAAACAGAGATATAAATAAACTACAATTTCTTAAGAAGAATCACTTTATCCATGCGCAAAATAAAAATATTTCTTTCATATGTGAGTCAAATGCATATATATTTTTATTTGCTCACATTTTAGAAGGGCAAATATGTATGTACATATATGATTAAAGCAATCATGTATTTGCTTTATGACAAAATGTCACAGTTAAATTACGTATATGGTTGCTGTGAAATTATTATTAAACTAAATCTATTACAATGTTGTCTTATATAATTTTTAGTTGATAATAAATATTATATGACTTATAATTGTGTTCAATTTATCATATTATATTTGTATAGAAAAATTTCTTAGCCATACTTTGATTAACAGTTTGACATCAGCTAAAAATAAATTCTTAAAATTAAGAAACCAACAGATTACAAATCAAATACGGAACCATGCGAAAAACATTTAACCAAGTGTTGAGAAAATAATTTTTTAACAAACCACCGCCCTTTCAGACACAATGTGATTGCAAATAAACTTTCTACTATGTTTTTCACTCTGTTATGAACAGCGACCCATTCGAAGATAAACCCAGCATTAAGTTTTTTTTTATTACTCCAAAGCACGATATACAATACTTAAATTCAAACATACATACATATATGTACGTACAACATTTATTTTCTACATGTATTTGTGATTAAATCATTTATGTACATACACATCGATTGTTAAATAAACGGAAAAAAATATAGCAACCGTAATTATTGCTAAAAAAATTGTTCAGGTCATTTAATGCCAATACCTGCAATTGCCAGGCATATAAAAACTTTTAAATTATTTGCGACCTTTTTAATAACAAAAGAAAACTTCTAAGCCTGTGCTTGGGGGCTGTGCACATATTACGTTACGGTGTTTTCAGAGATTTTGTACCCCCCCCAACTCCTTCGTAACGATTTTTACTAATTTTTCAGAGCAAAATTTCCAATCCGTAACAAGTCTTTAACCCCTCCTCGTGCGTTACATAATATGTGCACAGGTTGTATAAATGTTGTTGGTAATTGCCATATAAACATGTTTCTATGCATGTTTCAAAACATGTCTAGAAAAAATCTATAAAACCTATATAATGTACAACTTTTACAATAGGTTGCAAAATTTACAATGAGCATTGACAAAAATCCGTATAATTTTATAGTATTTTTTATAGAAATTTAATATTTTATTTAAATAAAAACATTAAAAAAACACATCAAAATATGAAAGCAAAAATTTCTGTCTGAATAAAAAAAATCATTTCTTTCATTTAATTTCTTTATCTCTTAAATATTTAATTAAGTATGTTTGAAAGTTATTAGCTCGGACTTGAGTAAATTAATTTTAATTATTATTAGTTTGACACAACTTAAACGACATTGCTTCGAGAGTATTTTTTTCTCTCTTTTTATTCCATATTTCCTGAAGGTTATCAGATTTAAACGTTAAATAATTGTGAGGAATACCAACTTCAAAACAGAAAGATTCACAGGCATCCATCCGTAGAAGGCATCAACTTGGCAATAAAACAAATACATATTGATACACGCAAGAGAATCGAGAGATAACCTTCTCGTCATCAATAAATCTTTAATATTTTTTGCAAACACATTTTTCTTTAACAGAAATTCCAATGTAATGGCGCGTAGTTTTTTTGCTCCCTCCTGATTTTTTTTTTTTTTTTTTTTTGATTATGTACAATAATTTTAAAAGCTTTTCTTATCCTTATGATTTCCTCTTCAGTAGTTTTCTAAGAAATATTTAGCTTTGGATATTTGTATTTATAAAATGTTTTATTAAAAGAAAAAAAAAAAATACAATAAAAAGCAGAATGACCTTTGATTGTAAATATTGTTAATGATATTAGCAAAATAAAAACCATCTTTCTTTTTATAACTTTGTCTAGTCAAGGACGAAGAAAGTTAGACGAAAATTAATGTGTAAAAATAATTTGTTTTTGTTGGAAAAAAAGACTTAAATTATTACAATATTTCTGAGAATGCAGAGCATAATAACAAGCCGAAAGTACACCGCGCTTAACATGTGTTCATTTAACATGGACTTGCCTGCAACTCCATCCGATTCACCACGGACTTGGCTTAAGTGCCTGCGACTCTATCCGCTTAAGGTGTATGAAAGAAATGTTTACATATTCCCATGATTGTGTATAAAGTTTTGGTATAAATCCCTAAAATAAACGATAACAATTTTACAAGTTGAAGATTGCGACCGATTTGAAAAACCACTTATGGGATCATGTAAAAGTAACTTGAAAAAGCTCGTACTGGAATTGATGCTTTTGCCCATTATCAAACACACACATCACCATCTCGAAGGTTAACGTTCGCGAAATGCTCTAAAAATATTAGTTTAGTTCATATTTTTTTTTTTTTTTTTTTTTTTCATTCAAATAATATTAATATTAGGATTTGTATCAAAAATTTGGTTCTACAATTTGGTTCATTAGGTTTAGATTCTTCCATTTGTTTTCTATTTTATTTTTAGAGCGATATAGAATTCGTATTTTGATTTGTATTTTTTTACGCTCCTAAAAGTAGGCAGAAGAAAGTTTTTGGAATTTCACTTTGAAAGGTAAAAATGGCTTGGAACTAAATCCACTTTCCACTAGCTTGGCTGTATATAACAAAAGTTTCTCAATATCTATGGCTTTTTATACTAAAATCAATTAAAAAGTCTTTGCTATTATCCTGTTAAGTCTTGGAAAACTTTTTACAATTTATACAACTTAAGTTCAAGTTCAATTCTAAACAAAGCTACAATTATTTCTATTTAAACCACATTTTGGCGCTTTTTTGTTTTTTGGTTTTCTTT
Source organism: Lypha dubia (assembly GCA_947311025.1). NCBI lineage: Eukaryota > Metazoa > Arthropoda > Insecta > Diptera > Tachinidae > Lypha > Lypha dubia. Next base: position 29,565,115 of record OX371263.1, on the reverse strand, counting down.
AAGTTGCAAAAGTTATAAGACGGGAAATTAAATCATAAACTTTTGCTTTTTGCTTTTGGTCTTCATTGAATTTTTAACACTTTGTTTACTTTCAAGTTTATTGGTTGTTGGTTACTTTTTAGTCCTATTTAGCAGTTTAAGGTTGCCATGTGCTAATAAAAATATTGAAATCGGTATTTAAATAAATATGTACATATAATATAGAAGGGAAAATAATTTGCCCAACTTTTAATATAAATATTTGTCTTTAGATCCTAATAAAAAGTGTCTATGAGATGTGCACGCTACATGTTAAATGAAAAAACAAAAAGTACTAAAAGCACAAAATAACAAAACAACAAAAGTACCAAAAGTACCAGCTTTTACTCAAATTACCCCCAAAGAAAGTACACTGTGTGCTATTCTAAAAATTTTCTAAAATAAAAAGTACCAATAGTACCAAATTTTTTTTATAAAAAGTACCAATAGTACCAGCTTTTTCTTATTTTCCCCCACAGAAAATACACTGTAAGTCAACGTAAAAAATATAATAAAAAACTATAACTACCAAAACTTACCATCTGTTTCCTTTTTAACACCCTAATAAAGTACTTTATATTTAAATCTGGATCATGCTATCGGTCTGCCAAATTTTATCTAAATCCATTAAGAAAATTTTTCAAGACAAAAATTGCCAACAATAAAAAAAAGTATCGAAAGTGCCATAAACAAAAAAGTACCAAAAGTACCAGTTGTTCTTATTTCAGCCTCCGAAAAATATGTACTCGTATATTAATTTATAAAAAATTTATAAAATATTAGTATGTACAAAAAAAGTACCAAAAACTTCCAATTTGTCCCATGTTTATCTATTAAAAATTACCATATTTTTAAATTTGGGTCACAATTGAGCCGCATACTGCGAAAGGAATTTATGTTGCTAATACGTCTTTTCTACAAACTTAAATTCGTGTTTTTAAAGACACCATAATATTCTTAATTATTGTATGACTATTTAATTACAGTACACAACATAAAGCATAAAGTATAAAGACCAACAGGTTCTAAAAGAGGGGACCACAATAAAAAACCTATCTCTATTTGTACCTGCTTTTTGAAAGCTTATGTTTGTCTTTATTTGAGGGAGAAATTCAAGTTCCTACACATTTTAGATTGTAAGCGTGATCACCACTTTTATGCAAAATATTACCATGAAAATTTTAACTCTTTGGATTTTTCTGTAAGATTTAGGCAGATTTTTCATATTAATTAATTTTTGATAGTTGTTTTTTTGGAGCTAGACCCTTTCGGCAACTTGGCAAGTTTGCTGGGACATAAATTCTCTTTTCCTTTGGCCGTATTTTGCTTAAAAATCATAGCCGGTATGTTCGTGATCTCCATAAGGAATTTATTGAAATGGGGCTCAGTAAGCTTTGTTTTGTTATCTTTAAACAATAATTGTTGTCCCCAGTAAAATAAACACTTAAAAGTTAAGTTAAGTATGTATTTTGTCAACAAAATAGTAAAGAATGTGATCAGTTGAAAGATACATTTTTTATATGTTTGTATGTTGTTATTAACTAAATTAGTATTTATGATACATAAATACACAATAAAACCCTTTGCCGCATAATATATAATTTCTTTAGGCCATCCTTTTTTTGCAAGATTACAATTTTTTTAAAATATACAAACAACAAATAATAAAAGAATAAATCATTAAGTTTGACCAGATACCCTTTAGCTATTGACTAAACAAACTGCTACAAGATGATTGTATCTGTTTAAGTTTTACGAGTATAATTAATTTTTATGATTTGGGTTGCACTTACCCCCTAAAAATATGCTGCAAATAATTTTTAGCTTTGAGCTTCAGATGTCCGTTGTCATGTGTTTTGAAAACATTTATGTTTTGTTGATTCATTAGTTTTTATTTTGCTGACTTCCGGTTAATTTTCTTGCTGATGTATTTTTGCGTTTAGTGTGTCACGTTTTTGCTATTAAATGCTTCACTAGAAGAAGCAGAAAAACGTATGTATGTATAAATTAGAAGTATTCAAAAAGGAAAATTATTGCAAATGTTTTATATATAAATTTTTAAGGTTTAAAATGTTTTTTTTTTCTTATTTTCTAACAAATAAATCTATTCTAGTAAATTAATGTGTCCTCAAATTTACTTTACAAGAACTTTTTTCTATTTACATTAAATACATATACTCGATAAATACCCACATTAGCTCCTTCAACTTAAAGGACCATTTAACAAAGGTAAACATGTCATGAATAATGAAAGAACGTATAACGACCCCTCAAAAACTGACTGCCTACTTCTAGGCTATATACCAGTGTCGGGCACACACATACTCTCTCATATGTTTTGGTATGGGAAGCAGCAAAAAAACGAACGACCGTAAATAATTATACACTCGAAAAATTTTTCTGTTGCCAAAAGTAAAATACATTTCTTGCCTTTTAGTATTTTTATTTGATTTGAATTTTTTTTCAATAATACTTTTTATGTTAATATAATAATAACGAAAACAATATTCATTTAATAATAAACTAGTTACACAACGAATGAAATAAAATATAATATGTAATAAGTAAAGAAATATCTAGAAAACATAATAAATAAAAATAAAATTTATTAAAAACGAAGCTTGATAATTTATTAAATTCGATAATTAAAATAAAAAGTTCGAATAAAAACAAAATTATAAAAAAAAAATCATTTTCCCATTCTTCATTGAACATTTTGCTTTGAGTGTAAACAAAAAATTATAAGCGAGATCTTCCTCAAACAAGTGCTGATCAGCGACTGGTTTGATTTACTTTGACGAAATGATAACAAAGCAACAACCGAACGTTAATTCTCATAAGCTACACGAAGATGCTTATAGTATACGTGTGTCGACGTCGCGCAAACAGAATTTTCTTGCTAAGCACGCGTGCTTAGCATTTCAAAAATCGCCCGACACTGCTATATACTAATCGATTTATTGTTTCTTAAAAGGACAAGCATGTAAATAAGAGATAATGACAAACACAATCTTAAACAGGTTTGTTTGTGTGCGTAAACTATTAAATGGTAATTAACTTTTATATGATACAGAATGAATCTACTTGTTTGGCATAACCCAAAAAAAGGACACTTTAAAATTTTTCTGACTTCTTACAAGCTTTATTTATATTTAATGGAAATGGTAAAGGGCTTTTAAAAAATTCTTTGACAGTTTTGTTATTTTATTTTAATGAAAATAATAAGCATTAAATGCAAACTATTTTTCTAGCAGAAGTAGTTTGTTTTAGTTTTAGATTTATTAGTTTCGATGTCGGAAAATGCAAAGTTTTGCAACAATAAAAATACTTGCCCAACCGAGCTTTAGTTAGTTTGATTGAGTGTTAAAAAAAAAAGTTTAATACTTTAGTTTTAAGTAAAACAGTTTAAATAGTTTTACAAAGTGTTTTAGTATGCAGGACTTACAAACACAAAGATCGATTTTATACTTAAGTATTGTATACATGTTTTTAAAAAAGCTTATATTGAAGGATACGTGCAATATTTCAAGAGTTACTACGAGTATTTATAGGTACATATTTTTTTAAGAGATGTCTTTTAATTTAAAACAACTTTTTCGAAATAAATGCATTCTTAACACAATTCTTAAAAAAAAATTACGTAACGCTGTTTTCAGAGATTTTATACCGCCGCCCCCCCCGTAACACTTTTTAATAATTTTTCAGTGCAAAATTTCCAATCCGTAACAAATGTTTAACCCCCCCCCCATCCTGGAGAGTTACGTAATATGTGCACAGCCCCTAATATATAAAAAAAGTGGGCTAACTGGCAGGGTCTTTTATTTAATGTACTTTTTTAAGAATTAAATTTTATTGGAAGGAAAATATGTACCTTTAAATAAGTACAAGTTTATATTTTTTCAAAATTTATAATTCTAAGAGGGTTTTTTTTTTAAAAGGTATTTTTTTTAAATAAACTTTTTTACTTAAGGTACTTTTTCAAAAAGACAGTTTTATAAAAACTAATTTTTAATCCAAAGAATTTTTAATTATTCAGGCTTCAGTTCGTGTAATTTAATTGTTAATTAAATTAAATTTTATTAGAAAGGAAACTCTAGAAGCTTGAAATAATAGAGTAATTATTTTATAAAAGGTACTTTTTTTAAAAAAGGTGCTTTTTCCTTGCAAATACATACTTTTATTCAAAAATATTACTTTTTAAAATTAACTTTTATTTTTAGAAGCAATATTTTTCCAAAAAATACATTTTAAAATAATATATTCATTTTTTAAATGTATTTTATTAAGAAGGTACTTTTTGAGATAGAGTACTTGTTTTTAAAAGTACTGTTTCAAAAATAAGCCTTTTTAAAGGGTTCTTTTTTAAAAAGCCTTTCTTAAAAGCACTCTTTTAGAAAATTACTTATTTTAAAACGAGTATTTATTTTGAAAAGAATACTTTATTTTTTTAAATTATTTTTAAAAGATTATATATTTTATTTACATTAAATCTTGTCTTATGTTTGTTTTTTATAAGCTACAGTACATTAAATTTTTTTTTAACACCTGATGACCCTGACCTTTTGTTCACATTCCTTTTTAAATACTTTTGTGTCGTTTAAAAGACTTTGGGATATAAATGTGTAAGTTGTGATGTCTTTATTTTATTATATTTCACAGCAAACAAATTTCAATTATGAAAAACAACGTTGCAAAAAAAACAATCATGACCCATCTGGAAGTTGAAAGAATTTATATCAAGCTTTACAAACATTTGCCACTTAGCAGGCAAACGTTTGCACAAACTGTTTGGCCTACAGTATTACGAATCAATAGAAAATTTATATTGCAAGTCAAGGTTTGTTTTCTTGATAGCATTTTCGATTTTTTGAAAAAAATTCCTATTGGGTCTATGCTGGTTTCAGTGTTTGCGTGTCTGTTCACACAAACATGTACTATATTTTTCACTTGTATATGTTTTGAGTATCCTTTCCCTACAACATTCATTTCACATACTCGAGCATGTTTAACAATGTCATTAATTTGTCACACATTTATATTCTACATGAATCACGCAAACTTATGGTGGTGGGGCAGGAGCATTTAGACACAAAAGAAACAAATAATTTATTAAATAATAAATGTACCCATTCATACATACTAGTACATACATACATACATACATACATACATATAAAAAAAATAATTTTGGTGTTTTCCTCCAAAAAACAAACATATAAAAAAATTCAAGGACACTTAAATTCAAAGAAAAACCTAAAAATGTAAAAGAAAAATAAATTGAATGAAACTTTGCAATTTAAAAAAAACAAAAAGAAGAAAAGAAAAATCGAAATACGTCAAACTAGTCTTAAAGACATTCTTTTCATATCTCTTCCTTTATTTTAAATTAATATTTAATAAGCAAACAACTTTCTTTCCAAGTTAAATCATATCAAAATCTTTGCCGTACGTTGTCTCTTTAACTACTCGTATCGTTACTTTCAAACTGCCAATAAAAGAAAACAAGTCAACAGAAATTTATTACATCACATCAAATGTTTGGTGGTTGATTACATAAAAATAAAATTACCATATAAAAATGCAATTTTTATTGCCACTCTTACAACACCTTTAATTTCATTTGATGTCCTTGCATACAGAACATATGTTTGTATGTGTGCATATGCATGTGTCTGCACGCTTTTTCACTGGCATATTACGATCTGGCTGACGAGTCAGCCGGCTGTCTTTAAGGTTAATCACATTAAATGGCTGACTCAAATGACACACCTTGACAATGAATGAATATCAACAGCAAGGAGAAACAACTGTCAATGACAGGCAATAGTAAACAACAACAACAACATCAAAAATATCAACATCGACATTCGACAGTCGACACTGAAATGAAAACAAACGACAACTTTTACTTAACTTTATGCACCACATTTTATAGAGCTAAAATTAAATTAAGGAGCAAGAGGACACAAAAAAACTACCTGCTTGAAATCAGTCACTAAATTGAAAATGTATCAATAGTTAAATAATTATGTTAACTGTGGATTGCTTCACTCACTGCTGATATAAAAGTGTCACGCGATTTTATTCTGTTTAACTCTTACATAGAGTGTAGGCCAAACAAAATATGTAATACGGGATTTATACGATCACTTTTCCCCTGCATTTACTTGAATTCTCTTTTATGTTGCTACGCCATTGATCGCCTTTGTACCCCGTTCGTCATTATACTCTAAAAAAGTCACGGTAAAAAGTCATCCTGTGAATCCCGTATAACTCTTAAAAAGCCTATTTTGATAACTAACATGATAACGACAACCTTTTCAAACGATGCCGTAATTATAACGATCAACACTAATTCGCCTTAATTTGCCGTACGGAACCCTTCGTATTTGAGTTTATTTAAAATTTGTTTAGATTTTATTTGAAAACGGCATGTGCAAATAAGAGTCGAAAGTTTTTAAATTTTAATTTAAAGGAAAAATAGCAAGCGCCCCATACACACTCACATAGTCCAATTCTGTCTGACCACTAATACAAGAACAACAAAACTATATCCTTTAAAATGTTACATATACAATAACTTTTTGTGTAAAGCATGCCATATCTATTAACTATATTTGCTATAAAACAAATTTGTTGAAATGATATTTACACACTTCACTGTTTAAACAGTTGCAAAATTTAATACCCCAAAGTAATAATATTTAATAACAAATATAATATAATTTTGTTTGAATACAGAAGATAACTTTATTTGCTGCAACATGTAATTATTGTTTTTTTTTTCATCTAGTTACTGTATGTACACAACCAAATTAGCGAGGACATGAACATGTAATAATTATATGAGAACGTATGTATGTAATTTGTAAATAACTGTAGCAATTATTCGAAATAAAGCCAATAAGAAGAATAGAAAAAATTGTGACAAATTTATATAGAGAATATTTTTAATTTTAATAATGCACATTTATTACGGAGGATATTTCTGGTTTCCCTGCTTTATGTATGTATGTACAGTATCGGCCAAAACCTAAGCACCCCCTCAGTACATTTTTTTAAATGATAATTTTTTTAAGAAAAAAAAGTTATTAAACTTTTTTTTATTTCTTTTTATTTATATCTTTACTAGCTTATCCCGGTGTGCTTCGCTACCCGCCTCGTTATAAAATAAAATTAAAAGTATTTATATATCCTATTGTGAAAATTTAATGACGATCGGTCCAGTAGTTAAGACTATATTACGATTTTTAATTTTCCTAAAAAGGGGCGTGGTCCCACCCACTTTTCCCATGGTACGTGTTCCAAATTATGCCAATACCATATGTACCAATTATCATCGACGTAGGTCAAAAAATGCCCAAAATATGGCGATTTAAATTTTTAGGTTATATGGGCTGTGCAACGCCTTTTTGTCCAATCAAAACTTCATATAGCCTATTATTCCTTCCAGAGTCACAGTAACATGCTGTGAAAATTTCAGGAAGATCGGTCCAAGGGTTTGGTTTTCCTAAAAAAGGCGTGGTTTTACCCACTTTTCTCCTGGTACGTATTCCAAATTATGCCAATCCATATGTACCAAATATCATCGACGTAGGTAAAAAATACCCAAAATATGGCGATTTAAATTTTTGGGTTATATGGGCTGTGCACGCCTTTTTGTCCAATCAAAACTTCATATAGCCTATGTCACCCGCCTGAATATTCTGAAGATTTCCTGAAAATTTCATCAAAATCGGTCCAGTAGTTTCGGAGCCTATTTATTTCAAACAAACAAACAAACAAAAAATCAAACCTTTCCTCTTTATAATATTAGCATACATTTAGCGATTTCAATTTAATATTTAATGGTTATTTAAAGTAATTGATACGATTAATTAATTCATTTTGAAAACGTGATATAAATTATTTCTTATGCATGAGAGCTTTTCATTATCACCTTTTATTAAAAAAGCGGTAAAGTAAAATGTCACAACATATTAAGCATTCAGAAAGCTACAGGACTTTAGCCGAGTTTTTAATGGATAAAATGTGTTGAGTTTTCCCATTCAGTTTTTCAAACAAATAACCACCGAAAGAATATTAGAAATTATCATTTTAAGAATCACTAAAACTAAAACATTAAAGAGATCACAAATATTACAGGCAATTTAAATGCATTGTCGTATCAAAATATTTCTCTTAATGACTTTTAACAAACAGCCAAACAAAAAACCATAAACTTCAACAACAACAATACAACACCTTTCTCATTAGCTTATGCGATAACTAAAATTCCTGTTGCAATTTTAATCATCATTGTCTGCTTCTATTCTCGCACTTTAATTACAGTTAAATATTTGAATGCGCTCATTTCCTGCTGATAAACGCCAAAGGGGTAATAAGAGAGAGACTGGGGATGAAAAACCGCAATAAAAAGGATTTGATTTTTAAATATGCAGGTAAATATGTATTCAAATTACACATGCACACATGTATTTACGTTTATCGTTGCCTTAATATAAAAAAACCTAAGTGATTTTATTTAAAATCCTTTTTATTTCGAGATAATTTCGATAGATAAATAAACACATACACATACATTCATATATGATATATGTACAGTTAATATAAAAATTAATAAATATTTCTTTGGAGAATTTAAAAGTGAAAATAAGCTCGAAGTATTTTGTATTAATTGAATTGAGCTTTTTTAATGTAAAATATTATTTGTGCACCATTTGTGTTAATAAAAATATGTTCGCTGGGTATGTATGCATGCATGTGTGCATTTATGTATTTATTGGAAATAGTTTTACCTCAATATAACCACCACTGCAAAAATTCTCTAGTGTTTATTTTTCCTTTCATTCAGTATTTTTTTTTAAACCACATAAATCTAAATATTATGGATAAGAAAAAAAGGATACCAAATGCAATGAATGCATTGGCAGCAAGCATTTAACATAGCATTGTTGCATTAAATCGGAACACACATAGAAATACATGTATCTGCATATTAAATAGAAGGAAAATAATGTCGAAAAAAAACAACCATTTTATTTCATTTTCACTAAAAACAAAACTTTAGTTTTTCAATTTGTGTCAGGAGAATAAAACAAAAGTGGGCAAAAAAAACATACGGTGCATTTTAGGAGCACAAGAAAAGGGGGGAAAATTAATAAAAGTAAAAACAGAAACGGTAACAATAAAATAAATCGTTTAAAATTGATAAATTCCATTTTAAATTGTGTTTTAAATGAAAATTTTATTTTTCTACTTCGATTGATTGATCGATAAAGAAATTCATATTGTTTTAAAAACAGCTAGAGAAAATATTTACTTTCACTACGCTGATACACATATTTTTTTTTTTTTTTTATACTGTCGTAATCTATTTTTGGAAACTTGCTGTTGTTCAATTTTAATCAAACAATCAAATAAAAATTTAAGAATTATTTAATGTTGGTACACCAGAAGTATGATTAATACAAATCACCTTCGCAGTACACCGGTCGTGTGATTAATATTTATTTCAGTATTAACATCAACTATACGAACGTACGTTTGTTAAAAACTTAAAATGTTTTTCTATACATCTCATGACGCATGCAATTTTACCAATTTCCATAAGTCATTTTGAAGTTACTAAAAGATTTATTTGTTCTCTCTTTTCTATAGAAACAAGAAAAAAGACGCGAATTGCGTCTGAAACGATTTTGGCGTTCGCCGAAAACAACATCATCCGAAGATTCTACCGGATACGAAAGTCCTACGCGTTCAAAAGTCACAAATGATGCTCAACGCTTCAATCATTTACACTACACAAGTCTGGCCCAAAATGCGCCCACGCATGAGGCTGACAGTGAAGGTGTTTGTGGTGGTGGTGGGGGCAGTGGCGGCAATAGTGTAACCAAAGTTAAACAAAATCTAGTAGGAGATGGCAGCTTAAATAATAAACCAACATGTTCATTGCCTCTATTGCAAGTGTGGCCCAGTCAGGTAAGCTTTTCAATATAAACAGGATAATTTAAAAAGAAACCACACGCCCACTCTTCTTTAAAAAAAATAACTAAACAAAAACTTGAAAACAAACAATTTGCATTTGAAACATTAAAATTTATCGTGGTCACATTTATACACAACCAATCATTTGTTAAATTTACGAATATATAAATTTAATTTCGTTATATGTAAAAATCTTTGTTGCTCTTATCTGTTGCCTTCGCATCTGTATTCGACCAAATAAAAAAAATATATAAACGAAATTTCACACCAAAAACTCTTTTATGGTGGAGAATACTTTTTCATAAATAAAATAAAACTAAAATTGTACGAAATATGTTTATCTGTTGTTGTTGCTTGTTGTTAAAGCCGCTCTTAAGACAGGAAGGCTTTATACAAATGCGCCGTAACAGCGGTCCGGAAGGTCAAAGGGTAGGCGTTTTTACTGAAAACTCTAACAATCAAATTTCAAATAACACCAAAAATATTTTAGATTTTTTATTATATTTTTTTTCTTGTTAAGCTAAAAAAATAATAAGACTTGCATGTTTCTCTCCTTTTTTCAATTTCAATACTTTTTTAAATTTTTAACACCCCTTTTTAGTGTTTTTAAGCTTCCAATCAAGACATCTTTATACCAGATATTCTCGGTAATTCGTTAATTAAATGAGCTGTCGACTGGTCAACTGGTATGAATTTGTCTTGTTCCCAAACAAGTCAGATGTATGAGGTGGGCCTCCGTGGATGAAATCAAACTCTCACTGACTCTCACTATCGGTAGTGCGGTAGAGAAAAAAAATATAGTTTGAATTCATCGATGGAAAAACCCCTATTAATCTGTCTTTCTCCCGGTATTTATAGCAGCAAACATGATGTTTGATTTTGATTTGCTCAAGGTTGTTTTTTTCTAATAATAAAAACTGATCAAATATATAATTTTTATGCCAACCCCAACCCCAAACCCCCTCACCCTGTTTTATATATATGTATGTACATGTATATAAGCTTCTTTAAGACCTCGTCTTTCTAACTTTTATTTAAATGTAAATACATAAGTACGTAAACACAAACACTCATTCCTACCACCCTACCCTACCCTCAGCCCACTTCTTTATCTGTTTTCATGTACGTTGCTAATTTTTTTTAACTTTTGTATGTAATTTTAACTTAATTACACAGAATTCATTTATCATGCACTTTAACCATCCAATTATTCTCTTCCCTTTGAAAACAACAATTGAGAATTTTGATATTAATGTTGAACAATTGTATTTTTTGTTTTTTTATTATTGTGATTACAGGATTCCCCTAGAGGAGAGGCTGATGGTCAATCATTTATTTTCCCAGCCATCGCTGAGACAAGCACCAGCAGTAGCAGTGGTGCAAGCACTATCGTGGGGACAACATTGACTACGAGTATATCAGGCAACAGCAGCACATCGGGTAATCATTTAACACTGAACACTGGAGGAGATCGTCGTAACTCACTATTCTGTGATACATTGCATGCTGGGGATTCAGGTATTGACTCAGTGCAGGCTTCACCTTCGCCTAATGCATTTCCAGCACCTCCAGGCTCCGCTTTGATGAGTATCAGCGGTAATGCGGTCAACACTGTAGACTGTTGTGCTATTACTTCCTGCAATGTTTCCCCTGCCACCACACCAACACATGGATCACCCAATTTATCGTTCAAAGGCAATAGGATGGGGGCACGAGCCAGCATTAGCATAGGTGCTAATAATTATCGCCGGAAATCTAGTGCTCTTCTACATCCTGATCATGCCCGATTATTTGCACTCCGTATGAAACATTCAGCGGCTCTGGAAAGAGCTCAAACATCACCCGATCAGACTTCAATCGAGGATGCGACTGAGTTCCATGACAATGGTCTGGCAACGAATTTGCGTCTCTGTTCTGCCTCGTCGTCGACGACGTCGTCGCTTACCTCCGTGGCCGCCGTTAGCTTAGGCGGAGGTGTGACGGCACACCATGCCTCCTCCTCCTCTTCTTCAGCGGCTGCAGCAGCTTTGTCAGCTGCCATTGGTGCGGGGGCGCAGCAGCGAGTCTCCGATCCGTGGCTACAGCCGCAATCAGATCGCGAACGTGATTCACGTAACGAACGTCGTCGCTCCTCGACCATGACTGCCCGTTACTCTCTGTTCGATGCACTAGATTTGGAATATGCATTGTTACGTGCAGCACGTGGTTCGGTGGGTCCATATTCGCTAAATGAGTCGATCAACAAATTAACCTTCACACAGTCTCTGGCGTTTCCAGCTTTAGCACGTGGCCTGGCTTCCAAACGTACACGTTCCAATACGCGCATGAGTTCGCGTCCTCTCAATCCCAATGAGTCTGGTCTAAATACCTGCGCCAAAGTGATAACTGCAGTCATATTAGTGGCCATTTCCTTTATGGTATTTCTGATAGTCTATAAGTTTGTGAGGACGTGAGGTTTACTCCTGGCCCCGACAGATTTTCCCATCACATATCAAAACGCTTACACATTGTCATCCAAAAGTGCACTAATGGGAACTAATGAATCAAAATCATTGTCGGGGTTCAGGAGAATATTGGGCATGAAAGATAAAAATTAGAACAGAAAACAAGATAATGGACGAAAATAAACAGCAAAAGAAAATGTGAATAAAAAATGTGTAATATTCAAATAATCTGGTAAAATTCCAATTGACAAAAATGTTTATTAAAATGCAACATAATTTTATTAATTTTGTTGTTGGTTTATATGACAACAAGATATATTTTGCATTCGAACTGTGGCATAACCACTTGCAACGAATACTGAACTCTACTATTATAATTTTCTTAACCTTAAAATGGTATATTTTTTTCAATTTTAAGATGACTCAAAATAGCGATTTTTTGTGCTTCTGCTTAATAATAGCGATAATCCGAGCTGAGTGCAAATGGTCTTGCGAAAGAGCAAATGCAAAATATCGTTAATTTTTTATAAAAATCCACCAGATTTACAGAGAGATTTCGTAAGAAAGACGGCGATACTTTGTATTGCATTTTTGCAAGACTACTTACACAGAACTCTGAATACCGCCAGTATTTTGCACTACTCTTGCAAAACCATTTGCATCAAACACAGAAATTTGTCAAAGTTTAAAGCTTTTAACGAAATTTTAATTAATTAACCAAAAAAGCTCTTGATGCCATTTTTTTTTACTTTTAGCTTTTTTACAATTAAACTTAGTGAACATAAATGAAAGGTTTCTCTTTTCAATTTAAACCATCATACTTTGTGATTTAAACGCTCAAAACTTCTTAAATAATAAACTATCGCCTTAATTCTTTATTTTTTTTTTTATTTATTCGTCGTTTCGGTGTAGAACAAAAATAAAATTTAATATCAAAAAATTAATAAATATCAAAAAACAACAAAAAAGGAAGTTTCCGGGACGGTATATGTATGGAAATATTGTCAATGGCAGTGTAGCCTGGTGTCCCCAAAAGTTCCCATTTAAAAACTTTAAATGCCCGATTTTATCCCCAAAATATGATGAATGAATGGCACAATTTCAGTTTATTTCAAATAAAAAATAAATCCCGGCACGACTCACCTAAATGGGAAACAAACAGGATCGATCTTGGCAGCTTATATAGATAAATATGTAAAAATAGACTAGCAATACCCGATCGCCATTGTTGTATAAATGTGCGGCAGTACTTATAAAAAATATTTGTGCTTCATTAAAGGCTTATAAAATGAATTTCCATTTAAAACCCGTTTCATAAACCTTTAACAAACCAATAATATTTTCTTTTCATAAACAAGGCAATTATTTCCTACGAAGAGTAACCATCTTCCCATTTCAAGAAATCTAGGCAACATACCCCCCGTCCCTAAAACTTTATCAACCAACTACGGAAATTTTTATTTATTAATTGTCTGTTTCTAAAAAAAAAATAAAACGAAATCTTCTAATTTGTATTTTATCTACTAAAGTGCCTGTGTAATAAACAATCTCAATACTTATTCCTAAGCTTTTAATTATATTTCCTTTTTAAAGCCTCTATTAAATTTAATACTAGACTTTAAGTGCTATAATAAATATTGAAATAAAATCTAGAAATTAAACAAAAATTGCTGTGTTTTTACTAATTAAATTCTAACAAAATAAAAAAAAATACAAATAAAAGATAAGTAAAATATAGGATAATCAAGACTTGCAGCCATTACTAAAATATATTAACTTAAAAATAAAATAAAATCAACTTCTTTTTGTTTAACTTGTTAACCTTTAATTAATGAGCTTACGCATCATATCTTTCAACATAAATTGCTTGAATATTGGCCTATAATCATAGTTAAACACTAAAATCGGTTCGCTTTTAAAATTACTTTAAATTAAAAATCAGTTATTAACTCATTTTCCACTATAATTAAAAAGTAAGTACGTTATAACTTGAACCAACTTACGATTAATTTATATTTTTGTTGTCTATAGTAGAGGAAAACCTTATTTTTAATATAAAAAACCATCTAAAATATGACTATTTTTATGAATATGATTATGAGCCAATATATTTAAATTTTATATTAATTAAAAAAGGAAAACACAAGATATTGTGAAAAATAAACTCTAATAATTCACCAAAATCAAATCAGCTAATTCATTATATAACGTACATAATAATTCTGCATTCATGAAAATTTAATATTTAGTTTAGAAATATGTATATGTATATGCATTATTTTTCACAACACTAAAAACAAGAACGCTAGCAAATATTAATCTATTGTTTTTTTTTTTCTAAAGATATTAGCAGTTAAGAGATTAGTTAAAATTTATTTAAATATAGCTTCATATATCCAAATTTTGACTTCAACAAAGTACGTTTTAGACAAAGACAATTAATTAGATACGATTTTTATGTTTATAAATTAGTATTTATTCGTATAGTTACGATTTTGTAGTTGACAATTTAAAATCCTTAAAACTTAATTAAATTATGTATTTAAACTTTTTAACTTTTCATTTGTTTTTGAAAAAAAATCTAGCTCTTGCTTTAAAAAGAAAAATAATTCAAATTAGCTAATTTCATATCAGTACATAAAAGATTAAATTTCAGTTGTCTAACTTGATTTCAAAATATTCTAATTTTGGTGGACTTTTCTTTAATATAATTGCAAAACTAAACACAAGCAAACAGAAGTTTTGGATAGAAGGACTTTTTTTTTATACCAAAATTACTTAAATTATGTAGTTTTAGTAATAAAATGTTTGAAAATTTGTAATGTTATATTATTTAATTATGATATAATTTATTATATACATATATTATAAAAATGCAAAATGTTATATGTAAATATATGTATGTATGTACGTATTGGCATAATTAAGTATTTCATTAATTGTCTTATTTAATTTTATTAAGAATTTGCTAACAAAATTTTTTTAAATATTTTAGCATATACTCGTATGCATTCATTTAAATATATGTATGTTTTAATATTCATAGGCGATAACTAATTAAATAAATTATAGACTAAAAACATTGTTAATAAGAAAGGAATAGAAGAAATATTTGCATAAAAACAATAAAAAGTTTTGAATATTGAAACAGTTTGTTTGTTTTATGGCCCTAAACATAAATGTGTAAGTGGGTTTGTTAGATACGTACAAAAAATAGGAAACTACAGAGAAACTCAAAAAATCAATTAGTTACAACTGATATACATTTCAAAAGACATATTTCAAGAGAAGTGGTTTTGTTCTGGCCGTCAAACATATATCACATGTTTCATATACGAAGAACAGATGATTACTTTGTTTACATGTAATGCATGTAACTTAAGCTATGTACAGACGATTGGCAGATCTTACAATATTGTCAGAAAAATGTTCAGAAAATGTCTCACAACCGTCTAAACTTACAATTTTTGTCTTGCAACGTTGCAAGAAAAAGCATTGTCAGTTCATTGTAAGACAATAATATTGTCAGACATCTGACAATCGTGAGAGCACTCTACTTTGCCATAGTCAGATAATTGTCAGACATTGTAAGCTCTTTTTTATTGGCAGATGTGTTTAAATTAATGCATCTGACAATGACACCATTGTCAGATAATATTTCTATTGGCAATGCTGTCCATAAATACTATTGGATTTGACAGTTCTGACAAAGTTTAACAACACATCTGGCAATTATTCCACACAACAATCTGACGACCGTGTAAGCTGACAATTTTTGTTGGCAGATAAATTTATTGTCTGACAATTGTCTTACAATGAAATTGTAAGGTTTTCTTACAATCGTCTGAACTGACAATTTACCTTTTGGTAACAATTTTTCATTGTCAGGACGTTGTCAGGTATTGACATATCTTACAATATTGTAAGATCTGCCAATCGTCTGTACGTAGCTTTATACTAAGTTCACATTTGTGTTTTTAAACGTGTTTAAGGCAAATGTTTTAGAATCTAAACACAACCGTTCACATTACATTTGAGATGTTTAAGTTTAACGTTTCGTCAGCTGATTATTGTGTTTTTGTAATATTGCGCGTTTGAGAAACTAATATTATATTACAACTGGAAAGAAATATCAGTAAAAAACTATTATTTATATTATTATTTTCTTTCTCATGAAATTAGTAAAATTGCTAGCCTATTAAAAGGTGAAATATATGTTATATGCATATGGAATTTTTATTTTTTTGATGTGACGTCATATAATAGCATGGCAAAATGACAGAGTTGTTGAAAATTTTTGACGTGGCGCCATTTAATAGCAATACAAACATTACAGAGTTGTCAAAAAACGCTCTGAACATATTCCAAATATATTTGTAACCCTGCCTTTTGCGTGTTTAGCGAGATGTTTAAATCTAAAACTTGTCATTTGAGATGTTTAACAAAACAAATCAATGTATGGTAAAACATATCAAAATCGAAGTGTTTAAGCTCTTAAACACGAATGAGACCTTAAACACATTAGTGTGAACATAGTATTAGCCGTGTATGCAGTTTTGTTGTAACACAGAAACATATAAAAACTGTAATTGCTATAAAATGCTACTGCTTAATAGTTTCAACACTATTTTATCAAAATGAGCGGGTGGGTACTGATTGTTCAAACTTTTAATTTATTGCAAACGTTATTTTTGACAGGTAAAAAAAACAAAGTTTATATCGATATTACGACATACACTCCTCATAAAATGAAATGGAAATGAAAATTTCACTCAAATTGTGTTCTTAAATTTTGTAAAAGTGAAATGAAAAGGAATTGATGTGTCTTAAGCTACGTTCACATATATCAAATATTTGTCGAAAAACAAGTAAGCAAGAAATTAACTCCAACATAAATTCTTTTAACTCTAATATATATTTTTTTTTAATTATGGGTCCGCATTTTTTATAAACTGTATAAAAATACTTTTTTGTAGAATAATTAATTTTATTTTTTAATTAAAAAAAAAATCGATTTTTTTTTTTTTTTTTTTTTAATTAATATTTAATAAATGTGAACGCAGCTTTACACATCATTATTTTTTATTCACTTTAACGAATTTAAGATATTTGGTTTTTATTGTACAACCAAAAGAAATTCTGCATATTGTGAAATGTGTTGAAAACAACAAAGTATATTGTCATTTATTACTTAATTTTATAGCCAATAACATATCCCATATTTGGAATTTTAATCACAACATAGTTTGAGCCGAAACGAGGGAAAATATCAGATTTTGAACAACTATTATAATAAATTTGTTTTGTTTTCATTCAAGTTTTACAGCAAATGCGACCAAATTCACCTTTTCACCACATATTGCTTGCATTTATTATTTGTTACTTTGAGTTGTTCTCTTTACACCCCAAGGTGAATTATTTTACTAGAATATGTTGAATTCAAACAAACTTTATATTTTATATTATTACTAATAGTAAACAATGGATGAGGACGAAGTTGAAACTTTTCAACAGCAAGCGTTGGAGATTCCGCCACTAGGTGAGGATTTTGATCCTTCGAAGCAGCCACAAACTGGTGAAGAGTATTTAAAACACATGCTGTACGAGCGCAAACATTGCCCGGCTATTGTTGTCAAGAGACCTAAAAATTTGGGGATAAGCAATCGAGGTCCTTTAGCAGAAAATGAAGTAAGTGGAATATCAAATAAATTTACTATTGAGAATTCCCAGTATTTGCGACAAATTTCAGTTAAGCTGCAATGAGTTTTTGATTGATGACAATCTTTTGCCCACCATTGAATGGAAGAATGTCCAAGCAGGTAATTTTATTAGGGCACGTTCAAAGATAATGATGCTGCGTCAAGACTTAGCAACTTATAACTATAACAACAGTTTAGAGCATCCGATGATAACAGAAGATTTAGCTTGGCTCAAGTTTTGTCAAGATAATCAACCTCTTTTGAGTTTAATTTTACGATTCAATCAACGTACTCTAGAACAACTGTTGGAAAAGCTAAGTGACTGGCTAAAAGGAGAAGGAAATCGCAATTCATCAGACATTTTAATTGTATCCGAAGCATCTTCCTCAACATCGGCTGCTGCTTCTGTAGCAATTTTAGATTTAGCTTCCAGCGACCGATGGTTGGGTGATTGGTTATATGCTGTCTTAGCTTGCCTTCATTTGCCCTTAGAACCAGACGTGCATAGCACTTTGAGGGATATAGCTAGAACTTGTATGCAGCTAAGAAGTCGCCTGGAATCTCATGAATTCGAGAAATCCATTCCTTTTAATTTATTTATTTATCTAATTGGTAAAATATTTGATCAACTAGATCTACTAGAATATGTTTAAGTATTGTTATATAAGAAAGTTGTAAAAGAAATTAATGCCGAAACCCAAATAACTGTTTTGCATAATCCGGAGCATCTTATCAACAGGTATTGTTATTATTTTTTTACAAAAAGGGCGGTGATAAAACATTTCGAAAGAAAACGCATATGGGCATTTCCAGGATCGCGAACGGGACATTCGTACGCACTCAACTTGAAAAAAAATATGAAAACTCGATTTTTTTTTTTTTAACTTTTTATAAATATTTAATAGCATTTTAGTAGAACAATTTTTGAGAAAATTATAAAATATGAACGTTCTCCAAATCGGTGTGTGGTTTTGTTTAAAACCTTGCGAATTTTGTCAGTTTATTAAATGGAGATTATTTTTTAACTAAAGCAGAGATATAAAGCTTTTATTTAGCATTTTGTTTTTTTTTAATTATCCTTATTATTTTTTTTAAATATTTTTTTTTAGAATCGCGAACGGGACATCGCGAACGGGACAATGATTCCAAAGGCATTTTTTAGGTTTAAAATTTTTTATTTATAAGTGTAAAAAATAAATAAAACAGGATATATGTATTCCAATGATAACAAAAATAAAAGAATTAATATTTAAGTTAATAAATTATAAAAATTTAGACAGTTCTCTAATTAAATTTGATAAAGAAAATTTTTTTTTCCGGTTTTTAATATTTCTGTCGCGGTTGACCTTTTTCTGGAAATGCCCATATGTTAAAAGAGTCTTGTTGCTTTAGCAATACTATGTTCACTTGGCAACAACGAATTCGAATGGCAAAACACGTAAAAATCCCCAACTGCCCCAAAGCATGAAAAACTGAAGGAAGACAAAATTAATCATGAATTTCCAGCGATTTCATGTCAAAATCAATTTAAAACTTGAAGCAGTTAGTAGAAAACTTTAAAATCGATTTTCATTATGTTTTAAAATAAGTACATACTTACTTTGCTTATAAAGGTTACTTGCCCTGGCGTTTGGCTTTGCAGTCATGGCTATTTGGAGGTTACTATAAAGGTCTTGGGTTATTTCTTTCGCACTGGTGCTATGGAAACTTATTTCCCTTTATTGTGTCATGATTACTTCAAAATTGAGGGTTATTTCAAAAATGCCCAATCCATACCACAACTTATAAACAATTTGTCCAGTGAGCATTTGGAAATTACTTTGTGGCAAAATAGCCGAAGGTTGGCATACTACAAGGGAGTATTAATGGATTTACTGCAATATATAGAACCTAAATTACAGTGTCCCCACACTAATACCAGGCAACTGCTGATGAAAACTACACCAGCATTTCCGGTAAATCAAAGTTTATTCTATATGTATATACAAGCACTTAAAACATGACAAATTTCTAGGGTATTATTGCGCCTAAAATTGAAATAACATCAAATTTTTTTATAAAAGATAAATTTCTGAATTTATGTAATACATCGGACGATTTAAGAACATGTACAAATATCTTGAGGAAATCTCAAGACAATGTGAAACTTGCTAAAAATACAAAGAACATACAATATCAAAGACCTTGTAATGTACAAACTACTGCATCCGAGGATTTTTTAAATACCCAGCACGGAATTCGTAAACAAAAAATAGTTTGTCATACTAGAAACTTAAAGGATGCAATAAAGACAGAAGAAAGTCGAGTTTCTTTAGCATCTAGGTAAGTAAAACTGTTTGCAAGAAATTTTGGAAATTTCATATAAAAATTTATTTTTACTTTCAAGTTCTTCTACAGACAATACTCATACATCTGAAGGTATATATGACATAGAACATGACGGTCGCCAGGAGAAATTTGATGATCATAATCATGAAAAACTGTGTCAACTCTGTCGTTTATACAAAGAAGTGTTTTTAATATTGAACTAAATATAAAATGCGATTGCCTTTTTTAGCATTCCATAAGTATTAAATTATTAAATTAATTTAATTATTAAATACAAAATTCTCTGATAGAAACCGAACGGCAAGTTTAAATATTTCAGATTTGTTTTTATTTTCTTTAGTTCTACAAATATTTCAATAAGAAATCAAATTATATTCGACCCTTGTTATAATTGTTTCAATATGTAGTATATAAATATGCAATTAGGTAATAATTCATAAAGTTCATAACTTAAAATAACTACTAATTGATATAGAAATACTACAATTAAGAATACTCCACTTTTATATCTACCACTTACAAATCCATGATATCCCATTCATCATCCGAATAGTAGAAAATGGGTTTCTTGGCTAATTTTTCGCCAAAAATTTCTTGTAGTATTTCCAAAACCTTTTTGTTTATGACAGATACCTGGTCGCGTGGACAATAATCATCTTCGGACGAACACGATATGGTAATCATGATTGGAGGATGAGGTAAATTTTTAAGGAATTCTTTAAATTGTCTATAGTATGAATCAAGTTCATCGTTAGTACTAATATGATGAGGAAGGCCATTAGAGTCAGTAGTACTGCCAGAATCGTATATCAGTAACCAGTCAATTTCTTCATCATCGTAAGCTTCCTTCAATGAATTAGCCAATGCTTCTATTTTATCAAAAATTTCTTGCGGTACTAGGTCAGTAGACGGCTTTTCTATGCCTTCAAAATTTCTATTTTCTTCCAAGTGTTCAAATATTAACTTTAAAGATACTAATTGCTGTTTCCTCTTTTCCGAAGTACCTGCAACATTTGCCCCAGTGGCACTTTCAAAATAAAATATTTCACTAAGCTGCTTGTAACAGTTGGCCTCTTTATAAATTTCTAAAAACGGATTGGCAGTGCTGAAGAAATCTAGATCTATGTCCAATACATAATTGATGGCATCATCAGCCGACAACAACTCCTTGGGATTAGGCACATCTTCAGTGTCGGCATTTACTACATGTAGTTCCAAATCTCTGGCCTGCTTCAATTCTGAAGTTTGACAATAGTTTCCTTCGGAAATAAAGTAATCAAAATCACAGTCTACACTTATTAGATCATTTTTATTGCCAATTTTAAAGTTGTGCTTTCCCAACGGCATTTGATTGCACCACGAGTTTTTAACCCATATAAGACGATTAAAGTGGCCGTTATAACACATAGGCATAATCCAATTTTCAATGCTCAATCTATTCAGCATTTCTTGTTTATTGCGAGCAGAACTTGCCGGTATATCACGTGATATTACCATATCCGGATGAGAGTCAAAATGCAACAAAGTATTATTTTCCAATGGCAAATGTCTGCTGGCCAAACAGCGAAAGATAAATTCCAACACATCATTGTGATAGTCAACAATAAATATGGGAATGCGCTTGAAATGTCTGACACCTACATTGGAGGTCGCCGTGTCATCCGCCGATGTAGCAGTAGTTTTATTTTTCTCCACTGGAGCCTCTTCTGTAGGTTCTGCTATCTTACTGCGTTTATTAACTGGTGGCTCACTATCTTTCAAACTTCCAGCTTCATCACGACTTTCACATTTGGTTCTTTTGTCTGTCTCTGCTATTACCCCCGGCGCCTTTTTCTTAGGTTCTGCTAACTTACTGCTTTTATTAACTGGTGGCTCACTATCTTTCAAACTTCCAGCTTCTTCACGACTTTCACATTTGGTTCTTTTGTCTGTCTCCGCTATTACCACTGGAGTCTTTTTTGAAGGTTCTGCTAACTTACTGCCTTTATTAACTGGTGGCTCACTATCTTTCAAACTTCCAGCTTCTTCACGACTTTCACATTTGGTTCTTTTGTCTGTCTCCGCTATTACCACTGGAGCCTTTTTTGTAGGTTCTGCTAACTTACTGCCTTTATTAACTGGTGGCTCACTATCTTTCAAACTTCCAGCTTCATTACGACTTTTACATTTGGTTATTTTGTCTGTCTCCGCTATTACCCCTGGCATCTTTTTTGAAGGTTCTGCTAACTTACTGCGTTTATTAACTGGTGGCCCACTATCTTTCAAACTTCCAGCTTCATCACGACTTTCACATTTGGTTCTTTTGACTGTCTCCGCTATTACCCCTGGCGCTTTTTTTGTAGGTTCTGGTAACTTACTGGGTTTATTAACTGGTGGCTCACTATCTTTCAAACTTCCAGCTTCATCACGACTTTCACATTTGGTTCTTTTGACTGTCTCCGCTATTACACCTGGCGCCTTTTTTGTAGGTTCTGGTAACTTACTGCGTTTATTAACTGGTGGCTCACTATCTTTCAAACTTCCAGCTTCATCACGACTTTCACATTTGGTTATTTTGTCTGTCTCCGCTATTACCACTGGCGCCTCTCCTGTAGGTTCGGCTAACTTACTGCGTTTTTTAATTGGTGGCTCACTACCTTTCAAACTTCCAGCTTCATCACGACTTCCACATTTGGGTCTTTTGTCTGTCTCTGCTATTACCGCTGGAGCCTGTTCTGTAGGTTCGGCTAACTTACTGCTTTTTTTAATTGGTGGCTCACTATCTTTCAAACTTCCAGCTTCATCAAGACTTTCACATTTGGTTATTTTGTGTGTCTCTGCTATTAGCTCTTCTTTGATATCTTTTTTTTTATCTCCCGAACTTTCCATATTTCTAGTTTTTTTCCTTAATTTTCACTTTCAGTCTTCTTCACCTTTATTAAATGAAGCCAAACAATAAAAAAATATTTGCATAATTGCATGGTAAAACTAACAGGTATGCGCAGTTCGACAACAAGTAGAACAACCCAAGAACAACACGTATGAAGCACTCGCTTTATATCAAAATACACAAACAAGTTTAAAACATTTTCTTAGGTATGTATTCCAAACTGTAACAAATATTTATGTCTACTTTTAAAAATGTATCAGTTTGTATGAAAATTTGCTATGATGCGAGCTCAGTCAGCTGTTCTAGTAAGCTAACCTGTTGGATAAGCCTTAAATATTTGCAAAAAAAAAAAAAACTACAACAACAAAATTCAAAGCAAACAACAGGTAAACGAACTCAGGAACAGTGCTGCCAACAACAATCATAATAATGTTATCAAACGGTTAATTTGTGTTTCAATATATTGAGTAATAACAGTAAAAATAGCTTAAGCGACAAAAACAATTTTAGCTTACAGGTTGAGATACATTACACGCGTTTTAGCGTCAACGCATTATACGCATTTGAAGCTTTCCATGCATTGTAAGCTTTTCTTAATTACAAGTTACATAGAATGCGTTTTGTTCACCAAAATAACCATCAAAAACAGCTCATCGGTTTGAGTGACGTGAAGGATGTTTAAAAAAGTAGAAAGTAGATACATATGTATATGTAATTCAACGCGTTCTAAGCGTTCTACGCTATGTGTTGTGTAACTTGTCATATTACATATTACAATTACACTAATTCAACTTTTTTTACAGTCGCGTGAAAAGCGGTGAGGCATAGAAAGTGTGTTATGTACTTCCAACTTAAGCGACATGCCGCGGTCATGAAAATATACAAGCAAACTATTCATAAACTAAAATTCATTTTGTTTAAAATTCGAAACGGTTCCGTGCGTGATCTCTAAATTGTAAGATATAATGCTGATGTTGCTAGTTATTTCATATAATATAAATTTTTTTATTGCAAACCATATATTACGGGCCTGATTCACAATGATACACAATCATACGAAACATACAACAGTGCTTTCGAGATTTCTGTTATTATTTTTTTTTTGTCCCCTAATTTACAAATACATATATTAACCAAACATCCAAAGCATCTACAAAATTAATCAGCCCAATTACGAATATTCCCTAGGAATTTCTCTCCACGGAAAATATTTTTCTCGAGAAAAAATTTCTCCAATTATAAATTATTATATGAAAATAAAAGGGAAAAGTGAGATATCTCATGCGGAATTTATATTCATAATAGGAGAAATAGAAAAAGGGAAAAAATTATTATTCGTAATTGGGCTGAATATATTAAGCATTAGA
The DNA here is from genome assembly GCA_947311025.1 of Lypha dubia. Classification (NCBI taxonomy): domain Eukaryota; kingdom Metazoa; phylum Arthropoda; class Insecta; order Diptera; family Tachinidae; genus Lypha; species Lypha dubia. The sequence continues at coordinate 29,540,403 of OX371263.1, read as the reverse complement.
GTTATATTAGCAATATAAATGTATATGGGCTCAAATATATAAATAAATACATATCGTCATGTTAAAGACCTAATAACCCATCTGCAAAATTTTCAAAATTAAGTTTTTTATCGATTATTATTCCCTATATCATAACGCATATGTGTGCAAGATTTTGAACATTTAATATTACAAATTACCAAGTTATTACCAAATTACCACATAACCTATTAGCAAATTTATTGCAAATAATTCTAATTTTATAACGTTTTCTCCCTCTCCTGTAAACTTTTGAAAACTGCAGATATGTTATTTCTTCTTTAAGGTGACGATATACATACATAATCAGTGTTATTCATAAAAAATTCTTATTGTAGAGATAATGTACACATTAGTTAATAATCACCCTACAAGAACAATGACGGTCATTTGATGCATCATCTGATGGGCATTGCTGATGGGTATACCCATCAGCATTCTCTATCATTTTATTAAGGGCAATATGAAAAAACTGATGTAAACATTCGTGTACGTGAGATTTTGTTTCTCTTTCATACTTGTGGATTTCGTGAACTATAGTAAAACATATATCTGCACTCTGCTCACTCCACAGTATTTTACTAATCAGATCTGATGTAAACATAGTCATAGATGCAAGAAGGTTAGTAAATAAGTTTTGTGTGTGTTAGTTTCCATCAGCCATTTCTTGTAGGGCAGTTTTTGTGTTATTACCCGGTAATAATAAACATTATTCACAAACGTTTAATAAAGCCACATTAATTAACTATTGTGTGATTTTTTCAGTTTTGTGATTCTGTGTTAGCAACATTGTTTCATTTCAATTGTCAAGTTATAATTAGTGTTGTGTACAATAACATATGTACTCGATAAGCATGTAGTCTCTAATGGTTTGAAAATGTGAAAATAAAGTCATATAAATTTTATTTAAACAAGATAGAGTAATAGAGTATTGCTTATAATATTTCAAAAAATATTAAAATTTTTTAATATGTATTGTATTGATATTGCTAGCAATGTGTTTTCATAAGTTATTATAAAAGTATTCAAATACCGAGTTCGTTACAATTGATTACACACCACTAATTTGTTTGCTTTATTTATTTGGAAATATTTTTAATCTTGTTGTGGTTGAAATGTGACAAATTATGCACAAAATCATGAAAAAAGATGTAATAATATTAATATTTCAAAGAGCAGGTAGAATTTAAATAATGTTTGCATGTGAACAAATATGCATGTACATGCATATAAAAACATACAGACACATTTGTATGTATGTATGTATGTACATATTCACATACATTCATATTTATTTATTTCTTCTTGAATTTTCTTATTTTACGTATGTACATACATACATACTAGAGTTGTCAATTATTCGCCTTTCAACTTTGTTCGAATAATTCAAATAATAGTTTTTGTTCGTTCGATCAAACGATTAAAGCTAAAAATTTATTCGATTAATCGATGAGAACAACGAATAAAAAAATGCTTGAAAATAATTTATTGAAAAAAAAAATAAATGTTTGTCATTAACACAAATATGCATAAGTATATAATCAAAATAAATTAAAAATTAAATAGTTAATATTTTTATCAGTAGATGTTTTATCTTTTATGTTTAAAAAGTTTTAAAGCTCATCCATTTATACGAAAACTCACAAATAAATTTGTGCATTACAAAGCTTTAACATTTTTTTAAAATAAAGGGTAAAACATCTACTGATGAGGTGGTATGGCTACCAACGAAATATGTATTTAGATATTGCTAACCCGCAACAAATAAATAAAATTGAAAACATAAATATTTGAGTACATGCTCAAATAAATGTAGAATTTTATTTTTATCAACAAAAAAATACACATAAAATTAATAATACATAAATTAACCTTAAAACTTAATAACTGAGATTACTTCGATTTTAATACTTCAAACACACAGGTTTTATTCCGTCAAAATATCTCAAATGATTTTTTTTTTTATTTTGTTAATTTAGACAATTTAGGATGTTTTTAAGAAATAATCTTTTAAAAACAATTTTTTTGCTTTCAAACGATTTTTGGTTTTTGTTTTTATTAAATTAGATTTTGAAAAAACTCTGCTAATTGTCGAGATAGGTGATATAGTGAGAAAAGCATAAAATAGTTTAAATATCTAATTTTTCTGCTCTTTTTTAGATTTTTCCAAATATACCATATCGTCTAATATATCGCTGAATTCTTTTTTATTATCTGAATTTTTAATACTTTGAATAGAATTATTTAATTCGCATAAAAGATTGTTATTTTCATTAATAATAACTTCTTCTATATCATTACTTTATTATTATATTAGTGTGGTTACTTTCACCATAAAATAATCTGAGTATAATTAATTAGCATATTCTTTAGTTTAATTTTTGAAGAATATTTGAAAAACTTTCATTGCACGGAAAATTTCCAGAATTTAAGAAATATTATTAACGTATTTTAAAGTTTTATACGTCTTTTATTTACTCTCATTTTAATGCGTTTTAGAAAATCTGTTGTAAAATAATTATTAATTTTTTTTTATGCAAAAATATGTTCGACTAATTGACATAAATTAATCGATTTATTCGTTATTCGAAATTCGGCATTTTAAAATTATTCGAACAAGAATTTAGTTTTGTTTGATCGATTAATCGAATTATTCTTAATCGGTTGACAACTCTAATACATACATACATATGTATGTAAACACTGCAGAAGGACTGGAAGAATCGGAAGCGTTGAAATACATTATCTGCAAAATATTTAATACCTATAATAAAAAAATTATAGTTTTATGTACATATGTATATATATTTTGTATAATACTAAGTCTATGTTCACACTATCCAAGTCTTATTGCAAAACTTATCACGATTTCTTCTTTGAACTTTCATTGGCTTTCACACAGCACTCGTCTTATTGCTTATTTTCAGCGTTGTCAACTTGGTGCGCTTCGCACCTTTTTTGGTGCTTTTCGAAATGTTTTGTGCGAAAAATATCTGAGTTGGTGCGTGGTGCGCTTTTTCTTTAATTTTGGTGCGTTTTTTTAATTTTGGGTATTCAGTTTCAGTATGAGAGAAAAAAGAATTTTGTACAAAAAATACAACTGTTTCAATACCATTTCATTAAATTTGTGTACAATTTTTACATTCAATTTTACAGACCATAAAAAGAGCAATGATGTTTAAGAGGTACCAAAACACATTCACAAAAACCGTTAAACCGTCTTGTTGTTATAGATAATTTGTAACATTTCATTATAAGAAATTTGTTGTCCCTTTTAGATTTTCAGAGTACATAATTGTTTTTTGTCGTAAAAGTTGTTGTCAAGTCTGTTAAAGAGCTTAGCAAAAGCAAGGTATTCTTGAGACTTGCGCTCATTGTTCGTTTTTTATAAAATGCGTAAAAGTTTATACTAAAATTAATAAAATTTATATTTACTAAAAGAAATATTTAAAGTTAGTGTCAAGAATGGAGTCTAAGAAAGGCGATCATAAGCGAAATACAAAAGGATTTGGGAATCACAATGTGAGTTTAAGCAATGGATTCGGCCTTGACCAAATAACACAAAAGCAAGATGATTTTATTGCAAATGCGATATCACGCTTAAATATCCAACCTTGTTCGGCATGCTGGAACACGGAAACTCTTTGCAGCTTTAAGCCCATTTAGCTACAACCGACATCAACAACCAGCATTGTACAAAATTATTTATTCCATTGCAAATATGATATCATGCCATTAGCAGTACAATTTGAATCCGATGTCGAAATATTATCTAGTATTGAAAAAGGGTGGAGAATGATTCACTTCATGCATTGGCACAATATTATATCAACATTAGAATTTTGGACTTAAGTTAAATGTTGTAAAGACGCAAAATTAATTCATTGGTGCGTTTTTTGTTAAATGGCGCGTTTTTTTCTCCATTTTGGTGCCTTTTGAAATTTCAAAGTTGACAACGCTGCTTATTTTGTATGAATGTATGTATGTATGTATGTATACCTACTTAACACTACGAATAAGACAACAAAACGAATTTCATGAGTACATGAGAGGGTGTACTCGTTTCTTTTCCCCCTGTCTCTCTCTCCTAAAAGATAATAAGCTTAAAAATAAGACTTGCATCGTCTGAACACAGACTAACGAATGTCGAAATTATATTTATTACAATCATTACTTTATTCGAATATTTTTTTTATTTTTCATACTTTTTGAAGTAAATAGTGATATTTTTACTTGAAAAAATGCAAATGTGAACTTATTAAAACGTTTGTGAATAAAGCTACGTTCACATTTATCAAATATTTGCCCAAAAAAACGTAACCAATAGTTTAGCTTAGGGATAGTTTCATTTAACACGATTTTTATACTACAAAATAAAATTAATTCTTCTCCAAAAGAGTATTTTTATACAGTTTTTAAAAAATTCGAACCCAAAATTAAAAAAATATTGGAATTAACGGAAATAAATTATTAGTTTTTTTCTTGGTTACGTTTTTTTCGACAAATATTTGATAAATGTGAACGTAGCTTAACACTGAATATATACTTATGTAGGTTTAAAACATTGGTGCCCAGGCCCTATGCTCTTCATGCTCATTTGTTTTTGTAATACTCTTAGCTATAGGCTGTGTGTTTTAATATACTCATACATCTTTCAGCAACCTCAATGAGAAATACACAAACAACTTTGTCTTATTAGTTTTTTTTTGTCGTTCTTCACTGTATACTCGCAAGAGCAAAGCAATAACACTTTCGTATGCTTTCCTGGTAAACATTGACGACAGCGATCATCAATGTACATTTTGTTTTTGTTTAACGTATGATATGAAATAAATATGTATATGAAATATATTTTTTGTGTTTTCTTTGCATGCATTTGTTTTTACAACAAAAAATTTTGAATAAAAATTTGTTTTTCTTTAAATGGATTGGTGTTTGCTCTTCCATAATGAAGATGTGAACACCGCTGGTTTAAAATATTAGCAAACACCATGGTGGAATTAATAAGGTGCGCGCAAGAAGGAATATGGTTTTTTGTAGGGTTGTGTTTTGACCGTTAAATAATCTGCAAAAATATGGTAAGTTACTTCGGTCTTGTCAAAAGTTGTTTACACTTTTGGCCGCCATCATGAATATTTTTGTTTACGTTATGCTTTTTGTTTTTGCATAACCACTATGTATGTTATGTATACAGCTTTTTTTTTGACAACATTGGCTAATTTTTACACAAACAAAATGCATGTCGTTTTTTCGTTTTTTGTTGTTGCGTTGATAAGCGCACCTTATTAATATGGGTTGCCGCCAACTTTTTTATTTAATATTTTCTTTTTATTTTTCAATTTTCTATCACATAGGCTAATTTTTATTTTGTTTGGGCCAACTTCACTAACATAGCGTTTACACATGAAAGTAATTTCATGAAAGTCGCAATACACTCACAATTCCTCACAAACACATTCATATATTTGTCACTTTCAGTCAACTTTCAGCTCTGCTTTCAACGAAAATTTCATGAAAGTAATTTTTTGACACTTTCAATATACTTTCTGAAAGAAATGATAATAACCAAAGGTGTGTTGCCAGATAAAAATAATCATGAAAAATTTCAGGACTGTTTTAAAAAGCAGTTACAAAAGCTACTTGTTTTAAGCGTTTAAACAAATAATTCTAACAGTTTCATTTGAAGCATATATAACAAACAATTTTTCTAATTATAATTTAAAAATATTAAAAGATTTATAAAAATAAATTTTAGTTTTAATGCGTTTCCTAAAACTCGGCTTGGTTAATTATACTGGCAACTCTGAAAAATAAAAATAACAAAAAACAGCAATGGAAGAAATATATTAAGCTTTCCCTTTGACGACATTTTAAAACTAAAATTTCAGTTTCATAAAAACTTTCAAGAAATTTTCATGAAATACTGTTGTTTTTTATGTCTCTTTCATTGATAATACGTATAGGGAACTTTCATGAAATTACTTTCATGTGTAAACGCAGCGTAAAGTGCATTTAAGCCAAAACATTTCGTTGAATTTTTATAACTTTTTGTGTTTTACTATAAATGTACTTATGTACAAAGGCAGATTTCTAATCGGTAGAATAGCCTAAATTCGCCTTTTAAAATATAGTACCTACGTATATTTATTTCTGATGTCAATGTGCCAACAAAGCAGCTGGATCACGAATACAACGGGCAAACAAGGCGAAAATAATCAACTGGTCTTTCGAGACCACCTGTTATTAATACGCCTTGGTATGTAGCAAAAACCAAATTTACGAAGAATTGAAGGCTTTATTTAAAAAAATATTACGATATGTTTAGATCCTGCATGACATCACGGCCATTTGTAAAAATATAATTCGCTATTGAATTGTTCAAGCTTTTCTCACTCTCTTCTGCGACTTACTGCCTTTTTGTACCACCGTAATGCCCTAAACATAGCCGACTGGAATATGGGGCTGTGCACATATTACGTAACGCTGTTTTCAGAGATTTTAAAGTTAGCTTTTCTTGGAGCTAGCTACACATTTGACGACAGGGTTGCTAAAAGAAAAGCTAACTTGATCGTAAATATAGAATTATGGCTGACTATGATAATTTAGCAGACGATGCAGCTGTTAAAGGTGGAAACAAATTTGAATTTAATAAACGTGAAGATATTAACAAAACATCAGCTGAAACGGTTGAACTTAACATGAATACTTCCTTGGGCGTAGGTCAAATAAATTTGAACGAGAGTGGTGCTGTGAGTTCCCATTAAGATGAACACTGTTTTCATACAAACAGATTACCAATGAACCAAAGCGCAACACAAGTACATGTTAAAACATTTTTAAGACATGAACAAACATACTCGAGGCAAGTGGTACCAATAGAGCTTCCTTTATTTAGTGGTAAATCAGAGGAGTGGCCCCTATTCATAAGCAGCTAGGAAAACTCCACCAGGTTATGTGGTTTCAGTAACGATGAAAATTTGCTGCGGTTACAACGGGCCCTCAAGAGTAAAGCGTAAGAATATGTAGTAAACTTACATTGCCCGCACTAGTGCCGGAGGTCATTTCAACTTTGCGTATGTTATTTGGTAGACCGGAAAATATAATCGACAACTTATTGGCGAAGCTAAGAGCTGGCCCAAATGTAAATGCTAATAGATTAGATACGCTCGTTCTTTTTTCCCTCAGTGTTAAAAATATAGTTGCGACAATGGAGGCAGCACATTTGTGTGCACATTTAAACAATCCAATGCTGATAGGAGAATTTATTGAACATTTACCGGCTCAATTACGATTGGAATGGGCATTGTATTCAAAAGGGCTTGATATAGTCAGTCTGGTGGTATTTAGTAAGTGGTTGTTCAACTTAGTAGAGGCGGCTAGTGAGGTTATACCTGTTTTAGACTCGCATCCCAGCATGCATGAAAATTCGAAACGTAAGGCTTCGCGTGTAGACATACATGAGGAGCGCACGCGTAATGACAGCAGCATACGAAAACGTCAATCTGAGTCTAAATGTTTTGCTTGTGATGGAATTGGTCACTTTATAGCACACTGTGAAAAATTTAAGGGTATGAGCTATGATGGTAAATGGAAATTGAATCATGATAAAAAACTTTGCCGATCATGCCTCATGTTACATGATCAAAAAATGTGTAGGAATAGAAAAGTGTGCGGAGTACGTGACTGTCCTGCTAAACACCACCCTTTTCTTCACAAGCCAGAATTTGTTGATAATAATAACTCGTCGTCATCTATAGTTGCGGTACACAGCATGTTAACCTCAAGTATACTCTACAGAACAATACCGATAAACATCTACGGAAAAAGTACAAATGTTACGGAATACGCTCTTTTAGACGAATCCATCCGAATTGTGTATTAGATGGACAGACAGTAGTATACGGTTTGATGGTGATTCAGAACGTGTAAATTTAAAGGTTTCTCCTGCAAATAATGATGTAAAGCAATACTTATTAGAAGACGTACGATCCGTTGATGTACTTGATTTGCCCAAACAAACGTTGATGTTTTCTGAACTGGCAGAGAAATACAAGCACCTAAGTGGACTGCCAGTTGCATCTTATAAGAATGAAGGCCCTAAAATCATAATTGGATTAAACAATAAAAAAGTTGCAATACCTTTAAAGTTTAAAGAAGGTGGAGAAGATGAACCGGCAGCTCTTAAATCACGTCTCGGGTGGAGCATATATGGCTGACTATGTTAATTTAGCAGACGATGCAGCTGTTGAAGGTGGAAACAAATTTGAATTTAATAAACGTGAAGATATTAACAAAACATCAGCTGAAACGGTTTAACTTAACATGAATACTTCCTTGGGCGTAGGTCAAATAAATTTGAACGAGAGTGGTGCTGTGACAACTTGATTTTACGTTCCTCTTCTAGACGTCGTAATTCAATATCCATGCTGCGTCGAGTCTTACCGGATTTTCTTACACACATGTCTTATTCTTGCTCTACAAATCCCATACCTACCTTATTTGCAGACTCATTCAAATTTGTCATCGATTGAAAATTTTTACCATCACTTGGCACATTGTTGTCGGCAACAATCTTCTCAGTTGCAGTCGTTGTTGATGCATAGCTACACTTTGCACACATCCAATCACTGTTCTTAATGTCAGAACTAACATCAACACATTTGAAATGAAACCACCCATCACAAACATCACACTGGACCATATCATCTGGCTGTTTACACAATGTACAGCTCGCCTGCGAATCACTTCCCTTGCTGGCCATCTTCTCGGCACCTCCGTATTGAGAAAAAACCACGCGTTAAGCCAAGGGGGTACTGATGCACGATACCTTCCAGTCACCTGTTACAGCGTAATAACTTCTTAACAAGTTTTTTAAAGAATTTTGAATCTGACCAATTTTAATAGCTATTGTTTATCCACAATAAAAGACTTGTGTGTATAATACGAATTTGATACTTTATTCTTACGAATGTATGTACGTACGAACGAACGAACGCTTTAAAAAACTATAAAATATGTTCCGAAAATTAACAATTGCTAATAATAAAAAATATGTATCTCAATTGCTTACCTTGGTCTTTTTCGGCTGGCAGTTAAATTTCAAATGTGCTCTGCAAATTGTGCATAGATAAACAAAACAAAATAGATATAGGGCAGAATTGCCACTGTTGTAAAATAAAGTAAAAAGTGTTGCCAAAAACCAAGATAAACACGATAGGTTGATTTAGGAGAGAACAAAAAGGGAGTTGTGGATTGTTAACAATTGGCAAACGGCTTCGACTTCATTCCATGTTGGTCTTTCTTGCAATACTGCCCACGCAAAAAGTTTCAGTGGCTCGAACGGTGCTGTCCATAAATGGAAGTAGGAGAGTGCACCGGCTGCGAAATTAGTTTAAATTAGTATAAAAGCATTCAAATCAAAGCAGACAAAATTACCGAAAAAATCAGTGCGTATAGCAGCCATCTCAATCGAATTGTATCCATTGTCAATAAGTTTTTGCTTTTCTGCTACTACAGCTGGCGATAAAAAATCATCCTCTTGACGCATTTTTAGTGTTTCTTCGAGCTCATTTAAACAGTATGCAACTTCGATTGCAGTGACATCATCACCTTAAATTTTCAGCACATATTTCCCGAATAATTCAGCCTGATAAAATAAAAATAAAGCAGAAAGAGAAGAGGAAAATTCTATATAATTAGATAAATTGAATTGGCACCCCCAATGAATTTTTTCACCTGCTCTTGAACGAATAGCAACCAAAAATTTTGATGATTCTTTACTGAAAAAATCCTTCAACTTTTTTTCTTCTCTTTCAAGTCCAAGAAAATACATTTAAAGAGCATCATAGAGTTTCAAAATACGCTTGATCGTGTTTTTGCATATCCGAGCAGCCTGTTATGTTCTACTTCTGCTTCTTCACAAAAAGCTTTCAATGCTGTCATGCGTACAGTGTTAAGGTAGAAGTGAGAATATGTTTTAACAACAACCCACTCTACGTCGAATGGTATTTCATCACATGCGAATTTCAATGCATTGTGTGTTATGTCAGCGACACAGCCGATGCCGACCAAATGTGGAAGCCACTGTTTCAATCGGTGGTAAACATTATTCTTTCCACCAAAATTAACTTTTGCATTATCGCCATAGAAGCAGACGATTTTCTTCCTCAGATCGTAGTCACTGGCAGTAGACGTTATTAGATCGGATATTAAGGCGGAATTTTAACCAGCTTCTTCTGTTAAATTCAAAATTTTAACGCGTAAACCGACAGTAGGGATAAAATATCGAACGAGCACAGGAAAAAGTTTGATATTCCCATGGTTTGATGCATCTGTGTAGATTGACACATAACTACAGTCTTTTAAATCTTCTTTAAGCAATTGTTGGGCGTGCGGCGCGAAAATATTGGTGACTATTGCTTGACATTTTTTCTACGCACACGAAAACTTTTTTATTTTAAAACATGATTTAAATATTTGTGTCGCACAATCCGACGATTTAAAACTGTGATTAGAATTAGACATCGTGGCACAGATCATTCAAAGCAATTTGTTAGCTTTGAAAGACACCCTTTACAAAAAATGTGTATGTGTGTATGTTAATAAGAACATATGTACATACATATTTAAGTACATATTTACTTACATCTGTATGAATCTGTGTAAAACAAAAAGTGTGTAAGTGACAGACAAACTGTCTAATTTTATCAATTGATACATATACATAGAATGCGTGGTAGTTAATAAATATGTACATACATACTTCCGTACATACATATGTATGTACATACATACATACATATATAATGTAGGTACAAGATTACTAAAGTAATATGCGTGGGTTACGCATTTATTCTAATGTGCCTTTTGTAAGTCTGTAAATATTTTGTACACACATACATACATACATATGTACATTAGGGTGTCTTCTGTTGTATTAAAAAAATATTCAAATTAGTGCGAATAATCTAAATATATACACATAAATAAGTATACTTATACATAAATATATCGTTACATGAAACGCAAAACGCCCCAACTAAAATTTTTATTACTTTACAGGAGAAACAAAATAATATGCTAAAGTTAACTTTGAATTTAAAAATACCTACATATGTATGTATATTGTAAAACATGATAGTTAGACAGTTTCAACTGTGCATATAGTATTATAGCCGCTCTAAGAAGTTAAAAATGAAGTAATGTATAGACAAATACTTTTACTGATCAGGTCTACTCTTTTGTTTGATATTTTATTAATAAAACCGCTATTTTTGATCGGTAAAGTTCAATTTATGTATAGTGCGGAACTATTTTAATATATTTTTCGGACTATCAAAGAGCAACTATGAAAGTGTTGCAACATTTGCTTAAAATTTCAAATCTCGATTCTTCATTTATGTCTGAAGATTTCGATTTTTATGGTGATATTTTTCGCGATTATTCTTAGTTAAAAGTTTTTATTTTTAATTATTTAGATTGATTTGTTGTCAATAATAATATTTTGGGAATTCCACACGGAATGACAAACCTATAAAAAACTTTACCATTTTTGGTGAAAAGTATTAAAATGGTTCATAAAATTTTGAATTCTTAAGGGCTTCAGCTGTCAAGTTCGAGTCCGTGTGCTTGACATCAAGCATATCCAATATCTAAATTTTTTGATTTTTCATCAAGCGTCGTCGGTGTCACACATACAAACAAATTTTTCACTAATACTGTAACCATGCTTAGCAAGCATTTTGATCGTGTCTGAGACGCTTTAAAGCTTTAAAGATACATATCTATGTACCTACAATGTGTAATTAAACAATAATAACAATATGTAACAATATGTGTGTCTCCCACTACATGTTTAATAGAATAACAGATATCACTATAAAATACAATGTTCTTGTTTTTATTGCAAATGAAATAAGTACATTTTTGTCATTTTATTTATGTCTAAAAGTGACAAAGTAAAAAAAATGTTGTGGGCGTTGTTTTTCATTCATAATAGTGTCGAAAATTTCAACAAGTTTTAATTGCTCGATACTAATCGGTAGATATTAAAAGTTTTTATTACATATGTATGTAGGTATTTGATTTTTACTTTACAAAATATTAGCCGTATTCACAATCTTGTGCATTTGATATTGCAAATTTATGCAATTGCACATTTATTCTATCGATTGTGAATGATATCTTTGGGTTAGGTTGCAATGCTTGATGCAAAAAACAAAATTCACAGCTGATTGATAAATAAAAAAATTTTTTTCCACTGAAGTTTTGGCCTAAAAATACATATCAGAAATAAGTCAAGTATCAAAACATTTACTTAATCAAATAATTCTAATTTTTATTATAAAAATAAGGATTAATTTGTTAGTTAGTCAGGATTTTAAATAATATGCAAATTTAAATAATTGAATAATTTGATTTGAGATGTTTTGCGTTTTGCTAATTTTTGCTTTTTGTTATTAAAATTTTTTATTTCAATAATTAAGTTATGCATTTTTTTTTTATTTCATTAATTTTTGTTTCTCTGGTTAATTTCCTTATGCTTGAAATATTTTTGTTTTTTAATTTTGAATAAAATTATTAAAATTTTAATAAGCAAAATCGGTTTAGCTCACTGCGTATCAGCTGTCGTTTTGCAATTAAGTGTTGCATAAGTAGAGTAAATATGCTATTGGTTTTTAGTGTTGCTTATTTGCAAAGATGTAGCATGTGCATTTCTCTGTATTTTGTTAGTGTAGAGTAAAAATATCCTACACCATTTTGCAAATGCAATGATGCAAGACCATTTGCACAAGATTGTGAATAGGGCTATTGTATTTTTAGTCAAGTCTTGCATGATTTGTCCATTGAATCCAATATGCCCGAAAACTTTAGATATTTTCTAGTTCTGATTAATTACAATGGTAAAGCGAAACAAATTTCTATTTAAGTTCGCCACTAAATTATAGCAACCAAATATGTATACTCTGTAGCAGCTACTTAACACTTTGCCAGGCCTACTTTCAAACATTGGATGAAATCACTAGTAATAGAATCACAAAGAAATAGAAACATCAAAACGACACTTCAGTTTGAAAATAAATACTTGCACTTAAAGATGAATTCAAGAAGTCTCCACGGTGGATTTACTACAAACAATAATAATGAAAATCAATATTTTTTTTACAAATTAAATTACAACAAATTGATTGAAATGATCAGTCTACATTTCAAATTTCATTTAATTGATATTGTGATGATCATAATTTAGCAACAACAAAAGCAACTAATTAATTGTTATTGAGTCATTCATTCACAAAATCGGCCATCATGTGTTGGCCTGCAACCGGAAATGACAACAACGACGATAACGACAAATTATACTTTCTCTGTAAAAAGCAATACATACATAAATGCCACAAAGTATGAATGTAATCGTATAAGTCTGAAATAAACAAACCGATAGACATTTGTTTGTAATTGTGTGTTTTTTTGTATTTCTGTTTTTTTATTTTGTTTATTTCTATTGCATTTATCCAATTGTGGATTCTAAATAGTTTCGTATTTAACCTTCGTTAGCCTTTGGCAATTAGTTTCATTCAACTAAATTGAAGCCGTATTGCTTACATTCATACACACATAAACGTACTACATGTTAGCGTAGCCGGAAAATATTGTATAGTAAGTAGTGACCAGGTCCAAATGTGATGCATCGTGATAAAAAGTCTTATCTGCCAATATTTTTTTTTTAAATTGCTTAATATTTAGAAGACTTAGGTGCTGTTTCCACAATACACACAAGTGACTTGTGTATAAATTTTTTGCGGGAATCACCCAAAAAAACTGAGTAATTTTCCTACAGATTTTCTACACAAACCAATTTTTTGTATTATAGAAAACGCTTATTAGTGGAATGAGAATAGTTGGTCGCGTGGGAGTTATACATATAAATGCATGCATATACATGTATGGGTAAATATTAGGGGGTATAGAATTGAGAATCAGAAATATGCGAAGATTTGATATCAGGGATGATTTCAAAACTGAACTTGATTGAACACAAAATTTTACTTTTTGGACCCCAATTTTACCTAAAAGCTATGAATCGTACAAATATTTAAAATGTCAAAGTTTGTATGTTTAGAAAACTGCTTTATGGATTGTGATGAAATTTGGCAAACGTATAGAATATGAACCAAATTAAATTATAAGGTACCTTTGAAGCAGTAAAAACGAGACAAATTGGTCTATTGTCATTTTTTGTGTGTTTTTAATTTTTTACATACAGTGTATTTTTTGGGGGTAAAATGAGAAAAATCAGGTACTACTGGTACATTTTACTTTTTGTACTTTATATTTTTTTCAATATTGCGAATCAAGGAATTGCAAAATTGCTGAAGAAAAAGACAAAATATTACCTTTTATAGCTTCAAACTCAATTAAAATGCCTTTAAGTGATATTTACAATTCGTGCTAAAAAATTTGACCAAAGTTTGCGTCATATTTTATATGGAGCTTGACAACCATGGCATACCAAAAATGCTTGTTGCTATCGTGTTATTTTATGTCCCGTCGCCGCGTTGCCACCTAGTATAATTAATCCAACTTGGAAGAAACTATTTTTCAGGACGAATACTTCTCGCATAGTTCCGATCATGGTGTATTGAATAAGGTGGCAGCGGGAGGAAAAACAACTTGACAGCACGAGAAAAAGTAAAGCAAAAAATTGCTTTTAACAAATTGATTTATTCAAATTTGTGAAGCAAAATATTATCACATGGTCTTAGGGGTACCTTAACATAAGAGTAAAAGAATAGAAATATATATTATTGTTGGGTAAGCATATTTAGCTTCCCACTATTTATGTATGGCATTTGTTCAACAGTTTTAAAGTCCAACGAGTGCATACCTAAAAGCAACAGATACTCTGTGTTGCTTATATTTATAATCAAACAAATGCAGTTAATAAATGTGATTCATTTAAGTGCATTGTGCTGCTGCACTTGATTAACCGTACAAGTGTCAAATTACCGTCACACAAAATATATGCCTGCAGTTTGTCAACGTTTGCATGTTGCGGTACTATTAAATCGCAATACATACTGCACACTGTTGGTCACATGCTACATTACTAGAGTTGCCAATTATTCGCCTTTCAACTTTGTTCGAATAATTCAAATAATAGTTTTTGTTCGTTCGATCAAACGATTAAAGCTAAAAATTTATTCGATTAATCGATGAGAACAACGAATAAAAAATGCTTAAAAATAATTTATTGACAAAAAATAAATGTTTGTCATTAACACAAAAATGCATAAGTATATAATCAAAATAAATTAAATAGTTAATATTTTTATCAGTAGATGTTTTACCTTTTATGTTTAAAAATTTTTAAAGCTCATCCATTTATACGAAAACTCACAAATAAATTTGTGCATTACAAAGCTTTAACATTTTTTTAAAATAAAGGCTGAAACATCTACTGATGAGGTGGTATGGCTACCAACGAAATATGTATTTAGATATTGCTAACCCGCAACAAATAAATAAAATTTAAAACATAAATATTTGAGTACATGCTCAAATAAATGTAGAATTTTATTTTTATCAACAAAAAAATACACATAAAATTAATAATACATAAAAAAACTTAAAAATGTAATAACTGAGATTACTTCGATTTTAATACTTCAAACACACAGGTTTTATTCCGTCAAAATATCTCAAATGATTTTTTTTTTTATTTTGTTAATTTAGACAATTTAGGATGTTTTTAAGAAATAATCTTTTAAAAACAATTTTTTTGCTTTCAAACGATTTTTGGTTTTTGTTTTTATTAAATTAGATTTTGAAAAAACTCTGCTAATTGACGAGATAGGTGATATAGTGAGAAAAGCATAAAATAGTTTAAATATCTAATTTTTCTGTTCTTTTTTAGATTTTTCCAAATATACCATATCGTCTAATATATCGCTGAATTCTTTTTTATTATCTGAATTTTTAATACTTTGAATAGAATTATTTAATTCGCATAAAAGATTGTTATTTTCATTAATAATAACTTCTTCTATATCATTACTTTATTATTATATTAGTGTGGTTACTTTCACCATAAAATAATCTAGAGTATAATTAATTAGCATATTCTTTAGTTTAATTTTTGAAGAATATTTGAAAAACTTTCATTGCACGGAAAATTTCCAGAATTTAAAAAATGTTATTAACGTATTTTAAAGATTTATACTTCTTTTATTTACTCTTATTTTAATGCGTTTTAGTAAATCTGTTGCAAAATAATTATTAATTTTTTTTTTATGCAAAAATATGTTCGATTAATTGACATAAATTCATCGATTTATTCGTTATTCGAAATTCGGCATTTTAAAATTATTCGAACAAGAATTTAGTTTTGTTTGATCGATTAATCGAATTATTCTTAATCGGTTGACAACTCTATACATTACTCACTGAAAAATGGAATCTAATTTAAATACAACATAAATTTAAATAAAAACTAACTAATTACATACTTAAATACGAAGTCAAAAACTGTCCATAAGAATCATTCATTTAGAATGAATCCTTCAACATGTGCTACGAAAAATTTGTTAAGTATGAAAGAATCATTTTCTAAAATTAGACTTAATTTCTGAGAAAAACTAATTTTATTTTTACGCAAAATCAATATGACAAAACAAAAAAATGTTTTGTGGAAATTGTATTCTACTTCAATTTTCGTAGAATTTTATAAAAAAAAAAATAGTTTGTTTTATTTAGTTTAAATGGTTTCAGCAGACATTCATGCATCAGTTTTCACCTGTGTGCTGCAAAAATAGAATATATATGTATGTACGTATGTAGGTATGTAGGTATGAAGAAGAAAGTGATTTTTACATTCTTTGAATATTTTATTATTATTTTTTCAACTTTTCAGTAAGAATTTAAACGCCACAGTCTGAGAGAAACGTATGAATATTTGAATGTATTGAAAATGTTATTTTTAACCAAAAAATTTACCATATGAATCACAAAATATTTTCAATTTTTTCAAATTTTTTTTTTCGTTCACTACTACGAGCATCAGTAAGTGCAACTGATCTGCAAGCTGTTGCAACAGTAAGAAGATAATTTAAATTTCAAAGTCTGTTTATTAAAAACAGAAAACGGCAAGCGTACGAAAGTCCTTTTAGTCTAAAAAAATCCTGCTATATACAAATTTTACCTTAAAACAAAAAGCATTTTATGAAAAAAATTCAAATAAAGTTTTGTCTCTTTTTTTATTTCCTATTTTAAAAAACAAATTTCGTGGTTCTACATCGATCTCAATGATATGGCAATCATTTAAATAATCATTTGAATTTAATTGTACGGATGGCAACGAAAATTGAAAAAAATAAAACAGCATTCAACTAAATATTTATTACATCAAAATTTAGAGCATAATCAAAGTGCATAAAGCAAATATGTACAACTAGTACATGTTTGTGCATATGAATCAACAAGAAAAGAGATCTAAAATTATTTTGGTTTTTTGTTTAAAATAGTTCCGAGTCATAACACTGTGCAGCATAAAAATAATTAAAGGAAAATTCTGACAAACTACTTGTGTGATTTTCATGTTAGACGATGTTGTTAAAATCGGCACACTGAAAAAATGCAATATATGCATGGAAACACTAGAACATAACATAAATTTCCCCGCTTAAATGCGTAATACTTTGGTCTTTGTACAGTACAGTGTAGTACAGCAGCGTTGCCAGAACCTTTGAGAAGAAAATCATCATATGCAGAAAAAAAATATTTAATGGAAAAAATTTATAATTTTTTTTTTAATACAAAATTTTATTTAAAAATTACATATGTATTTAAATTATTATTGTTTAAAGCATTTATAGCGAAACGTGTAGTTATGTACATAAGTATGTTTATATGGTGACAAACCATATTTTCGCTGGCTTTGTCATCATTGCTCCGACAAAATCAGTGAAAATAAGCAAGATTAAATTTTTAATCAAACATTCACCAACCAACCAACATACAGAAAACTTATGGCCAATAAATGAGTGGATATTTAATCATATATTTTTAGTTAATTTTCATAAAAATTTAAAATTCGTTTAAACACACTTTCATTTTTTCAGTCAAACTTAAAATTCTTATTTAATTACGATGAAAATATGGTAGCACTACGTAATATAAAAAATTTCCAAAAAAAAAAACAGCTGACTAGAGCAAATTAAGAAAAATCTAAAAAAAATATATTATTATTTTAACTATGTATAAATAAGAATAATTAAAAACTGTTGAAATGTTTTAAAAGAATAAGAGCAACTTTCAGAACGATTAAAAGGGTAATAGCGAAAAAAGATGCCAAAATTTTATGCAACTAGTCAGCAGCCACAAATATTTTATTTGCTTTTTTTCAAACAAGAAGAACAAGCAGTCGAAAACATATGTTCAATTTGCATAACTTAAACCAAGTTTAAATACACAACGTTGGCTATTTAATGTTGATTTAATATTGCAATGAAAAACAAAATTTTTCATTTAAACGAGTTTTAAAAATATTATTGGCCATTAGAAAAACACACAACTGATTTCATTGTAACAATAACATTATGTATTTAGAATCTATAAAAAATATATATTTTAAATATAATTTTAGATAAATAAATATTTAATTATTTAAGAAAGCTTTACAAAAAATAATTTCAGATTAAAGAGTACATGTACTATGAAAAAGTTTTATGATGAACTATTACTATAATTTATACACGGTTTCATATTTTTAATAATATCTTGGTCTATTTTTGAATTATAGCAGGAACAGTATCTTATTGCTAAGTAATCTTTTGCATATAAGATACATTCGAGAGTACTGTTGTGTAATTTATTTCTATATTTAGTTTTGTTTAAATTGACTGTTGAGAATATTCGTTCGACATTTGCTGAAGAAATGAAAAGATATATTAAGTTTTGGACAAATTTTGACAGCACCGGAAAAGCTGGAATGTTGTCAGAATCAGAAATCATAATTTTTATAAATTAGAAATCATAATTGAAGAAAAAAATCATCAAATCATATTTTGCTTAAAAAATCATCAAAACTATGATAAAATCATCTTTTTGGCAACGCTGTAGTACAGTTTTATTAAGAATTCTTCCAATAATGGCCTGCTTTAGTGTTTTTTTTTTGTTACAAACAAACGAATTTATACTACATATTAAATATTAATTACTTTTCTTTGAAAATAATTGCTAATAAGTATTTTTTTTCTATTTACGATCTGATCTGTAAACACAAAATGATCGTTCAAAATTTAATGGCATATTCGATAATAGTTCGATTGAAAAAGATTTTCTCTTTTTCTCTTTATATTTATGCATGTTTATTTGTTTTTTTTTTTTTTTTTTTTTTTTTTTTTTGGAAATATTTGAGCTATTATATTGCCTATTTTTTTTATTTTCAAGAATATTATAAAATTTCCAAAGAACTCTCATGTAGACCGATAAAAACCTAAAACAGAAATAAATAAATAGGAAATTTGCGTAGATATGTTGGGCAAAAGTTATACGAGTACCATACATACATATACATTTCCTTTCGCTTACACTTAAGGCAGCGAGACTGACGGACTGACTGATGGACAACCAGTCGGATAGCCAAACAGACGGGCGGTATAGTTTAAAATGCAAGTATTATGCGTATCGTATTTAAAGGCAACCAAATGTAGGTCTTAAATTGGTTATTGTTGACGTATGTATTTGTTTTATTTTCAGTGACACTTGCATACGTACATACATACATGCATGCAGTGTCATACGAATGCCAAGTTATTTATAATTTAAGCGGAAATTCGTAGGCGAATAAGAGAGGACTAAGATAAAACAAATCTCCGTTTATACATAGTTCACCTTATTACTTACTATAAAAGTGTGAATGAAAAGCAATTTAAAAAATTTATTCGTTGTTTGTTGTATGTTTAGGCATCCCTGTATGCCAAATCATCAGTAGACTTCAATTTGCCTTAAGAAATATTTCAACTCTGTAGCAGTAAGAGACTAATTGTATCAAGGTTTGCTGGAAAAACCGACTTGTATCGAATAAAATTAGTTCTTGGTATATTTTGATAAATTTCGAGGCCTACGAAGATACGCTTATTCTTATATAATTCTCAAATGATTTTTTTTAAATGTATATTAATTGTAATATTTGTAATTACTACAAAATGCTTATTATTATTAATATTTTTTGTTATTTATACAGGCTAAAGTTCGTAAGTAAGTTGTTAACATATTTCAAGCAAGAAAGGAACAATTTAATATCTTCACATCCCTTTAGATTTAAATTATACGGCTGAATAGAACAAATGTTATTTTCGGTTGAAGCCACTAAACCTCGTCAGTATTCATATGTAAATGCTTTCACTACTTGTTAGGTAGCTCTGTTGAACGTGATTGCATGTTCCATTTATACACATATCGAATGCAAGTAAAATACGAGAATTTTTCACTCACTACTAGCTTTTACCCGGGACTTTGTTCACGTACATTAGTTTGTAATGTAGCCAATAATAAATTTTTATATAAATTTTATCCAAAAAAAAGAGAAAGAGTACAAGAAGTACTAAGTTTTTGTTCCCCAAAAAGTACTCTGTATTTTCACACTTAAAAATAACTAGTAATAAAACCGTTTTTACACCTTAAAGGTACCATATATTTTAATCTGGATCATAACCTATCGGTATAACAAATTTCATGCAAATCTTTTAAGCGGTTTTCGCGTTATAATATAATAAACATCCAAACTTTTAACAATATAAAATGAGTAGGATTTCTTTTTTATCAGTAATTTTAATGGGCGAAATTTTTGGATAAAAACTGGACTTCATTTTCACATTTATATTTTTGTGTAGATTATTTTAATTTCGTTAAAGATTAAAAGGAAAATTGCAAAACATGCAAAAAGTATAGGGCTTCCAGAAAATCTGGTTTAACTTATTCCATCCCTTAATATTTATCTGTCATGTATTCCACGGTGGCTCAGTAAGTTGTCCACAAGTTTTTCGAAAATGTTAAATTATTAAATTGAACTTTTTTTATTTACTGCCTATAAACTGTTAAATTGAAGTTACTAATTTTCCTGAAAGAAAACTTCTTGGCCCATTTAATTGGATCAATATTATTATTGTTGTAAATACCTACAACTTTTACAATCTGATTTTTTTGTTTTTTTTAAACTTCCGTTTAAAATTAAAAAAAAAAATAAATAAACAAATAAATTTCCATACAAATATTTAAAAAGCCGCCAAATCGTGCCACCACTAAAATTTTCTTTGTACTGACGGTATACGCGAGGCGGTTGATTCGTTGGTGGTATGTATATTTTCATTCAAAAAATTTCTTTTTTTTTTTCTTTTTGTTTTATTTTTATGCTTCTGCTACCACCAACTACATTTTTGCAATATTTTTAAGTTTTGTAAAAACTTGAAAGAAATTAAAAATAAATAAAACAAAAGTAACATAAAACGGTTGTTAATCGTACGCATTTTAGCAGTATTTAAATAAATAAAAGAAAATACCTACACGGAAAAAATTAGCCAGCTGAGGAGTTGAGTTTAAAAAAAATGTACATAAATTATTTTAGTCAAATCCAAATAAAACCCCTATTTAATTTAATAAAGACTTCGCCTCAATAACCATGTGGTTTTATTTTACTACCTTAATTTTTTACAGTGTATTTTTTCAAGCGGATGGATGATGGTTAAATCAATGAATAAAATAAATGAATGGAAGTGTAAAATTTTTTGAATAAAAAAAATGGGACAGCTTGTACCAACCACACTAGCTACTTGACGCTCATATGTATATGTACACGTGCCCACTCGAATATTCACTCACTCACTCGCATTTTGATTGTTTCAGTAAGGCAGTCACTTAGCCAACGAGTAAGTAAGTAAGTCATGTGTGTTTACTTTGCAGCCAACACAATTTTTCGTTGATTTGCGATTCATGTGTAGGCATGCAAAATTTTACGCTAAAATATGTTTAGACTGGTCACTTACAAAATGCTACGAAAGACACACACACACGCATATTTTTCAGATAATTCAAAGAATTTAATCCAGAATATAGGTAGCAAACTTTATAAACTTGCAATGAAAACACATTTCTTCTAATATCTCTTCATATAACGAAAATTGGGCCGCTAATTAAATTTCAATGTCAGAAATAAGATTATTAAATAGTTAAAATAATGTTTTTTTGCCACTTTTATTTGGGGTTTTGAAAATGCCTCAATTGCGCATTTATTATACATATGTAGACTTTTTAAAGTCCTAGAAAAGTTATTCCGACTGAATGTTAACGATGATGTTCGGAAGTGTGAATATTTATGTAAGTATGTAGGTACGTAGGTACATGTTTTGTGACATTCTACAGAGTTTGATTTCAGTATTCAGATACGTGTGAACTCAAGAAGTTGTAGAAATGAAAATTGCAAAAAAAACTAATAGATTTGAAATAAGTTTTGCAAAATGTATTCAATTTCATTGAAAACGAATAATCAGTAAGTATCAAATGGTTTTCTTTTTAAATTGATTTGGCATTTAAAGAGGATCTTTACAACTTAAAAAACTACGTCGAGTGGCGCTAACCTATTCCTTTTTTGGTTAATTTGTTTCACAGATATCGTTGTGAAAAATTTTTGAAAATTGTTTTTTTTAAGTTCGACCTAACTAGAGCTAGAAGTTAGCACGAACTTGTATGAAATGGTTTGAACTTTATATACTCGTACAACAAACATCAGCTCGAATACATGGAGACTGATGAGGTCTTGCTCCAAAATCAACATGTCGTGTACGTTAATTAATTGCGAATTTTTCCTAACTGCGAATTCACTAATCGCATCTCGATTTATAAAAAAAATAGTTAGACTAAAAAAAATAAATACTTTTAACAACAAATGCAAAATTGTTAAACTATATAATTATTGTTGTGCAAATATAATACGATTTAATTCTTTTTAGCCACTAACCAACCCCCCCCCCCCCACCAACACACACTCACTAGCCAGCCAAGTGACATATAAAACAAAAATACATAATATATTATAAAATATGTATATAAAACAACAGCAAAAAAACACAGCAGAAAAAAAATGCTGTAGTAACTGATGAATGAAATCTTGTCACAAGTGTAAAGCCCACAAGTCTTTTGGAATCGATTTTTTTTTGCCGTACATTTTGTTTTATAACGTACATAAATATATATATTTTTTATTTTCGTTTTGTTTACCCAAATCATAGGTATTTGTAATTTACATAAATATGTGTGGGCATTGCAACAACGTATTATGAACTTATTTAAAAATCGTAAAAAAAATAATACAAATTACTGACGCTATTTCTGATTAACTTTTATTTATATCACTAACAAACAAAAAAAATAAAAGAAAAATACTTAAAAAAATAATTTAATCAGATGCCAAACCTCATTCCCCGACCCTGCTTTACAATGAAACAATTAAAATTAAGTGCAGTTCTGTTAAAAGACAACAACAACAAGAAAAGGGGGTCAGGCTAGCATGAACTTGAACGTAAAAATATTTATAAAAATAGTAAAAGAGGTATCAAAGTTGGTGCCATCTTTATGGTTCATTACATGATAAGGTCATCCAAAAGTATTTTTTAACATAAACGTTTTCTCTTGTATGCGATTATCTAAAGTATTTTCTTGTTATTTTTATTTTATTAAGTATTTTTAAGAATTGTTCCCTCTCTAACTGGATTTGAAGGACAGAATAAAAATTTAAAGCAAATTTTTATTTTACATAAATTTGTATTGGAAAATTGTTGAATATTTTAAATAAAATAATAATCCTGATTGTATAATACACAACAACATGTAGTCAGTCGTATTATTTTCCCTAATACAATTTAATTTAATGACAAAAGTGGGCAGTAGCACGCTCATACAAGAATATATTATTTTTTTGCTTACTTCCACTTAACCGATTTTTGTGAAAATATGGACACTCATTGCGTTTTTCCCTCAATTGTGTGATTAGAAAAGTGGGTCGAACCACGCCCATAGAACTTGGTAATTTTTTCATACAATACTGTACCGATTCTTATGAAACTACTCTGGATGTTAGCAAAATCTACTTTAAGTTGTTTTAAATAACAAAACGCACTTTTTTAAATAGTAGTACGTATTCCACAACGTATTTTTCTAAAACCAATCCCCTTTTTAAAAAAGTAACTTTTTCAAACAGAGCCGTTTGCCTACAGTATATTTTGCAAAAAGTACCTTATCAAAAGAGTACCTTTTTCAAGAAATTGTTTTGTAACAAACAAGTTTTTTAAAAGATAAACTTTTTACAAAAATTACGTTTTCTTAAATAATATATTTTGCAAAAAGTACCTTATCAAAAAAGTACCTTTTTCAAGAAATTGTTTTTAAAAAACAAGTTTTTTAAAAGATAAACTTTTTACAAAAATTGCGTTTTCTTAAATAATATATTTTGCAAAAAGTACCTTATCAAAAGAGTACCTTTTTCAAGAAATTGTTTTTAAAAAACAAGCTTTTTAAAAGATAAACTTATTACCAAAATTACGTTTTCTTAAATAATATATTTTGCAAAAAGTACCTTATCAAAAAAGTACCTTTTTCAAGAAATTGTTTTTAAAAAACAAGTTTTTTAAAAGATAAATTTTTTACAAAAATTGCGTTTTCTTAAATAATATATTTTGCAAAAAGTACCTTATCAAAAAAGTAGCTTTTTTTTTTAAAAAAAAACAAGTTTTTTAAAAGATAAACTTTTAACAAAAATTACGTTTTCTTAAATAATATATGTTACAAAAAGCAAATTTTTTAGAAGTTAATTTTAATAAAAGTACAATTTAAAAAAATTTTATTAAAAAAAATCTAAGAGTATTTTTTAAAAAGTGCCTGGATCAAAGTACCCACTCATCTATCATCATACGTGTATTTATTAGATTCGGAAATATGTATATGGGCACTAAATTTACCCTTTTTTATTTCCTTTTCAGTGAATCCATAGTTTTGGAGGCGAATATGCATGCTAAAGTTCTGGGGGCAAATTAAGGCATTCGATGTCGATCAAAAATTTCAATACAATTCATATGTAAATTTCAATCAATATCGAATTTGCCCCCTGTTCTCTAACTTTAGTCCTTTGGCTTGAGCGATAATGAATCGGTTACTCAGTCAGTTAGAATAATAATAATCGATAAAAGCTAAGAAATATATTATTAATATTAGTTAATTTGTGAAGTTTTTATTCGAACTGAGTGATGTTTAATCAAAGAAATTTTTAATTTTTCAGGCTTAAGTTCGTTTTCTCTAAATTTAATTTTATTATAAATTAAATTATTATTTAAATTAGAAAGAAAGACAAATCTAGTGGCTCTTAATACTTGAAACAGGCAAAGAAAAAGTTTTTTTGACTGCGCGGAGGGTTGAACTGACATCGATGTTTCGAGACTAACCACAGTCTCATCATCAGAGTTGTCTACCGCTTAGACCTCACTGCCACCACGGCAGCTGCAATCAGACCAGTTAAAGATCCTCTACATTAATTAAATCTGCTGAATTACATGTAAGTTTTTACACTACAGCTTTTTATAATTTTTAATGGGTTGGAACTTTACTATACTTTTTTCAAAGTCTATCTTGTTCAAGTTGAGCTTTATTCTAGTGTCTCTTATTTCATGAGGTCTAAGCGGTAGACAACTCTGATGATGAGACTGTGGTTAGTCTCGAAACATCGATGTCAGTTCAACCCTCCGCGCAGTCAAAAAAACTTTTTCTTTGCCTGTTTCAAGTATTAAGAGCCACTAGATTTGTCTTTCTCTCTAATTTAAATAATAATTTAATTTATAATAAAATTAAATTTAGAGAAAACAAACTTAAGCCTGAAAAATTAAAAATTTCTTTGATTAATATTAGTTTCTAAAAAGGGTTCAAAATGATACGAAAGTCCATTTTGAGTCATCCTGTTTCCATGATAAGAAATAAAAAATAGACATTTCGATTAGAAACTTCAGAAATTCTCAAGTGTTTAGTTTCTTAAATGATTTCGAAATTGAAAATCGGTAGGTATCATTAAAAACAAGTACTATTGGTAGACTTTTTGTTAAAATATGCCACAAAGCAGCTTTCAATCTCATCAAATTTATTGAATATACCTACCTTCAATATTCCCCCTGCTGTTTCCTGTTTATTTTCTTCTCACAAGTACCCATATAGACTTTATTTTCCACTATGTAGGATGATAAAAAAATAAACAATATATGTACCTGTAACAACAACAATATTTTGCATAACTTAGTTACACACTTACATACATATGTATGTAAGTATGTATTTTAGATACAGAGTATGCTGATGAAGAATAATAATAATATCATTGCAATTATTGTAAACCAGGCCATTCAAAAGCCAAAGCCCACACACACATTTAAAATAAAAGCAGTTCAAAAACTAAAAAAAATATATATTGAAAAGTATTTTCAATTCCCACTTCCGTTCTCTCGCTATCGTCTTGTATTAATGTCTCAGTATTAGTTGAATTGATTCTAAAAATATTTTGACATATGTATTATTAGGTGTAAAAACAACAACATGCATATGTATTTGGCTATACGATGCAAAAACAAAAAATAAATAAAGCCTTATTTTGGCATAATTTCCAAAAGAAACAAAAACTTAATTACAAACTGGAATACAAACATGTCGTAGTTGGTTTGAAATTGAAAAAAATATAAGTATGTATGTATATCAATTTTTTTTTGGTTTTATCGCAAAAAAAAAGTCCATGCTGCAATTGAAGCGGATGAAAGGACAAAAACTTATTTTTCCCAATATAGCCTGTCAGTAAACAAATATTCAGCAGGAGTATAAAAATATGTACATAAGTACATATGTACATATGCATATTAATCCTAGAGTACTAACCTTTGTCGGTCACTTTTTACAGTTGCTATTCATAATTAGTGCTAAAATATCCTTCAAAATTAAATTTTATAAAACTAGTTTGTCACAGTATTTTGTAAATTTTTAATAACGTAGGAAATGAACCTCTATACCCATTTTAAGTTTTGACTTATTTCTATCGATCGAATAAATTTATTTTATACATTTAAATTTAGCCCCTCTCCTTACGTTCCTCTTCGTGTCTGTGAAACGTAAATATTCTGAACAAAATTTATACCTAAAATGTAAGGATTTAAATGGTTCCCATGCTGATTTGCTATAACAATGTCCCGCTTAAATAAACAGCAGAACTAAAATTTCGAAACGCCGTTACATGGTGAGGTCATTGCTATTTTTGGTGATGCCTTTCACGAGATATTTTTGACGTTGCGTTATTTTGTATATATTTTATTCAGAAATCCCTTTTTCAAGCGATCAGGTACCACCTTTTGTCGGAAAATCCTTCTGGTGACGCTAAAAATTACCCGAAATATTGATTATCGTCTTGTCGTCTTGTGGTCTTGTGCTAATGTGCATACATACATACGAGTATGTACATACATACATACATATGTATGTATCTATGATTATGTACACACCATGTCTGCCAATACCTTCTCATTTTTGTCCAACTGACTATATTTGTCTGCTGACTAAACGGTCGTGTTTTCTTAAAGTTTTTTTTCAAGTGGGTTTTAACTCACAGTTAGGCATTCAAAAACTATATGTATGTATGTATGTATGTATAAATACATGCTAATGTAAGTATGTATAAGATTGAGCACGAGTTTCGTTAGATACATACTATTTCATTTTATGTCCTGCGTGGGTTTTTCATTCATGAATTTCAGTCAACTTGCTGTTGGTCATTACATAGACATTATGGATTTGTAAATGCTCACAAACACACTTACATTTTATATATGCATACATACAGTATATACACACAGTACACATACATGAGCAACAATTTCCAATAACAATTTTACTCTAAAATAATAAATATTCATTTGCATTTGTATGAACTGTGAATGTATTTTTTACATTTTCCTTGGCTTCTTTCTCCCTGCCACCCTCTTTTACCATGTTCCTTTTTATTCTTCTTGGCTCTAAAATTTCTTTACGGCTAAAACACGTACATATGTATGTACATAGAAATAACAACATTTGTAGAGTTTTAAAACAAGGATACGTATACTGCGCAGGCGGCACACAAATACATACAATACAAATGGTTTGGTGTACTGTTATGTATACATCTGCATTTTTGTATGTACATAAGTATGTATGTGTAGGTTTGTATGAGGAAATGTAAATGTGTTTTTCGTACCGAACATTTTTTGTTGCCTATTTTGTAGACTTAAACGAACACGCGCTTGTATTTGTTTTTGATATCCTTGAAATACTCGTAAGTTCACCTTGTTTGTGGCTTGTTGTTACTAATATTTTCCTCGTTCATTATTTTCGTTGTTCGTGTGCAGCAAAATTGCTGCTGAGGTCTCTGCTTCAGTTAAGGATGTTGTTTTCCTTTTGGGTTTTTCTATTTTGGTTTTTTTGCAATTCTTTTGCTTTTGAAGTATCAGGGTCATGGATATAAATTTAAATTTGTTTTTGGGTCTCCAACGCAGAGAAAATACACATTGTTTTTTTCATTATGGAAAATCGGAATATAGTTCCGCTACATTAATTGTGAGATTAAATAAGAGTAAAGGAGGTAGATTCTTTTGTAAAATATTGTTGTGAAAGGTAAGGTATGTACTCACAGGTACATATATACATACATACATGCATATGAATGTACATACATACATATGCAAATAAGTAATAGAAGCAAGAAAAGGATAGTTACATACATAAGTATGTATGAACATGCATTTAGTATATTTTGTAAATTACATACATTTTACATACAATGAAAAAGATATGTGTATGTATGTATGAAAATAATATTGAATGAAAATAACAGAAAATACTACATACTCGTTTACACATACATACATATATACATATCTACGTAAGTATTTATGAATAAGCAATTTGGAAAAACCCCTGCCTAATTTGCTTCCATTGATGTTAAGAAAAATACATTCGAAATTTGTGTATTTTGCAGTGTTGGTATGATAAAATGATAAAATTTAACAAATAATTTCCTTATTGAATCGTGAATAAAATCAAAATTTTGGGCCTCGATTTAAGTGAATTATTGCAAATAATATATGCAAAATAGAAAAAGAAAATATTCATGTGTTCTATGTTTATTTTATGTATTTATTTTGTAACTAGTGCGTCATGTAGGCAATTTTAGTTCACAGCTTTATATGTACATATAGTTCTGCTTTAATCAAATCGGGCGGAACTTTTTCAAGATTCGGTTACAACACTCTTAATTTTTTTTTTTTTTTTTTTTAATTAGGACCAGCACTCAGGGGATGAACCCTACGTATGCAGTGCATTGTGCCGGAACACAGAGAGAGGGATAGAGTAGAGAAGATAGATGTTGAAAATGTAGAAGGCTTAACTCTTTTACAACTCTGCTTTGCGCGTTATATTAAATTTTATTGCAGTGTTGAGGCGCCTCCGGTGTTAGGTAGACGCATTAACTTTGTTAAGCTGTATTGGCAGGCATTTTATTAATTGTTTTACTTCGCTGATGTTTCTGCTAACCGACGAAGGAGGGCGGTGTTGTGTACATTAGCTTGGAACATCATCAATCGCTGTCGGAACAGTTTTTTAGTGACCAGTGCTATGCCTTCATCACTTAAATAGTCCGACAACAATTAATACAATGTCTCACTAATGTACATTACAGCAATTAATGATGTTGATTGACTTGCTCTGGCCAGGGTTTGAACCCAGGCCCCACGTCCTTGTTTGCTTGGTAGTCATCGCGCTAACCACTTCAGCCAACACCACCTGGAACATAATGAGATATTTGGGAAACTAGTCCTAGAGATGCAAGTATGAACATTCTTGTTTATATACAGACGATATACATATGTATGTATGTACCTATAATAGAATCCGAAAACTATATCTTAATAATACCTATTATAAATGTGAAAATTTCTATCTTGGCATGTTTAGATGTTTGTTTCACTAAACTCGAAAACCGCTTAATGGATTTAGATGAAATATGGTAGACGGATTGCATATGACATATGAAAGTGTACATTTGAAGGGGTAAAAATGGGATAAATTGGTACTTCTTTTCATAATTTTTTTTTCTTCATAACATATGTACATAGCAGTCTATACTCTTGGGTAAAATAAGGAAAAATTGGTACTTTTTGCTTTTGGTACTTTTTGTTTTTTCGAGGTTAGCTAATCTATATACATACATACATATGTATGTACATACATTGTATACCTATTATGCATTTCATTGGTTTCTAAATCTCAACTCAACACAACAAACAATTTTTATTTGATATGAATCTGTTTATTGGTTTTTTAAAGTACATTGGTTGTTAAAGGTTAGGAAAAAAAAGTACACAGTATAAAAATAAAGTACAATTTATTTTTCTTTATTGTTATATTTGAAAACGTATTTTTTATTGCTTTTCGCAAGTTTTATCAAATAATTATCATATTTAAATTAAAGTAAATAATTAATTCATTTTTTATCAGATTCAGAGACGCTTTGTTTGTTTCGTCTCGCCATTTGCTCTTCATTTCAGAAAAAACTATCTCTGTGAATGCCGACGTGGCTGGAATACAAATTAAAAATGAAATTACTTTATACAAATTTGATAAATTATCATCAGTCTTATTAAATAATAGCTGCCATTTACTTGCTGTAGATAATTCCGCCAAACCTTCAGAACTGTATATCTGATCATAAATTTTGTTTAATGACGCAATTTCTCCATAAAGATCATCCATATTTACATTAAGTTTTTGCAGATTTAAATTTTCGTTTATGCTAACACTATTATCAAATTCAACTTTGCTCTTTAAATTTTTATTGCTAATTGTAAATAACCAGTTTGTATTTTTAAAATCAAACAATTTATTCAGGTACTCTAAGGCTCTATCGATAAATAATAAAAAATTCATGTGAATTTCCCTGGTCAGTTCCGGTACAGACAAAAGGTTAATTTTTTTGCTTGTTTCATATCCAAATATCCAAATTGCCATGACATGGTCTTAAGAAAGAATCGCCACTGTAAAAAAACGTTAACAAATGACTAATATAACCCGAATCTATTTTGAATTGTAGATACATAAATCAAATCATGCGAAATAAAGTATTTTGGTGTACTTTATTGTTTCTATAAAGTATAGAGTACAATTAATCAAAAAAACGTAGAATACTTTATTATAAAGTACGGGTGGCAAGCCTACTTAAAACCTACGATTTATGAGTATCGGCTACATTGAAATTGTTTTTATAATTACATCCCTACAAAAATTATTGGAGTACATGGTCAATTTTAGATAAGAGGAGTAGTTTTTGGACTACTCCTATGTAATGTAACCATGGACCATTTCATTTGTACACAGTAGTGCTGGCAAAGTATTGAGTAGTGGGAACCGAGTATCGAGTATTTTTCCTTTTTTTTGGATACTCAATACTCAAAAGTAGTTACTCGATACTTTCAGAGTTGTATTTTTAAGCAAGTTGAGAGGCTAAAATAGTGTATAAAAATACATAAAAATACAGAAAGACAACAATGTGTAAGCTACAAAATTAAACCAACCGCCGAAATAAAGCTGTCAATAAAATAGAACAACCACATGTGATAAATTACATTTTAAAGGTACTTAAGAATGTATATTAGTTAAATATGTATATATACATGTAAATATTATATATTAATTTTTATATACATACATACACAATGTATTACACATGCAGGGTCATATGTATGTTCACGCATATGTAAATATTTTCAATCCTTTAATGAAATCAGAACATTAATTTTTCAATGAACCCTTATATGCATAACTAAATTTTTGTTGATAAAAATTAAATTATTTCTTAAGTTGTTAACGTTGAATTTAAAGTTAGCTTACCATTTATGTTTGATTTGATAATAAAAGACGTACAAAACCAATAATAGTTGAAGATCTATTTTTAATTTTTGGAGAAACTACTTCAATTTGCAGATAAAAACTATGCGTTACAAATTCAAAAATCCGCTAAAAGTATCGAGTAGTATTGAGTACCCAAATGAAAAGTATTAAGTATTATTGAGTAATGAAAAATAGTAGAATTTGCCAGCACTAGTACACACATTTATAGTTAAATACCATTTGGCAACACTAAAAATGTTTGGAGTTAAATTGAAATTGTGGCACCTCCCCTGTTAAAATTAAAACAAATTCATGGAAGCTTAAAGAAACACAAGTTAGGCGGCATGGCCACGTATCAAATTGGCTTGACAAATCAAGGGTTTTTTGATTGTGTTAGTGGAAAAAAAACTCTCAAGTATATGTACATGTGAGTTTGACGAAAATCAAAACAATATTCACTGCCGTCCATACTGTAATTTGAAGCAAATTTGATGTGTTGCTGCGTAATTACATCAAATCTAATTTTTATTTAGTTTGCGCAGCGACAATATCGTACGCGGAAAATTTGATAGCGCAATAAATAAAAAATGGATGAAAAAAATTTCATACTGGAATTAATTAAATTTTATCGCTGTTTGCCTGCTTTATGGAGAGCAATTAAAAATAAACCAAATGTTGAAAAAAATGTAAATGTTATGAAAATTTTTATATTTATTGAATTAAAATTAACAAAATAAATTTAATTATTTTCATAATAATTTAATATAAAGGCTCTGTAAGTCAATCGCATATAAAAATATAAGGTTACAGTACAATACGCATATAAGAAACTCGTTTATAAGAAAAACTCGGCTATAAGAAACACTTTTCCAGACACCATGTACATTTCCATATAACTACATACGTGCTAAATAATCCTTATATAAGAAACTCGCTTATAAGAAAAACTCTGCTATAAGAAACAAATTTTTATGAAAAATTACATTTTTTCCATAGAAAATTGTACGTGTATAAGAAAGTATTCTCACAATGAAATTTTTTTCAATTTGGGGAAATATATAAATTTTTTGATTATATTTTACAATTTACATCTGTGAATACTGGTCCAAATGTCAAATGAAATCGTTAATTTTGGTGAAATCAGCCGGCTTCGTTGTTATTTTTTTTTTTGTTGTACCAAATAACGTGTATTAATTTTATTTCTGACGCATATAAGAAAATATCTTTCCTAAAAGCGTGTTACATACATATATAAGAAAATATCTTTCTTATATGCGTGTTCCCTTTATAAGAAAAACTCGCATATAAGAAACAAAATCTGTACATTTTCACACTTTCTTATATGCGTATTGTACTGTATTGATATTATAAATATTAATAATTAAAAATAAGAAAATTTTGTTAGCAAAAAATATTTTGCGACCAAAAACATCACACGTTCTTATCATTCAAAAATAACTTTCAAATGAAATTTGACGGCATGAATTTGACACGTTGCTGTGTTAAGCAAAATAATATTTACCAACACATGTTATTTGTCAAGCCAATTTGATACGTGGCCATGGCGCTTTAGATCGTGTTTTTTCAATTTCTGAATTTTATTTTGTATTTTAATATAATGTAATGGAAGGGCTGTATTAACACATTTGTATGTACAGTCAAATCCCGATAATTCGTACCCCGATAAATCGTAATTCCCGATAATTCGTAATAAACTGTCGGTCCTTTGAAAAAATCTCGTTAATTCGTAAAATTCCATACGTTTTGGTCCCCTCGCTAATTCGTATTTTTTTTTTTTTAATAAAATCTTCTTTACCTCTTATAAATCTTAATTGTGTGCTAACTACCACTTATAATTCGTAATAAAAACAACAGAAACATGGCAAGAATGATTTTTTTGTTTACCCCTATTTGTTTTTTTTTTGCGAGGGTTTTTGCTTGTGTGTGTGTTTATTCTCTTAAGATCAGTTTGTTACATGAATAATAAAGAAAAATTTCAAAGCGCACGCATAAAACTCTGTCGGTGTTACAAAAACAACAAATTTTTGTAGCCACTGACAATGGAGAGAAAAAAATAGACGTTGCTGAGCGATTTGAAATTGCTCCATCTACTCTTACTTCAATCCTTCAAAAACAATTGTTTTTATGTTTTTTTGATCGTTTTAGTAAAACCCCGTTAATTCGTATTTATTTTATTTTAACCCCGTTAAATCAAAATCCCGCTAAATCGAAAACCCCCCTAATTCGTAAGAAATGGCCGGTCCCTTGCCATTACGAATTATCGGGATTTGACTGTACTTAAAACAGTGTCGGCCACAAAGAGAGTGAGAGAGAATCTAGGTAGTAGTAGTGTTTATGAATATGCATTAGTGAAAAATACAGTGAACAAAATGCATGAACATAATACAATACCGAAATTGCAATGGTTTCTGTTTGTTTTGAATGAATAAAAATAATCTGGGTTGTTGAAAATATTCCCTGTGTAACTGATAAAAACAAGTTAAAGAGAAATATCAAAGGCAATGCGTCATAAATCTGCTTGTGCAAAAGCAAATGAATGAAATTGTTGTTTATTTTTTACATTTTGGTGAGTAGTTTTATTTTCATTCGGCTGTGTTCGGTTGTATACATATATGAAGCCGAATGGTGTTGGGCACATAGGTGTACGTTTGAGCAAGACTGACGTAAAATATCATTCAATTATATTAGTGACAGAGATACACACATATGTATGTATGTATATATTTTTATGCAAAATAGAGTAGTTTCAAAACTAATCCCTGTGGGTACCCCTTGGATTAGTAACATGGAGTAGTTTTTGGGTTACGTGGTCCAGCCCTAGGACATCGCAATGTAAATTGGACCATGTTTTTTCATACACTTTGGCTACATTTGGAGTACACTCATTTTTTGAAGGCATACTATCTAACCATGAGCAAAATTATATGTAATCTAATTAAATAAACAATAAAAAGTTAAAAAAAAAATATTAATTAATAAAAAATGTTGTTGAAAATGTTTTTCTTACATTTTTCTACTTGCCGATATCTAGAAATTATTTGCACTTGTTGCTTTCCTCTACCACACAAGTGTATATATTTACATACATATGTACATACATACATACATATCTACATATGTAAGAGGTCAATGCAGCGATTTTTATTATTCTTAAACAATCGTAACCTCAACACCCCTACCAATAACAGCTGAATTGGCAACAATGACCACAGAGGGGGCCGTTTACAGGTATGTACGTGTGTATGTTTTTCCATTTCTAAGTACATAAAAAGGTTTTTGATTTCGGTATACCTACCTACTTAACTGAACAAAATTTGAATGAATCGGCACACATACTGATACATTTAAGAAAAATATCAATGAACTTATAAGAAAAGAGAGAAGAAATATAATTCAATAGAGAACAATCAACACGGAAAAATTGGGAGAGAAAAAAGAGCACAAGTAATAAAGCAATTGATTTTCGAATGTGTATCCATAGCTGCCAGATTTTTTGAGGTAATATCGTCATATTTTTGGGCAAAAATCGTCATTATCGTCAATAAAGCTTATTGAAATCGTCATAAAAACGTCAAATGAAAAAACCGCTTGTTTTTACTAACACAACATATTTTTGTTAGAGGCAAAACATAACAAAACTCTTAAATCAACAAATCTTATTAAAAACAGCATTATTTAAAATACAGAGATCAAATACTTCACTTAGAATTCACAATAAAATCACATGTAACTAGATTGCATGTTTTTCAATACTTTGAAATATATTTATACATTGTATGGAAAAAAATAAAAA
This sequence comes from Lypha dubia, assembly GCA_947311025.1. Classification (NCBI taxonomy): domain Eukaryota; kingdom Metazoa; phylum Arthropoda; class Insecta; order Diptera; family Tachinidae; genus Lypha; species Lypha dubia. The sequence goes on along the minus strand of OX371263.1, from coordinate 29,504,579 downwards.
AATTTAAATCTTTTAGTTATTTTTTTCAATTTAGTAAAATATGCATATTAAATTTCATTTTTGGAAACACTTTTTCTAAAAATGTATAAAAGCTACAATAAAATTTATACAATAAAAATATAATTTTTAAAGAAAATAGGCATATAAATATGTATACATGTGTATATGTATAATAAATTTTACAAATATATATTGCAATTAACCATATTGATTAATTCAGGTACAACTGTCAGATCATAGCAGGTACATTTGTTTCGCTTCAAATAATTTTTTGAATATAATATTGCCTCCAAAGACGACTTTTTCAATATCTTATTTTAGTCTTATTTACATACGTTTGCCTGACTAAATATTCTTTCTATATTTGCTGAATAATGTGGTAAAACTAGGATTTTTGTAATAAATTTAGTCAAATTTGGAAACAAAAGACTAGAATCCCTCGTTTGCATCTCTGATAGTTTTTTCCAAAAATCCAATAGTTTTTTTCTGTTTTTATCAGGACATTAATTTCAATTGTCTGAACTCTGTTTCTAGCTCTTGATTTTCACTTTCTTCAACAAAATAGGAAAATTATTTTTAAAATTTCAGAAAACCAACTTTTTTTTCTTTATTAATAATATTAAATGGATTAATTTGGCCAAGAGCTTTATATATATTTTCAAAATCAAATTTTGATAATATATGATAACAAAGCTATATATAAAAATTAACACAATTATTACTAATATCATATTTTTCTTTTGAATTTATTTGTGATTCTTCCATACGTCGCTGGCAAATATTCCTAAATAAATTTCAAAATATATGAAAAGTAATATTATCAGGCTCAAGTTCAGTTTTATTGAATTAATGAAAATTCAAAATTACAATTACAAAATATTATTATTTATGTATGTATATCCAATCAGTTTTTAGCTGAAATCAGTACTGATACGTTCTGCTAAAAACTGATTGGATATAAATAATAATATTTTCCAACATAAAAAAACTCTTAGTAATTTTGAATTTTCATTAATTCAATAAAACTGAACTTGAGCCTTATAATATTACTTTTCATATATACATCAATATAAGTTCAAATAATAATTACGTTTATTCGTAATAATCTATATATATAAAATACAAAAAATGTTTGTACCCATGTTCGCTATAGACTCGGAAACTATCCAACCGATTTGACCCAAACTGGTGTCATTCAAAAGGGAATTTATAGAGGATGGTTTTAGGCTTTTAATATTTCAAGTGGGCGTAGCCCCTCCCACATAAATTGAATAACATCATATATCTTGACTATTGTGATAGCAAGAGTTTTGAAACATTGCAATAGTTCATATGTTACTAATGTGAGTAATCAGGACAAAAATGGGCGTTATCAGACAAGTGGGCGTGGCAGCTCCCATATAACCCAAAAATTGAAATCGCCATATTTTGGGCATTTTTTGACCTACGCCGATGATATTTGGTACATATAGTATTGACATAATTAGGAATACGTACTAGGAGAAAAGTGAGTGGGACCACGCCCCTTTATAGGAAAATAAAAAATCTTAATATAGTCTTAACTATTGGACCGATGGTCATTAAATTTTCACAATAGGATATATAAATACTTTTAATTTTATTTTATAACGAGGGGGTAGCGAAGTACACCGAGATCAGCTAGTTATAATATAAAAATATAAATTTCAAAATTTAAAAAATTGTTTTTGTTTTTATAATCAGTTAAATAAAAGTTTTCAATTTTAAGCAAACTAGTTTTTAAAAAGTTTCTCATTACAATTTTCAGCAGTTCAAGGTTGCTCTAATAGTAGAAATATATGTTGCAAACTTGAATTATTTAAAATCGGCAAAATTAGGGTATAAATCGTCCCATCGTCACTATGTCATTTTAAGGACCTAAAATCGTCAAAATGACGATAAATCGTCAAATCTGGCAGCTATGTGTGTATCTCATCTAAATACATTCAAACATATTTGTACATTCAAATGTAGAATGTGTAATAGCAAATAAATCTCTACACAGCTTGAATGAATAAAAAAACGTGGAGACATTTCTAACTGAAAACCATGCACAAAGCTGTCACAAACAGTGTAGCCAGGTAAATATTGCTTAATATCTCAAAATTAAAGAGTGTTGTCCCCAAAAATCCCCATTTTAAAACTGGAAATCCCCAATTTTGTCCCCAATAAAGATATGTATATTAAGCATCATAAAAAAATTTTTTTTTATTAATTTTATTACATACATTTATTTAATTTAATGCATTTGTATGTGCTCAATGGAACTTTTGAATCCATAGAATAATTTAAAATTCCATTCACGGAATCAAATTTATTCCTTTTTCTATGCTTTCGAGTTGTAAATTTATAAATAATTCAAAATTTTCCATACTCTTAGTGAATATTTTAAGCATTTTTTTGCTAGTACAGTTAAATAATCTAAAAAAAATTGTTTGAACTCCTTTTGCTTCTAACTCCTTTGAACATTCTATGCCTACATCAATTTCAGCAACAACCAAATTACTTTCCTTATCGTCAATTAGTACATCCATTTTGGCAATATCGAATTCAATAAATTCTGGTTTTAAAAATTTTGAACAAATTGTTATAAAAACCAACATCCTCAATACCATCGCCTTGAAATAATAGAAATATGGAGAAGAAAAACGCCAAGATACTTAAACATATGTGTTCGTAAATATATTGTTGTAAGAAAATCGTAAAATAAAGCAAAATTGATAATAGGTATACTGAAAATGAAAAATCCCCAAATCCCTCCCCACGATAATCTGTCCCAAAAAAACAGCTAAAATCCCCAATTTGGGGAGAAATCCCTACACCTGGCAACACTGGTCACAAACATACAATTCCAGGCATGGCTGCCCAGTGTAGCCAGGTTTGGGGATTTCTCCCCAAATTGGGGATTTTAGCTGGTTTTTGGGGACATATTTTCGTGGGGAGGGACTTGGGGATTTTTCATTTTCAGTATACCTATTAAAAATTTTGCTTTATTTTACCATTTACTTTCATACATACATTTTCATACATATATACTTATGTTTATGTATCTTGGCGTTTTTCTTCTCCATATTTCGATTATTTCAAGGCTATGGTATTGAGGATGTTGGTTTTTATAACAATTTGTTCAAAATTCTTAAAACCAGAATTTATTGAATTCGATATTGGCAAAATGGATGTACTAATTGACGATAAGGTTGTTGCTAAAATTGATTTTGGCATAGAATTGAATTAGAAGCAAAAGGAGTTAAAAAAAATTTTTTAGATTATTTAAGTGTACTAGCAAAATAAATGCTTAAAATATTCACTGAGAGTATGGAAAATTTCGAGCTATTTATAAATTTACAACTCGAAAGCATAAAAAAAAGACAAAATTTGATTCCGTGTATGGAATTTCAAAATATTTTATGGATTCAAAAGTTCCATTGAGCACATACGAATGCATTAAGTTAAATAAATGTATGTAATAAAATTAATAAAAAAATATTTTTTATGATGGTTAATATACATATCTTAATTCGGGTAAAAATTGGGAATTTCCAGTTTTAAAATGGGGATTATTGGGGACAACACTCTTTAATTTAGGGACATTAGACAATATTTACCTGGCTGCCAGTTAGTTTTTTAATTTGTTTTGCCCGAAACAAAGAATCAAATTCTTCAAATTATCAGTCAATTCACACGATGAATTTTAGGACGTCCAATTTTCGTAATTCCCAGAAATTATTTGCATTCATACGATGTTTTTCTTTTTTTTCCTTATCATTTTTTATTTCATTTTTTCCTCAATATATTCTTCGCTACTAAAAAGTTCCTTTAAAAGAACAGAATAAGAAGGAAAACAAAAAAACACATACCTACAACGAGAAAAAAAGAGATATATGTGACCTGGTCTATGAAAAGGGACCTTACGTGCGAAAACAAGCTTTCGAGAAAACAGCTATTGAAGTGAAACAACTTTTTTCGTCAGTTTCTCGTTAGTTACTTTTTTGTTAACTTGTTACTCTGGGTCGCTGATTACGAATCCGGCCCCAGATTTTTAAAATTAATATAAAGGGGACTTATTTAAAACCAAAAAAGTTTTGTTTTCCTTATTTCAGATTTTAAAAAATAACAGTATTTTTCGTATCAGTACTCTTCTTTCTCTTTTCACTTTTAGTAAACTTTTAAACAAATTATGTTTTTTCGGATTTCACCACATGAAAGAGCGTCCCAAACTCTATCTGAATCGACAAGAAATTGAAAAATGATTTTTTGACACGTAAGGTCCGTTTTCATAGACATAGTAGCTCGTTTCTGTATTTCTCGCATGGTAAAGTTATCCGCATGAAACGAGTGAATTGCAACAAAACCAGTGTAAAATGAAACAAAATATGGTTTTTCTCACACAAGTGTTTCTGTATATGTACTTTGCGACAATGATCTGTCATTTTATTAATTTTCCTGCAATTATTGGAAGTATGTGAGAAAAAGTGTTTCTGTAACAACATTTTGCGGAAAGTTTCTCACAAGAAGTGTCAAAATAACTCACATTTCAAATTGGTGCGAGAAAATCAAAATTTAAATAAATAAATATAAATATACATATGTATGAACAGTAAATCTTCTAATATATAAAATTCTCGTGTCACGATGTTTGTTATCGATCTCCTCCGAAACGGCTGGACCGATTTTAATGAAATTTTTTATGCATATTTGGTAGGTATGCGAATAGGTTCTAAGGTATATTTTAAAAAGCTTATGGCACGAGGAGGGGAGGGAGGGGGCAATTCTGTATTTACTATACTATTAACCCAACAGATGGGTTATGTCCGCCTCACATATATATACATCTTATGTATGTAGCAAAAACTTTAAATAAACACAAGAATATGTTTTTAAATAATTTTTTTAGTTTGAATGAAAACTAGCACTGCACTATACATTTGGATTTTTATTTAAAAAAGAAAAAAATATAAAGAAAAAAAAAAAATTATTGTTGTTTTGTAATTTAAAAATTTTCAGCCTTTCATTGTTTTGCTTCTGTTATAATTCATTTCGCTCCTTGACGTTTCTTTTACATTTGACACTTAATTATTGGAAAGATTCCAGTAAGAACAAACTCGGCGCAGCCTGTTTTCGCATCCAAATACAGAAACACTTTTTTCTCACAAATCGAGAAACGATGGAATTTTTTGTTTCACACTTCATGTGAGAAATTTTACGATGCGAGAAATACAGAAACGAGGTACAGGTCACATATGAAAAAAAACTTACGAAAGCAGAAATCGAGTCTATTTTGCTACACCTCTTTCGTTACACCGCTCGCTACCACAGCAAAACTGACATCCACAGTAAGACCTATAGCTAAATAGCTCCTAGAACTTTTTATTAACTACTATTTTCAATCACTATAGCCGCCCAAGAAAACTACCGAATTTCTCTGGTTGTTGTAGAATTAAATACCGAGTTTAAAGTCCCAAAACTATGAACTGTCAAAAATATCACTAATTTTTACATAAATATGTTAATTCCTTTACCAAGGAACATTCCACAAGCCTGCATTAAAATTTACACCTGGCAGCACTAATTCTTTATGCATACATGGAGATATCACACATTTAAACAAACTATTCATATTATTGTGAGAATAGTTTCAGTTTAATAAGAGAGAAACCAGTACATATTATTAATTGTTTTTGTTGTCTTTTTCTGATTAAAGGATTTTGTTTTTTTTTTGTGGGTTTCTAATAAAAATAAAGGAAATTATTGTAAATATGTACCTGCAAAGTAACGTTTACAATTTGTTATTGAGCAGCTCAGTCAATACAATACCAATAGCAACAATACAACACATTGTGTGCTCTTGTAGAGTCTACACTCATTTTTTAAAAAAAGTGGCAAAATTCAAAAACACAGAAAACAAACTTGAGCAAAAACATTCATCTACAGAATGTTTCACTGTTTAAAAATGATTGGATGAAAATCACTTTACTCGTGGCTGTAGTCGTTAAAGGTTTGATTTTTCCCTCTGTTCTGCTTTTAAAGTATGGTGACGCTCTGGTGGTGTGCCTTGGAACTAAAAAGAAAAATACAAAAATTAATAATTTACATATGTAAATTAAACTTCTACAAAATTTAATACCTAGTGAAATAATTAACAAAAAAATATTTTTAATAATTTACAATTAGCTGAAGCAGAAAAAACAGTGTATTGATTACAAAAATATAGAGTGTGGTTTTTTATTTTTCTGTTATTGGAAAAGTTATCAACTTATACATACATACAACCATACATAGATATGTATACATAATAAAAAAAAATCTCCAAAACAAAGTAACAAACAAAAAAAAAATTGTTTAGTACTGCACCCAACAACTACAACAAAACACATACACAACAATTAAAAAATAACAAAAAAATACTTAGCTAGTGAAAATGAAATAACCTGTAACAAAGCTACATGCATACTTACATACACACATACTGTATGTACAAATTTATTTCTTAAATAAAGCATATAGGTATGTACCTAATAAAATTGTCAAATAAACAAAAAATATCTTTATTTATGTACTTCACATATTGTTAAGTAAGGCATTACAAAATTAATAAAAAGTGTACCCTACTCTTTAATAAAAAGGATACCTACCTATGTATGTATGTATGTATAAAAAAAACCAAAAAGCCATGAGTAATGTCAAGTTGAGACACAAACAACTAAAGAATATTAAATAAAATGAAAAAAAACAACAACAAAATAGATATAAAATATTAAGAAAAATAATAAAAAAAAAATATAACGAATGCGCTAAACCTAAATAACAACAAAAACAACAACTACAACAAAATATGAAGTTTGTTGTCGTCATTTGCTTCTGTTCGTTCTCCTCTCTATAGATAATTTTTATTATTGTTTAGAAATTAGAAAATGACAAATGGTTGATGAATTTCATAAGATAACAATAATGTGCTAAAATAAACTTAAATCTCATCCCTACAATAATATTGAAAATATAATTAAAAACAAAAAACAAAACAAAAAAACCAGCATCATTAAGTATTTTACACCCAAAAAAATATTTACGTCATTAGAAAACAAATCCACAAAATATTCAAAAACAACAATTTATATAAGTAGAAACGAGTGTGTGTATAAGTGTCTCTTAAAAAAAATAAAACAAAACAAAATGCCTGAAACGGAATATGAATTTATTAGCAAAGAATGGTTGCAATCGGAATTGCGTACCGTTTCCGGTTCCTCTTCGTTGCGCGATACCAAAGATTTAATAATATTAGACTGTCGCAGCTCAAATGAATTTAGCGAGTGCCATATACGAGCGGCTGTTAATTTTTCTATACCCAGCATAATGCTGAGACGTCTAGCAGCTGGTAAAATTGATCTATTGTCTACCATTAAATCGCCCGACCTTAAAGAACGGATACAAAATGGCTACAAAGTTAGCTTATTTGTACTCTACAATGATGTGGTAGCCGGAGGAGATGGCGGCCTGCAGACAACCAATAGCAGCACAAATGATTCATCAGCTGCTCCTAACCTTTTGCTATCCTCACAACAGACATCCTCTATGGATGTATTAGGTAGTGGTCTCAATATTAGCTCTACTTTGGGCAGTCCAGACTCTACCATAAATGTTTTACATAAACGTTTGAAACAAGATGGTTGCCGCGTGGTCGCCTTGCAAGGTAAGTTTTTTTTGATACATAATAATTCAACTTGTTACATTAAATTAGGTCAGTCACACATAATCATAAATAATCTGTTTGAAGTTGAAATAAAAGGTTATTGACTTCTTATCATAATAATACACACTGTCTGAATAGTTGTAGTTGTTGTTGTACTTGTTTTCTTAAATCTTTTTATTTTTAACAAGTTGGTTTACAAGAAAATGTAGGAATAAAAATTTTTACAAACATTAATGAAAGAACACGCATTCGATAATTTTTTCTTTTTTTTTTAATTGTTTACTTTAAATATTTACACAATTTTAGCTTTTGTAGAACATAAAAGCAAAAACAAATTGTTTATTTTTTTAATTAAAAATTACATACATGAAACGGCGAGTCAATTAGATAGAAAATAAACTAACTTGTGGTGTTTATTAGGAAAATATAAATTTTTTTTATAAATTGAAAGGTGATTTCCATTTATTTTTTTAACCGACCAATGAATGATCCATATCTATTAGGGTCCCGTCTAATTTTACATGCTTGCAGTGGACTCCACCAAATTTAGTTATAGAGTCATCAATGTCGGCAACTACATGCCGGTATGTAGAACCATCGTAAACAAGTTCCATCTCTATATCCAGCTATTTTTAATTTTTTTTTTCGTAAGTTGACTTAAAGCGAAATTTTATGTAGGATATATTTTTTTTAAATTAAAAAAACGTGTTATTTAAAAAAAATGGTTTTCTGTGCTGTGCCATTACTGCCTTTAATACCCAATCTTGGAATTGAGCCGGACAACTCTAAATTGGCAAGACAGATTTATTTGTGGAAATTTAGCATACACCATTTTTTAATGATGCCATGGTGAGGTTGTAAAGCCTCAGAAGGGGTGGGCACAGTTCTGGCAAGCCATCAGCCAGAGGATATTATGGTGTGTATGCAGGGAGTGAACGAAACTTTCTTCGGGTCCCTTTATTTTAAATTATTTTATTTTCTCGTGTCCATCTACGAGTAGCTGATATGAATTTTTTTGTAGCTGGTACACAGAGAAAACAGTGCCTAATAAATACCTAATAAAATAGAACAAAATTAATAAGATATCTCTATTGTTTTTTTTTTTCAAGAAGAAAGTCTTATTATTTTAATAAGGAAAACCTTATTGAAAAAATCAATAAGGAATCTTATGGTTTTTATTAGGTATTCTTATTGTTTTTTTCAATAAGGTTTTCTTCATGATTTTATTAGGTATTCTTATTGATTTTTTTCAAAAAGGTTTTCTTCTTGATTTTATTAGGTATTCTTCTTAAGACTTCCTTTTTGAAAAAAATCCGTAGAGAAATCTTATTAATTTTGTTCTATTTTATTAGGTATTTATTAGGCACAGTTTTCTCTGTTGTGATGTTAGGATATGCAAATTTGATGTCATCAGAACGTCATGGTACGTCCGGAATGCTTATTTACAACATGTATTTGTATTATCTGGATGGAGGGGTGATGAAAACATTTTTATAAAACTTACGTATTCAGGGAGTTGAACCAAGGAACTTCGGCTTAGTAGATTGGCACTCTAACCACCTCACTACTACACCATACTATAATATACATGTTAGCAGCCAGTTTAAGAAGATGATTTATTGTAGCACAAAAAAATTATGAAAAAATTGTTCCTATGTTGATTTATATGTATGAAATAACAAGCAAGCTAATGAAATCAAGAAGATATTCTTATTAAAAAAATTAAGAAGATGATTTACACATAATCATACAGGAACCTAATAAAATCAAGAAGAAAACCTTATTGAAAAAAACAATAAGATGGCCTAATAAAATCAAGAAGAAAACCTTATTGAAAAAAACAGTTAGACGACCTAATGAAATCAATAAGAAATCCCTTTTATTTACAATTCATATGAAAACCTAATAGATCAAGAAGTTTTTCTCTATGGATTGTTTTTTTGGTGCCAAAAATAACGGAAATTGGGTAAAAAAAATTGTAAATAACCAGTTTTCTTCTTGATTTTATGTGTTTTCCTTATTGAAAAAATTAATAAGATTTACCACATAAAAACAATAAGGAATCTCTTCGAAAAAATCTTCGCTTCTTTCTGCTGGGATACCCCTTAGCCTAAAAGCGTTTCATAGAGAAAATCTTATTGATTCTATTAGGCAGTTTTGGCTCTGTGTAGATTACCAGAGAGAGACGAGCTTCAGCTGGAGCAAAATGCCAGCGCGGTCAATAATCTGGCAACCATTTGGTACAAAAATAAGTCGGAAGGATTTTTACGGGAAAGATTAGTTGTTAACCCAACCGGAAACTGAAAATTCATTGTTGTGAGAAAAACATTAAATAGCAACGGAAACTGGCAGCTCTGGGTTGCCAGTTACCATTCATAATCTAAATTCTCAGCAACTCAAGTTCGGTTATTATCCATAATCGACTTATTATTTTATTATGAATTCCTATACTACGAACCACGTCATGCGAGTGAAATTACTAATGATTTTCGGAATTGTCGGGTATCGGTCGAACTCAAGGATTTCCTCCTCGAGCAAAGTTTTTCTGAATACCCGTAGCGTGCCTTTGGCCTCTAATGCAAGGCCGGGAAGAATTTACTTAAATTTATATAGATAGTGATCTGAATTAAATCTTTATTTAGGCATGACACTATTCGACACACTAAGAGCAGTTTACAAAGCGTATAGATTTCAGGTAAAAAATGGCAAATTTATTTAATATAGAGATCGTTTTTATTTTTTATTTTGTTTATTAATTCTCCATCGTTTTGCTCTTCAATACAACCTCAATTGATTATTTTTATTGAACGTCAAGCTCGATGAGACTGGTTCTTGAATTCTTTTAGTAGACTTGTTATCAAAATGGTGTCCCAAATACATGCATACTTAAGCTTTTCATCAGTACCAAGCATCCATATGTTTGATTTTCAATATTAATTAAATGCAAAAATAGTTGCGTATCTTATCTTTCACAATAATGAAAATAAACAAATTGTTTATATGTATATATTTTTAATTTACAAAATATAAGTACTGCATATACGAGCATGTATAAATAACAAACAAAAACCTATAAAACAATCTAACTTTATCAATGGAAAATATATTGTAGGTATGCAAATATGTATAAATGTATGTATTTATACTCTTAATAAATGATTTAATAGGCTTTGAAAGTAATTGTTGCTGGAGGTAAAAGTACAAGCAAAAACTAACAAACTCTCTTGTTCCGTTCAGTTTTGCACTCACGTCAGAGTTAACAAATTTGATGGTGGGAAAGTGGTGGATTGGGGGTACTCCGCACAAATACATATGTATGTATTTGTTTAACGAAAATGAAGGCACATTAAAAGCGAAGCGTGCTATAGATAGTAACCCTGGCATTTCTGCTCTTTTAAACTCGTACGAATACAATTCACTGTCATTCATAACACAGTTCAATATTTTTATTTATTTCTTTATTTTTTTTTTTGTTCTGTTTCAATTGACAGATAAAGTTGTAGCCGTCCTACTCGTATATCAATTCATTCATATTGAAAAGTAATGATTAATGAAACGAAAAAAAGAAAAAATATAAAAATATTATTCAAACAAGATTGAGAAAATGACACATACATAACTTGTGTTTCCCTTTGCAGCGGAAGAAGAGCAAAACTAAGTGAAAATAATTTAAATTTATGTAGTATATGATACATACAGAGCCACAGGCATTATTCATTTATATAAAAAAAAGTCAGAAATTGAATATGGAAATGTTGATTTACATAGAAAGAAATCTAAGCCTAATAATTTTCATGAATGTACGTAAATGACAGAAGAAAGCTTTTGGCAGGTTTAGTTTATCTTATAGGAAAATTAACAAGAATTATGTACATACATACGACAAGTGTGCACCATTTTTGTGCAGCAGCATACCTTCATTATTGGCAGTGTCTTAAACTGTTACTACTTTCATTAGCTCTAAAGTTAGGCAATAAAAATTTGTTTTCTAACTAAAGCTGTGATACGAAATGAATCCGAATCGCTTAGAATGATATACTGGCACGATCGATCATTCCACTCGAAATAATAGTGAATATTTCGGCAGTAGTGTTAACAAAAGTACGTTACGCCAAGTTCTTCTAATGCTGAATTTTCCACTGTAGGTTACTTTAAACTTTGTTTGGTTATTTGGTTATACATATATATTTTTTTTTGAGCAATAGAAAGTTTTATTTAAAAATGGCTGAATTCTTAAACTTATTTATTCACCCCTACCGCGAATATTATGGGAGTCAGTTGTTTGGGAGAAGAATTGTATTCCCATCCCCAACAAATTGATATCGCGAATATTTTGGGAGTTTAAGTCTCTATTGTGAATTACTTGGGAATAAAAGTTTTTATTTTGAATTGTTTGTTTTGATTTAACAAATAATTTTTGCGGGATTTATTGTGTGGTGTATGAATAAAAGAAATTAAAGCTAATAAGGTAAAAATTATGAATAGCATTTATTTGCGTTTTCTGTTGCTGGAAAAGGAAAATCAATCCATAGAACGACTGCAGCGAGGACAAATACGTGATGAATCTGATCCGCTTTGTTTTGTTGCGTTTTTTTTTTTTTTGTTTTCAGTCAATTTTTTTCTTATGTTCCGTTTTTAGTCGATCCTCCAGCCGATTAACACCATTTACAAAAGCTTAACTCATTTCAAAATTTACCCACGTCCTCTTTTTTATCCTTTTGGAAACCTTTGCTATAGTCTTGATTCGCACACATTGCTTTAACCAGACAATTAATTGTTCTTATTAACACTCCTGTGTTAATAAATAAGAGAAAAACTGATTACATGAAGTTCTGGATTAAAAAACAAATTGCTACTTACATGTTCACTTCTTGTTCCCACTTTCAATTGTTGTGAATAATTTTAGTCAAATTATTCGCGGGAGTAAACATTTGCGATGCCATAATTGTAAGGTATGGGAATTCATTCCCAAAAAAAAATTATGGGAATCAATCACGATAGTAAAACAAAAAAATTGTGAGTTTTTTCATGGGAATGTTTATTCGCGATAGGGGTGATTGTGTCATTGTTGCGCTGCAATATGCATTTTGGAATTTAGTCAGACAGAATGGAAAAGATTTATGTCTTTTATATTGAAAACTTAAATTAGTTTGACACTGTAACTGTCCCCATAACTGACGTCATTAAACACTAAAACGGCCTTATTTATAAAAAAATATATTGAGGTCTTATAAAGTGAATTTCATACTAAATCCATTTCATAAAACTTTAATAAATCAATCGTGTCTGTCATGAGTTCCGAACGTTTTCAATTAAAATAAAAATTTCCGAATCAAAAAATAGAATATTTGTTGTCCGGCATACTTCCGAATATTTTTGCTCGATTCGTGGCTAATGTGAGATTTTTGTTTAAATCTCCTTTTTATCAAACACATATGTGACAGCGCATAGAGAAAGGGACCTAAGGGTAAAAAATCAATTTTCACTTTTTTTTTTGATGTGGACAACATCTGAGCATCGAATGAGACCGATCCCATGCCCCAAAAGTGTTCAGTCCCAGAGATATGCTCGTTTTATGAAAGTGATGGTACACCAAAGATACACGTATTTAAATCTTTAAAATGGCTCTCCTGAACAAAACCGGTTTTAAGATATCAACCGGTAGATAAGATATCAAATTTAAGTTCAAAAAGATTTTTTTTTTCAAATTAAATTAGTTTTTTTGTGTAATAAATGAGATTCTATATGCTTTCACACAGCTTAGTGCAGTCAAAAGTAAAACGAAAAAATTGTTCGGAAGTGAATGTCAGGACACCAAAAATATTCGGAAAAGATTCACTTTCACACGGATGTGAAACTCATGACAGACACGATTATGATTTTTTTTTCTAAATAAAGATTAATTTATTTAGCAAAGATGTAAACCAAAAATTTTAGTCAAACCAATTTTTCTGTTAACAATTCACTGTTAAACACTTAACAGTCGTAGGGAAAGAGTTGTTGCACATACAGTACAACCTCCCTAATCCGGATAGATATAGTTTCAGCTATTGTCCGGATTAGTGGATCGTCCGTTTAATAATTCATAAAAAAAACACACAAAAAATACTAAAAGTGATAAAAAATAAAAATTTTGAAAAATAAGAATTTATTCTTTTCCAAAAACTTGTGTGTGAATTTCAAAATTACTCAATAGTTGTTCTGATTAATTGATAAATATTATTTACCTATATATACATATGTATATACCTTTTTTTAAATATGTACTTTCAAAAACATAATTTAAGACCATTTTATAGATTCCATCAACTGGCCGAACAATTTAAATGTACGGATTACTGGATAGTCCGAATTAGCGAGTGTCCGGATTAGAGAGGTTGTACTTTATTTACAAAACAAACTGTTAAAAAAACCAAGTATATAGCGTTAGGACACGCCCATTTATAAGAGGCTGATTTTTCACTTTATTTAATCCCTTCCTTAAATTAAACATTTTTATAAATCATCCTCTTTGTGCTTCTAAGTGTGCAATAAAATATTTAGTTGCCTCTAGAATAAACAAACAAAATGTTTAATAATAAAAATAGGTATAAAAAAAAACCAAGCGAATATTTAAATTAAATTCAACCAGATGCTATTAATTTACATGTCATTTCAGTATATGAGATATTTTTCATTTAATTTCTTATTTGTTTTTAACTACAAACTACAGCAACAACATGCACATACATACACTGTTTTTACGCATTTCAAATTTTAAAATAACAAAAAAAAAAAGGAAACTAGTATGAAAAAAAATTTAAGAAAAAATTATAATAAAAATTAAAGCATATTTGTATGCCAGACCAGACCAGAGCAGAGCAGAGCAAAACATTCAATACATGCATGCGACCAGTTTAGTTTTTACCATATTTTTGTTTTCAAATATACATTTTTTTTGTATGTTCAGAATGTGTTCCTTTATTTCTTTCTGGGACTACTTTAATTAATAAAATGCAACCACAATTTAAATTAAGATGATGTTGATTATGACGATGATGAGGACGATGGTAATGATGAGGATGAGGTTGTTACTCATTCACATCTTGCATTTGCATATGCATTCGTTGTATGATTGTCAGTTTATTGCATTTTTTTGCGGTTCATTCGTTGTGAGTTTGTTTGTCTGTCTGTCCTTGCGTTGTTTGGTCTGGCCGTCTGCTTCTGGGATATTGATAAAATAAAAACAGAGTGCTGCTGTAAATAGAATTTTATTACAATTATACGACTAACTTCCGTTTTGTAAATTGTTATAATTTCAAATTTGTAAAGTTGAAATTGTCTCCATGTTTGTGTATTAATTTATTTATTTTTCTTATGCTCACTTAAATAATATTCTGATTATAATATAGTGCTTCGAAAATGAAATCAATTTAATCTTTTATTTATGTACGTACGAGTATGTACATATGTGTGGGGGCTTTTATGGATACTGGGTTATTCGAGTTTGTTATCATTTTGGTAGGGAGGGCTTTCACTTAAAGAAACAACATTTTCGTCTGAAACTTTTGATTTCTGTGAAAATCGAGCAGCTCTTAAAACTAAAAATATTCCTTTTCACAGTTTTCAAACGATTTTATATGATTTTCGGAATATCAACGCAAGTATTATTAAACTGATCAATGCAATTAGGATAGGTTAGGTTACGAGGGCCGCCACATCTAAGACGTGACGCACTTGGGTCCGTTGATTCGGTCCCTTTGTGATACCCTATAGCAGACAGGTCACGTTCAATTGGTTATTCAATTCCTGCAATTGCCATGTCGCCAAATCAAACCATCCAGATTGTTGCTAGAAGGAGGATAGGTTGACTAGCCCCACATACGCCAGACTGTTAAGGTCTGGCAGAGTGTTGAAGCCCATAGTAATATCCCTTATGCTATTAAGCGCGGGACATTGACATAGAAGGTGAAGAACTGTTTCCTCTTCCTCCTCATCGCTACAACTTATGTAGTAGTCATTGTAACTTAGGCCTATACTTCTGGCATGAGTCCCGAAGCACCAGTGCCCTGTTAGCACTGTCACCAATTGTGTTATACGACATTTACCAAGCCTAAGCAGATCGCGAGTTCTGTGCAGGCAGTAGCGGGGCCAAAGTGGACCTGGCGACTCTATAGGTATATTCATGTTCCCACCTGTTCAAGGTTATATGATTCCTGTTGGATCAATCGCTTGCAGTAAGAGGAATGCCACCGAAGTGACATATCATCGAGTTGCTCAATGATGCGCCAATGCAAATAAGAAACAGAAAAAGCGGTGTAGATATTTTTTCTTCTTTGTATTTTTTCCATTTCTTTTTTTATTTCTTATGTATTTATTTTTAATTCTTATTGCGGCTGTTCAGAAATATTCCATTTTGATTGAAGAATTGTTAAAATAAAGTTCTACAAGCATTCGATATGCTTCAACTACCAGCAATCAGCGTTGTTACTTAAGGTACGGTCACATCTGTCAAACATTTGCCCAAAAAAGCGTAACCACTAAATACGAATGAAAAACTTTTCAATTTATGCATTTATTTATTAAGTTGAACAGCATCTAATAAGATACGATTCTATTACATTTTCTATAAATTATGTAGGAAACTGTTTAACGTAATAAACAGGTATCTAAATCAAAAGTGTTTTCATTCGTATTTAGTGGTTACGCTTTTTTGGGCTAATGTTTGACAGATGTGACTGTACCTTTAGTCCTGTATTCGTATTTTAGCCTTGAAATATGCTTTTTGTTTTTGTGGAATAAAGTGATCGCTTCAGCGAAGTTCATGCTTCTTCCACTTATAAACCTTCACAAATTAAAGCTCCAATATTTTACTAGCCACACGCCCACTCAAAAAAAAAAATACTATTATTTTTGCGATTAATGGTCGGTCGATTACTGTTCGTAACTTTCTCTCTCTCTTCTATTACTTTATTCATCTTGTGAATACTCCTATATTTTTAACCCAGAATGTGTAGCATGTTAGAGGTACATACATACATACTCGTACATACATACATACATATAGTATAAGTAGATTCTATACATTAAAATTGTATTCATTAAGCTAAATAGCCTTGCCAGCCAGTCATACAGGTCAGGCTGACTTTACAATGAAAACCCTTTTAAATTCTCATTCTCATCATTCTCATCTCCCTCGTTTTCATCAATTTTCTTTTCTTCTTCTCACTTAAATAGTATTAAGTGTCAATAACCGCTTAGTTTTATTTATAAGTATGTAGGCCTAAATTTAAAATACAGCAGACCAATGATGCCTCCTTCCTTAGTTATGATGGCCAGGCAGGCCAGTAGTTTCAATATTATACGAATATAAACGTCATCATCATCATCATCATCCTCGGCAGAAAAATCGTGGGGACTTGCGTTTATCTCTTTTAATGTCTGCTTCATTTGATGAGCAAGCAGCAGCTTAATACGCCGGCACATGCGGATATTATTGAATACATTTTTTGTTGTTGTTTTTATTGGAAGCTTTTTCCGTCTGTTCTCTCGATGCACGCAAGTATGCACATGTATGTTTCGTGTTTGTTGGTGTTACTGCTGTTACGTGTGTGTGTGTGTTGTCTTGATATTTACGCATCAACAGGTCGTTGTTTGTTGTTTTATCAAACATATTCCGTACATTCCATTATTGCGGCCTGAGCTTATTTCACATTCTTTTTTTATACAACTTGCACCACCATCAACCTTCTCCACCACCATCGGCAGCAAACAGCCACCAAAAAAAAAAAACAACATAACTCATAACAAAGCCAGGGTTGTGCAAACAAATAAAATACAAATCGTACAAAGAATGTGGAAAAGAGTAATTGTACCAAATGCTCTTCGTAAATTCAGCCAGCCACCAACCTGCGCAATCTTATGGAAATTTCATTAGGGGACACACCTTGAAAAGTTCTCGATCTGTTATGATTATACATATAAAAATTCTCAAAGAATAAATGAGAATTGTAAAATACAAGCATAGCAGATTAGAAAAACTTTTCAAAAATTGTGATGTTTAAATGTTCATTTGCATACGACCTACGGTAAATCTTCTGAAATCATATTATTTTTCTTGCTATTTTTTAATTGTTCGAAAATAAACACGTTATTTTTTTGTTTAAACTTGAAACAGTTTTAAGTGGGTGACACAGAAAACATACCTATAAAATGTTTTCAAACAATATTTAACTAAAAGACAAGAAGAGTAAAAGCAAAATAAAAATAATTTGTATGCACAAATGTATTTATAACAGAAATGCGGAAATTATATCATATATTATCGATATTTTGACAATAATTGTACGTATTAGAAATTGTTTTTAGATGGCGTTAAGCATTTTAAACAAAACTTCTACACACTTTTATGTATAAAACAGACTTTTAATAGTTTATAATAGAACGAAAGAGCATTTTGAAGAAAATTAAAATTAAAAACTATTGATGACTACGACAATGAAAGTACCGATATTTTTTTTCTCTTCTTTTCGAATTTTTCTGAAATGATATTTCGGATTTTAACAGTTGTTATTTAATGATAGATGCTGACAATAGCGTGAGTTGGGTTAACCAACCAACCACACAGCTTGCTTATGACACGGCACTCAATTTTTATTTTTAAATCCTAACAATAATTTTACCAGCTGCGGTAATACAAACTCACACATTAAAGTGATTTCAAACTTAAAATTTTATTAAACTTTTTTCAAATAAAATATTAAAATACTTCTTAAACGGAACAAAGGAATTAAAATTGAAATGAGTGAACGATTAAACTTTTTCAATTATGTACTACGAAGAGAAAATGTTAATTCTTTTTTTTTTTTCAATACTTAATTTATTTATTTATATACAAACGTAATTAATTTCACTAAAGGCAAACACAGTATTTAAACAAACAATATGTCAAAATCAGACTTGTCAAATTTTCGCTCAAAAACGTTTGTGGTAACAGAATTTTAATTTTAAATTTAATTAAAATTTCGTAAATTCGCCCTAGGCTCTCCATAGAGTAAAAAAAAATTGTACCATCCCTTTTGATCCCTGAATAAAAGGTTGGAGAAAATAATGCAGAGTTTTCAGGGTTCACCCCTATCTTGAATAATTTTCCACATGAAAATTTTTAACTTTTCACGTATGTATTTGCAATCGTGAACAACTCGCATGAAAAAATAGAATAAATAATGTGTAAAAATGTTCACTTCAAAAAATTCCCTTTATCGTGAACAATTTTTTTTCCACGAGTTTTTTCACTTTTCCCTTCAATTTATTCACTTTATTTTTTATGGGGAACAAACCAGAACATGTATGTAGTTCTTCTAATAATTCGAATATTAAAGTTAAAAAAGTTTATTTTAATGAAAAGCTCTGATAATAAGGCACAAACTGATTCAAAAATGCAAAAAACAGGCCGATTGCCAGCAGATTTGTGAAGCTTTAATTTGTTGGCATTTTTTCATTTTGTTGGCTTTCCAACAAGTAGCCGAATTATTTTAGCACATAAAAGTTAGAATGCAATAAACAAACGGAGGAACCAAAGTAAAGCTCCAACACTGAATATTTAGCTTTGATTTTTGAAGTTTTCTTTAAAATAAATATGTCCGTGTATATTTTTGAACAAAAAGTTCTATGATTTCTTATTTTTTAATCTTTTTGCCTTTTTTACATTCACTGAGAACTAATAGCGGGAATAATTTTTCACTAGAGATTCACGATACATTTTTCACTTCGAGGAAAATGAAAATTTCACGGGAACAAAAATTTCACTTGGTATTCACGATAGGGGTGAATATTTCTTCTTATTTTCAGATTCCCAGAATGACGAAATGGCGTTTTCGTTTGTATATATCATGTGCTGCTGTAAATGGAACGATTCGAGCTTTGTGCATTCAAGGTGGGGAGGGCAGTTTTAACACCCCTAATTTTAATTTATTTATGAAGTTTTAGAATATTTTCAATAATTTTTAACATGTTTTTTTTTTATTCCCGATTAAAAATATATGTATGTACGAGTACTTATGAAAATATTAAAAGAAATTCGAAATTGGTGTAGTATGCTCGGAAATCCCAAAATTCCCAAGACGAAATTTTCAATTTGAACTGCAAAAAAATATCCCTGATTTAACGTTGTTGTTGTTATTCTGTTGTTTATTTTCCTTATGTCGTTTGTTTCTGGCTTTTTTGTTCAAGTTTTTTTCTGTCCTTCCCTTTTATAGTTATAAAGAACGTACGACAATGGCGTTGCTTAGGAATTTTTAGTTCATATATTTTCATTAGCTTTTTTTTTTAAATTTTCAGAATTTAACTGATTTTTCTTGATTTACTGCTGCTGCTGCTGGTCTGTAGAGTGGCTGGCCTCTTTCTCAATGCCTCCTTTTAAGCTCATTGTGATTTTTTTACACAACATTCGTTGTTGGTTGTGTTTGTTTTTATTCTTAGCATTGAATTTAGTTCATGTCATCTTTTTTTGGTTAAAGTAAGATGGTGTTGTTTGTGAGTTTTGTTTTGTTTTTATATATATTATTAATTTTTTTTTCTTCAGTAGAAGAGAAAGCCACAACTAAATAGAAAATTCTATTTCATAAATACTTTTCTAATTTCTAATCTATGTATTTGTTTAACAGTGCTTTTGAGAAATAAACAGTGGTTTAGCTAAAAACGTTAATTTTTAAAAATAATATAAAATCGAATTTGTTTAATCAAGCGCATTATTAATACTGTTAAATGTGGTTAACCTGAAAACAAACAGTTCAGAACAAAAAAAAAATTTAAAAAATAACCATAATAACAACAAATTATGTAAAAAGGAAAACCCACACAACTGTTTTTCAAATAACAAATCGAAAATAAAAATCTATCAACATAACGCCTAAATATTTATGCATAAACATTCGACACTTATGAAAATATGGCCCCATTCTAGAAACGATGGCGCAAACTGTATCCAGAAAACCACAATTTAAAATTTTTATATTTTATTTATTGCGTACAATGTATTCAACGAATTCGTTCCGTAATTAGTTGTTAATTTAATCTGGCGGAAAAATAAAATAGATAAACTATTGAATAGTTAAAGTGAACATTGGGAATGGGGCAATATGTTAAGAAATATATTTTGTCATAGGTTTTTAACAACTGTTTTTTTTTTTTTATTTAACAACCAAATATGGTAACGCTAACACAAATCCCCATACTTCTTTTTTTTTAACTTTTATTATTTTGAAAACAACTTAATTTTTATACCCTGAAAAGCGAAATATTTATTTGATTTTGTACAGATTCCAAGAAAACATAGTGAAAATTTTAAACTAATTTTAAATAGAATGTTAAATGAACGATATGATTAGATATTGATAATTTTGCATACACAAGATTTGTTGGACTCTTTAAAAAATCCCACAATATTTTAACTTTTTTAACGGAATTAAAAAAGAGGGAGGTTATCAATTCAAGGTGTATTTTTTCTTAAGATTTATAAAGCAATTTTTATTTCATTTAATTTTTTGTGTGAATCGGGTTGCCTGCAGTTGGTTAACGTAATTTGGCAAGTTGATCCTTAAAAATATTGATTGTCAAATAACAGTATCATTTATGGACTGATTTTCATAATTCTTGTCCGTCTATAAACACTGTTTATTAAACAGCCATAGATGGTACAACAAACACTATTAAAAGTCACGTACTTTTAGCCGTTTTCTTAAGGCTGCCACAATAGTCTTCCGTCCTATAGAATTTCTAACAAAACAAGTTTTCTTATCAACCCAATTTTTGAATTAAAATAAAAATTTTATACCTTTAACACAAGTTTGGATTAATTGAAAGATTTTCGAGATTTAAAATACATATGTATGTGTAACACATTGTTTGTTTGTGTTGAATAAATTCACATTATGTACATATGTCTGACTTTTTCAAATAGTTATTCAAATCGATTAACTTCTAGTTGAGCAAACCCACACAATTTCAAATAAATAATAAATGCTTAAAAATACTGACTTTTTAACACTTTAAAAAGTAAATAAATTTAATAAATGATCGTCAACAATAAAGAAAAAAAAAAAGGCGAACACTTAAAGCATGCATTATTATGTTAACGCACATGATACTTAACTTAAATACGACAAACACCATCCATCCATCCATTCAAATACATGCATACATAGAAAACAACTAAAAATTCAAAAATAACATCAATGGCGACAACAACAACAAATTGCAACAATAAACCGTGTTGTTGGCGATTTCCGGTCGTTTCGTACTACGACCATATGAATGAAGAATGAATAGCAGCAGCAAGCAGACCTCAATATCTAAACAAAATACATACAACATGCGATGATTATGAGTAGTAAAAGAGACAGACAAACGCAACAACGACAACACCAACAACAATACAACAACACTTTAAGCTTAGTTAAAAAGCGGACGTATAGAATAAATTAAGTGACTGTGAAGAATTACAATATGAACTTTTTTCTTTTCTTTCTCCGGTTTTTTTTTTTTTTTAATTTCTTATTTGGTATTATTATTACAATAGTGGGCGTTTTTATATATGTACTCGTACATACATATGTATGTACATATATGTATCTGGTTGCAAACATATACATACATAAATAAATTAAATAAAGAAAAAAGAATTTAAAGGAATTTCAACTTTTATTAAAGATGGAACGGACAGACAGACATACAATCGAGCGAGCGGTTTCAAGAATTATGACTTTTCCATTTTATTTAATTTATTTTTTTGTTTGGATTCGTAAACAATTCTTTTTAATGTTTATTATTAATAATCTTGTCTTTTTCTAAGCTTCCTGTATAAATAAAAAAAAACCAAATGGTGAACAATTCTTCGAAATATAAGTATGTAAGCACATATATACATACATACATATACATACATATATACATATATTTATATGTATTTTTATTTAGCCAACTAGCCGCCCTTTTGTAATAAAAGAAAATTGTCAAGACCTACAATTCTATACAAAAAAGTGTGTTTATAAAATTCATTTGCTTTTTGCTGCTTTTTTTAATAAATATAATTTTTTTGTATTGCACTTCATTTGTTAAAATACCAATTTATAATTGAATATTCTTAACACGTTTATTGAATGGCAACTAGATAGCCGATAGTACTCGTTGTATATTTCATTTGATTTTATGCAAATTAGTCAGCCGCATTAAGCAAAGCCGAGTATTTCAAAACATAATAATATTTTTCAAAAAACTAAATATGCTCACACAATAAAAAAAAAATTAAACAAAAAACCAATAACCAGTATTAGTTGCAATTCATAATTTGCAACAAATAAAATAGTTTAAATACCGATATAATTAATTACCATTAAAATTTAGTTGTAGGTGACTTAAAGGATTATGATGAAGTAATGCAAGTTAGTCTCGAGAGCACAAGTGATTATATTGGACCATTTCGCTTGTATTTTTCATCTTCCTTAGATGTGAAAATACAGTTTTCAATATATTTTTGACATCCCAGGGAGGCAAGTTTTTAAGACAAATTTGATTGAGACCGACCACATTATATGAATTCGCCTTGGCTGATGCCCTGTTTTTTACTGCTCGTCTTCGTTGTTATTTTATGACTTAAAAATATTGCCTTTAAAAACTTGAAAAAAATTCAAATAAATGCAAATTTTATTAAATTAACAGAATACTTGTGGACATGATTCAATAAAAAAAATTGAAGCGAATTGAATTGAACAGCATTAAGTGATGGAACTTTTCCATTAACGATTTCAATAATTTGATAAATTTTTAAACTTATTGCTACAATCTTTCAATGTTTTGGTAAATTTTAAATTTAAAGGTATTTCAATATTCTAAAAAAATTGATAATTCTGAAAATTATTTTTATGTATGAGCCAACTGATTTGTTTCTAATTAATTTCCTAATTGAATCAATTACTCATATGATTAAAAACAACCCAGCCGCGAAATTTTGGAGGCCTTCATTTATAAGGCCCTCCGTAAGGCCTTCCTAGAGCTTCTTTTGCATCTAGTACTCATGCTCGCTTGCCTTCTCAAGAAGGCCTTATGGAAGACTTACCTACTCCCTTCTAAACATGTGATTTTTAGTATGTGTATGTATACATCAATCAATAAATAAATAGTTAACAACAACATGTCATCAAATGTAAAGAAAACCCTAAAATTCAACATAATATAATAATCACTATTTTGTTGAGTTGATATTTTGACACTTTCATGGGTTTTTACTACGTTTAAAATGTATGAGTATGGAATGGG
Source organism: Lypha dubia (assembly GCA_947311025.1). Classification (NCBI taxonomy): domain Eukaryota; kingdom Metazoa; phylum Arthropoda; class Insecta; order Diptera; family Tachinidae; genus Lypha; species Lypha dubia. The sequence continues at coordinate 29,480,581 of OX371263.1, read as the reverse complement.
GCAAGAGGCCAAGTAAGGCCTTCCATAAGACCAAATAAGGCCTTCCAGAAGGCCTGCTTAATGTTCTTTCCGCCGCTGGGAAGATGTGGACTCAATATGTTTTTTTTTTTATATAAATATAGTAATTAAACGTAATAACAATTTTACTAAACTGAAAATATACAATTTGACAATAAAATTTATTGATCATGCAATTTTCAAGAGATAAGATATAATTTTTAATTCGATCATTTATGAATTACTCTGCAAACTTAATAAAATACAAAAAAAAAATTTTGACTCATCACGTGATTAACGGAATGATAATAATTCTTTCGATGCGACACTAAAACCAGGTATATAATGCTCAATTAATTTTATTCTCGATAGTTCGCTTGTAAATGCATAGTATATACTTGTAGTATTTTCAATATTAACTAAATGAGAATTATTTCATAAATATGTATGTACACTAGGGTGGGTCAATTTGTTCGGGACCGAAAAACATGACAAAGCGTATAGCTAGGTCGAAATCTACGGAAAATTCTAAGAACTTTTCCCAAAGAAACCATGGTTCTAAAATCAAAATCGAGCTTCCGGTTTTTTAAGAGAAAATTTGGTACTCAACACATCCGAAAATAATGCTATTTTTTTGGAAGTATTCATTGCAATTCATTGCAATTGGTGAATGGTTGACCTGTAACGCTGGAAGAGGGCTTATATTAAAGGAAATTTTCTCAGCTTTCTATATCTGTGCTCATTAATAGAAAATTATTTACCTAAATAATGGTTTTGGAGGTTTATGTCAAAATAATAATAGTCAAACTGTTAAAATTTTCTCTTAAAAAACCGGAAGCTCGATTTTGATTTTAGAACCATGGTTTCTTTGGGAAAATTTCTTAGAATTTCCCGTAGATTACGATTTTGCTATACGCTTAGTAGGCAAAAAAATTGACCCACCCTAATGTACACGCATTGCATTAATCACCCCTATTGTGAATAAGAAGTGAAATTTTTTCACGTGAAATTTTTTCACTTTCAAATACGTCGGGTATATTTTTAAAAAAAAAAAGTTCTATAATTTTTTATTTTTTAATCTTCTTCCCTTTTTTACATTCATTGAGAAATGATAGAGGGAATAATTTTTCGCGGGAGATTCACGATACCATTTTTCCCTTCGAGTGGAATTAAAATGAATATATTTGTAATTTGTATTTGAAAAAAAACTTTGGTTGCCGCAGTTTATAGATCTCCAATTCATTGATAGTCTACTGTGGCCCAGTGGCTTATGCGGCATCCTTCACCTTCCCCCGGCGAATAACTTTCTTCTCCCACCCCTAATGCTGGATTTCCATATATACTCTTATCTATTAAAAATTTATTTTAATTCAAATTTGCGTTTCACAAGGTATTTTTTCATCGGGGGAAATAAATTATAAAAAGTTTTTGTTCTTTTAATTGTTGGATTTTTTATTTATTTTTTTTTGTTTTTGTTCAGGAAGAGACAACAAAGACCAGCAAGCAACAAGCAGTGTGTTAGAAAAAAGTGTGTAATTTTAATAAAAATCAGAAATGCGAACCAACTAACTACAACTACAAAAAATATGTATGTAAATCAGTTTGTTTATATGTATTTCATAATCTAAACAAACATTAATTTTATATTTTCCCCTAATAATTAAATCAAGCAGCAGATAATTTTGTAAACTGCTGCTTGATTTTATAATATTTTTACACAGATATTTCCTCATGGTTTAGTGGAAAGTCAGAGAGACAGAAAGACATGCCATGGCGTCAAAAAAAAAATCCACTGTGTTTCCTAGCTTTTTCGGTATTCAGATTAGTTCACCTTTTTAGAAGCGTCTAACTTTGAAAACGGTTATTTCGCCTACAACTGGACGTACCGAAATTTAGCTTGTTTTCTAACGTACATAAATATTTGGGTTGTCGACATTTTTAACCGTTTTCTTTCTGCTACTTTAGGAGGATGCTTTTGAAAACCCACCCAGACCCGCTTCTGCCCACCCCAGACTTACTCCTTTTTTAAATTGCTATTTTTGTTTAAAATTTTTTGTAAGTGTGTTGATATTTTCAATAGCATAACATAAGTGTTTACTTTGCATTTAACACCTACTACTATGGTGATTGCCATTTATAAGAAAAAGAAGAAGATAAAAACAAAGTAAACAAAAATCAAATAAATTCAACCAGCTTTATTAAAAATTGCTATTTTTGTTTAGGAAAGTAACCTTCTTCAGTAAGTTTTTATTAAAATTTTATATCCAGTTTATGTTTATCAACCGTTTATTTATAGAAATGAAAAAATCATCTGACATTCGGTCTTTTTTAAAGAAAAAACAAATATGTAATATTAATGAAAGTACTGAAGAAGAAAATTCTAACGAGAAAGCCGGAAAAGAATGTCAAATTTTAACAATAAATAACATGGCGACAAACCTTTTGAACAAATTTTTTCAAACGAAAAATTCCACACTTGGACAAGCTCATGATACAATTATCGCTACCATTGGAATATTTAAAGAGAGTCGCAATGACTTTGATGAAATTTGGAGCGATATTGAAAACTTTTCAAAGGAAAATAATATATCATTCGATGCAATACAAGTTTCGAAAAGAAAAAAGGAAACTCTTTTAATAAAGATTTTTATATAGAATCAACTTAAAGTAAAAGCTAATTTTTGGATCTGCCTGAAGATATTCCTTCAGTTGATTATTGGAAGTTAAATATACATATATTATCCAGTAGTCGATACCATAATTTCTAATATGGAATACCGATTCCAAAACGTTCCAATAGCTAAAGCTGTTAACGCTTTCTTTAAATTAGATTTGGAAGGCGCTAGCGAATTCATTATTAAATACAAAAATGTTTTGCAAATTGATTGTGATTCAATGAAAGCTGAAGCACTTGTACCTAAGAATATGTTTAAAAACATATCCAGCGAAAAAATTAAACTTTGATATGCTAAAATCCAAAATTGTCAAGAATATCTATCCAAACATTTACAAACTTTTACAAGTGGCAATAAGCCTTCCTATTAGTTCTGCTAGTTGTGAAAGAAGTTTCTGAGCTATGCGTAGAATAAATACATGGGTACGTGGTGCAGTGCTTCAGGAACGATTTTAAAATTTAGCAGTTTTAAATATTGAAAATGAAATAGTCAAATACAAAATAACTTCAGAAGAGGTATTAAACATATTTTGTAAAAAATGTAGAAAACAAACGTTAGAATATTAGATTGATTTTAATATATGTAAATATTATTAATATACTTATATTAAACTTGAAAATACTACATAGTTACCTTTAACTTTTTAAATACTTTGTTCTTGTTACATTTATTGGAAACTGAATTTTGTTATATATTTTTTAGTTTTGTTTTAATAAAAAATAGGATTTTTGCGAAATCGGTGCACTTGCCCACCACAGAATACCAGTCTAGCTACGCTTATGTGTGTATATGCGTATTCATGATGGCATTACGTTTATTGCACATGCAGAACAATTCATTGATAATTTATAACACCAAAACAGCTTTTGTTTTTTTGTTCCTGTTTAATGAATCATTTATTTAAAAGTTTTTGTATGTAAATAATTAATGATGACTTGTTGTCGGTGGGTATTGTTGCCCCTATTAGTTTATTGAATCTACATACAAACACACATAGAAAACAGTTTGTGTGTGTCTATTTTGCTTATTCGATCGGTTTGTTTTGTGAAATAACAGAAAATTAAAAATAAGCCATTCATTATAGTAAAAATACATGTAGAATTTGGTATTTATTGTTGAATGTTGAATGTTTTTTTTTTTTATATTAATTTCATTGAAGACTTTGTTCCGTTTCATGCAATATATTGTAGCACATGCATACATACATACATACTCATGTACATTCATGCATCCCCATGCATCATTTGTTTTTTCATTGAATGAAAAATATGTATGAAACATCAAAAAAAAAAAAAATATATGTACGCAGATATAAAAAAGTCTCTATCGTTTAATAAAACATTTCAAAATATGACTATTTATAGTTGTAGTCATACTCATTGTGTGTTTCAGTAAAACAAAAAGAAAAACATAGACAAAGCAGAAAAAGTTATGACTCATTTCATAATAAATTTGTTATACTACTTGTCTATAATTGGAGTACCCAAGTACATACTTACACACGAGAATACTTTGTTTGTGCTTCCTGGTGGAAAATAAGGATGAGTAAATCGTACTTGTACTGTCGTGCCATTTAAGGTATAACTTCGCAAATAATACATTTTGTTTTATTCTGCAGTATTTCAGATCGCCGTTTTCAATAGAACGGTTACATCATGACATCCTGTTTATTACATTTTTCCGAATATAAAATATTATACACCAACATTTTTACTAATACAACACATATGGTTTTCACATTTATCCCCTGAAGAGTTTAGCACGTTTAGTACTAAGCAAACTGTGATCTTATGACCTGGTCTCTGGTCAGGGCAAGCCACCAACATCATAAATTTCTCCAATTTACATTATTTTGGCACTGTATTAATTGTTATTGACCGGTTTAAGTGATGAATTTATAGTAGCACTGGTCACTAAATACTGTTCCGACACCGATTGATACTGTTGAAAGCTAATGTAGACCACAGCGCCCTCCTTTGTCGCTTAGAAGAACCGTTGGCGACAGTCAAAATATGCTGGATAAACGGCAAAATAATTCATAGGAAATATGCAAAAATATACAATAACAAAACGATCCCAAAAATTAATTAAATTTAACTAAAATTCGGAATACTCTTATATCAAAGCACTGGACAAAATTCCTAAAAACATTCAGAATATTTGATTAACAAAAATATGTCCACATTTAAATAAGTCAAAATGTGCAGGAAAAACAACAAAATATGCGTTTTAGTCGAAAATATGCAATATTCTGCTGTAAATAAGACAATACAGCCAAAATATAGACTAAAATTTCGTACCAAAATTCTTAAAAAGTTCTGAAATGCATAAATAAATAATTTATTTGGACCTAAATTCATCGCACAGGGAGAAATATGCAATTGTATATTTTCGGCTTCTCACCAAGAAAATATTCCGTAAAATATTAGAATTATTTTTGTATTCCCCAGAGTTCCAATCAGTGCTGACGAAATAAAATATTTTGGTCATTAAACGTTGGATAGCCATATTTCCAGCTCACTTAAATAACAACAATAATTTAATATTGAAAAACTAAAACTATATTTAAATACAACTTAAATTTATATAAAAACTAACCAATAGCGAAATTAAATAAGAAATGGAAACCCGACCTTAAAAAAATATATATATATATATAAAATTAAACTATTTTTAAAAATTTGGAAATATGCTAAAAACAATTTAAATTTTGAAATATTTATTAAAAAAACATAACAAATACTTTTACATTTTTATTTGGTGTTGAAATATATCTCAAAAATTCTAAATTTAATTATTAAGAAGAAATGTGTGAAAACTAATTTATAAATAGATTTAAATTTAAGTTATTAAATTTCTAATAAACATTAAAAAATTGAATGTTTACACCTTAACGTGAGAGTTGATTCAAGAAGAATTAAAAAATGTTTTTATTAAAACAATAAACAATTCATTTATTTCAATTAGCTGCAAATCCTCGAAAGAAACTCAATTTTATTTCTTCAACTGTTGCTATCAATTCTGTGTGAGGATGAAAGCAATTAATTTGCCATTAATTTGAAATGTGTTATGCGTACACTTAAGAATAAAAATAATGAAAAATAAAGTAAAGTCAAATTCAAGCAAACTAAGAGAAACGAACACTATTTTACTGTGTAGAATTACATAAGAATTTATACCATTTTTTAGGACTAATTGTTTTTTGTAAACACAAACACAAATAATTTGATATTATTTTCAACTTTTTAAAAAGGTCTTGTTGGGTTTCTTTAAACAATTTCGACTTCTTTTAATTGCAATAAAAAATATCACATGCAGTAAAATTTTATTTTGTGATGCTAAGGACCTTTTAAGAAGTACAAAACTTAGTACTTTACAAAATTAACATACTGGCAGGCAATACGACTAATAATTACACTATTTTAACGCAATATAACAACTATTTAATTATTTACTTATATTATGAACTGGACAAAGAGAGTCACAAAATTTAAATATCCTTTATTATATAGTTTTATTTTTCAATATTATGAAAGTTTATATAAAAATCTAGGTGTTTCTTTAACGTGGTTCGACTATATGATGATATGAATTTATCATTAGTCTAACTCATTTGTATGTTTAGATAATTCTAAGATAATATTAAAGGAATCAATGGTAACGCACCGTCATTTCAAAGAACGTTCCCTCAAAACCTGCTCATTCGCAACTGTCAATTACAATATTTATTGATGTTATTGTTTTTATTCCATTCATTCATGAGAAAAAAATATCAATTTAAATATTTTTAGGTATGACGTTATTAAGCCATTCAGATTTTTATTCAAGATATAAACAAAAAAACAGCAACAACAAATTCCCAAATTGATGAGAAAGCTGCCAGTTTTATCTTTTTTTTACAATTTTCGACAACATTTAATATCACAATCCGGTTTAGGAGAAAACAGTAAAATATTTATGTACGTACATACATACATATGTATGTTTAACAACAACATAAGAAACTTAACATATTTTTAATAAAAAAAAACTTTTGTTTCAAAATTTATGAAGGTCGCTTTGTGAATTTATCAATGAATTGAAAGCAGAGACAAGCAAACAATCATTATTTATTATCAGCGTCATCATTTTCGACAAAAGAAAAAAGTGCGAATTACAAATATGAAAAACGCTCCTCCTCAAGTGTGTTTGTTTAACATTAACGTTTTACGAATAATTTCATCTGTAAACAAGAATTTTTGTTCCTTCAACAGGGTGTAGCGACCATTGAACGCATCAAGTTTTACGCTCTGTTATTAACGATCTTTCTGTCTAATATATGATATTATATGATATTTAGAGTGAGTTTTTAGGATAAACTTTAAACGTTGTTTCAAACTACGTTTTAGTTAATATGAATATAAATTTAATCGTGTTTGATGTTTTTAAGTGACAGCTTAAACCGTGCAAAATGGCCATACTGAAGGATAAAAAATGGCAGCACTATACTTTAAATGGCAACGTTTTTTTTAAGCAACACTGCATTTTATCCAAAAGAAAAAGAAATTTTGAATTGAGTGCATAGAAAAGATTAAAAAACAGTATAAAATTAAAAAAAAATCTCTTATATATTTTGTTAAATTATTTTGTTTATAATATTTTCATAACTGGATTTTTATACATGTATTATGTAAATCTCTGATCGGCCACCTAAAAACTCACTCTTAGAAATATGAAAGATCAAGCTGGCATGAGTTTAATCGCCTCACATGCCGCGTAGGTAAACAAAATTGTAATTCGTGGAAAAAATTAATATTATGATAATTACAAACGAAATGACTTGTATGTCCTTTAAGAGCATATTTTTTGCCATCTAGGAGCATATTTTAAAATGTTTGCTGTATATGTATGTAATGGCGCACAAACACAGTTTCAAGTTCATATTTCCGTTTCCCTGCAAATTAATGGGTTTTGAATGGAGTTCAAACCTTCATTTCTTCGATTTAAATTCTGTATTTGCTTTTCATATGAAATTTTAAAACTATTTCAAATGAATTAAATCTTTCACAACCTTAGTAATTGTGATTTAGTAAAATTACATATTTTTTTAGATTCTGAACAAAATGCAACTATGTATGAATATGTGCTCGAATGTACGTACATGTGTACTTATATGTAATACCTTAAATTTATTTATGCATGGTTTTCCGTCTGTCCGCCTGTCAAAAAGAAACCAATTTTTATGAATGAATTATAAAAAGGCGGTTAAAAACAACTCATGCAATTCCATAATAATTCCTGATTTTTGTTGTTGTTGTTGTTGTTGTTGTTGTTCGTTGTGTTTTCCTTTATGGGTTGCTGTTTTTTTTTTTTTTTTTCTTACTGGTTGACTGTTTTCTGAGTTCATTATTTCCGCCTTTTTCCTTCATTATTACCAACCAGTACCGTCAACCAGTAACGTCATACAACATGACGACATGCCTCTTATATGAAGAGAACAAATATGAGAGGTGTAGTAAAAAATAAAAGAAAATAACTCAAGTATAACGAAACATTTCATTCAACAATTTTGTTTGTCTTCTGTTTTTTTTTTCTTTCTTGTATTGTACAAAAATAATTAACTTATACAACAGTTTTTTTGTTTTTGTTATTTTGATTATTATTAGTTGATTGTTGCAGAGATTGTTGCAAAGATAAGATTTGAAGAAAAGTCTCATTCATGAAAAATGGGGGGTTTCTTTTTTTCCATACACTTTATTTTTCCTAATTTATTACAAAAATACATACCTAACTACGTTCTATATAACTATAAGCATAGTAATAGCAACTAATTATTATGTGCAACGTTTCAAGTTTACTGAAGGGTAAACAATTTCATTCATAAAATAATAGAGCTAAAATTTAAATATTTACATGTGTGTAAAATATGTTTTAAATATGTTTTACGTAAGAGCTTACGTCATGACATATTTAACTCAAAAGTTAAATATGTTTAGTCGGGACATTGCCAACATAGCTCGATGGAACTTTTTGGTTTACATCTTTGCTAGTTGATGTAAATGTATCTTAACTAAGATAACTTTGTATGAACTCTACGGGAATTTGGCCATTTGTGGGCAAATTTTTGTTTGTCACTCATTTGGACCAATGGGAAATTAAAGCCAAGGGTTGTGACCCTTTTGTATTTAGGGTGCGATATGTCTGATAAGACTTTGTTTTATTTTTGCTGCAGTTTCGCATCAAGTTTTAAATTTCGTAGGTGTGGGTTCAGCCTTACGTATGGTGACCATGTGGTGATGTTGAAAAACGGCTCGGAAAAAATAAAAATTTTCGGACAACGAATAAAACATATAATTTTTTTTTTTTAAGTAAATGAGAGTAAATGAAGTAATGAGAAGATCATTTTTGCATAGAAAAACTTTTTGGCTGTTTCACTATGTCGAAAGATAAATTTATTTCTTAAAGCTCTTAACTAAATCTAAAATATTGTTTTTGTTTTTAAGCTATTGCATAGCTTTTATTGCGGGCTTTGAGGCGACCGAATGAAGAAAATTTGAAACGTTTGTTTCTTAAGTCTTTTGTTTTTGAAACGAAAAAACCTGACACTAAGTTTGTTTCTTAAGTCTTTTGATTTTTTAAGTATTTAAATCGCCCAATGTATGTATGTTAACCCCTAAAGTATGCTATTGATTAACATTATCATATTGATATCATTAACATACAGTATTGCCAGAATAACAACGGAGTTATTAAACAAAACGTAATAATATAATTGCATAAGTTGATAAAAAATTCTGTGCAATGTCTTTTTTCATTGTGATTGTACAAAAGTAAGGCAGGCAGGACCCAAGTGGGCTGGAATCTTATCTTCCTCTTACCAGCAGCCTGCTTACCTAAACTAACCTAAGCCAGGCAGTTAATTTTTACGAACTGCTGAGACGGATACTTTGCTGTATCACTCGTGAAATTAATTAGTACTTCAGAAACTTAACAAAAAAAAACAAATTCTATTACAAAAACTGCAGATACAATTTATTAAGCTGTAGAAATACAACCTATGAAGCAAAATTCATTTCATATAATTCAGGCATGGATCCAAGAGGGGAGAAAAATGGATATTTCACCTGCGACACAACAATCAAATTGTGCCCCATTTATGTATATTGAGATCCTACAAAATATTTTAGAAAATTTTATACTTCAGGTAAAAGGAAATGTTAGTCTTATCAAAATCAATTGCAAACATCAGATAAGTACATATTTGTTCGTTTTGTTTCCAAATAAAGTTTGGCTTAAGTAATAAATTTTTAAATCTTAAGCAACAAAAGTGTCTTGCCGCAATAATTCTGCTCTGATCATTATTATTTCTATAAAAGATTTAATTGAGCGGAAGTCTTTAAGAAAATTCAAATTAAAAACTAATGAATTTCATATAAATTTTTACATAATTCTTATCTATATAAAGTATTGTAATTTATCTGAATTTTATTTTAACTTTTAATCAATGGCTGACTAAAGGTACGGTCACATCTGGCAAACATTTGCCCAAAAAAGCGTAACCACTAAATACGAATGAAAACACTTTTGATTTAGACCTGTTTATTACGTTAAACAGTTTCCATCATAATTTATAGAAAATGTAATAGAATCTTATCTTAATAGATGCTGTTTAACTTAATAAATATATGCATAAATCAAAAAGTTTTTTTTTGATATTTATTTTTAAAAGTTTTTCATTCGTATTTAGTGGTTACGCTTTTTTGGGCAAATGTTTGCCAGATTTGACCGTACCTTAAACAACACACAATAATGTTTAAAAAAATGTTTATGAAAGTGTGTGTGTGTGTATTGAAGACATGAATAAATTAATCGAAAATCGTATGATTGTTTCTTATTTTTCTTCATTTAACTAATCAAGTTTTGGAACTGGTTTTGTATTTCCGAATGTTGGTTTACGGTGTCATTTGGAATTTTGTTTTTAGTTTTAATTAAATTAAATTTAAAATTAAAAAAAAAAACTCTGCTAGCGGGTGCCATTGCGGTCGTGAAAATTCAAATCATTCATGTAGAGACAAAATAACGCTAATGAATGAATGAAACTTATGGAACGAACAAAATGAACAAACGACGTAATGTGTTATATAAACAAAACATCAAAAAAAAAAAAAGGACTACATAACAACAGCATACCAGGAGCGACTGACTGACAGGCCACCATACGATGGCATTCCATGCCGCCAAAGTAGAGGAAAGTTAGAGAGCGCGAGTATCATCAGTAAGATGAGATATTTTACAAAAACCCAATATTTATTTGAATTATAACAAAAGGAAAAAAAAGAACATTTTTCTAACTATTTAACTGACTGACTGCAGGTACTGAATGAGAATGACTGGAACGACTTGTTGACTGACTAACTGACTGAATGTTTTGTTGGCATCAAGTGAGAATTTACACCGGTTTGTGCTACAATTTATGGAATCTTCAAGCAACAATGACAGAGCAGCCAGCATCATATTTCAAAAAAAAAAAAAAAAAAAAAAAAAATGCATTATCTAAATATTTACTTGTTATAGCAACAGCAGCAAAAACAACAACAAAACTGTATTACAAATCCCAACGAAAGTGGCAGTCAGTTGTCGGTCGGTCGGTTGCTCTTTTTTCGCTTTATTTGAATGAATATGATATGATGTCAGCAACAGTAGCAAAATCAACACTTACAACTACAACAACGCCTAATGTATGATTGAAATCCCAATAACAACAACAAAGTACATACATACATACATATGTACATATTTACATCCGCTAAATGTGAAACTTTTATCAAAAAAAATAAATTTGGACAAAAAAAAAAACAAACCAAAAACTAAACTAATAATACGAGCTTGCAATATATCTAATATGGACTTTGTCACCTTTTAGAATTTACAATTCTATAAGTTAAGAGGGTTAACAGGTAGTTTTTATATGGACTGATTGACCTTTTCTTTTTTTAAACAATAAAATTGTGTGTTTTTAAAATACCAAACACTTCGTGAACTTAAGTTAAGTAAAGTTTTTTAAATTATATATATTTTTTTTTATTAACAACATTTTGAAAATATATTGTTTTATAAAACAGTCTCTTCCCCTTTTTAACATGATTATTATTATTAAAACAATATATTTCTCTTCTCTATTTTCCAGATGGTTTCTGTAGTTTTCGCCAAACATTTCCTGAATGGTGTGAAGATGGTAGTTTACAAAATAAAGAAATGGAATCTAGTCGTAGTACACAAGCAGATCAACTAATGGGTTTAAGGTAAGTCAAAGAAACCAAGTCCAGTTTTAAAAAGGAGTTAAAAAATGTATGTTGTTTTCTTTTCTGCACACAAAATGGCGCTTAGTTGAAAGGCACGTGTATAAAATGCCTTGTCAACCCTGTAATAATGCAGATTGTTATTTCACTAGAACAAAACACAACTTATGAAAAAGTGGAACGCACTATTTTTAACAGCTGACAGTTCAGTTTTGCAGGGCACTATCAACACTGTCGATTTTAGAGAGCAAAACATTTTTAAGAAACGAACACCAAAGTACATTTTCTGCATGGAGAAGTACCATTCTTTTTTTGTAGAAGAGAAAACACCATTAGGTTATTTTTGTAAAGGAACCTTTGGGAAAAGGTACTTTTCAAATTTCTTGAAATTAAAAGGTATTTTTTTATAAAATACACTTTTTAGAAATTCAAAAATATCCAAAAAATTTTCCAAAACTGACTTTTTTCCATAAATTAATTCAGAGTACACATCTCTAACTACTGCAAAAATTTCTTTCACATCACTATCTTCTTTAACTGGAAAAATACAGTTATGTCTATTTTTATGTTAAGTGTGTTGCTTCTGCACGAAAACAGTTTTTTGTCTCTCCTGAAAATTTTAGTATTTTGAGTTGTGACCCTTTTGTATTTAGGGTGCGATATGTATTTACATATGTATGTATGTATGTACATATATGAAAATTACTTTTTATAACAGGTACTTTTTTATTAAAAGTACTTTTTTATAAAAGGTTATTTTTTATAAAAGGTATTCTTGTATATGAGGTACTTTTTCAATGAACTTTTTTATGAAAAGTACTTTTTATAAAAATTATTTTTAATGGTATCTGAAAACAACATTTTATTTTTAATGTTCTGCTTTCATGTAGAATTGAATTAAATAACATTTATGTGAGGTTTCTATAATACAAACAATTGTTTTGAGTAGAAAATTTGTATGAAAACCACTGCTTTTTGAGTGATTCCCATATAAAATTTCTAAACAAGTAATTTGTCTGTATTGTGGAAACAGCACATTATTGCTCTGTAGAATGTTATCTCGTTGCAAACTCTTTCTGAATTAATATTACTAACTTTAGTTTAATAAAAATTACTTTCAACACAAAACCAATTGAGGACCAAGTAACTCAATCAAATTAGTGTTTCCATCATACAGACGGTCAAATTGAGTTTATGTATATGGAAGTAACTGAATGATTTTCGTATAAATTTTCTTTCATGTAGAAACAGCAGTGAAATAAATTAAAATTGGTAGCATTTTGATAGCTACAGCTATACTTACACAGATACATACGTTAAGTTAATCTCGTTAAATATTATTTATATCCTGACAGATCTCTGCGGATTTCAACACCACATTCCGATTCAGCTTGCAGTAGTTCAGCTGAATCATCAGATTGTGAAGGTACTTCGCATCACAATTTCAACGAGGCCCCCGTAGAAATAATACCTGGCCTATTTCTAGGCAATGCCATGCACAGTTGTGATGCAAGGGCACTACAAAAATACAATATAAAAGTGAGTGACAAAAAAAAAAATACGTTTGAATAACTATTGAATTGCTAATAACAAAATTAATTTTTCCAATTTCAGTATGTTTTAAATGTAACTAAAGATCTTCCAAATGTCTTCGAAACTTCCGGCGGTATACAATATTTACAAATACCAATTACCGATCATTATTCACAAGATTTGGCCATGCATTTTCCAGCTGCCATACAATTTATAGGTAAGCGTTTTTTTGTTGTTTTTTTTTTTGTTTTTATTTTTGTTTTTATTTCCGTTTATTTGTGTTGTTGTTGTTTATTATTTTGTAAAGCGGAAATGATGGTAATGAATTTGTGTTAATATTTTTCTTTAAAATGTTTACTCAACAGAGGAAGCTCGTTCTAAAAATTCGGCCGTGCTGGTTCACTGCCTAGCTGGTGTCTCTCGTTCTGTAACAGTTACGTTGGCCTACTTAATGCACACCCGAGCATTAAATCTTAATGATGCATTTACCCTAGTACGCGATCGTAAACCGGATGTGTCGCCTAATTTTCATTTTATGCAACAATTACATTTATTTGAACGCCAATTGCGTTTGAATACAAATGAAGCGATGGATCAAAGTAGTAGTGGCGGAGTAGGCGGTGGCGGCTGCGGTGGAGGAGGTGGTGGTGGTGGTTCAGCAAACAACTCCGATATTTCCATGGGTCCCTGTGCATCATCAAAATTCTCTTGCAACTGTGTAACCACAGATTGTAAATGTATACAATCGGGCGGTTATATATCACAGTTGGCTAAAGCCGCTACTGGCATATCGCCAGATTCGGGAATTGAATTTGATCGATGGACGCCGTCTTCGGATACAGCACTTAAATGAGATCAACTTGTAGGAAAAAGTTTTGTACTGCCACCGAATATAAATGAGCCACCGCAAACCTTAAATGCCGACAATATGTCGCCTGCGTCAACAAACTCTTCATCCACCTCAACCACTACCACAGTCGAAGCTGTTTCAGTAGTTGAAGTTAATAAAATTAAATTAAATGAAGAGTATTAGAGTGTGTTGGCAAGCCTTCCCATCAGGTGGAATTTAATATCCCAGCAACAAATAATACAAAGCGATTAAATGGACGTACAAAACCTTTTCCTACTTTTTGTTACATCGTCATAATGTTTATTTTTTTATTAAATATTTTTACTATGTACTCGTATAATGAAACGTTTTTGTCTATTTTTTAAAAAAACAAAGGCACAAATTTTAAATCTCCCTCCTTCCTGATAAAAACTCATATTTTTTATAACAAAACAAATTCAAAACGAACTGTTTTTCATTAAAATCGATAAATAAATATATTTAATGGAATGTAGTTAGTGGTGTATCGACAACTATTCTGCTGAAAAAAAAAAATAAAAAAAAATGAATTCATGAATGGTGGTGGGTTACACCACTAATTTAAATTATATTGAATAAAATGTATTTTAGTTTTTAAGTTTCAACATTTATTCAAACATAATTAAGATAAAATCTTAAATAGAATTTTATGTGTATTGAATTGTTATAAAAGAAAAATTAAACTATTTTTAAGCCAACAATAAAACAACAAAATAGTTCTAATATATTAAATGAACATAATAAATGTTTGAGAAAGAATTCAACAATTATGCAAAATATTTAATGAAATTTTATTAACTTATGTATGTATGTATGTATGTACAACGTACATACATACCAAACATTATTATTTAAGTCATTTATTATTACTATTATTATTATTATATTAAAAAGAAGAAAAACTACTTGAATATATACATACAAAGCTATTAAACAAATTTATAAAAAGAAAATTTAAGTAATTTTTACTTCAATATCAAAAACATTGTAATAGTCCATAGAAAATACATACATACTTACATATATGATATATTTAAAAAAAAACACAACTTACAGAACTATAAACAAGAATTACGTTTTTATAAAAATAATATATAATCCTAAAACAAAATGCAAAGAATTTATGAGGAAAAATAAACAAACCAAGAAATATTTTCAAAGAAAAATTCACGATGTTTAAATCTTTCAACAACAACAACAACAACAACAACAACTAGAAACAAGCTTGAATTTATCGCTTGATAAATTTTTAAAAACTTTTAATTAAAAAAAATACATCTCGAAATAATTACAGAATAAAATTTTTTTTCGAAAATTTTCGACAAATAGTGGTGAATTATGAGATAAGTAAATACCACTTATTACTTTGTAATCTATTGAAAACTGATATCCATTTGTAAAATGCAAAACAGTTTTTGCTGGGTACTCGTCAAATTGTAATAAGTTCGGGTTGTACATCAGCAGAAGTTACCGCAGGTGGTGAATGCGAGAGAGAGTTTCTTGTTCGTTTACCCCACATTCCAATGGGAAAACTTTCATTTCGACTCGACTTATTTCAAAGCAATGTTTATCCTACATACGTCCACTGCAAAAATTTACAACAAAATCTGCAACTGTTGATTGCAAGAGTTTTTTTTTTTTTGTTTTATGAAATGATTGATAAAATTGATCAAATTTGAGAGATCTGTAAAAAAATCATAGAGCCGCAATATCTATTTTTTTCTCTTTACCAAATCTTTAAAGAAATCATGACCAACACAGAGCAATTTCTAACGACTCAGTGATGAGATTGGAAGTCAAAATTAACAAGTCGCCTGCGTTAAAACTTTAGTCTAGAGAAAACGTTGATAAGTCGGGGTTGGCTGTGACAATAATAAGTGAGGCGGCATAAAAGCTGTGTTGAAAATTCATCTGACGAAAAGTACTGACTGATGAGATTAATTTCACATAAGAATTACAGAGTGGCCGCTCGCTATTTTTTTTTTATTTTCCTGTAATTCTCAATTGATTGTTGAAGCTAAGTGGTTTTTTTCTAACTTCAAAAATATTGTTAAAGTCTTCACTTATGATTTGATTTTAGCAGCAAATGAAAAGCACACATAGAAAAATTATTTGTTAGTTTTCTAAAAAATAACAAAGAAAACTTAAACAAAACAAAAATAATGTTAGTTTATTTTAACTTACCTTGAAAATAGTATAAACATTATCAATACTGATCATTTGAAGTAATTTTATTTTTTTTTGTAATAACTTTTATTAAAAATTAGAACACTGAACACATTTGCGCTAATATATTTTTTTATATAAATAAAAGCACATTAATAATAAGAATGTACAACGAATATAAGCAAATTCGCTGTCTTGAAATTTAAAATAATATTTTATATCAGCATTCTTCTAAACTTACTTGAATATTTAATTTTATTCTCATTTACAAAAAAAAAAAAAAAAAAGATATTAGACTTGGAAAACAAATACAAAACTTTCAAAATACTGCGGCATTGTGATGTAAAAAAACTACATTTCAAACAAATAACAATTGTTGCTTTAGATATTTAATCGTCCGATTAGAAGAACACTGATTTTTTAAATTTAGAAATCGTGCGATTTCCCATCATATATTTTACAGTAGAGGGGTTATAGTTTGAATACAAAACTAAAAGTCTACAAAAAACCTTGGAACAAACATACACATGTTTATACCGTAAATGCTTTTCTGTTTAATAAAACCTTAAACACGATTAGTTATTTATGGACTATACTTAGTATTATTGTCGCTGTTGGGAATTTAATAAAATAGTCTGAATTTTATTTATAATCCCTTGTTGAAGTATACCTTGTTAGGTACTTTACCATTGGTAGCATTCTTTATTTCCTCATAAAGTTTTGGTTCAAAACGCTGCATTGTAGAAGTATTTAACGAGCTATATATGTACATACATACAGAAAAATAAATAATTTTTAAAAGTTACATTTTTTTGGTAGCATAAAATGGCAAAAAACATACCATGTTTGGGGAAATAGGGCACAGGCTGTTGGTACCATAAAAAGTAAGCTAGCAAAATTAAATAAATATTTTTATCTCTTTGGTCTTGATAGATATTGGAAATGTGTGAATTTTGATAGAGAAATAAATGAAGTAAATCAAATCAGAAAATTAATAATAGTTGAGTTCAAAGGGTTTTTTAAGATAATTCAATAAAAAAATAAAATAGTTAACGAAATGTCACTGATATGGAAAGTTAAAAAAGAGCAAAAACAAAAATTTAAGTGAAAATTTCTTTAGAAATGAAATAAAATATGTTAAGGATCACACGGTATATAAATGTATTATATAAAATGAAATAATAAAAAAATATAAAAATTGGTAAGTACTTACAAACATCCTACTAAGGTTGTCTGGAATGGAGCATTCAACCATTTGACTTTTCTATATATTGAAAATTTTTCAACACGTTCCATAATTACAGGCAGAACTAACATACCGGGAGCAGCCATAGCAATACGAGAAAATACCACTTGGCTAATGCCTTTAACAGCTGCGATGCGACTTTTACCAACAGCATTGCCGTTTTCATCTTTAACATCAACACCATTTATAATTTCATTTTGACGCATTAACGGTATATTAACACAGTTAGCAGCAGCCACAGCTGTAAAGGGCACAAATCTCTGAAGTAAAAAAACATTTTAGTTAATTTAAAATACCATTATTAAGCAGTTAGCGCTCGGTTGCTGCAACAACGTCAGATCTCAAAAAATTTGATAAAATTTGTATATGGGAATATCCGTGGAAACGTCAAGATTTTTTTTTCTAGTTATGACGTTCTTGCAACCAATGACCAATATGTATGTATGTAAATAATTTTATCATACCTGAAATATAGGAGATGCTCTCTTACTCCAATAGTTTTTACAACCTATGGCTGCTACTAAAGCAGATGTTGTGGCCGATACGTAGGCCACTCCCAACTGCGTTACGGACGTGGGCGAATTAGCATTACGATTTGTGTAATTGACAACAGCATTAAAAGACTGATTGATAAATTGCCATAAAACAACAGCTGGCACAGTCCGATAAAATGCCAACATTCCACCCGTAATCAACATGCCACCGGGTACCTAAAACAACGAAAAGATTTTATTTAAATTTACATATATGTATATAAATATATGTATATGTATTTATATGCATACGTACATACATATGTATTTATTTTTTATACGTCTATATATAAAAAATCCTAATAAATAAAACAAACATTTGGCGGTGTTTCAAAATTGAAAATACTATCATTTGCAGACGACATATTCAATGGCACTTAATCACGAGACTTTACAAACATGCCTCTTTTTTAACGTTAAGATGCCAAAATAATAATAGCAGCTAATCCCTAAAGAAATATTGTGCTGAATTATCATTTTGTTATAATTTGAAATTAATTTAGTTTCTTAGAAATTAATAAATAATAAAAATATATTATACAATTACATTTTTTTATAATTTAATAAGGAAATATTAGTTACTAAAAATCGAATTGCAATTTCAAATTTTAAAAAGAAACTAGAAAATCTATTTGAAATAAATGCGTTTACATCAAGTAAAGAAGGAAGTCTATGTACAGAGATCGGACCGACGAGAATTTCGTATGTAATTATATATAAATTGTTGTTTTTAGAGAGTCAAGTAAGAGTTGTTAATGCATCCTATAAACTTATTAAGAATTATGAAGAGTTTAGGGTAAAAACAGCGAAAATAGCATTAAAAAAGTATTTCTAGTGTTGTTTAAGAAAGTTTTGTAAGTCGGATAAGTCATGAAGTGAGAACAATTAATTCCTTCAAAGCCAGAGATATAACAAACGAGTATATACATACATATGTACATATATACATATCTATATTTTGGATTTTTTATATTAATGTCAAAAATAAAATAAATCATAGATGAAAGTTCCTATGTTTAAGGGTCGAAAATGCATTTGACTTTTTGCTTATACAAATAACAAGAAACATCTAGTCGCTTACAAACATAGATACATACATACATGTGTACTTATGTACTTAAATACACACACGTTTACGTAAAACCAAATGAATTAATACATACATATGTATGTACATATGTATGTTTTTTCCGTTACTTACTTGGAAACTCATACGTCCGCAAAAGTTTTGTAGCTCGTCAGTGTCTGGATGAAAGGCAGAATTGTATAACTTCATAGCATATTTAACTTGATCAGAAGTGGTGCCTGCCGGTTCCTGCCCCTTACGATACGACTCCAGAAGCTCTTTGGCTTGTATCAACTTATTGCTGGGAAGAATGACCGTACGAGGATCGGTCATCCAGGCAAAATGCCTAAAACGACCGGCAAATGTGGATAAGTCATACAGAGGCTTGTCAACATCAATGCGCGTCATACCTAGAAATACAAAACGTTTGTTAGATAAATTATGTACTACAAAATCGCTGTATTTTCATTTCACATTCGTTTGGTTCCCCTTCTATACTTACTTTGCATTTTATTAAAATTAAATTAAATACAATTTAATGCCCTGCAAGTTTTATGATGAATTAATAGTCGCTGGATTTGGAGAATTACGTAATTGAATGCGTTTTTTCAACAACCAAGATGGTGGTGCTTTTGCAACAGAATATACATACATACATACACACAAATGTAATGTTTTTTTTTTTGCCTTGCATGCATGTATGACCTTGTCTTGTTGCTCGGTCTACTACTCTTTAACAACTGATTTGGTTTATTTTCAGCAATAGAATAGAGACTAAAGCAAAAATAATACAAATTAACACTTTCTTTTATAATGGTAGCACTTCTATTAAAAGAAAATTTTTGTTTTTTTTTTTTCATGCTAATTTTTATAGAAACTTTGGCTAGTGTCCAAAATTTTATTTGTGCAATCACTTCTTAGCACATATTTTTTATGTTCAACTTCTTTAAAGTTTTATATACATATTTGGTAAAAATACATTAACGATTATTCTTTTTAATAACAATATTAAGGAAATCTGTTATATATTTCCGCTAAAATTTACCGCTGTTGCGGGTTTTCCGGTTGAAACAGTAACTATCACCTATTCTATTGTGCTGTGTTTTTCTATTTTTTTTTTTTTTTGCGCATGCTCGTAAAAAACAGCTGGTATAAATCTAAAGAGCTGCCACTTGCTTGCAGTAGAAAATTCTGGTTTATAGGGGAAACGTTTATACATAAAGCGGTGTACATTAAACATGAGTGACTGCTATGCTCAAATTTTGATTGCTAGTTTGTAATATTCATGGTCTAATAATCAGGTCTGCGCAAGAAGGAATATGGTTTTTTGTAGGGTTGTGTTTTGACCGTTAAATAATCTGCAAAAATATGTTAAGTTAATTCGGTCTTGTCAAAAGTTGTTTACATTTTTGGCCGCCATCATGAATATTATTGTTTACGTTATGCTTTTTGTTTTTGCATAACCAATAAATACATACAAAACAACTTTTGTTTTGTTTTGTATACAGCTTTGTTTTGACAATGTTGAATTAATTTTACACAAACAAAATGCATGTCGATTTTGTTGTTGCGTTGATACGCGCACCTTATTATTCCACCATGGTAATATTTAATAAATAAAAGTGTATATATATATAATATTGTTATCATGTACATATGAAGTAGTAAGTGAATAAATTTCCCCAATATTTATATTAAAATATTGAACACTTAATATGGCCGCTAGTTTTTATATCAGTTTTTATATCACGCATATAAAATATAACCATTATACCAAAATTGGCAATAATACTTAACCTTGGCAGCCCTTTAATAGCACAGCTGTGACTTTTGCTTACATAATTTCTTGTTGTTGCAATTATGACACAGATTTTTAATTCTGATTCGTTTTTTGTTTTCTTCATACCAATTACATATTTTGCAATTAACATTTAAACAAACAAGAAAATCTCATTACATTGTTAGAAAAAGATAATTAAACAAATTAACATACATCAAGTTCAACATTATGTAAAACTGTGCGAATTATTAATTGAATTTAAAATAATTATAAAATAAGAAAAGTTTTCGCAGAGAAGAAAAACCGGACTTTCAACTTTCAGACAATACAACCCATACATGCCATAATATTTTCATCAAGTATTGGAATGCAGCACGATTTTTGGCCTTAAAATGACAAAAGTTTTCACAAAATGGTGGTGCTTACATGTATTATTGTATCTACTTACAACAAACCCCATAGAAAATCAAGCAGCTAATATATTGGCCGTATTGCCTAGTGTATGGAAGTCTCATTATCTGTTTGGCCATTATTTGCTCTCTCAAATAGTGGAGCAGCATAATCATACAGTGACATTAATAAGTCCCTATTATACTGATAGCGGAAGTATATCGAATGCAAATTTTCAAGAAATAAAAGTTGAGGGTTTGCTCGAAAATTGGATCGAAATGGGCTTGTCGTTCGATATCGAAGAAATGCATGAAAAATCTACAATGGAACATTTTACACGTCTAATTTACGCTACCACTAGTAACACAGATGGTCTATTGCAAAATAACAAAGTTCGCGAACTATTGCATTCAACGCAAAAGTTTGATTTACTCATTGTTGACTTATTTTTAAGTGATGCCTTGTTAGGGTTGGTATTCAAACGAATCTATTTGATTATTTATTGATTTTACCTTTTGTAGTTTATCTTTTTACTATCAAATACCCACCGTCGTTCTAAGCCCCAGTGGCTCGAATACCTGGTTAAATCAACGCTTTGGAAATCCCCAAAACGCTGCCTTGGATCCTAGCAATTTTCTACCTTATACCAAAGATATGACATTTGTGCAACGTTGTGTCAATACCCTGATGGCCATGTTCGAAAAACTTACTTATTCTTTTTTTCATATGATCTCCCAACAGGCTGTTTATACTAAACATTTTGAGCCGCTATGCCAACTTGCCACATGGTGCAAAGAACTACCCCACCATAATGAACTGACTGAAAATCTATCATTGGCTGTAATAAATACGCACCCTGTGCTGCAATATCCTAGAGCCTTTTTACCCAATATGATAAATATAGCAGGACTTCACATAAAAACCTCTAAGAACGAATTAGAACTACCAAATGTAAGTTAGAAATTTATTGGTTTTATTTCGTACTTGCAGCCACATTTAATCATGATATTTTTAGCATATTAAACATTTTATTGAAGGAGCAACAAAAGGAGTAATATTTACGAGCTTTGGTGCGAATGTGTATGATTTTCCTTCAGAAAAAATGGAACTATTTTTGGATGTTTTCGAAACACTGTCTGAAATGCGTTTCATAGTAAAATACGACAAACCAGACACATTGCCCCTTACTCTCAACGTTTCCTCTCAAATAATGATACATAACTGGTGGCCCCAACAGGCGATATTAGGTAAGATATATATTTTATAATAAATTGTTTATTTATTTTTCTTATAAGAAAAGTTTCACTACACAGCTCATAACAATATGAAAATTTTTATAACTTCTGGTGGATTTATGAGTATAACAGAAGCTCTTTACTATGAAAAATCAATTTTAGCCATACCTATTACTCCAGAACAATACGTGCTGTGTGAAAAACTCAAAAAACATAGCTCTGCTTATGTACTCAATTTTAATAATTTGAGTTATGATCAAATAATTGATGCCATTAACCATCTACTAGAAGACAGGACAATGTACCAAAAATCCGCAAGGGAATTAAGAAATCAACTAATACATAGCTTGGATAGTGTTAATCCTTTAACGAAAGCTTTAAATGCTATTGAAATGACAATAATTACTAAAGGCTTAGAATATCTAAAGCCTCACACGCATCATCTAAACTTTTGGAACTCCATATTGTTGGATGTTATGTTTATATTAATGATAGGTCTACTTACAATTCTTGCCATACCATTTCTGCTAACCTGTTGCATTTTAAAGAGGTCATATCAAAATCAAACCAAACTCAATTTACTTAATCAACAAAATCGTCGTTATCATTGCAATGAGTATTTATCAAGTACCACATCTAAAAGGAATTGCAGTAAGGCAAAGCATAGTCGCGTTGAAAATGATAAAGAGAGCGATAATTCTTCATTGTGGCAAGAAGATAGGCGCAGATCTTCAAATTCAGATGTGAATGAAGAAAAAGGGAAAAGACTATCGTCAAATAGTTCATCGTGTTGTAATTGTGCGCTTACCTCATCTTCAGCACCAACAACACCTCTATCTAAGAGAGATCTGCCACTATTTAATCAGGGTTTTATAGATACTGTTAAGAACATATAAACTGAAATTGTTTACAAAAATGTCTGGTCTTATTTAGTTTTGTTTTTTTATACAATACTTTGCGGTATTTGATTATTTATATACAACTATATAAAGTGTTTTTGTGCAGAAAGTAAGTTTTGATTATAGCTGTAAGAAAATTAAAACTAAAGCATCACTATCTTTTTGTGTTATTTACGAATTTAGTAATAAATGAATCTTAAATGTTTCTTACTTTAAATTGTCGTTTAATTTGTTATCAGAAAAACTGCGAGTCTTAGTGGTCACAAGATAAGCTGATCTGTACAGTTATTGCTTTGGGATTTTCTTGCACTTTTTGTTCAATTTAATACTTATTGTATTGTAGAAAATAAAGAATTATTAAATTTAAATGTTACAACAAGAAACTAGAAAACATGATACAATGAATATAGTCATTGTATCATGCTAGAAACATACAAACTATTTTTTATCTGTAGAAATAAAAAAAAAATATTAATTAGAAAAAAAAAATCTTTTTATTACAGCCCAGCTTCAGTTGCAAGTGGCATTAATGCGTAAAAAATTTACTACACAAGTTTTCCAAATTATGCAATAAACTCTTCCTTTACCTCCCTCCATTTTTTAGCATTAAATTTTAGATCAACACTAAAACGTAGGCAAGCAAACACAATTTTGGTGGGAAATTTTTCAGACATGCTACAACAATTGTAGGGACAAATAAGCATGTAGTTTGCAAAATGTTATAAAATAAGGAATATAGCGATAATGATAAAGCATAAATAAATAAATGTACCCGATTTAATCCGGAATTTTATGTGTAAAAGCTGCTCCAATAACTGCGATTTAATGGTTCATTTCCGTCATACAAAGAACAACACACCAAAATTAATTAATAGTTTTAGCAAACAAACACAAGCACTTGAATTTAAAACATAAAACCCCAAAGAAAAATTTGAAAGAAAAACGCTAACGACACTGCCAAATAACGACTGTTTATTGGAAACGGATATGTCAAATAAAATAAATATATCATGGCTTGTATGATAAATTATTTATTATACCATGAGATATACTTATATTCAGTGCATTGAATTTTCTTTAATACGATTTATCGACTTTTTTTGCGGTCACGCCGCCGCTAAAACTTTTCAATGATCCGTCGTTTTTGGTTAATAAACCGTCTTTTCATACCTTCAAAATTTTTTATTTTATACATATGTATGTATGTATGCAAATTTAATTTTTATTTATCTTATCGCGTCTGTGAATTTTCGTATGTTTTTTCACACCAACAATTTCTCAAATCGTAATAAAGTTCGTGAGGCGATAAGCCGCCGGCACAAATGCAAATGACTTTCTGCCGGCGTGTAAATTTGCTACCAAGGGTTTGTGTTGGTCACTGCGTAACATCACTTTTATTTCATTAAACACATTTAATGTGAACAAAATTCTGAAAGAAATCATTAATTATAGTTTTATATCAGCTCTATAAATAAAGAATACAGCATGTTACGTGCTTCAACGGGACTTTTACAACGATTGGGCGTTACTGAAAGCAAAACTGGACAGACGGGATTTGCTTTGGAATTCGTAAGATGGAGACGTAAACCGCGCTGGCTACCTACCGCCAAGAGTAAACTATTTCGTGTACCAGAAAGAAAACCACAGTCGCCCGAAGAAAAGGCAGAGTTATTGCGTTTGCACAATACTTACAAGTTGGTATTTCTTGCATAAGAGCAGATTATCATTTGCCCAAGATAATTTTGTATGTTGAAAATTTTTAGAACACAACTGCGTTCAGTACGCCAATATTTAAGGGAGGAAAATCAACGATTGCATGAAACTTCAACAGCTGGTCATTTCGTTTTAACACCCGAACAAGAAGAAGCTGAATTCCAACGTTGCTTGATGGCAAATGAAGAATGGAGCAAGGGTGTTGCGGCAATTAGAGAAGAACGTTTGGCCAGGGAGAGAAAAGCAAGGGCTGAATACGTACAGGCCCGTCTGATAGAAGCTGAAGAACTCGAAGAAGAAGAATTGAAAAAAATTGAAGCTCTAGTGAGGAAACAAAAGGTAAATTTATTATCATTCAAATAAAATTTCGTTAATTCTAATTTAATCATTTCGTCTAAAGGAGCTAGCTAAAACTTTTATTACCCGTGAGACCCTCGAAACTGCTATCGAACAGGCTTTGGCCAATCCAGTTGACCACAACTTCTCCATAGATTTGCATGGCAACATATATCGCGGTCGCACCAATACACCCAAAAACACATCAGGTGGTCACAATCTTCAGGCAGTGTCGGAAGCTGAAGATCGTATTGAAGTGCAAAATTAAAGAACTCTATAAATTAAATTTAGCCTCCGCTGTCATTTATTTTTGTAAATTAGAAATCTTAATTTCTGTTCATAAAAACAAAGGAACCGAATATGTATCTAAAATTAATGCCAATTGCTAACAAAAAAAAAATAACGGACTTACTCAAAGGAAAATAAAAAATATCTTAATGTAAATGCTACAGTTGTTGGTCACTTTTTAATTGTTGGTTAAGTAGTTGTTCCCAGTCCGGCGTTGCTGTTATTTTAGCTTGTATGGGACCTAAATTAATCATGTTGCCGCTTCGTTCATCTCGATTACAACTAATAGACATAACATCCTGAAATATGTGGAAATTAGTAAAAGAAAAAAAGAAACATTTGTTGCAGGAGAAAAAAAACCTGTAAAAACCCAGTTTCCATCCCTATATCAAGATCAAAATAGGTTTCACCTAGCACCAATTTCGTTCTTCCCGATTTGTAGCGTATCAAACGCCCAACTTGTCCCTCTTCCATTTTTTTTAATACATTATCTTTAATAGGCTTCTTTTTTCGATCGGTCAGATTAACAGTGTCTGTTGTCGTAGATGATGAAGCAGTTAATGAGCCGTCTTGTGTATCAGGATCTTCTTCTACGCAGGGTAACGAGTCTGGTAGCTAAATCAAAAAAGATTATCATTAAAATTGCTAATTATCCAATAACTTCTTTTCCTGCATTAGGTGAAGTAATATCGAATTTGAATATTTTGTAAATTTTTTTTATAAGAAAAAAATACCTCATGCAAATAATTTTTTTTTTTTTTTGCATTTAATTAAAAATAATGCAATGCAATTTCTTTAAAAAAAAATAGTTCACCTACTTGCATAACAAATATTTGTGGTTGTGATTTGTCTAGCAGTTCCGCTAATGACTGAGGATAACGTGGTATTGGCTTGTTTTCTTGCTCAAGTTGTTCAGCTACATGCAGAGCTTGCATATGGGACGCCATTGCTACAGCATCTATTAAAATTGTTTGTTAAATATATATAAATACATACATACATATGGTGCAATTTCTTTTTATTTTAATTAAAAAATCTCTTCAGTTTTCAGTTTCATATCTTCTTGTGACAATTACCTTCTTCTGGGCCCCCTAATTCCATTTTACTATCCACTGATAATTTAAGTTCGGGTTTAAAGTATTTCCATTTAGCTTAGGGATTTAAAGGGTCAAAATTAACATTTATGGTTTATGTTAAAAAAAGGTAATAAATGGATTTAATGTATCGTGAACGCATGAAAGGTTTTATTATATACACCTTCTGGTCATTGGAAATTCTTAAGTGAAAACAAACGGAACCATTTTCCAAATATATATTTGATATGGGAGTCTATGGAATACAACTAGGAGTAAAGATGTTTACATACCAGTTTGTACTCTTCTTTCCTAAAATTTTAATCATTTATTTTTTGAATAGTTCTTACCATGATGTAACTGCACCGGCATCCTATCCAAGTCAGTCTTTTGCTCTGCTTTGTCATCATCAACATCATCGAGGGTTTTCAAAATATCAATGTCCTTAGCCAATACAGCATTCAAATCTATCTTCTTTTCACTTTTTAACAATGTTGGTTTTCTCATAGATGAAGGAGCATCTTCTACATCCCTGCTATATCCTGACGATCTGGATGACTGGCGTATATTGACAGCACCTGCACCTTCGGAAAACACACCGGTCGTTTGTATAAGTGAAGATGATCCACCTCGTCCACCCCTTGTGCCACCCCTACTACCCCGATCAGCACCACGCCCACGCCCTCTTCCTCTTATTACTGTAGTATCTTTAGAGGTTTTGACATTCCTATATTTAAAGTAAATTTTATTTTTCGTACATTACTTCACCAGCCCGATATTTACTTACGCATTTTTGTTTCTTACGACATTTAAATTGGGTAAAAATACTTTTTTACTCGCGGCAACTCCACCCGCCCCTCTACCACCCAGTGTTAGGTCCCTCGCGGGTGTTAAGGACGAAAGCTTTGCACTTCCATTTGACAATAATGTTGTGGAAGACAGCTCACGTTTAATACCTTCTGTTCTTTTATCCGCCGTATTAAGAGCTGCCGTTGGAGCGGTTTTCACAGAATTTTGAGAGGCATGCATGTTTGCATTATTAGAAGATATATGTAGGTTTATGTCGGATTTTTATTAGATGAATAGTTTTAAAAATATTTAGGGCTTTTTGTTCAATATATTTGTTGGCTCGTCTTTATCTGCAGAAGCAACGTTTTTTGAAAAAACACTATAATTGCAATTTAACAGTTGCAAAATAAAGGACTGAATTTCTATCAGCTGTATTTTTTTGAGTACAATATTACTTTAGACGACATGTTTTTAATACTGACATTATTTATATAACATGTTGACCATGGTACAATAATAACAGGTATTTGCGTCAGCAGAATTGCTCGTCAGCTGGTTTCAATTTGTGTGTGTGTTTGAACGCTTCAGTGCTACATTTTTAAATCTGGCATCTGTTGTTGATGTCCTAGGCTTTGAAAACATAATTGTTTGCGTGTTGATTTTTTGACAAGTCACCAGTCGCATAAAGTCGCAGTCAGCAGAATAAAAAGGCAGAGAAACGCAGAGTTACTCGCAGTCTACATTAGCTTATTATTTGTTATAACATTAACATAGCGCCAGCAGAATAACAGTACTAAATTTGCTCATTTTTTTCTATGTGGGGAATATTAGTAAATGTTCATGTGCTGTTTTACCACAACTTTAAGGTGGAGTGGCAGCGACAGCAAATAGCTTTTGTTTGTTGTCTCAATTTTCATATTGGAAAATGACATTTGATGGTTGAACATGGTTGTACGAACAAATGATCTGACAACGTTGTTTGACCATAAACAAAACCTGAACAACAGTGGTCTACATTAGCTAAAATAATGTGCGAACAAGCATTTGTTCATTGGCCGAACAAATCGATGGCTAATGTAGACTGCGAGTTACGTAGGTGTGTGTAAACCATGGCATGGTGTTGACGGTCAAATTTTTCTCCCTATTATGAATAATAATTCTATGGAATTTTCCCCTATTTTTATTCTTCTCCTTCAACTTTATAATACATATTTTTTCCGGATGGAAATAGCAATTATAGAGAAAGGAAAGATAAGCTAGCATTAAAAATACATCACACATTATGCATAACACAAATTATAGATGCTGTGGCATCTGTGAAAATCAATACAACATATTCCCATATAGTGAATCAAGGCCTTACGCCAGTTTTAATGCATTTTCTGGTATATTCGTTTGATTTTGTATAATGTGGAATTTTAGAACGACAAACATCACACGTACATTCCTGTCCTATGATAGAACCAATTTTGCTTTTCGGAGCCCTCCTAATTATGTATGAAGTTAAGTGAAAGAAAACGACGAAAACATGGTTGTATTTTCACGTATTGGATTTTGAGTGAGTTTGTGAAACATTTATTTTGCGTTCGTGAATCAAAAAGGGTGGTTGTGTGTGACGGACAAATTAAATCAAATCTATGCAAGAAAATTGTAAAAAACACACAGTTCAAAGTAAATTATAATTTTTTTGTAAAATTATATTGTATAGGTTCACATAACTGAAAAGCAACAATAAATTAAAATTTAAAAGAATATATTCGAACGAAAGTGAAATAATAAAAGTGAAACATTTTTTCGAGTTACAAAAAGTCTGTATGTGTTAATATTTTGTCTGCTCTTTTTCTGCTTCAAATCAACCCAACAGGAGTGGCAGGCAACAAACAAAGTCACAACAGCCACAGTTTGTGGAAGATATAAAATAAGAAAGGCAACAAAGTGTAAAAGCAAAATTTTAAAGTGAAATTTATTTTGATGTTTAAACTTTAAAGAAATTTAATTTATTACAGCAGCAAACTCATCGTCATTTTTATTAATTAACAAATACATGCACATAACAGAAGTAAAAAAAATAAACTGGAAATGTGTGTTTATTTTTTTTTTGTTTATATTCCAATTAATAAAGTTGATTCCACTTTTTAAATAAAATAAAATACAGAGAAACAAATTAAATAAAGGTACATCAGTCAAAAGAAAGCAAGAACAATTGATATTTTACTGTGTGAAAATTAAATTTTTTTATGTGTGTATTTGGAAAATATAACAACTAAAACCAGAAATAGTAAAATAAACGAAGAAATAATAAGAAAAACGAGACCGATTAAAAAAGCATTCCAAGAATAACATGTTTTAAATAAAAATGTATAATTAAATAATCGCCTAATGTTTTTTGGAGCAACCAAATAAATTAACAAAGTAACAGAAAATCCCAAGAGATTTTTTGAAAAAAAAAAAAACGATTAATTTTCGGAAAGAAATATAATAACTACATACATACCCACATAACTTATTAAAACACTAACGCCTACACTCTCTCCCATAAAAAACAATACTATGTCTAGCTGGGCAGAACGTGTTCATCGCCGTGCTGCAGATTTCAGCAATGTGGTTACTTCATGTGGTCATCCTGGCTCATCTGCCCCTGCATATCCATATCGCTTGGAGAAAGTAAAATTCGGTGTACCCTTGGAAGAGGTATGCAAAAACGACAACATTCCCGGTCCTTTGTTAGTTCTCATACTGAAACTCAACAAAGAATCGCCAAATCGCCGTGATGTGTTTCGCGCTCCTGGTCATCAGGGT
The DNA here is from genome assembly GCA_947311025.1 of Lypha dubia. Lineage (NCBI taxonomy): Eukaryota > Metazoa > Arthropoda > Insecta > Diptera > Tachinidae > Lypha > Lypha dubia. The sequence goes on along the minus strand of OX371263.1, from coordinate 29,449,917 downwards.
GCCATGAAAAAACTAATACATTTTCTTCAAGCTGGCCGCTTGGTTAATGTTGACAATTATTCGGTTTATACAATTGCTAGTGTGCTAAAAAAATTCTTACGAAAAATACCAAATGGAATTTTTGGCCGATGTGGCGAAGAGGAATTATTTGCTATTATTGAACTGTCCAACGAATCGGAACAAACTGATCGCTTACACAAGTGAGTTAGCAAACATACTGTTAAGTTCTTATTTTTATCACAAGTTTTCTATAGAATAATAAACAAATATGATATACATAGGTATATAATCCAAAATCAAATGTAAAAATTCGACGTTATTGGAATTTGGTTTCTTTTAGGAAATGATAGCTAAACTCATTTCATAATCCGTTTACCTATAAACAAGATATAATTTGAATATGTGTTTGTCAAACACACTTGTTTGATTCTAACCCATAAAAAAAATAGGTCTTAAAAGACAACTGGCATTCATACTGTAATACGACAATGTATTTTTTTCTTTTTTCGTTTTTTTTTTTTGTTGTCTTAATATATGTGGGTTAAGGTACGGTTACATCTGGCAAATATTTGCCCAAAAAAGCCTAACCACTAAATACTAATGAAAAAACTTTCAAAAAACAGTCTGTTTTGTCGTACTCTGTGTGGGTATGTTGTATCAAACCACATGTATTTCTTGCAACTAATATTATGGAGCAGTAACTCCTTACAATTTTACGATTGTTCTGTTCGATGTTGGTTGTCTTACTAGAACTAAAGTTCTGGTGTTTTAATAGTAAAAAAATTCAGAATAGTTGATATTACGGCTAGAGAAGGGCTAAGAACATTTTGTATCTTGTGACCTATTGTATTAGTTATCTTCTTAATGCTTAATAGTTTGCTCTTCAAAAACAAAATCCAGTTTGTATATATTTTTTTCTTAATTATCTGAAAGGGTTCGTATGTTTCACCATCAATAAAGAGAATTTGCACATAATTGCAAACTAAAAGCATTTTCTATTACACAAGTAAAAGGTTTTCCAATAAGAGTGACATGATTTCTTACGTTTTATTTCTTATTTCTACGTCCACTTACAATAAGAGCAACTTTGTTTTATGTGTTAAAAATAAATTAATAATGAAAAGGATGACACAAAAATATACATAATCATATAGGAATATACTTCTATGTATTGGCAATAGCTTAAAAGCGGTTGTTAATTCATATATTGCCATAGAATGGTTTTGAAAAGAGAAAACATTATTATGTTCTTCAGTGGAGACATCATAGAGAAAACTAAATAAAAGCGCCTACGTGCTTTTTGATTTTGACATGTTGTCTATAATTTAAGATGGTTGTATGAGTGCCTGGAGTGGATATGTTGTCCTCGAAAACAAATACAACCACTAAAAAATAAAAACTTAATGTTAATTTTCCAGTATTTCTTGCTTGTTTATTTCATACGAGTTTGCTTATGTTTGTTGTTATTTTGTTTTTCTCTAAGCAACTATTTGTTGTTATAAAATGTACAATAAAAACACAGCAATTGCAATTAGATTTTTTATTTTTTTATTTGCAATCGCACAAAAAAAAATAAATTTTCATTTGATATTTGTGGATGTATTTATTTTTTTTTTTTTATTATTAATTTTTTACTTTAAATTTGAACTTACAAAAAAAACTTGTTTTGTTTTTAATTTTAAACACTTGTTTATATTTATTGCATTTATCGCAAGTATGTATCTCTCTGCCCCTTGTAAGATTAACATCACGTTATCAGTGTTGCCATAGCTTTTGAAACCAAATTATCTTGAGTTGCCAATGCTAAAACTCAACTAAAGTACATTTCTTTAGGCGGTGTGCACATATTACGTAACGCTGTTTTCAGAGATTTTATACCCCACCCCCTACCCGCGGTAACGCTTTTTAATAATTTTTCAGTGCAAAATTTCCAATCCGTAACAAATCTTTAACTCCACCCCCCACCCCTTGGAGCGTTACGTAATATGTACACAGACCCTTCCTTACTTGGATTCGCAACCAGTTTTGCTGTAAATCATCATACGAGTAAAATCTTTCCGAACGACGTAAACAGCTGATTAAAAGTTGTTTTGTAATCTTTAATAAGAATTTCAACTACCAATTTAGTTGTGAATCAGAATAGGTGCATAAAGTTTTGAGACCATTCATTAATCACATTTGCAAATGATTGATTTATTTCGAGATATGACTATGTTTCATTAAAGCAGATATGTATATGTACATATTTATAAGTATATTGTACATTTGTTTGTTTACGCATTTAAAATAAAATCAGTTTGTATGTTTCTTTTGTCTTGAAGCTTTTTTACCTGTTATTTGTGTGTTTATTTTTATCTGCGTCTGAAGAGTTTTTATTTTTATGCACATACGTAAACACTGCAATTAGAGCAGAACATTTGTAATCAACAAGTATTTTATTACTATAATTAATTACACAAAAAACGTATGTACATAAATACAGATAAATGTGTTTAATTTTTCGTTTAGTTTAAGATGCTACTTAAATTTTTGCTGAAAAAAAAAAACATAAAACTCTATAAATAGGTTGTACTAAATTTAAACATTAGCTTCAGTGACTATTTTTATTGAGTTAAAATCTTAAAAATGGAAACATAATTCCACTGATTTAAAAGAGTTTCCGATGAGAAATTACCAAACTATTTCAAAGGATAACAGAGTTTATATTAAAACTTTGCTAAAAAAAATGTGAATAGTCGCCAAAACTTCAAATTCATTCCTGGAAACTCGGGGCGCTGATACACCACCTAATAAAATATTGATTATATTACAAATTGTTATGCATTGCTTAAAACAAATAAGACAAACCAAATACGGTGCGACAAATCTGATGTTTCAAAAGATAATTCTGGCAAATTAAATTTCCCTAAAGCAAAATTAAAAAAGGATTCGGTCCATATAAATTTATTAACACTAAATAAGTACATGTACATATGTATATAATAAAAAGAATACATGTTCAAATACGTCAGATTACGTACATACATAAATACATACATAAGTATGTAGTGTTGGCTTTTAAAAGATTATAAAATAAATATTGATGTACTTTTTTCTACACATTTGTTTTGTTTAATGACCACACAATTTTGGAATCATTCAAAACAATTACGTACTTTCATATTTTGTATGAACAAATGTTCAATGACGTCCCACGAAGAACAATTAAGGGCTACTTTAAAACAAAAATCCATATGCCAGCCTTGTAGTACTTAAATGTATGTATGCTCGAGTATATTTATGCATTAAAATTAAAAATGCATATAAATGTGAGTCCACTCGAGTATTCCGTAATTTAACTTCGATCTTGGCAAATGGATTTTTATAATATCCAATAAATCTCGAATAGTAATTTTTGTACCGACAGACTAAAGGAACTTTCAACAATGTGTCAATTTTTATGCAATATGTCAATTAAAAATGAAAATTTAAATTTCAATACATAAAAAATAATATTTTTTTAGGAATAACTATCAAGAGAAATTTAAAAATAATTAAAATTTTTTAGATAAAATACCTATATGTATTAATAATAATCTTTCAAATAATAATACAAACTTTCTATATCCCATTACGAAAAATATAACCGAAATGAAGCATATTTATTGCTTGTTCGCCGATATCGAAGAAGTTCTTTCTTTCGAACAATTACATTTAAAATAAAAACAAAATATTAGAATTTGTTTTTGTTTTAAATGTAAGTGAACGATTTCAAATATTTCTATATAAAACTAAATTTTATATATGTATTAATTAATAATGACAGTTTCGACAATTCGTAGATAATCCATATATCAAAAAATTTTGTAAATCGAGTATATCTCGGTAAAACTCAAACTGTTAAAAAATTCAATTATAGAAGCTTGTATAGGACTATGTCGACCACAAAACCCTTTGATTTTTTTTTCGCCCACGTTGACTCCTTCCCCAAAAACAAATACGGTTTTAGTGCACTTATTATGATTTTTATATGTAAATAGAGCAAAGTTAAGTTTTTAGCAGAGCTCTGTTAAATTGTGTGGTTTTCGTCTAGGGTTTTATATTTTCAAGTTTAATTACACACACATATTCACAACCTGAGATCGATCGCTTGCAGTGTATTAATTCTAAGCATATTGATCAATTTATCCTCGTTAAACAATTAACTAATAAAATAAATACATATGTACGTGCATACATACGTAAATACATATGTACGTACTTATGACAATTTAAAATGGAGGTTGTTTCCATAAAACACATTGTTATTTTTTTAACTATTGTTGTGGTTAAACTTTTCACCATTAATGAATGTACGAGTATTTATTTATTTTTCTTTCTCCCGTATGTATGTATGAGTGCGTTAGTTAGTACTCATGTGTAAAAAAAAAGTTTAATGAACGATGCGATGATGATGATTCCAAAAGCAACGATAAGTTTTATATAAAAATGAATGAATATATTTTTTTACAAATTATTTACGTACTATATAACGGTTTTTATGTGTAAAATGATATTGATGTGCATGTGTGGTATAAAAATAAAATAAAATTTAAAATGTTAATAATGTTATTGTTGCATGTATTCATAAATAATACATACAAAATAATTTGTATGTACCGATCATAAAAAAGTGATGATGAAATGATTTATTGACACAAATCTTTTAATTGTTACAATTAATTGCTGGAAAGATACAAAAAGTTAAAAGCAATAATGAAAGTTTATTATCTAAGTTATTTTTTTTTTAGTACAGACAAAGCCAGAAATAAGTCTACATACCCCTATAAAATTTTTCACAAATGCAAATTTTAGGTTTTTAAATATACAAAACAAGTATATTCCAATAAAATTAAAATAAATGCAAAAACCTCTTACACCTATAAGTATGTTTTTTTAAATACCATATTTTTCCTTTAATGTATCGTTTCGTTATAACATAATTGTATCTATAAACAGACATACATTTTTTAAATCTTAAAGTCGAAGTTAAAATACATAACAGTTGTTATTTATATATTTATTTTCTTTGTATAACTTTGAACATTAAAAACTTTTTGTATTGTTTTATGACCTACTGATTAATTGGAAAAGTATGTCTAGATTTGTATGGCAACAACAAAGAATAGTTGACATAAAATTTAACATTAAAATTTAAATTGAAAATATAATTAAAGATTTCTATAGTGTGGATAAAATGTACAAAAAAAAAATCTGTTTATAGGCTGGGGAGCTTCATAGGAATCGGGAAACCAGTTCTTTCTACAAATTATTTAAAATGTAAAAAAAAAACATATGTACCAATTTGTCCCGTTTTTAGCCCTTAAAAAGTTCACTATATATTAATCTGCTTCAAATGGTATTCAAATCTATTTAGATAATTTCTCAAGAGGAAAAGTATCAAAAGTAAAAAAACTACGGGTAACACTCCGGGAGTGCCGACAGAAGTGAAAACGTTTTGTGATTACAACAATACACGTGCTATTGCCAAAAAAAAAATTATGCGTAGATATAAACAATTATATAAATACATGCAACAAATTTAACCACTTATCAAGGCGTATGCAACAGGTGAGCTTACTAGCACAGCTGACTGAGCACGCTTTATAGCAAATTTTCATACAAACTGATATAGTTTGAAGAGAGTACATAAAAAATGGTTACAGTTGGGTACTCCTACGTATTAAAATGCTTTAAATTTGTTTGTGTGTTTTGATATGAAGCTAGTGCTTTATACCAACAAAATACATGTTGTTTTTGGATTGTTGTACTTGGTGTCGAACTGCGCATACCTGCTAGTTTTGCCATGCCACTTATTGTAAACGCAAATGCAGCTGCGCCCGAGAAGTTAACAACCTAAATTTTTTTTCGCTCAAAATGAAGAGAGCGCCCTCTTTGGTGCACCAAAAAATTAGTGTTTTTCTCATATATGACAACATCACCCACAAGAGAGGGCGCTCTCTTCATTTTGAGCGAAAAAATTTAGGTGTTGGGCCTTACACCGGTTCTCGAATCGACTTCGACTGTTGTACTAGATTAAAGAAACACACAACATTTTTCTTTAATCTATTACAGCAGTAAAAGTCGAATCGAGAACCGTAATAAACCCCAATATCTGTAGGTTGTTAACTTCACTCCGACTAGGCATTCCCACAAACAGAGATGCTACAAGCGTGACGGTGTCGCGAGTTCTGAGGTTTTGTTTCATCCAAAACTTTCGTACCGCGCCAATAGAAGTTTTCACTTCAAAAAGTACCAGGTTGTTGGCATTTCATCTCCAAGAAAGGTTAACTTTTAAAAAAATTATAAAATATTAACATAAAAAGTACCTGAACTATCAATTTATCCCTTTTTACCCTTCAAAAAGTATCCTTTAAATTAAAAATCTGGATCGCTCCCTATCGGTCTAACAAACTTCATGCCAATCCATTAAGCTAGCTGCCCTGTCGTCAAATGTGTAGCTAGCTACAAGAAAAGCTAACTTTTAAATTGATTTTTCTAGACTAACTTAAATCTAACTACAATATAATGCAGAATGTAACCAAAATCAATTAGTAGGTTGAGTATATATGTATACCCTGCAAGAACAGTACGGGTTAAATAACGCGTTACATAAAAGGTACTCATAACCAAAGTATAAGTTAAAAATTCTAAAACTTTCAGTTATTTTGCATAGGCCTTTGGGAAAAAACTAACCTATTCTCTTCTGTACGTGTGAGCTGATATCTCTTTCTTTCACATTATTACTTAGAACAGAAAACACTATAGTGCTCTCGCTCGCACACATCAGTGCTAACGTGTATATAACTGCATAGTAATCGGTAGCGATACTGAGAGTATTATGTTATAAATAGCTTCTTAGTTAACCGATAAACATATCCGTTATTACTACTTAAGAAGTAACTTGTTAGTTAACCGCTTTATACATCGATTAGTTAACCGTTATTAATATAGGTTAATGCTACTGAATACTACCATTTATTGTATTTCTAAAAATTGGTTATTGCTACTGTATTAATAAAAGCCCTTTTTAATGTTTTCAATTTATTTTATTTTAAAAAAAGTACATAAAATAAAATTAAAATAGAAATACAGTAGAATCTCACAAATTAGAACTCTCACAAATAAGAACCGTCCAGAAATTAGAAACGACCATTCCAATGTATTGTACGCTCTGAAATTAGAACCTGTGGTTCTAATTTCTGGAAGTTTTTTCTTATTTTGTTTTGTATTTTCACTACAAATTATTTTGTTGCTCATTGAAGTAAAAATAAAACGGGGAATCACTGAGTTATTCGTGGTGAGTACAATTCGGTCATATGCATGTGAAATTTGATATGCTTGTTAGTTAATGACTGAAGGTCAAAGTAAGTTGTTCATACGTGTGAAAGTTTAAAAAAAAATGCCAAATAAACGTAAAAAAAACACCTTATCTTTGGATACTAAGGTTAAAATACTAAAAAGACTTAATGAAGGCGTAAGTGGAAATCGTTTAGCTCAAGATTATAATGATGCAAAATCTGCCATAAGCTACATAAAATCAAAAAAACAAGAAATAATGGATGCAGTTAGCTGCACCTATCAGGAAGCAAAAAAAAAATCTTTACACAACGCAGAATATGAGGAAATGGAAAAGTGTCTTTATAAGTGGTTTTTAAATCAACGTGAAAAGAAGAACACACTGACAGGACCCGTATTAAAAGCAAAAGCTAAGTCAATTTTTAGTGAAGTGTACCCCGATAAAGGAGAAAACGCATTTACTGCAAGTGATGGATGGTTTTCCAAATTTAAAACCCGTCATGGAATACGGTTTTTAAAAATTGGTGGCGAAATACTTTCGAGTGATGTTGGTGCGGTCACTCCATTTCTGCACAGTTTTGGTGCAAAAGTCGCGGAAATGGGTTTATTGGAAACACAAATCTATAATGCTGATGAAAGCGGATTATTTTTCCGTTGCCTTCCGGATAAAACATTTGTCGCTGCTTGTGAAAAAAGTGCCCAAGGATTTAAAATTCAAAAAGAACGCGTTTCAATTTTGCTAGGCGCAAATTCTGATGGCTCACACAAATTAAAACCATTGGTCATTGGAAAAGCTAAAAAGCCAAGATGCTTCAGAGGATTTGATACCCCACTTCATTGTGACTTTTCGAAAAATGCTTGGATGACTTCCCGTATTTTGCATCATTGGTTTCACAAGATATTTATCAAAGAAGTATGTTTAACCAATGCATATTTTAAACTCCTTATTTTTAAATTTTTGTTTTTTTTTTACAGGTCATCCGATTTTCTGAAGACAATAATTTGCCCCCAAAAGCTCTTCTGCTAGTAGATAACTGCTCCGCTCATGCACCAATTGATAAACTTCAAAGCGAGGATGGTAACATAATTGCATATTTTTTGCCGCCAAATGTTACAGCAGCTGTGCAGCCAATGGATCAAAATCCTATCAAACTGACAAAATTTATTAATAGAAAGAAGTTGCTATCTCAATTAATTGGTGATGGTGGTGATATTGATAAGCTTTTGAAACGGTATTCAATACGAGATGCAATAAGATTGTTGAAGCAAGCATGGGATGAGGTAACACAGACAGTTCTAAAAAATTCTTGGTCCAAATTATTAAATTGGGACTCAGGTGATTACGACAGCGATGATGATTTGCCACTAGCACAATTGGCTCAACAAAATGAGGATTGGAATGAAGTTCTTCAACTAAATCTTAATCTTTTGAATGAATTTATGCCAAATAATTCCGTAACTGTAAATGAAATCGAGGAATGGAATGAAGACGTGTTTACTGGCGGATCTAATGCAGAGAATAGCGATGAGGAGGCTTCAGATAGCAGTGACGTCGATATTGTCGACATAACGCCAGCTATTCCTCATTCAAAAGTCCTTGAAGGCATCAATAATGTTATAAAATGGTGCTAAACCAGTGATATATTTTCGAGTAAACACATGTCCAACCTATTGGACGTCCGTAACGATATCGTTGTATCCAGTATAAATAAATCAAAAAAACAAACAAGTATTACTGATTTTATGTTAAAAAACAATTAAATACCTAATAATAAAAAAAAATTTTAAAGTTTTCTATGAATTTAATATGTTCAATTTTTTAAATAATATTAAATAAAAATTGTTTTGTGTTAAAATAAAGCTTTCATAACTAGTTTTATTATAATTTTCTATAAAAAAAAATTTTCCAGAAATTAGAACTTTTCAGAACTTTTTAGAACTGCCCGATGTACAAAGTGGTTCTAATTTGTGAGATTCTACTGTATAATAAAAACAATTAATTCATATAAAGTTTAACTTTTGAAGGTCACTTTGAGATCGTAATTCTTTAAAATTTAATTTTAAAGACCAAATCATATAAAAAAAATTAAAAAAAAAGTAAAAAGTATAATGAAAAACAAAAAATACTTTGGACAACTTTTTTTACCATTATGTGACTGCACACTTGTTACAAAAGCCCTAGCTGGCGAGTCACAAATGAAAAAACGAATGTTAAATTTTTTAATTATTTCACCTGGTCCAATTTTAAGCCCAACTTCCCTCAGTAAAGTAACTTCATCACAAAAGTCTTTCATAAAGTCATTTATATTCCAAGGTTTTTCTTTTCCAGAGAAGCATGCTATAACACAGGGATTTTCTTGAGGATGCCCACACACTGCTCCTAAGTTTGACCACAAAACTCGACTCTTAACAATTTTAAACCATCTATTCCTACGTCGATCTGAACTTCATCCCTATCTTTTAGTTATTCAAAAGTGCCTGCACAAAAATAAGATGGAATTCCTAAATATAAAAACTCTCCGCATGGAATAGATTGAATTGGGATTTTTCGCTTTTGGGTACCAAGAAGAATTTTAGCGCAAAGCGGCAAGTTAGGAACTCCCATTCCCTTCAAAGTCTGGAACAAATCTGTCACAGTATTTTGAGACACATTGTTACGAATAGCCCACGATTTGAGCTGGTTTATATTAGTATTTTGGGAAAAATTTCCCATTTCTTGAATATTTTCCGACATCTCCACTTCATTTTCCAAAATATCCGCAGTTTCACTATCGGACGGACAACTTTCTACACTTCCTGCTCTATCCACAATTGCAAATTTATTTATGTTTCCACTCTTCTTTTAAGTTTCTTTTTTTCAACGCTTGAAGCATTAGGTTTTTAATTTAATTATGTACTTTAATGTTTTCAATTTTAACACACTTTTTGTTTTCACGCGGGTCTTAGTTTACATAGCGTTTACACATGAAAGTAATTGCAAGAAAGTCCGAATACACTCACACTTTTTCACTAACACACTTAAACGTTTTCTACTTTCCACTCAGCTTTCAACGAATTTTTCAAGACAGTAATTTTCTGACACTTTCTGAAAGTAAAATGACAGAACGGGAAACAGTGTTGCCCACTAAACAGACTTGTACACAGTTACAGGATTGTGTTAAACGGATAATTCAACATTTTAGTTATTTTGTACATATATATGAATATAATTACAGTATTTTTCTTTATATATACAAAACTAAGCCATTTCATTTGTTTTGTAATAATAAATTCATTAAAAAATTATCAATTGTAATTATTTCCAACTATTGCCCTATTGATGTCTATGTGTATGTATATTGGCAACTCTTTTTATGTAGTAATTTTAGCAACCTTTCTCATCGACGACATATTTAAAATGAACTTTCACTTTCCTCTGTAAACAGACAAGAAATTTTCAAGAAAGTCGTCTATTTCATCACAATTTTTATTTATAATACGTATACAGAAATTTCATGAAACTACTTTCATGTGTAAAGGCAGCGTTATATTTTTATGAAAGTTCTTTGGTATTCAATGAACACTGTTCATATTAGTGTAGTAGACAGAAAGAGTAAGGTATAACACGCTTCTTTAAACGAAAAGGCTATTTCTTTCTGACTTAGGGTGCTTATGGAATACAAGTGTACGTATGTATATGTTGAAATTTAAAAATCTTTAAATGTATTGGTGTATCGGTTAAGGTATAAACCATGGTCTAATAATCAGGTCTGCGCAAGAAGGAATATGGTTTTTTGTAGGGTTGTGTTTTGACCGTTAAATAATCTGCAAAAATATGGTAAGTTAATTCGGTCTTGTCAAAAGTTGTTTACATTTTTGGCCGCCATCATGAATATTTTTGTTTACGTTATGCTTTTTGTTTTTGCATAACCAATAAATACATACAAAACAACTTTTGTTTTGTTTTGTATACAGCTTTGTTTTGACAATTTTGAATGAATTTTACACAAACAAAATGCATGTCGTTTTTTGTTGTTGCGTTGATACGCGCACCTTATTATTCCACCATGGTATAAACACATTCGCCAACACACGAACACAAATGCTGCTAGCTACCGTTGTAGCCGTTTAGCCAGCTACTTAATTATTTTGGAAACGACAGATACACAGTAAACAGCTGATCCTGAATTGTTGCAACGATTCATTTATGTATATTACAGTGGTGCATATTCAGCGCTTTTACTTTTTTAAAGTTCGCTGGGGCGAATTGAATTCGCCACTCACATCACTTTGTATGGATTCCCTTTGACCGAAAAAAATTCATCTCATGGATCTCTTTTGGCCCCGGAGTTAAGGGGTTCAAAACTTATTTTTTATTGGCCATAACTCCTAGAATATGGAACGGATATAAGCAATGTGGATATCACTCTAAACTTCTCTAAAATACCTTTATACTGGTATACAATTAAGTAGCTGGCTAAACGGCTACAACGGTAGCTAGCAGCATTTGTGTTCGTGTGTTCGTGTAGTCTGCTGTGGCGAATGTGTTTATACCTTTAAGGTGGATTTACCCATTCTTTCCGAACAAAATTTTTGTCCGGACAAAAATTTTTTTACTGAGTTTTCTGCAGCACGATTCACTCATTTCGAAATATTTGTCCGGAAAATCAAAGCTGCCGTATGTAAGCAAAATCAAGTAGTTTCACAAGGTGGCAGTACTGCAGTGACTGATTATACTTTTCTTTGTTCATTTTGGTGTCAAACTACATATTTTAAGTTATTTCCAAAGATTATTGTTAATAATGGACGAAAAGAGAAAATTACTTTTGCTGATGGCAATTGAAATGCATAAAGCATTATTATTAGCAAAGTATATATATATAAATAAAAAACTAAAAAAAAAAAAATCGCAGTGAAAAAAATTTTAAAGCAAAGAAGAGCAATTTTTCATTTCTTGTATAAGTTTTTCGGCAATCGATTCATTTAGCTCCATTTTATTTTATTAAATATATTAAATATTTTTCAAAAAATATTACACACATTTATATTTCACAAACACCAAATGAATATTAAAATATTGCATGATGGGGCAACTCAATTCAACTTTGTATGAAAACATTTAACCTATTGGCAGCTCAGTTCAAGTTTGTCCGGACAAAATATAAAATTAAACCAATTCAAGCTGAGAATGTTCCGAACAAAATTTGTTCTCTTTTTCTCTCACTCTCAAAAAGAGAAACGTCAAACTTCATATAAAAAAAATTTTGTCCGGACAAAAATTTTGTTCGGAACGAATGGGTGAATCCAGCTTTAGGAACTCTTAAAATTATTTCAAGTATTTCATAACTTCTTGCCGTCAATATTTAAGTGGTAACTTATCTGAGTGGTATGAGCGTTGACTGTTAATCCAATGACCTGTGGTTCGAGTCCCAGCACAGCACCGGTGAAAAAAAATTTGAAGAAAAATTTATTATTACAATACATATTACCATAAAACTACTGAATATAGAATTGAGAAAATAAAATAAAAATGAAATATATTTTTTTTATGTATACTTAAGCTACGTTCACATTTATCAAATATTTGTCGAAAATAACGTAACCAAGAAAAAAACTAATAATTTATTTCCCTTAATTCCAATATTTTTTTTATTTTGGGTTCGAATTTTTTAAAAACTTTTTTTCTTCTAATTTCTTCGATCTTTTATTAAATTTATTTTCAGTCTGATACTTACTTAAAGTTAGCTACAAGTAGTGAAAAGAAAAACTGACTTTTCCCTAGGACATCGCCATGTTAAAAAAGTTAGTTTTTTTCAAACATTCAAGTTAGTTTAAAGTTAGTTTTGTTTCCGACAGGGTGTTTTCGCGCTATATTGGAACATACATCGAAAACAATAATTTTTCACACATACATATGTATGTATGTATAATATTAGTAGGATGTTCTAATGGGGTTTCCTTTTCTATAAACAAATTTAGCATATGCCCGCTCCACTTAGCATTAAAATTAAAAAAAAAATAATTTTTAAAAGTAAATTTTTTTAATAGAAGGGAAAACTCCAGAAAATTATTTCATTGTTGCTTCCCAACAAACACTAAAGCTGGAGTTACATACCACGCGTTATACGCGTCGACGCGTTTCATGCGTCTGTCAGAAAAGTAGAATCAGTGCATTTGCATGTGATAAGTTACACAGCACGACGCGTGGAACGCACGCGACGCATGCGACGCGAAAAGTAGATATACTTTCTACTTTTGTACGCGTCAGACGCGTCATATAAATAAACACAGCTGTATTTGTTAGTCATGGATGGTAAATAATATTCAATTTCCAATGTTATCGATAAATATTTTTGTGTCGTGGATAAATTGTTTAATTTTTTTTTTCATAAAAAGTGCTGAATATACAAAAATCTTTTGTAATTAAGCTTGTAAATATTGAATACAATAATAAAATGCATTTTAATGCACATTTTACTACAATTATGTAATCAACAAAATTTGCATTTAATTATCGATAACTTTTAAGTTGTTTGTATCATCTCCATTGCATGTTTATTAAAAACAAGTGTAAAATATTGTGTGCGAAATGGAAGAGCAATTAATAAATTCTATTAATTCTTTTAAAACATCGATTTCACTGTCCATTTTTGCCAAAACAATTTACTTTATTTAACTGGTATGTATGTATAAGTAAACAAGTTCACTTTACTTGAACAACAGCTGATCAATACGAACAGTTTGGCGCATAGAACGCGTTGCATGTAACTTGAATTTTAAAAAAGTGTACAACGCGTACAACGCGTAAAAAGCGTAGAACGCGTGACGCGTAGGACGCGTGGTATGTAACTCCAGCTTAAGGCTTGATTTCAAATTGAGAATGATTTGAAATAAAACCCTTTCTCAAACGACAAACGTTTGAAAATGATTTCAAAATAACTTGAAAAACATAGCATTCTCAACAAAAAGGGGAAATTGTTCTCAAATTGAGAAATTTATTTATTCTCAACTTACTTTCAAACGTTATTCTCAAATGTGGATTGCAATATAATGTGGAAGATAAATAAAATACAATTTTTGCTTTGTAAGTTCATGTTTAATATATAAATTTATGGAATTCATTATTGACTGACATATTTATGTACTTGTATGTGAAAATTTATAAGAAAATAGTATTGCATATAAATAAAATAAAAATATCTTAATTAATTGAAGTTTTTAATCATTTCGATGTAATTTCTTATTCATGTATTCCACTTTCTTTTGATGGCGCGTCATAGCATGTTGGAAGAAACTAGTTGAAATATTTTGGAAATAAGGCATCTGTTGCATAAGGAAATTTAGAGGAAAATGAACCTAGAGGTGTTAAAAATTATTACGTTATTTCTTTAAATAAGCTAAATTATAATACTTTTTATAGTAGTTGTAACGCTCAAAGCTCTAACCGTCATTTTTGTCGTTGTACCTTTCCAGCACAGATTTTGAGTAACTTCGTCGGTAAAAATTTTACGCCAAGCAAATTTTAAAAATGTTTCTGGGGACTGTGATATGATTGAAGATACTTCTTCTACCTGGAAACCATATACATATGAATTTATGCTTTTTATTAACTAAATATATTGCCTATTTAATTCCTCACCTTGGCTCCTCTTAATTTTCAAGATTGTCCATGCTTTCAGTAGCACCTCGATCATATAACAAACATATTATTATTTCACCACTTCCCGTTCTTACTCATAATTAATTTTTTACTCACAAGCAATATATGTATAAACTTTTTTCTTCACTCTAAACACACTTTGATCGCCATATTTTTAAAATGTTTAAAATTTATTTTGTGCTTTAAGTAGTGTTGTCACAAGGCGAATTCATAAATATGCCTCGATTGCCACGTGTATTTATAATTTGAAAATGCCACTTGACCTCAACTTGATAACAAATTGATAAAACACTGATTGTCAATTGTTTACACTGAAATCATTATCAACTTGAATTCAAGTGTTAAACACAAACCTTTGAAAAACATTTGAGAATTGTGCTTGATATCAAATGATAAAGCCATCTTATTTCAAAGGTTTGACTTCGTGTTTGCTGGGTTAGTACAAGAAATAAGTACCTAAATATGTATGTGTAGCACGGCTGCCAGATTTGACGTTCTATCGTCATTTTGACGATTTCGCATGCTAAAAAAGGCAGTTTGACGACGTGACGATATAAGTCTTTAATATGACGATTTTTAAACAATTTGAAATTTGAACTTTTTCAAGAACTTGGCAGCTTTTGCCGCATAGTTTTATCATATTTAGTTGTTTTTGAGTTGATAATTTTAGTATATTAGGTTGCTTAAACCAGTTGATGTTCATAATTTGTCAACTGTTATTTTCATACATACATTTGTGTCAATATTTTAAAGCACGCCAAAAACTTGAACTTGAATAAGTGAGATTGTTCCTATGTTCATATGTATATTAAAATTGTTACACAAAATTTATGAAAATGGAAAGTGTGAGATTATTAAAAATTGTAGAAAGTTTTTCGTAGAACTGTTTGACCAAGTTTTATTGAGATTTGACTTTGAAGACAAATTCAAAGCATTAAGCTAAATTAATCCCTACAATCTTATAAAAGAAAATAACAATTCATTTAATGATATTCTTAAAGTATTTTCACACTTTCTTAAAGAACGTGAAAGACAGGAACTTGAATCTGAGTTCAGACAATTGAAATTACTAAATTTAGAACAATTCTTCCCGGATACGGACATAAAACTTTTAGATTTTTGGAAAAAGATTTCAGAAATGAAAAAAAAGTCTAGTCTTTTATTTATTTTTTATTTATTTGGTTTTACCATATTCTTCGGCAAAGTTGAAAGAGTTTTTAGCCAAATTAATTTCAACAAGACAAAAGTTAGAAATCGGTTAGAGAAAGCTTCTTTGGAGGCAATTTTATATACTAAAGATCATTTAAAATTAAACAATGTAATTGTTTTGACATAAAAGTAGTACCTGATTTAATAAAACGGTTTAACTCTAATATATGTGTTTAATTTTTTCTTTAATTTTTGCAAAAGTGTTTTAACATGAATAATACTATCATCATTGTTAATTTAAACTCAAATTTTATCACTAATTTCTCTAAAAAATTTAAACTTGTTAATATTTTGTGAATATGGTATGTAGGTATTGTATTAAAAAATACACAAAACACCGGGGGGGTTACTCTGTATTGCGATGCGAAAGCAATCTTATTTACATTGTTTTCGCATCGCATTTGCTTTCGCACCGCAATACTGAGTAACACCCGGATTATACTTTGTTTAAACAGTTGATCTCTTTATTGATAAGAATTTACTTTATTTTATATGTATATATATTTATACCCTTGAATTTTATTTGTTATGTTATGTTTTGTTAAATAAAATAAATGTTTTGTTTAAAAAAATTTTGTTTTTATATTCGACGATTTATTGACGACTTCGGAAAACTATTTTGACGATTTTACGCTAAAAATTTGACGAATTCGGACCCATTTCATCTGGCAACTATGATGTGTAGGTATTGCAAAGAAAACTTCACTTCAACCGGCTCCCAACCAGTGTAGCCAGGTAAATATTGTCTAATGTCGCCAAATTAAAGAGTGTTGTCCCCAAAAATCACCATTTTAAAACTGGAAATCCCAAATTTTTTCCGCAATAAAGGTATGCGTATTAAGCATCATAAAAAACAATTTTTTTTTATTAATTTTATTACATACATTTATTGAAGTTAATGCATTCGTATGTGCTCAATGGAACTTTTGAATCCATAGAATATTTTAAAATTCCATACAGGGAATCAAATTTATTCTTTTTTCTATGCTTTCGAGTTGTAAATTTATAAATAACTCAAAATTTTCAATACTCTCAGTGAATATTTTAAGCATTTCTTTTGCTAGTACAGTTAAATAATCTAAAAAAATTTTTTTTAACTCCTTTTGCTTCTAATTCCTTTGAACATTCTATGCCTACATCAATTTCAGCAACAACTAAATTACTTTCCTTATCGTCAATTAGTACATCCATTTTGGTAATATCGAATTCCATAAATTCTGGTTTTAAAAATTTTGACCAAGTTGTTATAAAAACCGACATCCTCAATACCATCGTCTTGAAATAATCGAAATATGGAGAAGAAAAACGCCAAGATACATAAACATATTTTTTTTTGTGGTATTTTTATTATTTATTGAATCTTCAATTATATATTGAAACATGAATAAGTTTTTCAAATCTTAAATCAAAAATACATTAATATATGTTTAGCCAGTGCTAAACAAAATTTTTAATTCCAACTATTGATTTTTGATGTTTTACATCTCTCGTGTACGGCTGAGAGAAAGAGTATCCCTCCTTCTCAACCGGGTGTGGCCTCTATAATTTAGAATGTTGCGCGCAAGTGGATTTGGGTGCAATACTAGTGTTTCAATATATTTTTTTGCGTGTTTTGAAAATACTGTCTTCACTAACGGAACATCGAGATCTTTGTGAATTCGCTGATTTCGGATATACCAGGGGGCTGCAGTAATTGTACGTAGAATTTTGTTTTGTCGCCTTTGAATTTTTTCTACACTTGATGCTGAGGCAGTGCCCCATAACTGGATTCCATAGGCCCATATTGGTTTCAGGATCGCGTTGTATAACAAAAGTTTACAGTCAAGACTTAATATAGAATTTCTTCCAATAAGCCAATTCATTTGGGCTGCTTTTAATTTCATTTGTGTCAACTTTGCGTCTATATGCGATTTCCATGTTAAACGACGATCAAAATGAACGCCTAGATATTTGACTACAGTGTGTTGTGGTATAGTCTCGGTGTTAATTTTTATAGGCGGGCATGTTTCCCTGCGTAAAGTAAAAGTAACGTGTACACATTTCTGCTCATTCATTTTTATCCGCCATTGTTTTAGCCATGTTTCCAATTTTGAGATGTACCCTTGTAGATTCCGGGAAGCTTCTACAGGATTTTCGTGAACGCCTAGAAAAGCCGTATCATCAGCAAATGTTGACGTGTGAATGATACTGCTTAACGGTAAGTCAGAGGCATATATTAAATAAAGTGAAGGACCGAAGATACTGCCTTGAGGGACTCCGGCTTCAATCGACTGCGGGGGGCTTGCAAAATTGCCTTCTTAACTACAAATTTTCGTTCCTCTAGATAGCTTTTTAAGAGCCTGACGATGTTTGCGGGTAGATTTTGTGTTAATTTGTGGACAAAACCTTCGTGCCATACTTTATCAAAGGCCTGTGCGACATCAATAAAAAGCGCTGAACAATATTTCTTTTTTTTCAAAAGTTTCTCTTATAACATTCACAAGTCTGTGAGTTTGTTCAATAGTGTTATGCTGAGTGCGAAAACCGAATTGATGATCTGGAATACACAGTGTTGGTATCTCTATTCAAAGTAAAAGCACCGTAAGGTGTTCGAAAAAGAGTAAAAAGCGCATAAAAATTATGATAAAAAGGGTAAAAAGCACAATTTTCTTACTTATGCATACACAACTATGCTAAAAGTACGGTCACATCTTTCAAACATTTGCCCAAAAAAGCGTAACCATTAAATGCTAATAAAAAAACTTTTGATTAAGAGACAACCGGTTTCTAATTTTTGTTTTAAAGAAATTCATTAAACTAAATGTTCTTTCAACTTCGGCGTTGGAATAAGGCAGCGAAAGTAATCGCATAACAAAACTGCTTAAGTCAATAAATGGGTTTTCACCAAGGGAATCTTTAAAATTGTGGACTTCTATCCAGAAATCATCGGTATTGCTTGTGTTTGTCCATTTATGCAACTTAAGATTTGCTAGACAAACTTCTTTTGCCTTTAATATCATCAACCACATTTTTTATAAAATATGGGGCGATAACGTTTGATATTATGCTGGAGCACTTTCTTCTTTGCAACTTAAACTGTGCAGCTTTGCTGTCGGAAAAGGCATTGGTACAAATTTCAGACAAATGGTCGATAGCCGAAAAAGATGTGTGTACTGCCGCATACAAGCTTAAAGAGGCTTGTATTTTCTGGCTTTCTGTAGGTTCTTTAGGTTTAAAGCAAATCTCTGGCTGTAATACAAAACTGCTGCTTGGTTTCATTGCCTTTTCGTGCTTTTTTGTTTGGCTATGGCGCAGCAGATCGCTATGCCGTGCAATGATTTCACAATGACAAAAAATACAGAATGCCTTTGATACATCTCTTGAAGGTCTTAACCATTTTTTGAATGTAGGATTTGCCTCCCAAGCTTTCCTATATTTTTGCTTTTCCATCTAAAGAAAATCAAGTACATACGTATTTGTGCATCTACTTTGTCAAACATTTGTTTTTTACTTACTTTCAATAAATTTTCGAGCATACATACAGTATGTTGTTTTTTAACCACTTTTCTTTTATTTCTTATTGTAAGAAAAACAGCCAAGAATTTTGACTTTAAAATATTTTGGAATAATTTAGACCACAGATTACAATTTACACAAAAGAAAATATGAAAAATACTCAGTTGCTAAAAAGTGTTCTAAAAAAATCAGTTAAATTTTATTATATATGAAATTTCTGAGTTGTATAAAAAAGCACTAAAAGCACTGACAGAAATCATTGAAAAGCACTGCAAATACCCGCTTTTTAAAAACGGGTATTTATCAAAATTTTGCGTTTATGAAGAAGCAAAAAGCACCAAAAAATACCCGAAACGCACCAAAATACCATCACTGGGAATACATGCACTGCTAGTTACTATAGGAGTCAGCTTGCTCATGTACAGTTTTTCAAAAAGTTTCGACATATTAGACAATAAACTAATAGGCCGATAGGATTCAACCTTTGTATGATCCTTACCGTGCTTTGGTATCATAGTAATCATCGAAACCTTCCATTCTGCCGGATAGTATTGCAGTCGTAAAATACTATTAAAGATGAATAGTATTACTCGTTTTGCAATGAAAGGCAATTCTTGCAGCATTTTGTTACTTATTTTATCAATACCTGGGGCTTTTTTTGAGTTTAGACTTGTAATAGCATTTTCAATCTCCATAATATTAAATCTTAGCGGAATTTCTGGTAAAGCGACGACTGGTGGCAGTTCAATAATATCAGCAGAAATATTTGGAGTAAATACTTTTTCTAAGTGTTTAACAAAAAGAGCACCTTTTTCAGCATCAGTTCTTACCCAGTCACCATTTGAAGCTCGTAAAGGAGGTTTACATATCACCGGCCTTTTAAGTCCGCTGGCTGCACGCCACAGCGAATAATCTGTTGATGGTGTTGCATCGAGTTCTTGCAGAAATTTTTGCAGCGAAGCTGTTTTTTGATGACATATATGATGTAAATATATGTATGAACGAAAATGGTAAAACAAAGCAAAATTGATAATAGGTATACTGAAAATGGAAAATCCCCAAATCTCTCCCCACGATAATCTGTCCACAAAATTCAGCTAAAATCCCCACACCTGGCTACACTGCTCCCAACAGATGCTTTAGATTGCCAACATCAAATTTTTGTCGCCAGTTTGGAGGATAAATCCTCAATGCTGGGAACACTGAATACACTTTACATGTTTACACACAAACACAATAAATGTACTTATTTCCTTGAAAATCACACGTGAAAGTGCAAATGTTTGCATGCATACATCATGTGTATGTATGTATGTATAAGTACCCTGCAGGAAATGTCTATAGTGAAACTGTACTGATTCACTACTGACATTGTCACCAGTACTAGTGACTTATCATACCCCAGACAATGTTATTTACTATAGACATTTAACATTTGCGTGTCATTGAAAATCCACTACTGACATTGGTACTATTGGGACCAGGTAGGTAGTTCTTTTGGGACCATATGTAGACATTGGAACCATTGATTCACTAGTTCAATTAAGAAATTATAGTCTACGCTTTTGGTGCTTTTCTAAAGCAGATGTCGATAATGAAAATGCATATTTTTTCACCTTAACCGACACATTATCTGGCATCTTTCGCCACCACAAATTTTTTTGTCATCAAAGCCAAATTTAAATTTGTAGACGCTTTATTGACAATGTCGCCTAATAGTCACCAATATTGTAGACAAAAGTGGTGACTTGGAGACACTTGCCCCCAGGATTCCTTCAGGGTAGATAAAGATATGTGTTTATGTATGCCAACAAGACATTAAAAATATCATGTTGACAATAACTTAAACTGAGTGTCATTGTAAAGCGCCATGGCCACGTATCAAATTGGCTTGACAAACCAAGGGTTTTTTGATTGTGTTAGTGAAAAAAAACTCTCACGTATATGTATGTCCATGTGAGTTTGACGAAAATCAAAACAATTTAGATATTCACTGCCGTCGATACCGTAATTTGAAGCAAATTTGATGTATTGCTGCGTAATTACATCAAATCTCATTTTTATTTAGTTTGCGCAGCGACAATATCGTACGCGGAAAATTTGATAGCGCAATAAATAAAAAATGGATGAAAAAAATTTCATACTGGAATTAATTAAATTTTATCGCTGTTTGCCTGCTGTATGGAGAGCAATTAAAAATAAACCAAATGTTGAAGAAAATGTAAATGTTATGAAAATTTTTATATTTATAGAATTAAAATTAACAAAATATATTTAATTATTTTCATAATAATTTAATATAAAGGCTCTGTAAGTCAATCGCATATAAAAATATAAGGTAATTGATATTATAAATATTAATAAATAAAATTAAGAAAATTTTGTTTGCAAAAAATATTTTGCGACCAAAAACATCACACGTTCTTATCATTAAAAAATAACTTTCACATGAAATTTGACGACATGAATTTGACACGTTGCTGTGCTAAGTCTGGGTTCACACGTGAAAGTTTTCTTTCATGAAAGTGGTAGTTTGTTGGTGAGAGGGGAGAGAAGAATAGTACCCGACACCATTCTTCTCCCCCCTCTCACCAACAAACTACCCACATTCATGAAAGAAAACTTTCACGTGTGAATCCAGACTAAACAAAATAATATTTACCAACACATACATGTTATTTGTCAAGCCAATATGATACGTGGCCATGGCGCTTAACATAGAGAGCAAAAGAAGAATTTATAACTGCTCCTCCCTCAATTAAAGAACAAGCAGAACTATTTTATACAACAACAATGACCCTCAAATAAGCAACAGGTTTCTTTCTGTAAAACATCCTTTTAGTTTATAATAATAAAGTGAAAAAATAAAAACGTGTACAAGAGAGCTTCTTTACATTTTTCTTTTTGTATTCGTAAAAAGATTATGGCAAACATATAAGTACATACATACATAAGTATATACATGCATGTATACTTATGTATGTTTGTATGTATGTATATGGGGGGCTACTAAACGACCTAGATTTGTTTAGTTTAACAAATTCATAGTGAAAAGCATTTGTAACGAAAAAAAAATAATAAAATTAAATAAAAAACAATGACGTACAATGAACGAAATTAACATTATATGGTGTGCGCATATAATGTATGTACATAAGTATGTACATATACATAAATACACACGAGAGTATGTATGTAGTATTAACATTATGCATTAATTTTATTGTAAATATAATAATTTTTCAAAATAACATTTTATAAAAAGCATCATCACAAGTATAAAAAGAATTAAATTAAACTAAAATAAGATTTTTTTATTCAATTTCAATTAATTGATATTTAAAGCAAGACGAAGAAAAACATGCATACATACGAGTACATATGTACATATGTATGTATGTATGTATCATAGCTTGGGAATAATGATTAGTAATCCTAATGATTAGCAATTGGATTAGAAATTTTAATTGTGCTGAAAAATTGATTAATTATGATTAGTTAGCTATTTTAGACGATTACTAATTGATTAGATTAGAAATAATCAAAAATCTAATCACAATTAGTGACGATTAGCATTTCTAATCAAATCTAATCAAACAAATAATTGATTAGATTTCTTGATTATTTTTTATTAGATTTGATCTAATCATTTTGATTATTTCTAATCTAATCAATTAGTAATCTGAAATTTTTATCAAAATTCAATTCTAATGATTAGATTATTTTATTTCTCTAATCGTAATGATTTCTAATTCTAATCGAAATTCCCAAGCTATGTTATGTATACACATATTTTGTATCTATTAAATAGTTATTGGTGACGTACAAACATTTCGGATTGTAAAATTTTAATACCTACATATGTACATATAAATCCGCACAAAAGCATAAATGTGAAAATAAGGCCAAGTTCCTATCCAAAAAATTTCGGCCGAAAAAGTACTGAGATCAAAATAAAGACCAAGTTCTTGATAGGTACAATTCCATCTCATTTCTAGAATTATTTCCCATATTAAAAAAACAAAAAAAAATTTTGCTAAACTTACAGGTTGCCTGTTATAGTAGCTTTTCTGCAAAAAATTTTAAATAGTAAAGTTATTTATCAAAGTTCACATTTTCTTTCAAATCCATACAACATGTTGAAAGAAAATTTAACTAAAACAGTTTCTTATATCAGTTGCGATTGCATACATCTGATAATTTATTAGAGTGTTTTCGTTGTATAACTGAGTTTCAAAACTATGTAGATAATATTATTCACAAATTACAAAATAAAAACTTAGGGGCTGTGCACATATTACGTAACGCTCCAGGGAGGAGGGGGGGGGGGGGGGGGGGGGGTATAAAATCTTTGAAAACAGCGTTACGTAATATGTGCACAGCCCCTTACTGCAAGTTATTTTTAAGATGATAAGATAATAAAACCTACTTTAGTAAAAAAAAAAAAAAATTCATGTTTTTATAAAAAAGCTAACCATCTTGTCAACATAATCAAAATTATTATTGTTGTTTTTTTCCCCTTTATTTTTTTATATTAATAACAAAATTTTTTTTTACCTATTGCTTTACACATTTGATTAAACTATCTATCATATACATGCATACATACTAACCTATAAACAAAGGTGTGCGTGTATGTAGTTATTCATACATACATATATACATACGTACATATATAAATAATTTATCACTTACAAATTTGTCACACTTTTCAAATGTTGCAATACACTGTCACTTATTATCAACCCAATCAGTTGAATGTAAAAAAAACATTTATTATAACGCAAAGTTACACGATCATCGTATACATATCAAATACTAATCAAGGGTTTATAAAAGAAATTTTATATGAAAATTCCTATTATACTCGTAAACTTTTTATAAAAATCTATTAAATTATTGTGATCAAGTCCTACAATATTTGATTTATTACTTTCTTTTATATGTATGTTTTAAAATTTGTTTTTTTTTTTTTTGAAACCAAGTGAAACCACTAATGGCCAAATTCCCGTAGAGATTATCAAAATTTACATAAATTTTAATTTTCAAAATTTTATAGAAAAATTCTCAAATACAATTGATAAATCGGACTTACGTAGTCAATACGTATGGATTATTGGCTTTAATTTCCCATTGATCCAAATGAGTGACAAACAAAAATGTGCCCACAAATGGCAAAATTCTCTCAGAGATCATAAGATAAGATACATTTATATCTACTAGCAAAGATGTAAACCAAAAAGTTCCATCGGGTTATGGTGGCAATGTCCCGACTAAACATATTTAACTTTTGACTTAAATACGTCATGACGTAAGCTCTTACGTAAAACATATTTAACTCGGCATATTTATCTTCACACACATAATGCATATCGATCCCCAAGAGAACAGATATGCCTCTCGTAGTATCACACTGCAAATGCGTGTACATAATTATTATAATAAGACAACACTCTACCCCCGGTGGACACTCTGCCGTGGGGATTACCGGCTCCCATAATACCAGATTAAATTCCTATTGTCTTGAGGGAGACATTAGGTGCCCTTTCATCTTCTACCAGAATAACATAGATTACCTACTTCCTTTAACTGCCTTATATGTACATCTTGGTGCTCTGTTATTTCAGAGATTGGGTAGAAACATATAAATTTTATAATGACAAAACGTATCCCCGGGGAAAATAATTTTCAAACATTTAAAAAGTTTCTTAAATTATTTTACAAAACAATTGGTTTAAGTGAAGGCCAAGACATTGCGTCCAAAATTCTCATACCCCATTCGCCGATGTGGGCCCAGTAATTGGCCTCATTTAAAACTTTAAAAATGACATGATTAATTAAAATTAAATTAAATTAAATTAGATTAAATTAATGTAATTCTTTTATTCAGTCGGTATTGTCTTTGTTTACACGCAGCTTTTCTTTTGCCATTTATCCGGAGTGTAATTAATTAAAAAATAAACATGTGTCATTCAGTCATTTTTATTTTAGATGCAGAAGAAGATAAAATTTTTTTTGCAACAATAATTTATGCACTTTTGTTTATGCGATTATGCACAAATACACACACATGTGTCATTTTAATTTTTCCTTTTTTTTTTTGTTTTGGTTTTATCATTACTGCGTGTATTTGTGTGCCTGTGTAATAATGACCCAGGGGTTATGGTCAGTCATACATAACTCGCCTGCATTATTGCAAATGACATCATTGTCGTAATTACGACTCGTTCAGGAAAAAGGAAAACACGATTCTAAATAAAGAGTGCTTTAAATGGGTCTAGTCTGTTTTTGCATATCTAGACGTTGACTAAACAAAATTATTTTGAAAAATGTGTATTTTCATAACAGGAAGTTGTCTATGATATGATAAACTCTTAAACATTTTTTTAGAAATGTGTGCGTGATACTCACTTTAAAAATTATCAATTAAAAAACTAATTTGAATAAATAAGACATATACATAATATGTACTCGTATGTACATATCAAGCCTTTGCTGCATTAGAGTCATAACTCGAAAAATGTGCATTAACGTAGCACATAATAAATGTTTGTGTTTCATATACGATTTTTCGTTAAATCTTTTTAAAATAAAAAGCAACGTCTGATGAAAAATTCTTAAATTCAACAATTTTTATGTAAAACTAAAACAGTTGTGGCCTTTTTTGTGGTTTCGCCTTTGGTAACTTTAGTTGCGACAAACATTATTTTGCTTAAACAGAAACATTAAGAAAAATGTTTCGGTATTTATTTTGATAAAGTCTCAAGATGAAATAAATTGCAACTTAATACAGTTTGAGTTATTTCGCAGAAGTCTGTTTATTCTGGGTGGTCAATAATGCTGAGCCGACTTAATTTTCTCAAATTATGTGTACTCGTATAAACAATTATTTTATTTAGTAAATTTAAATATGCTGATGTTTGTAGGGATATCTGATGCAGAGATATAAACGAACGAGTATTAGATGCTTGAAAAATTCAAATTGTAATTAGTTGTAGTGGCTTAGAGCATCAAAAATTTTGATTACAGCAACTAAATAATTATTGTTTAATATTCTATATTATGAAATTTCGAAAAAGAAAATAAATAAATTCATTACAACGATCGTTCTTTATAGAATTGAAAATGAAGTGATTTCTTCTGAACATGTTTTGTCTTATGAACGGCATGTAATCCGAAACGCCTTAAATCAAGGCAACTTAAATCAAAAGATTATTACTGTGTAGAATAACTTCTGCAACATTATTTCGTATTAATTTTTTAAGCGTTTTTTAACTTTATAAATTTAAGGATTCAAAGGTGTTGAGTTATCGATTTATATACAACACGAATGTATTGGAAACCCTACATTTATCTTTTGTAAGAAATGTCATATAATAGACAAATATGATAAATAATTTCAAACTGTATTTTTAACAACATAAATGTAT
This sequence comes from Lypha dubia, assembly GCA_947311025.1. NCBI lineage: Eukaryota > Metazoa > Arthropoda > Insecta > Diptera > Tachinidae > Lypha > Lypha dubia. The sequence goes on along the minus strand of OX371263.1, from coordinate 29,422,827 downwards.
ACATCTTTTTTATACAAATGAATTCTTAATAAATTAACCGTTGAATTAAAAACATCGTAACAAAAGGTATCGCTTTAATAATATAGAAAACTCGTGTTAAAAATAAAATATAATTTAAAAATAAAAGGGAACATCATGAAAGAGTCATCATTTATCAAAATATCGCGTATTTAGTTTATTTAAAAAAATGGTGACAGGAGGCACCCAAAGAAGTTGGGGAAACGACCAATTAATTCGCACAATGATCATGCTGATAGTTGTGTGCAAGCAAATTTCGACTTGCCGAGCTTATAAAAAATTAGTCAGGTCAGATTCAGTTCAAATATTTCTTTAAAAAGTCCTATGTATGTATATTTTTTTTAAAAATCTCTAAAAATGTTTTTGCAGTTTTGTTTACAACGAACAGGTTGCACAATTATTACATTAAATTTATAAACAAAAAATTACAAAAGGAATTACATTTTAAATTAATATTTTATGATTTATTACATACATATGTACATACATACGTAGATATATTATTTTCATTTATTTGTTAATAACCACTTTATGCTTGAGTTGTTTTAAAAGTAATCATGATTATAAAACACCATTTTTTTTATTGTACAATCGAATGTTGTTGGTTTTTTGTACGTCTTGTTGCATTCAATCGTATTGTTGCTTTTGCTTTAATATATTTTTTAGTTTCTTTTTTTTTTTGTTGTTGTTTTTTATAATTTTTGTATTAATTAATTTGGAATAAAATGTTTACTAATTTACATTGTTTATTTGCTATTTTAATTCATTTGTTTATTGTACATATTTTGTATTTATTTCTCTTGATGTTCTTTTTTTTATTTTCAAAATGTTTGTTTATTATTTATAATTTTTTTTCTATTTTTTTTTTATAAAAATTCTTGATTGAGTGTAAAAGTGCGTTTTAGTTATAATTATTGATTTTTTTTATAAATAGATTTATGTCTGTGTTTATGAGAATTTATTCTCGTTTTATTAGGTGCTGTTTATACAAGCCGAACGAGTGATTTGAGTGTAAATTTTGTATGAAAAGCACTCAGTTTTCTTAGTGGTTTCCATAAAAAATTTACACTCAAATCACTCGTTCGGCTTGTATAAACCGACTATACATTTTTTTCACACATTTATTCTTGTAGTGTAATTGCTTTATCTTCATTTTTATGTTTGCATAAATTTTAATTAGTTTAAGCAGAAACTTCAAGTAACTAAATCTTTAACTATTTAAACAATAAAATGATTAAATTATAGACCAGCTATTATTGTGTGCGATGGCTTATTATTATAACTATTCATATGTAACACCAATGAACGTGTGAGACATTACATTGAAAATCAACCAACTTCTGTTCACTTTACGGTCTTTGTATGCATGTGTGCAATAATTTTGCCTTTTTAATGGAAAAATATTTTAGTCTAGGGCACAAATCGCCCTTCCATTTTGTTACACTAATGGTGTTTTCTATTCTGAACAAAAATGTTGACCTTTCAATGTGTAACACTTTTTACAGTTTGCACCTACCTTTAAAAAGTGGTACATTTTTCATTGCCACAATGCTACAAAATATTTGAGGCTTAACATTACTTAAAATTAATTAATTAATTATCGTTTTAATTATAAGTTTTTTCGCTAAGTAAGTTGAATGACAAAAATACAAGTTCTTACTTGTATAAAAATATACTAAACAAAGTTGTAAAAATGGGCAGTATATCACCCCGACTTAATAGTAGAGGGCAAAATATGTTGCATATTTTGCCATTTATTGGTGCAACATAATTAGAAAGGAACGAAATCGCTTTTAAATGTTACATATTTTTTTAGAATCGATCACGAAAATTAAAGAATGTAGCATAAATGCAACACTTTTTTTAGAAAAGAAAACGCCATAAATCATCATTATCATGTTATAAAGAGTGAGCAAATTTGAGGTTAGAAACTAAATTAGCTGTCAAATTATGAAATGTCAAAAATTGAGCTGACATCCTTTGGCATTTATTCAGTAAAACGTAGGGAAATTTTAATCCTGGAACGTTACGCACTTGAACAAAGAATTTTAATTGTGAAAATTTACTAGCATAAGAAATTTCCCAGTTGCGTAATTTCTCGATTTGGCGATGTCAATTGTCCGCCTCGTTTTTGTGATTTAACGCCCCTGAATTAATTTCTATGGGGACCATTTGAAAGGCCGGGCTTACATGAACAGACTACAAACAGCTGACTCTCTGAAAGATGAAATTCGGCGCTGAATTGACGAGATAAGCGAAGCTTGGTTGCAAAATTTGTTGTGGTTCAAAATGTTGTGAAAAGAGCCGACGTCTGCCAACGTTCTAGAGGTGGAAATTTGCCCAACATCATATTCCATTATTAATTCCGATATTTCTGCTTTACATCGGTATCAATACAACTGAATTTTTCCAAAAAAAAAAGTGAATTTTTTAAGCCAATTTACTTCCTCACCTCAAATTTGCCCACCCTTTATGTTCAACAGATTCTAAAATAATACTCAAACAAGTTTACATTCCTTATGTGAACTGATTTTGTAAACAAAAGTTTATTGATATATAAATAAGTATGTGCATATCTAGTTCTCCGAAGACCGTGGTGATTTTCTAATCTATGTTTTTAAACATATTGGTTGAAAAATAAATGGAAAAACAATTAAACAAATACGTAGTCTCAACGAAGGTTGTCTGTTGGTGGTATTTTGTGAAATAATCTTTTTTTTTTCTTTGTAATATTTGCAAATAGAAAATTAACATGAGACCATGGCAAAATGAAAAGAAACTAAATAAAATTAAAATTAAATTCTTAAATAGTTATCAATCAATCATTAAATATTATCGAAATAAAGTAGTCACTTGTTGTCGTTTATGTTTGTCTAATAATTTTCTATATGTGTGTAAGTAAATATTTTTACAACTGAATTAATATTTGGAAATTTACTAATTAACTTATAATTGTTGTTGGTTGACATCTTATTAATGTCAATGCCAAAATTTGTTTAAACAAAAGTTTTATTTCTACTATTTGTTCCGTTGATTTTATATATTTAATGTTATGTACATACTTATGTATTATTATTATTTATTAATTTAATAAATTATGCTGTTCATTGTGTTTTGTGATGACCTTTGTTGTATGGTATGTGTACTATTGTTTTGCGTAAACGAGATGCATGTTAAGTCTGAGAAATGGTTTTCCCACTTACATAATTTTTTCTTTCTATCTCTCTATTGAGTAATAATTTTTAATTTATGCGTTAAAATTTCAAATCTTTATGAATTTATTTATATAAAAGATAAAGAAAAAAAGTATTCAACGTAACTTTTATGAATTCATTGTTAAAGAAAAGATAATGCCGAAGATAATGGCATTTTGTTTATTTTTAGCAAAACACGTTTTTAATTTGTTGCAATTTATTGCTGATTTTCTTCTTTATACATCTAAAATTTTAAATAAATATTAAAGAAGATTTGCAAATAACTTTTTAAATCAAGTGTCAAATATCAGCTTGAAAATTCTCTGAAAAAATATTCACTCTTAAATGCCTTTTTAATTCTATTTCTTTGTTGTGCAAAAAAATTCTTCTTGAACCTCCTTCGCATAATTATGTTTTATACACAATCACACTTTATTAAATGGCGCGGCGCCATCTTTCAAAGTACCACTACTACAACAAATTTTCATTAAAAAACATAAACTTTTGCCATTTCCATCATTTGCTACTTGACTTTTAGTTCATGATTTTCTTTATTTATTCATTAAGAAGGAAAGAAAAAAAATTGTGAACGATAAAATACATTTTAGCTGTAATAGAGCAGTTTGTCACCGAAGGTTTAAAAAAATTTTAAATGTTTTTAATTTTTTAAATTTTTATTGTATTAAATAATAAAACAATGAATTGTTTAATTTTTTACAATAAATTTAAAATACAGCAGATTTACATATGTACATTTCAAAATTAATACCTTAGAAAGGCGTTCTCAAACGATTTAGGTTATTAATTGGTTTTGAGTTAAAAGTCTGACTATGAATCAGCCTTATCGTGTTTGGCGTTTTTCGACTACGGCAAGTAGTAGATTAATGAAAAATCTGGCGTCAAACAAAACAGTTTTTCTGACTAATACGACACCGGAATATTTCTTCTTATTAGAAAAGCAACATCGAACAAAACAAATGCAAAATAGAGCTGTGTAAAACACCTTCAAACGCCCGTTTTTGACACAATTAAAATACATCGGTTTGATCATTAGTTTGTGTCAAAAACGAGCGTTTGAAGGTTTTTTACACAGCTCTAATACAAAACTGTCTGTTTGACATACTTGGTTGCAGAAAATGCATGTGGTTTGATACAACTTACCCATACAGAGTAAGACAAACCATATTGAAACAAACCTCGTTGCATATAATTGCGTGCTTTCTTATGATGCAACCAATTAAATACCAATTAAGACAAGTCAAAAAAAAAAAAAAAAAAAAATACATTGTCGTATTGCTTGCTGTCTAATGAGCGTTTGTCTTTTACAATAAAAACTTGATGGCAATTTTTTTGTTGTGGGTTAGCTTCAAACTAGTGTCTTTGGCTTAAAAGACAAAAACGTTTTTTTTTTCTTTGGTGCAGGTTCAGCCTTAGTGTTATTTTGTAGTGTGGGTTTTTTTGTTAGTTTTGTAAAGCTTTTTTTTTCATTTAAAAAGAAAATAAGCGTAATAACATTTTGATGTACTAAATTAAAACAAATAAAATTTAGAGCCATCATTAATATGAATCTTTATTTGCATAAAATCTTGTTTGCCAGCATCACATTTGGAACATCACAACATAATCATCGGGGGAATTTCGGGTTAGTCAGGGTCAATGACAGCCTAATAGAAGGGGAATAACCGAAAGATTAGAGTGTTTTTATTTAAAATGTTAACAACCAGCTGCCTTCTACTATTTAATAAATTTTAAATACCAAAGACTGGTTATTTTATTATTTCGAATTAGGAAAATAAATGAAAGTGTGAAATTGTAACAGCTTTTTTATTTATTTATTTATTTCTGTTTTGATTTACGTACGTGTGTTTTGTGTTTTGAAATCAGTGGGGCAAATTGATAGTCGTTTCTTAACCACTTTTTTTTAAATAACAAAACAATTGTTACTATTTATTTTATTTTCTTTACATTTTATTTAAAGTCGTTTTATCTGAGTGAATCATAAATTTCTATACATATAAATTGTAAAACCATAATGAATGAAAAGATGTTTTGTTATGAATCATAGACGATATTTCATTGAACTAAATTAACAGCAGATAAGAAATCTTAGATTTACTATTTGAGGAACACACACAAACAATAAAAAATAAGAAATCAACCTTCAGGCCTTGTTTTAATACTCGATATTTTTTGTTTATAGATTTGAATTACTATATCTGAATGATTTATTAATTTTGTTCACTTTACTTACAGATTAATACAATCACTGCCGAAATATACACAACATTTATTAGTTTTACTATTTGGTACATTCCGTGTAATTGCTAGCAATGCCGTTCATGCTGGTACCGGCATGACTAGTGAGGCCCTCGGTGTTTCTGTTGCACCAAGTTTCTTTCAATCATGTGTTAGTGATGGCAAAACAGCACGCATGGAAGATGTGCTTAAATTTAAGGTACGAGTATCTAATATGTTATTGGACTTTACAATTTTCAAAACTGTTTTTAAAAATCCATTCATGCATCATACATTAGTTTTATTTTGCTAATTACTGTTGTTTTTTTTTCTTTTTTGGTTTATTTTTTTTTCTCAGGTGGCTACAAAAATTATGAAACATATAATTGATAAATTTGCCACTCACGATTTGTTTGGTCGTGAAAATTATGAATATTATGCCCGTGTTACAGGTCGCATATTAAAAGTACAAGATGAATGGATATGCAGTTTTCAATATCCACCACCACCTCGAGGAAAACAGGCTCAACAAAAATATGCATGTAAGTCAATATTATTTTTACTTAAATAATCAATAAACTTGCGATACACATTCACATTAAATGCGTACATAAGAATGCACATGTTTCCAAAAAGTATAATTGTACCACGATAACCATCCCAAGATTGGTGTTGTTGTAGGAAAGGTATAATAATAAAAGGGAAGAGAGTTCAAAATCCTGTATATGAAGCAAAGATTATAGTTGATACATGTGATCCGATAAATGTGACAAAATATATGAAAAAAACTTGAGTTGCACCCAAATATACCTGTGCGCAATATTCTAAATTATAGATGCCATACTCGGTTAAGAAGGACAAATACTCTTTCTCTCAGCCATACATGAGACACGTAAAAAAAACAAAAATTAACCACTGAAACTAAAAATTTTGCTTAGCGTTGGCTGAAAAGGTATTTAAAATTTTTAGATTTAAGATTTGAATACTTATTGATATTTCAATTGAAAATTCAATAAATAAAAAAAAAACTATAAAAAAAATACTTCCAATACAAAGTGGTCTCTTAAAATTTAGTTTTATGGAATATTTTAACGAATAATTACGAAATTACGGGTTCAATTTTTTTTAGGACATTTTTATCTCCGTTATGTCGATTTTGAAGAAAATTTGCGTCCTTTTTTTAAAAGGTCATACAACGAAACATTAAAGGCTAAAATTTTCCATAAAAATCCTCTAAGTAGTGTTTTACGATAAAGTGGTGAAAACATTATAAAGGGTGGACAAATTTTGAGGTTATGAAATAAATTGACTTAAAAACTCACTTTTTTTGACAAATTCAGTTTTATTGATATCAATGTAAAGTAGAAATATGGGAATTAATATGTAATAGAATAGAGTGTCGGCAGACGTCCGCTCTTTTCACAAAAAATTTTGAACCACATTTTGCAACAAAGCTTCGCTTATCTCGTCACTGCAGCGCCGAATTTCATCTTTCAGAGCGTCAGTTGTTTGTGGTTTGCTTACGTGAGCCATAGAAAATTATCCAGCGGCGTTAAATCACAAAAACGAGGCTGTCAACTGAAATCGAGAAATTATGCAACCGGGAAATTTCTCATGACAGTAAATTTTCGCAATTAAAATTCTTTGTTCAAGAGTGTATAGTTCCATGGTTAATATTTCCGAACTTTTTACTAAATAAATGTCAAAGGATGAGAGTTCAATTCTTTACATTTCATAACTTGACAGCCAATTTACTTTCTAACCTCAAATTTGCCCACCCTTTAAGTATTCCTTAAACCTTTATTCTTAAGAATTATGACATTTTTTGCCTCGATTCACTACAACTAAGTGCAAAGGATGGAAGTGGAGTGCCTTAAACTACTCATAAAATTAATACCACACAGAGCCAAAACTGCCTAATATATCAAGGAGATTTTCTCTATGAAAGCAGCGTTGCCATTTTGGTGCTTTTCGGGTATTTTTTGGTGCTTTTTTACTCAAGCAATACCCGAAATTTTATTAAATACCCGTTTTTGAAAAGCGGGTATTTATAGTGCTTTTAACAATTTCTCACAGTGCTTTTAAGTGCTTTTTAAATAATCAACATTTTTGGCATTAATGCATTTTCTTACTACATATTCTTTAAACCCACCTAATACTTTTCTAACCAACTGCGTATTATTTGCATCTATATTTTGATTAGTACTCGCAAACTGTTAAGAGTTTGAATTCTAGAATTTCTCAAGCATATTTTTTTTTTAATTCGTGAAAAACTTTCATGATTTATTTCTTTAGCAACGATTTACATTTAATTTACATATCCGTTGATTTAATTGTTGTGTAAATATAAGCAAGAAACTGCCAGTTATTAAAAGTAACTTCTTCATTCATTTTATATGTGTTAAAGTTCATCATCTAACAATGGCTTTCCTTTAGATGGAAAAACGGGCAGTACGTATTATCGCCCAAGTGAAAATCGCACAAAGCAGCTAAATGAAGTAAAGCCCAAAATAGTTAGGTGATTCATCATAGTGAAGAAACACCCATAAAACAGTGCCCGATCGCTCAAAAAAGATGAAGGAAAATCCAAAAGTGTGAAATGAATAATCGCCTAAAGATTTTGGATGTTTGTTCATTATGTAAAATCATCCGAATTGAGAGTGAATAATCGCCCAAAAATTTTTTTGGGTTTTTCAACTCTTTACAAAAATTGGGCAATTATTCATTATGAAAAAAATACCCAAATATCTGAAAATGTTGAATCGCCCAAAGTCGATGAAAATCACCCAATTTAATTTAAAACAATTTTTGGGCGATCCTACATATTTGTTATTCGGTCGATTTTCACTTGGGCGATTATTCATACAGCCGGAAAAACGAATATATAGAAAAGCTTGGGAGAATGATATAACTTTTAAAAGGTGGCTTAGACCAGCAAAAGATGAACCAAAAGCATATTGCATTTGTTGTAATTGTGAAATAAATGCTCTATAAAAGCGATTTACTCCAACTAAGTCGCACAAAAAAACATGAAAAAGCAATAGATCCAAATACAATTTTTTCAGTACAGCCAAGGCTGTCTTTTGATCCACCAGACCCAAAACAAAATTAGGTTAGTGCTTTTGAACCCGAAATTGTTTTCATTTTTACCCTTTTTTACCCTATTTCCATGGGCTCTCAGTGCCTTTGATGTTGCAAGAGTTGGCATCACTGATGAAACGTTTTTAGGCTAAGGGGTATCCCAGCAGAACGAAGCGAAGATTTTTCCGAAGAGATTCCTTTTTATTTTTATGTGGTACATCTTTCTAATTTTATTGAGAAGGAAAACACATCCATAGAGAAAAACTTTTTGATTCTATTAGGTTTTCATATGAATTGTAAATAAAAGGCCATCTTATTGTTTTTTTTCAAAAAGGTTTTCTTCTTGATTTTATTAGGCCATCTTATTGTTTTTTTCAAAAAGGTTTTCTTCTTGATTTTATTAGGTTCCTGTATGATCATGTGTAAATCATCTTCTTAATTTTTTTAATAAGAATATCTTCTTGATTTTATTAGGTATTCTTATTGTTTTTTTTTTCAAAAAGGTATTCCTTATTGATTTCATTAGGTTACCTAATTGTTTTTTTTCAAAAAGTTTTCCTTATTAATTTCATTAGGTTCCTGTATGATCATGTGTAAATCATCTTATTAATTTTTTTTATTGATTTCATTAGGCCATCTTATTGTTTTTTTTCAAAAAGGTTTTCTTCTTGATTTTATTAGGTATTCTTATTGTTTTTTTTTTCAAAAAGGTATTCCTTATTGATTTCATTAGGTTCCTGTATGATCATGTGTAAATCATCTTATTAATTTTTTCTTAATAAGAATATCTTCTTGATTTAATTAGGTATTCTTATGGTTTTTTTCAAAAAGGTTTTCTTCTTGATTTTATTAGGTTCCTGTATGATCATGTGTAAATCATCTTCTTAATTTTTTTTAATAAGAATATCTTCTTGATTTTATTAGGTATTCTTATTGTTTTTTTCAAAAAGGTTTTCTTCTTGATTTTATTAGGTTCCTGTATGATCATGTGTAAATCATCTTATTAATTTTTTTAATAAGAATATATTCTTGATTATATTAGCTTGCTTGTTATTTCATATATATAAATCAACATAGGAACAATTTTTTTCATAACCATAAGTTTTCTTCTTGATTTTATTAGGTATTCTTATTGATTTTTTCAAAAAGGTTTTCCTTATTGAAAAAACCCGTAGAGATATCTTATTAATTTTGTTCTATTTTATTAGGTATTTATTAGGCACTGTTTTCTCTGTGCAGGCATAGATTTTCTGCTGTCCCTCTTTCGTCGTTGATCCTTGTTGATTTTAAGTCAAATAAAAAAAAAAAAACGTGAAAATATGAAGTCTTTATAGAGAAAAAGTTTGTAAATTTTGTAGTAACATTAGAGATAAACTCAAAAATTCAAATTTACAGCTTAAAAAATAAAAGTGAAGAATATTAAATTTAACTCATCATCACATTGAAGCATTTCAAAATTATTGTCCCTACAAACCAAATAAAATTCTTAAGCGCCTTATTTTTTTTTTATAAATATCTATCCACAGTACAACATTCACTGGAAGCGGAAAAAACATGGTTGCAATGTCAGTGCGAACGCTGGGGCTTACGTGAGTATACTTTAGTTGTTTTGCTTTATAAATTCCTCTTATATTTTTCCTCTTCCGTTTTTATCGCAATGAAATTATCTCTTCATTAATACTTGGACATTGTGGTTAATTTTATTTATATTTCTATACTTCGCTATAAGAATTAAAACATACAAGATAATTGGTACATACATATAAATAAATAAATAGAAATAAAATGAAATTGTGACTAATGGAAAAATTGTCTTGCTTGAAAAGCTTTCTTCTCTCATTGTGTCAATTTAACCAAACATTTCTATTAATTTCCCTTCATTGTCTTATTACTAATTAACTATTCTGAATCATTTAATCACATCATTTCATTGAGAAAAAACGAAACATATTTTTTTTTGTAATTAAAAAAAAACAAATTCGAATATTTTTGGGGGTGTTTATTATCAAAAAAAAATAAATTCCAAGCAACATTAATTAATTAACTGTCAGTTTTGTATTGATTCCTTTTTATTTTCGAAAAATTCTTTTTTTAAATATATATGTATACCTAATTAGCTCTTAAAATTTTTTTTTATACGATCACAGAAATTAAATTTTGTTTTAAACTTAATTTGCATATCAAATATTTCTCTCTCTCTTTCATTCTTTAAAAATCCGATTAAAAAAATACCTTTAAAAACTCTGTTGCAATGCTGTTGTAAACCTTTTTGAAATGAAATTTAAAATATTACGGCACCGCATGTTTATCTAATCAAAAAAAAAAACCAATCAACAACACAAAAAAAACAATCAACCATACAAACAGTTGCTCAAGAAGAATCACGCTCTACTCCTGCCTTGCTAACAAGCTCAAGCTCTGCTTTGGATAATAGTGTTGTATCATTGGGTGTAACACCCGAACATTCATTTATGGAATCATGTGCTCGTCTATCTATTTCTTTAGAGGGTCCTGGTTTGTTTGCATTAACTTCATCACCCTTACCGGGACATAAGCGCGAGGTGCATGCAGATGACGATGATGATGATATCGATGAAGATGATTATAACAACGACCATGATGATGATGATGAAAATGAAGGCGATGACGATGAAGAAGACAAAAACGATAATAATAATTTTAATGAACACTTACAGCCACAACATTATTTGTCTCAGCAAGCAGAAGGTGGTGATGAAGATTTCGCCCACAAATTAGATATTTCTAATGTAGGAGGCGGTAATGAGAATATTGAAAATCAATCATATAAAGCTAACTTCCGTACTTGCCAAAAGCCATCCATATCTTCTAATGTTAAGCCATATAAACTAAAATCTCGATCGTTTGCTGCTTCTACGTCCAAAGAACAAACTAGCGAAAGCGGTGTTGTTGTAGAGGGTGACAACACTTTCACCGACAGCCAAGATGATTTAGACGATGAAATGACAAGTGTGGTTAAGAGACGTTATAAACAAAACAAAAAGAAATCCAATAGCAATAACACAGCGCAGCTGAAAGTACAACAGCAACAGCAAAGACGTTTAAGAACGTCTGCAGCGGCTGCAACAACATCAACAACAGCATGTGCCACCAGTTGCAGCAATGCGAAAAGTTTCGACACAATAGATTGTGATTTACATACGAACGATTATGAATATATAGCAAAACCTATAATAGCAACAACAACAGCAACACCGACCACTGCATCGAGTATAACACTAAAAGCCTTAGGTGTTGATACTTCATCATTCCAGCAAAAGAGTCGGGTATGCAGTCGTTGTAAAAAAGGCATAAGACATTCGTCTTCATGTTCCTCGTCTACGGCCTCTGGTGGTGGTGCTAATGGCACCAACAGCAATGGCATGACTATGGAAGAGTTGAGAGCTGTTAATCGTTATGCTGAAAGTACTAAAAGTCTATCCTACTTGCCACAGGTGAGGGATGAATACTTGCTTGCTTCCAGGATTTCGGTATAAATTCCTTTTTTTATTGCTTTTTTTTAAATATCATTTTATATTAATTACTACTATTCCTTTTTCTAAATAGTTGTTAGTAAATTTAGATTTTATTTATTGTTTTGTTTCTTCAACACTTTTTTGTTTTTTAATTGAGAGCTTTCATTTAAGACCAGAATGTGTGCACAACTTGTGAGCATGTTTCCCTGAATAACTTAACTTTTTACGGTTTTTTTGTTCAAGGCATGTTTTAATACTACCAACACACACACACACGCACACAAATACATTGCGATTTTGCCATCTCTGAAAACGCTCTCATTCGTTATTAGCAAGCAATTTGCATATTTTGATTTTCAATATAATTTTTCTCAGTTATTTTCTTTTATTGTAATTTTTTAAATACAATCAATATAATCTAACCACTAATAATTTGAAAACGCAAAAACAAAACCAAACGTACAAATTTTATTTTTTATACTACAGACATCTTAAACTTTAAAATCTAAAGCAACTCTTCTGCTATAAAGAAGGACGAACGAAAAAACACTCACTCCCATACCATATACACACATACATAAGTACATACTCATAACAGTAAACGCTGTTTAATAATCCATATAGGCATTTCACTGAGTTTAACTTCAATAAATTTTTTTTTAGAAATTCCTTTTATGAAAGTTAACAAATAAAGACAGACTTTTTAGTTTCGGTCTTTAATTAAAGGTCAACCAACATTTTCGTTTCGGTTACGATGTTCGTAATTCATGAATTTTTAATGAAATCTATACATACATACATTTTTTGGCATTCAACCTACAATTTTATTCACACTTGAATTTGAGCCACATGAAAAGACCCACATTTACCGCAGAGTTCTTAATCTGTTTAAAATTTCAATAATACGATTAATTATTTCTCAACAACATTTAGGGCAACACTTGCCCTATATTTTCTCTTGTAATCGTTTAGTTTCGACTTTGTACTTCTGCAATCGTAATAAGAGCGAATGTTGTGAAATTTTTAAATATGGTCGAATATTATTGTTCGTTTTGTGTTCGCCCTTCGTCGGCCAGCCTCTAAAAATTAAAAATTGTACATTTTTGTTTAAAACTAAACTCTGTTGTCGTGCCTATTTTCATTTATTTACCCGAATATTTTTTGTTTTGTTTAAGCACTCGAAATTTTTAATTTAATTTAATTTTTTTTTTTTTGTAAAATCTATTTTTGGTAAAATTTATGTTTCTCAGTTTAATTGTCATTTCAAAAATATTTTTCTTTTATATTTTGTTTAAATTTTGCTGTTTTAAACTTGAAAATGAATTAAAATTGTTATATTTTATTAAGTTATTATTTTGTTTCTTTTTTATATAAAAAAAAAGTAAATAAAGAAAAAAAATACGACTCGGTTCTGGTTTTTGAAAGGCTAAATTTATACGATGGTGTTTTATTTTAATGTGGCTGCTCTTTTGAAATCATGAGCTTTTGTGCCCCCAAGACTTTTAAGCTTGTCTAACGTTTTATCTATTATGCAGTTAAGAAATAAATTCACATTGTGTAAATAAGCCTTCATTTGTAGTGTCCTAGATCGTTTATGGAGAGCGAAGACTGAAGTTCAGTTGGGCTACCAGCTGGCCACTGAAATTTTTTGGGGTTGCCATCAAAACACTAAATAACAATTGAAATGCCATTTGGCAACCGTATCGAGGTTCGGTTTCCATCCATAATCGATCTGTTAATTTTTATAAAATACAACATATTGTATTATATTTCTTAATATTAAAACAGCCAGAACAACGATCTTTATATATTTTTTTTAAATTGAAATAACACTTTTTAAAAACTAATATTATTTGCCTTCTAATGTAAAAGATAATTAGTAACGACTTTTGAAAAACAGATAAAAAATTGTTTCTTTTTAATGAATAATTAAAGTTTTATTACTAATATTTGTTTTGTGAACAAAACATGTAAATATTAATTGCTAAAAGTCTTATAGACTTTATTAACTTAATTACTACTAACTATAGTTTTTTAAATCAGTTATTTAATTTGTTTGTATTATGATTTTTTTTAATAAAATGCCTTTTTTGATTTTAAATTCAACCCATCAAATGTTTTTAATTGGTTTTTAAGTTGATAATTTTGTTTGTAATTCAATTTTTTTATTTTAAGCACATTTTCTTTATTTATTTCATTTAACAAATGTTTATTCCCACATTTTAATTTTGATTTAATTAAATTTTTAACCATTTAATAAATGACCGATTTACCATCTTGGAGTGTCTTTTGAATGCAAAATTATATTGCTATTGAGACTATGAACTACGTAGCATCTGGTCCAAAAAGCCTATTAAACCGATTTTTATTGTATGCGATGACCTGATGATTGTTATCGCTGAAATTAGCTAAAAAAAATATAACTACATATTCATATTTATTTCTTTACTTGCAGTGTAGATTCTCATTACATACATATTTGATATGTTTAGAAACTATGTATATTTGTGTAAAAGTTTTTATTAAACATTTCATACACACATATTTTTTTCAGTTGTTTGTATTTAAAACTTTTATTCATAATTTAATTTTGTAGAAATTTCACTAAACCACTACTTTTGACATTATTAAGACAGTAGTTAATCATCTTTGTGGTTTGCTTTTGAATGTGTCATCCTCGCTAAATCATTATTGTTTATCATTTATCTTTAGAATACATCTGCTCTCGCTCTGTCTCTCTCTCTCTCTCTTTAAGTATGATGAAAACGTATATTTTACAAGTGCTTGCTGCAAAAAAAAAAATATATTGAATCAACAAATCTATTTAATTTAATAATAAAATAAAAATCCTTTTTTTAAAAACTTAAAATAAAATAAAAATATGTCCAGATAAATTGCGCTTGGTCCAGTTGGAGTTCCGTTTTTCCCCCATTGCTTATTGTTATACTAATGCTTAAGTTACGTTAAGCATTTTTAGCTTAATCACCATCTGGAGAATTTAAATATTTACAATCAGCTGTATGGGTGGGTGGGTCTTTTAGTCCCTTTCTTAAAAATAGAGAAAGACAACATAATTCGAACTTCAACATGAAGCCCAAAAATAACTTAAAACTTTATATGGTTCTGAGTGTTAATTTCATACATACTTGCTTACAATTAAAGCTTTGCACACTTAATTAAAAAAAGGCCTTCAACCGAAAGTGGTTTTTTTAGTGTTGGACTATTAACGCTGACACGATGGAAAAGTATAACAAGAACGAACCTTGGTGATGGAATACCATCCACGATTCCTTCACTCAAAAGCTAAATGGTGTCAAATTCAAATATTATGCATTAAAAAATTTGTATGGGCCTTTTAAAGACGATACGATAGAAGAATTTTAATTGAAACAACTTATGTATGCTGGAATAATTAGTATTTTTTGTATTAAAATTTTTGTTTAATATTTTTATGTAATTGATTACATATGTACATACATACAGTAGTTAGGGTAACTTGTGAACTTCTCAATAGATTTGTTGTATTAAACACTTTAAAAACTTTATTTTTCACTTTCACATTCATGTCTTTTGCTGTTACTCTTTTATTTGCTTTCTTTTCTTTCATTTTCACAATTTCCTTTAATATGCAAATTTAACAAAATTTATTAATTTCCAAATCCTTTTACTAAGTTATTTATGATTCTTTTTTTTATATTTTTTTTGTTTGTTTTTGGTATAAAAACTCCCCGTTTATAAAAAAATAATAAAAACTAAACAAAATGTTTGTCTTAAAAAACCACAAAACATGAAACTCAACAACAATTCAAATAAACATCATGCGATGATAATGGATTTATTTCACACAAACTAAATAAAATACTCTATTCTTGATGTGTACTTGAATTTTGCCAACCTACATCTACGAGTATACATACACACATACATAATTATAAAAAAATTGCATAAAATTCCTCTATATAAAAAAAACATTTATAAAAAAATAAAATAAAATCACTAAACATCATCAAATATTATGACATCATTCTTTAAACACAAATTCAAATTTCACACAACGATGACAGGTCCATGAACGTCAAACGGCTCGCATGCGTACTCGGTCCGAATGGTTTTTAGGTCCCAAAGATGGTGATATATTGTGCGTACCACCAAAAGTTTGCAGTAATTGTTGTTTATCGGCGGTACATTTAGAAACGACGGGGAATTATTTAGGTGGCGGTAGTACCCGTGACATGAGACGTGTGATGGATCATCATTACTCTGCCAGTCAGCAACAGTCGCAACAGCAACATCAAAAACAGCATCACATAAACGAAGCTGTCAATACTTCATTATATCTTTATTACAAACAATGTCACCAACAGCAGCAGCAGCAACAACACTATCACCAATTGCCAGTGCAGCGACAAAGTTTTCATTTATCACCCGAACACATGGATACTGATGAAAGTTTCTCCTCGTATGCCACCGGTAATAGTAGTATAAATCAGCAATTGAATTTACATTCCATGCAACAGCAATTGTCAGCAATACAACAACAGCAGCAACAACTTCAGCAGCAGCAGCAGCAACAGCAGCTACAAAAGCCATCTACACAATTTAATACACGCCAAGCCCGAGAGGGTCAAGGACTATTTTTGGATACAAACTATGGTAGATATGATTTTGATGAAAAAGATATATTAATTACATCTACAACTGATAATAATCATTTTAATTACCACAACAACAACAACAACAATAATAATAATAAAATAGAAAATAATAACAATTATGGTTACACTTTAAATAATCGTCAGCATTTAATGAAAACTACAACTTCTACAACTTTCAATGAAACTACATTCCATCCAAATATTACACATACTCTTACACAATTGCCATTAACCACTACAACATCATCATCTGCAGCATCAGCATCATTGTCATTTTCTCAACTGCATGCCAATAATAACAACAGCAACTACAGTATACAAACTAAACCCAAAAAATCCACGCGCCAACACATTATCTCACAATATTATTCAACTGAATCCTTATTAAAAAAGCATGATCATAATAATGATGATAATGATGATAATGATGCTGATGATGATGATGATGATGATAATGAGGAGATGGATGAAGTGAAAGAACCATGCTCTTTGAACTCTATTATGTCCTTAAAATTATCATATCAAAGTGCTCGCCAACAGCAAAAAGAACGACGTGAGCGAGGAAATCATGAACAAAAATCATACAACACACTAAAGCATCATCATAACATCACATTGAACACCTCCACCAGTGCTAATACAATTACAACCACTGCTAACACTACTACTAACTCTACTATGGCCATTGGTGATAATGATGTAGTTGACGATGGAATTTCAAACGATATAGATAATATCGATTACATGACTTCTTCTATTCACTATCGCCATTCAACTCCCAAATTACAGCGTCGTCAACTGCGCCAACAGCACCAAGCTCTCAGACGTAACCGTCTAAACCCAACTTCTTCTTCTTCATCTTCTTTATATCAATCCTTTAATGCTAGCCTGCAAGCACCAATGTCATCGGCTAACCTGGGCACTGTTAATCGCTTTAACATTGTCAATACAACAGCTGCTGGTCATAACAGCACTTTAAATAACATTTCCAATTATGAGAGCCAGTCGACAATATCGAGTAGAGGCGGTCGTAGTGGTGCTGGCAATAGTAATTTTGTTAGTATTATATTTAATGTTTTAGATTTTCTATTTTAATTCATTTCATGTTCACTTTCGTTGGCTTGATATATTTTTTATATAAAATTAGTTTTTAGTTCATATATAATTAATACTAACATGATTATGAATTTAAAGAAAAACAACAACATCAACATCAACACAGTTTTAGGTGTCTAATTTTGTGTTCATTAATTATTATTTTAAAATAATACCTAGAAATTTCTTTAAGTTTTTTAAGTTTTATATTAAATGTTGCGTTACGTGTCTTGTCGTGTTGGTCTGTGTGTGTGTATGTCTATCTATCTGTGCTTTTGCAATTAAATATACATACATACATACATATATATTAGAACAAGTTTTAGCTTATTTTGAAGTTTATGCGTAATTTTAGTTAATATTAATTTAAACAATTGTTTGCAAAGAAAACTACATACATATATTAGTATTTTGTTATTAGTTAACCGAAAACATACTTATTTTATTTAATAATTATTACAATGTTACAAGGTTGGATTAACGGATTAATTTTACTCTGTTATTTTATTCGAAATGAAGAAATTTCGAAATTTTATTTTAACTCTGCCATTCGCTTTGATTGTGAACAACACAAAACACACTGAAAATCTAAAATGCGGTTGCAGTTACGAAAGTTACATATCGTTACCTTAATATAGAAAGGCTCATTTATTCGTTTTCTTTTTCTAATCGCGTATTTATCATATTTCGATATCTAACTAAGCAAAAAAAAGCCCAGATTTGAAAAGAAAATTAGCTAGGGCCTTTCTATATTAAGCTAACGTATACATATTCAATTCACTTTGTTGTTGAAATTGTGGCGAAATTCGTATATTAAATTTTTAAAACTGAATATATATTTTCAAAAATTATTTTATTTGTTAAGGGCTAGCCAATCTGTATCCGCACAAAAACATAAATGTGAACATAAGGCCAAGTTTCTATCCAAAAAATTTCGGCCGTAAAAAGTAGAGATGTGCAAATGTCGTGAATTGTTCGTGTCACGCGTGACTCACGCGTGAATCACGTGATTCGTGATTACAAATTGATAAAATCACGCGTGCGTGCGTGATCGTGATTCAGAAATATAATACCGTGCGTGATCGTGCGTGATTTTTTAATATAATTTTCACGCACTCAAAACAATTCTCTATGTTAAGCTTTTTATTCTTTTGAATTTTTGATCTTTGCTAAAATTACATCCATTCATATATACATATGTATGTAATTACGTACATATATATGATTATGGATTCATACATTAAAATCTCCGATACATATGCAGACATTCGAGTGCAGATGAATACATATCCATGTACGTTGTGCATACACACACCTTTGGAAATCTTGCGTTAACCTAAACCTAATAACACTAGTACTCCTTTTGAATTCCTTTACATATGTAAGTATAAGTAATAAATTTAAATAACCTGGCTTGGCAGACAGTGATAGATTTTTTATATTAAGTTTATCCTTTGTAATGCTAAATTTTCGAGCATTTCCTGAATTTTTATTATTTAATTAATAATCTTGAAGTATATAAAAAAATTAATTACAAAATAAAATTTTTTTGCATATATGCTAAATCTTTTATTGCAAAATTTGTATTTCATCGTGCGCGTGCGTGCAAAATTATTCCGTTCGTGCGTGAAAATACGTGATTAAAAACATTGTGTTCGTGAGCGTGCGTGATCGTGAAAGTTTCAAATCATGTCGTGCGTAAGCGTGCGTGAAAAATATTTATGTTTCGTGATCGTGCGTGATCGTGAGCGTACTTTTACTCACGCGCACACCTCTAGTAAAAAGTACTGAGATCTAAATAAGGACCAAGTTCTTGATAGGTACAATTCCAGCTCATTTCTAGGTAACCTACATATAAGCTTGGCAATATTTTTCTAAGAATTCGTTCCCATATTAGAAAGGCAAAAGAATTTTGCCAAGCTTACAGGTTGCCTAGAAATGAGATGGATTTGTACATATCAAGAACTTGGTCCTTATTTTGATCTCAGTACTTTTTACGGCCGAAATTTTTTGGATAGGAACTTGGCTTTATTTTCACATTTATGTTTTTGTGTTCGGATCTCACTTCATTTTTCTAAGTTGTTTTTGTATAAATATTTATGTGTATTGCTTGACAGGACCTACCTGTGTACAAATTTCAGCTCTCTACCTTTACTGGAAGTGCCCAATAATATTGATGAGTGAGTGAGTCAGTGAATATGTACTAAAATATGGACTTTTCACACCTTAATATCTCGGGAAACTTTTACGGTATAACTTTCAAATTTAACCTGTGAGGTCAGCTCTGTGGGGAGACCTTATGTTTCAAGTTTCATTCTATTATGATCAAGAGGAGCAAAGTTATGTGGGGGGTGAAAACAGCTCGAATAGTTTCGTGTAAATATACACACTGTGTGGCCGAACTTGGCCTGGCGCACTACCGTGCGCCTAGATGCTACATTTCATTATATGCTAAATACCAACTCATCAGTAAATCTTTACCACCATTCTTAAAATGTTTTCAAACTCATTTACTTATACACAAACTCCCAAGTAAGAAATGAGAATTACTAAAGCACAAGCACCAGTTTAAAAACCACAAATATTGTTTTATTCGATATGATTCTTTTTATATTTCTTGCAACTTTTATCAATTAGTCTACCTTTGGTAGACTGAATGTGAAAATTTCGTATTTGGTGTCCGTGCCGTAATTTTTTGTGCTCAACCACATACATATTCATACATACATACAGTACATAACGGATATAAGAAACTCAAAAAATTTAACGAAAATTTTTCTTATAAGCGTGTTTTTCTTTTATGCAATTATTTTTTATAAGAAACTTATTTCTTATAAGCGTTTATACTGATATATGAAATTCGTTTCTTTTAAATGAAATGAAAAACTAAAAACCTACTACATATGTATGTTTGTAGGTTCACATGTATGTACATACACGCTTAGTTGGATATTTTGTGTAAGGAAATACATACGGTCTTAGTTGGATATTTTTGTTTAAAAACAAAGTATTGCCGTGTAAAAAAATTTCTTATAACAAATGTTTTTTATATGTATTTTCATTATCGGTGCATGGCAATATATGTCTTATATCAGTTTTTTTTTCTTATACGCGGTTTTCTTATACAGAATACTTTTTACATTAAAATATATAGAAAATGTCATGGTTTTTCTGTAATACTTTCTTATAAGCGTTTTTTTCTTATACGAGATGTGCTTAAATACTGTACTTGTTTTCAAATCGATTTTGAAATTAAACGAAGTCGCAAAAAATATCAGCATATTGTTAAATATTATTATTATTATTATTATTATTATTATTATTACAGCAGGTAGTACTAATTTCTAAATAGTTTTAACAATAAGAAAAACAATTTTCTTTTGTTACATTAAATTATATTTTTAAAACATTGCCAGATGTAGTAAAATTTATTGTACATACGGGTACATAAGTACATATTTGCTGATTATATGATTGTAATTAAATTAATTTATTTTACCCATTATTATTTACGTTAAATTTATATATTTTTTTTTTGTTAGCTTTTATTGTATTTATTAAAATCTATACATATATGCATACATATTTTTAAATTAATATAATAAATAAACAAGTAATTTTGTAAAACTTTGTGTTATTTTGTTTTTGTGTAATTTGTTTCGATTTTTAACAAAATGCTTTTTATTTATTTGTGTAAATCGTTGTCCTTGTTTAGCTACTTTTTGTGTTAAAAAATATTTAATCCCAAAAACAAAACATCATCAAATTCATCTCAAAAAAGAATTAATTAGTGGCTGACACATTAACCCATTTTGTTGAACGACTCTTAAACTTTCCACATTAAACAGAAACGAACAAATCAATATTCCCATATAATTTATCTTGGAACGTGATATTTTAACAAATCATATAAAACTCTAAAAGCGAGATATTATAAACCTTAATGTGTTTTTTTTATTTCTCTTGTTTTTTTTTTTCTTCTTTTCTTTGTGGCTTTTTTTTAATTGTTGATTTCTGTAATCTACTGTTTTCCGAAACTTTTGGTTAATTTCTGTTGTACCGAATTCCAAAATTGCAAAAAAAAACCCCTCAACAACTTGTACATAACAACCGCCCTTAAACTACTTAATCGTTGAATGTAAATTAATGAAGTTGGCAACATCCGTTTAAGCAACAGTGCCGAGTCGGTACAATATCCGGCTAGAAGGCCCTCAACCCGACGCATTCTTTTAGGTGCCAATATACCCAGACAATATCCTTTACGTTCTTCGTTAAGGCGTCACAAGGAGAGACAAAAGGGTACTAACAACAATGCTAGTTCTTCAAACTCTAACTCACGACCTCAATCAACTGTGGGGAGCAGCATTATTGCTTCTGGAGAATGTTTCCTAAGCAACTCTACTACTTCTGAAGTTCAGCCATCGACTGGTAATGAGCGTTGTTCCATGGAATCGTCTATAACATATAGACCACCTAGACTATAAGTTTAATAAGTATTATTATTTGTATATAAATTTATTACGAAATTTCAATTATAAGTTTTTATTGACTTTTTCATAAACTTATTAAAAATATTATATGTAAAACAAAATTTAAATTATAAAAAAAGTAAAAGTCTGATTTTTAAGTTTTATTTAAAAAACATTCTAAATTGCCATAATTTTGAAAATTACAATTTATTTATTGTATGAATTCAAAAAGTAAAAACTAAATAAATTGTGACAAGGAAAGGAACATTTTCGTTTCCAGAACATAAAGAAGAAGACCGATTTCAAAACGCATAGAGATAGAATTCTTTTTGAAGTTTAGTAGATTGTATATCAATACTTACTCTCAGGGAAAAAAATACATGCTTAACAAAACTACAACTATGTTACAACACACAAACTATCCTTGCGATCGAAAGTGGTTTTAATTTCCTAAGTTGCTTCTCCAGTCAACGAATAGTGAATAAAGCTACTTTTATTTAGGAATTTTTTTTTATGCACATTCCTATCGAACTGTTCCTCATTGTTTTACTACATTCTTCAGACTACGTTCATCATCAACCCCTGAAATTAAATCGAGCGTTATTTTTTCCTTATAGTACAGTGGAATTGATCTGTTTGTGTTGCTAAAATTACTAAATCAATTTACATATGTATTTCAAATACTTTTATTGTGGCAATATATTGAAGAAAGAATTTCCTTAACTAAAACAATCGTAGCAAAGTAAAACAAAAAGAATATTCCAAAATTTTTTAAGCAACAAAAAAAACTAATTCCAAGCAAAATAGCATTTATTTCAATTAAATATTTTTATATATAAAATTTAATTAAAAAAATTATTTTTTTTATCAATTTAATGACAAACAAAAAAAATATAATTAAATATAAAATTAAAATGATATTAAATTAAAATAGTATTGTCTATGTCTAAAATTAAACAAAAATTATCTAATTAAATTAAAATTGTGTGGTGAATTCTTTTCGAACTTTGCAATTGCAAAACGTAAAATAATATGAAAATTATCGTATTTAGAATTCTTTGAAATTAAAAAAAAAAAAAAAACGTGTTTATAAATGTTGTTATTTTGACAAAATTAATGGATTCGAGTTTTGTTTCAAAATTTCTGTGTCACCCCAAACAATATAAATGGTTAAAAAAAAACTACATATTAAAATTATAATTAAACTACAACAAAAATAACACCAAATATTTATAAAACAAACAAAATTAGTTAGTAGTGTGAAAAACTAAATAAATCATTAAAAATAATTATAAAAACGAAACAGTATCTTATTAAAGTATGTAATTTTTTTTTAAACCGATACGTTTCTAATGTTTTTTTTCCAAAACTCATAAATATTTTAGTATGTAGTAAAACCCATGCTCGAATGAAAACTAAGTTAAGCTTTAATAATTGCAAAATTTTATATATAAATTTTTTTCCTATAATTTTTTTTTTTATAAACAATCGCGAATTTTATACAAAATTTAATATAATCGATCAATTCACAAACGTCAGTAGAATTTGTGGGTATAAGAGTTCTTGTTATAATTTTCATATTCATTTTACCAAGAACATTGTTACAACCTATGACTCTTACAAAAGCTTGTGAATTGGTCGAATATGTCTATATGCAATAAGTTGCATTATATTTGTTTCGTTTATTCAATATAAATTTTTTTATAAAAAGTACTTATTTATGTATTCATGTATAGATACACAAAATACACGTACATGTTTGTATGTATGTAAACTGAAACTTCCTTTAAGAATATTATACTTAAAATATTGTAAATCAGAAAAGAAGAGAAAAAAAAATTATAAAAAAAATTAAATGTTAGAAAATAAAATCTATTAAAATTATATGTGTATGTGTTGATTAATTTCACATCTTCTGAAATAGATTTAATCGTATACAAGAAAATTGAATGTTTTAATTAATTTTGGAATTAAATTAATTACTTTCAAAACAATTGTTTTTGGTACATAATTACCGATGGTGGGGCAGGGCAACAAATTTTAGATTGTGTTTTCTCTGCGGCACCGCACTTCATCAAAGTTCATTGGGCTGGGATAAGTTTTGACAACTATTGCCGCTAATGGTTGATTTAATTTTTATCTACAAAAATATAAATTCGGCTGATAAAAGAAAATAAAGTCCGTTTCTGTTTGTTTTCCGTTCTTTAGTTACATTCTATAGTCATAAAATACTTTTGGACAGTTCTATTTAGCAGACTACCACAACAATTCATTTGGATGTTGATGAAAAACATGAAGCGCTCGACGATTTCTATATCCCCTATCCCTTAAAGAACAACTCATTTAAATGGTTTCTCAGGGTTAATAGACATCTATTAGTTTATTGAAATAAATATATATTACGCTGGTTAAAACAAATTCTAAAACTAAAAATAGCAAAAATAGACATCTTTAAATAATATTAAACTAAAAATAATACAACAAAATATATTAAGTCTTATACTATTAAATTTTCAAAATATGCATATGCAGCAGTAACTGATTTTTGTTTATTTTTTCAATTTTCCAAAATTAGCATATATTTAAATCCAAAGCCTAACACTATGGATGTGTGAATATGCAAAATAGAAAAATATTTATTTGCACAAGGCATATGCAATAATTCCCTAAAATTCTTACAAGGTTATTTTATTATAAAATGGTACATAATTTTTAATACTTATTTTCTTTTTTCTATTATGTAAAGTGATTTGTTAGCTAGAGTTGAGCTAAAGTATCTAATGTGTTAGCGACAAGATAAAAAAGTTAGTACACACTGATTAGTAAGTTCACCTCAAACTGAACACAATCTGTAATAGAAAAAAAAAATAAGAATTATTTTGTTTCAGTGTTTAAAAAAGAAAATCTGTACTGTATTTATATTTTGTGGTTTAAGTAATTTAGTCCATTATGTTCCAGTACTTTGATTGGTTCGACATATTATTCTGCATTTTTAATTGTATAAATGTTTGTCTACCAATATTCCATTTTCGATAAGAAAACTTTCTACATCGGAAGGAAAAAAGTCATCGGATAAGTCATCTGTTACTCGAACAAAATTTCCTATTACAGCTTGAGCTTTATAGACCAATAAAGAAGGGAGGCCTTTAGTTCGAAAATCTCTACTCATACCTGCCACTGAACTACAAATTTTGCCAAATTTAACTGTTGGATATTCGCTAGCCAAAGTTTCCAAGCATTTATTTAATGTTGCACAGGCGGTTACATTTCGATCATATATGTGTATTACAACTGTAGTGTGTTTATTTTCTTTTTCAACACAGTTTAGGAATTCCTCATGTGTGGTCAGATTAAATACCTTTCCAAATTGCTGACTATGCCCACACTGACGCAACATTTCGGCCATTCTTTGTTTTTGAAATTGTTGCAAAAAGTCTTCAGACATTAATTCGGCTAGCTCAGTATCCAGTTCTTCTTGTTTTTTACGTTCCTCTTCTTCTTGGGCCGTGGCCGTAACCATAGTTAATTTTTTGGCTAATTCTATGCGCTGCTTTTCACTTTCTTCACGTTTCTCTGCTTGAAGTTTCTTAAATCTCTGCCAGTCTTCTACTACACCTTTAGGTCCAGTATTCGTAGACCCTTGATAGCCACCAGAAGGTGGTGGAGGACAAACATCAGGATCCACAAATCCTAGTGTTCCTTGTTTGCATATCGCTCCCTTACTGGAGCCCTCTTCACCATCTTCGCAATCGTCCGGTTCACCTTCATCACTACTACAGTAATATTCCAACTTTTCTCCCATTAGTTTGTCCTCCAATGTAGCCATTTTACTGGGTTTTTGCAACACAATACTAATGAAATAAAATTTTATACTAATTAAGTTAACAAGTTCTTTTTAGCACAATTATTAACCACAGAATGAATATTTCTTCTAATAATCAATCTATAATAAACATCTTAAAACAGAGATGGCAAAATGTGTTTAACGTACATAAAAATACAACCATGCACTTTGCTGTCAAATATTGTTTATATTTTTCGCGCCATTTAATTTATTTCTCTTGTGCTTTAAAAACGAAAAAACATATATTAAAAGAAATATAATAATATTTTATATAAAAAAAGAGTTTTATAATTGAAAAGCTTTAAAATTGTGAGGGTGCAGGTTGTGGAAAAATAAATTTTACAAGGGAAATCGAACTTTGTTCTGTGTTCCCAAAGACAATGAAATTCGCAATAAATGAAGTTAAATATGATAAGTTAAACTTGCAAAAACCGTTGCTCTTGCTATAAGCTGAACCTATCAAAAAACAGGTTCTGGTTCAAATGGAACAGTAAGTAGCAGTTCATTATTGTATAATGTATGTAATGCCATATGCCACTATAACACCCAATTCACATGATGACTTTTGCGACGTCGTTTTTACTGAATTCCCTTTTGAAGTTGCTACCAAAATCTTTGTGCGTTTAGACGATGTCTTTTAGTTTCATGTCTTTTTTCCCATTTTTGTTTTGAAATAATGAAAGTAACAAAGATAAACAACAAAAGTAAGAAAAATAATGAAAAGTAACAAAGAGAAATAGAAGAAAAGTCTTGAAAAACACAAATCAAGACTTTTTGTTTACCCCTCTTTCTTCCCTACACCGCTCACCTACAAGCAAAAAGAGACGTCGAAAAAGCGACGTCGCAAAAGTCATCATGTAAATTGGGTGTAAGTGTGTTCATTTACTTTACTAGTAAAAATTAGTAACGAGAGAGTAACAAAAATTTTTCCAAAATTACTCTCAAAAATGTGAAAAAGTAAATGAACACTTTACTAGTAAAAATTTGCAAATAAATTAAATTATTTTTAAAATTAGCTTTGAAATAGTAATGTTTTTAACTATCAAATTCTATTTCTACCACCATATGTCCACGTGTGGACCGCAGAGAGATTTATTTTCACTTATGTATATTGCGAAATGATTGTTCGAACTTATGTTTAACAAATTAATTGGTTGCTTTTTCTTTTGCAGTTGTTTTTATTTACCTTAATTACATAAATAAAAGAAACTTGATAAAATTTGAAAAATATTCTAATTAATAAAAAAATTTAAATGTACTTCCAATCTTCAAATTACCTAATTTATTTTTTGCCTTATTAACAGTTATTAATTATTATTTATAAGCGTAAATTAACACATAATTTATTAAATTACTTTTTACTGCTTTTGGGGTTTAATGCTGGCAGCAACATGATATTTAATTTTGGATAAAGCTTTTTATTACAGTACCTCAGGTAGAAATTGAACTAATTGAATTATTTGCCTGCTTAGTTTAAAGTACCGAGTACCTAGGTACTCACAATATTTACAATATTAGAAATAACAGTTGGTCTGTGAAAATTAAAGAAAAAAGAAAACAAAAACATTTCAATTCCATTAGACATCTTATTTTGCTTCTGTTGTTCCTAAGATACATCTTTTTAATACTTTTTATCGTTTTAAAAGTTCACATTTACTTACAATTTCTTAAATTTTCCAAAATATTTCTATTTGCAACTTAATTTAGAAATATTGTTTTGTAGACACAAACGCAAAACAGCTGTTTGAATAATTATTACAAGTAAAAATTTTACTTGTAAAAACTTGCAAGAATTTTTCTGTCTCTCAATTTTTTACGCTCTTTCGACGCTCTCTCGTTGCAAATTTTTTGGGTTAATGAACGCTTTCTAGTAACAATTGTTACAAATTTGTAACAATTTTTAGTAAATGAACATAGCTTATATAAAATAACAAATATTTGAAGAGTTCCGTGGTTATTTCAACAAATGCATTTCCCTTGATATAAAGGTTTTTGTCTATACTAAGCACGGACCAAGGCGAATTCAATGAATGAATGAATTCGCCTTGACACGGCCATGTTGAAAAAAATGGCTGTTTTTATTTTAAGCTTTTACATAGTGAGTGTTTCGGATAATTGTAAATACTTGTTGTAACTTTTGCAGCACTTCATTAAAATCACACAAACGCAGTTCCAAGCTTTCAAAATCGGCCTTTTCTAACTATAAAACAAACAAACATACATACATATTTTAATGTTAATTAATTATTTTGTGAATTCCTATGTGAAATACCGAAACAGTCTCACCTCATCACATGAATCAGTGCAGACGGAATCATCTAAAGCCAAACGTTCAGCAAAAGCCACTATGCCGCACCATAATCGAAAATTTATCTGATGATCTTCTTCATTTAATTCTTTATAGTTTATTAACTCCAACACGCTGTTAATATTCTTTTCTGTGCCATAAAATTCCAAAACATCTTCCAAAGCCTGGTAAATGTGCTTAATATCCATATAGCGCTCTTGATAAATGGGTACAAGTAAATTGATGTCCGATTGTTGATGACTTTGTTCTTGTTCTGGGTAAGTTTTAAGATATTTTAGAAAACTTCGTTTAAAAATTTGCTTGCGTTGCCGCGATACCCATACATAATTGCTTAAGTAATGTATGACGGACATGTCTGTAGCGAACATTTAAAATTGTTTTAGGAAGATACTACAAAAGTTATGGTGAATAGAGGAGGAGCTTTTTATACCTTTTATAGATTTCAAGACCATGGGTATATCAAATCTTGTAGCTGATTTTGAGAATTTTCGTGGCAATTTTTCACATATAATATTTAGTTTTTCCAGTTCTTTGGCCACATCATTATGATCCCTGGGCTTTAGAGGTAAATATTTGTAGACCTCACGGTAGGTTCTATTAAGCTGTTGTATAAATAAAATTAGATGAAAAATTCAGCTATGAACAAATTTTAAATTTTAAAAAAGTATTGAAGTTAAATTTAATTAAGAAAAAAAACTTTACTATGCATGGGAGTGCTAATGCCTACTCTTCTAATCTAAACATTTTTACTTACATAAATATCAAATGTATTTTCTATAAGATCAACGTCTACTTTATTTTTTAAAGCCTGAAAAGCTTCATCAGTCAAAAAGCTGCCTTTTAAAATAACCTCCTTGCTTGCTCGTTTTTCCTGACTGGGCAAAACACCAGCAACAGTTGGTATTAGACTGGTTCGAGTACTAACATTTAAGGAATCTGGACCTATAGTGGCAACTTGAGTTTCTGGATCTTGGCTTAAGTGAAAAGTTGTAGCAGCAGCTAAACACGAGAAGTTTTGCATATAAACAATTTTAAAATTTTATAGTTTCATATTCAACATATGTATGTGTATTGTACCTGCGACTGCCTTGATTTTCTTTCGCCGCTTACCCCGGCGTACATCTTCATCGGTAAAGTCTTGTTCATTAACGCAAGTATGTATAGCGTTTTTAGCATCCTCTCCCGCTTCACCAACTTCCTCCGGTATTGTGGCAGTTGCTAAAGAAGACTTAGGTCTGTGTTGCTGTTCCTCTAGCCTTAGTTTTCTACCCTTCTTTTCTTCTATGGCACCGGCACTGCGTGTCTGTTGATCGCTGTCTCCAAAGCCAGCTCCACTCGACAAATCAGAAGTGGGTTTCCAATACAATGTTTCTTGGGAATGTGATCTTCTTAAATCCAATATAATTTTTTTACGTTTAATCATGTCATTATTTCCCAACTCGGGTGTAATACAACGTCGGTTATTAAGAAAAGAACCAGTACTAGTCCGTGTATGTATGCTGGTCACAGTGGGTGTGGGCGTAAGAGGTCGAGAGTCTGTATCGGTATAGCGACGAAACAAGTCCTCAGGTATGTTATCGGGGATTTCCGCAAGTGATTCTATCTGTTCACTTTGGCCTTGATGCATATGTTGGATATTTTTACCCTCTATTGTCTGTAATACACATGCATGCATGCCTAAATAGTTAATCCAGGTTTAAAGTTAAAATAACAGTTTTTTAATCTTACCAGCGACTGTTTGCACTGACTTATAACTTGTTTCAGTTCAGCTGGTGCCGGATGATTACACAGTACCGAACATCCTTTGGCAAAGGGATTAAACAGGCCACCAAATGGCCTTAACGATAAGGCCATGGGTAAAGCTTCAAAGTTTTTACATAAATTGCCATGGTTAGATTTCTGAAATTAGAAGAAAATTTTAAAAATTAAGCGAAATAAAATTAAATAAACATGTTTATATGGGTTCGAGTTCGAATCTCTCTTATACGATAATGTTCGAAGTCGAGCCCAACCGGCGAAGCTACAGTGGAACTATAAATAAATAAACTTAGTAATAAAATTAAAAATATTACTTTGGGTAAAAGTTTTCTGTCTTTTTTAGGCGTCGGTACTAAGCCAGTTCTACTCGTGCGGTTCATTACACTGATTCTTTAATTAAACTAAAATTTATTTACCGAAAATGTGAACTCAAAAATTTTGTTTACTACAAACAAACGTTGGTTGCCAAGGTGAGGGAATTAAAAATATCAATAAATGAATAATTTTCAGGCTGGGATTCAAGCAGATGTTCGTCAAAAAAAAAAACAAAAAATGCTATTTTCTATAAATTTTATAAAAATCCAGTTAATTTTTTTTAATTTATATTAATCTTAATATACATATAAAACCGAATGTGTGTTTGTTTATTTGTTTGTTTGTGTGTTTGTTTGTTCCTTATAGGAGGCCAAACCCTTGGACCGATCTTCCTGAAATTTTCACAGTATTTAACTGGAACTCTGGAACACCCAATTTTACGCCCACTTTTTTAAATTATGTTACTCCTACCACGTAGTTTTTAACAGATTTTATAATGTAAAGTGAGCATAATTTCGCCATTTGTGGATCAATTTTCAAAATTCTTTCAGCATATGGAAAAGGTGCATTAAATTTTTTTTTGTTTTTGAAAATTGTGCGTAGGGGCAGGGTGTCGCAAATGGCCCGCCACAATAATTGTTTATCAAATAACTTCGCCATTTTTGAGCCAATTTTCAAAATTCTTTTTGCATATGGAAAAGGTCCAGAATATTTTTTTTTTTTAGAAATTGTTTGTTGGATCGAACGGGGGCGGTAGGGCGTTGCAAATGGCCCGCCACAATAATTGATTATCAAATAACTTCGCCATATTTTGGGCATTTTTTGACCTACGTCCATGATATTTGGTACATAAGGTATTGGCATAATTTGGAATACGTACCAGGAGAAAAGTGGGTGGGACCACGCCCCTTTTTTAGGAAAACCAAACCCTTGGACCGATCTTCCTGAAATTTTCACAGCATGTTACTCTGACTCTGGAAGAAATAATATGCTATATGAAGTTTTGATTGGACAAAGAGGCGTGGCACCGCCCATATAACCCTAAAATTTAAATCGTCATATTTTGGGCATTTTTTGACCTACGTCGATGATATTTGGTACATATGGTATTGGCATAATATGGAATACGTACCAGGAGAAAAGTGGGTGGGACCACGCCCCTTTTTTGGAAAATTAAAAATCGTAATATAGTCTTAACTACTGGACCGATCGTCATTACATTTTCACAATAGGATATACATATGTATAAATACTTTTAATTTTATTTTATAACGAGGGGGGTAGCGAAGCCCACCGGGATAGGCTAGTTAATATTATAAATGTGAATGTAAGTTTGTTTGTAGCGCTTTCACGCAATAACTACTAAACCGATCATCATGAAACTTTGTACACATATTCTTGAAGCTATTAGAAGTAACATAGGATACTTTTTATTACAAAAATTTTTATTTCTTACGAAAGATAAAAAAATTGTTTTTCAATGAGCATATTTACACTAGAACAATTTTTAAGCCGCACAATTTTTGTTCTTTCCAAATTACACTAGACTAATTCATCTGGCATATAATGTATACGTGTACTCAGCTTTGTGTGTTAGTGTTTTCTTATTCATTTGAAGTTTGTCTTTCGTTGTGCACATTACGGAACATAGTTGGCAGAAATATTGCGAGAATAATAAGTGATGATGAATTGGCAATTATTTTAGGAGGAATTTCAAGTATAAGAAGCGAATTTACTGAATATTTTTGCAATGATGGAAAATTTTAAACATCAATATAAAAAATTTTTAAATTGCTTCACATCTTCTATATCTACTAATAAAAAAACTTTAGCCAACATTTTTCAAAGTTTTTAATTTAATTGTGTATGTAACTTTTGTAGTTTTTTAAGTAAATTGTGAGAATTTTTATAATTAATCGTTAAAAAATTTTGTTTTTTAAAAGATTTATTGAGAAATTTAATCAATTAACAATTAATAAACATAAACCGCCTTATTTACAAAAAAAAATATTTTCTGCTTATAAATAAAATAAAAATATATAAAACACCTATACAAAAAATTAAAAATGAATTGAGAATGTTTCATACTGTTTTATTAAAAAATAAACGCATAAAGTTTGTCGGCGCGACCAACCCCCCCTTCTTCTTCTAAATACGATCTGTAAAAAAGAAAACACAGAACCTGTGTATTCGTAAGTGTGTATGTATTAGTTTTGTGCTGATAATACGGGTTTGAGGCTGGTTGAAAAATTGTGCCAACGAAAAACCGCTCTCTTCACCCCTCTCGTAAAAACTGTCATGTTATGCCAGCATAATTAATCCAGTGTAAAATAGCTCAATGTAATGAAGCTCCAACCCTGAGTGCCAGTGATGGAAAATGCAGTACTTTTGTACTATTTTCAGTACTTTTTCACAACAAAAATACCACAGTACCCCCACGTTAAATTTAGTACTACTTTTTTGTTTTGCTTTGTTCCCTGTTTAGAAATCTGCGTAATTTTTATAATCATTGATAACATTGGCCTCAAAACAAGAACATAAGGAATGCACAAATTCGTTATTCATGTTGTTGTTAGTGTGTGTTTTTTGCAAAAGTTGTTAAGGGCACTATACACTGTCATTGACATCAAGCGCGTGTACGTATGCTTGATATCAAGCATACCCAATATCTAATTTTTTTGATTTTTCATCAAGCGTCGTCGGTGCCAGACATACAAACAAATTTTTACTGTTACAACTTTAAATGCTTGATGTGATTTTGGCGAATGTATAGTGCCCTTTAATGTTATTGGTCCAATTTACACGAGATTAATTTATAGTTCGTACAACTTTTGTTCTTCGAAAACACACGAGACTAAATAATCTGGCATAAAATTGTAAAAATATACATATATGTATGTGTCTATTAGTGTATTTTGCACACATTTGCTTTTTTTAATGTACATGTATTGGTTTTGTTCTGCTAATACGGGGTTGAACCTGGTGGAAAAATTATGCCAACCAAGCTGCCATGTTTACTTCATTTAATATTTTTTTTATTATAAAATGGTTTTTTAATTTTATTTTTGAATAAAAATATATGTTTCACAAAAAGTACCACAATGTTGAAAAAAGTTATCTTTTTGTTGTCGGACAGTACCATCTCAATTTTTCATTTTTCCATCACAGCTGAGTGCTGTAATACCGTCGCACTGTATTACCGACAGTCACGTCAATATCCAATCAAATTTACTATAGTATGGCTTCTTGGCGAGCGAAGCCGCGGGAAAAAGCTAGTAATTAATATTTTAATTAGAAAATCAGTAAAGCATTTACAGGGGTGTGTTTTCACCCGAAGAACTCTAACGTAACTTTGTTTGAAGAACGTATAAGGGTTAAATAATTATCTAAGCATTAAAAAAAGGAAGTTTTGCTTACACAGAGAAAACAGTGCCTAATAAATACCTAATAAAATAGAACAAAATTAATAAGATTTCTCTATGTTTTTTTTTTTCAAGAAGGAAGTCTTATTATTTTAATAAGGAAAACCTTATTGAAGAAATCAATAAGGAATCTTATAGTTTTTTTTAGGTATTCTTATTGTTTTTTTCATTAAGGTTTTCTTCTTGATTTTATTAGGTATTCTTATTGATTTTTTCAAAAACGTTTTCCTTATTAAAATAATAAGACTTCCTTCTTGAAAAAAATCCGTAGAGAAATCTAATTAATTTTGTTCTATTTTGTTAGGTATTTTTATTAGGCACTGTTTTCTCTGTTATGATGTTAGGAAATACAAATTTGATGTCATCAGAACGTCATGGTACGTCCCGAATGCTTATTTACAACATGTATTTGTATTATCTGGATGGAGGGGTGATGAAAACATTTTTATAAAACTTAAGCTACGTTCACATTTATTAAATATTTGTCCAAAAAAACGTAACCACTAGTTTTGCTTATAAATAGTGTCATTTTACTTTGTTTTTATATTGCAAAATAAAATTAATTATTCTTCAAAAAAATTTATTTTGTATAGTTTTTAAAAAATGCGAACCCATAATTAAAAAAATATTGAAATTAAAAGAAATAAATTATATGGTTTTTTGTTGGTTACGTTTTTTTCGACAAATATTTGATAAATGTGAACGTAGCTTTACGTATTCAGGGAGTTGAACCAAGGAACTTCGGTTTAGTAGATTGGCACTCTAACCACCTCACTACTACACCTTACTATAGTATACATGTTAGCACCCAGTTTAAGAAGATGATTTATTGTAGCACAAAAAAATTATGAAAAAATTGTTCCTATGTTGATTTATATGTATGAAATAACAAGCAAGCTAATGAAATCAAGAAAAAAACCTTATTGAAAAAAACAATAAGATGGCCTAATAAAATCAAGAAGAAAACCTTATTAAAAACAATAAGAATACCTAATAAAATCAAGAAGATATTCTTATTAAAAAAATTAAGAAGATGATTTACACATGATCATACAGGAACCTAATAAAATCAAGAAGAAAACCTTATTGAAAAAAACAATAAGACGACCTAATGAAATCAAGAAGAAAACCTTATTGAAAAAAACAATAAGAATACCTAATAAAATCAATAAGAAATCCCTTTTATTTACAATTCATATGAAAAGCTAATAGAATCAAGAAGTTTTTCTCTATGGATTGTTTTTTTGGTGCCAAAAATAACGGAAATTGGGTAAAAAAAATTATAAATAACAAGTTTTCTTCTTGATTTTATGTGGTTTCCTTATTGAAAAAATTAATAAGATTTACCACATAAAAACAATAAGGAACCTCTTCGAAAAAATCTTCGCTTCTTTCTGCTGGGATACCCCTTAGCCAAAAGCGTTTCATAGAGAAAATCTTATTGATTCTATTAGGCAGTTTTGGCTCTGTGTACGAAGGGCAAAATTAGAAAATTTTGAATTGAATAATTTCCAATAAAATTCTAGTTTTGGACATGCAACTGTGAATCATTTTATTGCCGTCAATAAACCCAAGATCTTGATTTGTGGATAAATCAAGTGACATAAAAATAAAATCATTCCGCTAGACAGTTCACGTTTTCAAAATGTTGTTTGTTTTTTTTATACCTAGGTATAAAAAGAAAAAAAAAAGAAAAACTGATCATGTTGTAAATCGTATGTCATTTCTTCCACATGCATGAACATACATGCATACTAATGTATGCTCACAAAATCTCTGTTTGTCTACAAAAAATATATTTTATTTGAAAGCACAAATTTTAGGGGAAAAAAATATAAATCTATACATTTCAGCTTCTTAGTTGACTTGCAGAAAATTAATTTGAATGGCTAATGATAATTTATATCGGTTCATTTTTGTACGCTTTTTCTTGTTCACATTGCTACATGGCCAAAAGCCAAAATTAACGGTATCGTTCTTTGATTTGTCTCATGTCTGTCTGTTCACCATTATTTTTGGGATGAAAACAATAGAAACGATTTATTGTAAATGTAAAAAGGCATTTCATTGAGTGTTTGGCTTGCTAAAGAGCAGGTCCCTAGAAATTTACATACCTAAAATAAATTGTTAAAACAAATTCAAATAATATTGCATAAGTTTAAAAAAAAACTTCCAACAAAAATATTGAAAATAAAATGCCGAATAAGAAAAACTCTAGAATACGTAATAGAGCGCGTAACAAAGCAAATCGTTTG
Organism: Lypha dubia; assembly: GCA_947311025.1. Lineage (NCBI taxonomy): Eukaryota > Metazoa > Arthropoda > Insecta > Diptera > Tachinidae > Lypha > Lypha dubia. Next base: position 29,386,684 of record OX371263.1, on the reverse strand, counting down.
AAATTATTAGCAGATTCCAATACTGATCAAGATATAATACAGCAAAAACAACAACTACAACAAAAGGAAAGTAAAATCGAGGTGAATAACCCAAATAAAAGCGATGAGGATGATGATGATATACCTGAACTTATGGATGAACAAACAGAAAAAAATCCCCATCAATCAAAAGAAGATTCTGTAAAAATGTTGAATAATTTAATAAATTGTAAATTTTTACAAAAGGATTCAAAAGAAGCTAGTACTTGCGAAAAACAATTGAAAATTAGCAACTTAAAGGAAAAATCTACGAATTTTAACGAAAAATTAAAAGAAAGTGAAAGTTTAGCAAACGCAAATGAAAAAAATGCATTTATAAAAAATCTACAAAATAAAATGGAAGCCATGATGGCCATCGGTAAGGATACATTTTTCAATATAACACGAATAAATGTTTTCTCCCTCCCAAGAGCTAATTTGAGATTAAATTAAATCAGTTAATGATTTGAAAAAAAAAAATCAAACAAACTGAAGATCAATAAAAAAAATACATAAATACTAATCACATTCCTGTAAATTCACACATGGATTAATGGATTATATTTTTATATATTTATGTTATTGAGGAAGTATCATGAAAAATTTTGCAAAAAAAAAAAACTGGTGTAAATTCTAAGTTGGCTGTAATTTTCAAATCAACTTCAATGCATATTGAAAAGTTAATTGCCAATGTGGCGCAACAGCAATGCCATAATGGCATTACTTTTGTATCACACTGTACTGTTTTTTTAATTGCCTTTGTTTTACTCTATAAAACTCTCTTTTAGGCGATGAAAATGCACCCAACAAGTTAATGGATAATCTAAAGAAAATATTTGACCAAGGACCTGTAACCGATGTTATAACCACTGACGATGAAGAAGATTATATTGAATATATTTATAAACCTAGAAAATACTTTCTAGTGGCTTTGTGCAATGTAAACAAAATAATAATAATAATTATCACTCGAATTTCAATAAATTCTCCCTTTTCTTTTTCATGGAAAAAATACACAACAAAAATTACAGTTTTGCAAAACTGATTTGTGCAAATTAACACAATTAATTGAATGTTCAAAATGCCATATGACATATTATTGCAGTTTGGAACACATGCAAAATGATGCAGAACATCGAAAATTATGCCGTGTATTGCAAAAAGTGGCTGCAGAGTCTTGTGGTGAGTGTAAATACACTTATAAATTTTCTAACCAAACGGAATTACATTAATTCGAATATTATCAGAATATAACTATAATTATAAATTAATAATGGATAACCGTTAATTCGTATTCGGTGTTGTCTTTGGCCGAATAGTGCTAATTAATAAATACTTGGTATGCGACATTAATCGATCCCGATATTTTTTTACACAATGAAAAGTTGTTTCTTATGTTATTCGGGTGTTCGAAATTTTCGCAAAAAAAATTATTGGTTTTAAAAAAAGTTATTACAAATGAAATATCAACAAAAATTAGATTAAATATATTATAAAAAAAAAGAGTCATATTCCATTAAAATAAATCCAAAATTTTTTCAGCGAAGCCGATTAACAAGAATTTTGATTTCCGTACAATACACTTTTATAAAATGTTTAAGTATCTATAAAATGTACTATGAATTTGTTTTTTTTTTTTTTTTAAATAATGAAAACAAGTTGAAACTATTTCTATCTACATACCTATTACAAAAAAAAAAAAAAAAAAAAAAAAATCGGTTTGAAAAATCCACCGAAGATCGGTTTCTCTTTCAAACAAAAGTTTGCTCGGTCTGACAATGCTATTAATAAATAATTTAATCGAGTGTGTTATTGGCAGCGGATAAAAATTATTTACGACATGGCTGACAGGTAATTTGAACGCATTTGCTGAGTTATGCATTCACCGATTTATTGGCACTTATTCAATTGAACGCGATCATCATTAAGTAAAAATATGAGTTTTCTTTGGCAAATTGCTATTAAATTTATTGTTTCATGATTTTTGTCATTTTATTTTTTCGAAATTTTATTTTCGGTTGAATTTTTGTTTATATCTTGCGCGCAACTTACGCCGATTTTTTTTTTAAACTCACATACTTACATACACGCTCACGTGATTGATGAAAATTGAGATACCCATCAGTTCCGTTAACTTTATTTATTTTTATTTTTTAACTAAATTTTATGCTGACAATTGCGACAGTTTCTCAATCCTCAGTTAATTTAAATACCAATTGGCACATAATTTCCTGATAAATAAATAATTAAAATTTGTAAAAAAAAACTCAAAAAAACTGTTTTAACAAAAAAAAAAAAAAAAATTAAGTTGTGAATTTTTTTTTTATTCGAACTGAGTGATATTAAATCAAAGAAATTTTTAATTTTTCAGGCTTAAGTTCGTTTTCTCTAAATATAATTTTGTTATAAATTAAATTATTATTTAAATTAGAAAGAAAAATCTAGTGGGTCTTAATACTTGAACAGACAAAGAAAAATTAGACTGCGCGGAGGGTTGAACTGACATCGATGTTTCGAGACTAACCATAGTCTCATCATCAGAGTTGTCTACCGCTTAGACCTCACTGCCACCGCGGCAGCTGCAATCACACCAGCTAAAAATCCTCTATCATTAATTGAATCTGCTGAATTACATGTAAGTTTTTACACTACAGCTTTTATCATTTTTTAATGGGTTGGAACTTTACTATATTTTTTCAAAGTCTATCTTGTTCAAGTTGAGCTTTATTCTAGTTTCTTATCCAGTTTCTTATTTGATTCGTGTTCAAGTATTGTCTGTTCAAGTATTAAGAGCCACTAGATTTTTCTTTTTAATTTAAATAATAATTTAATTTATAACAAAATTATATATAGAGAAAACGAACTTATGCCTGAAAAATTAAAAATTTCTTTGATCAAAAAAAAATTTTTTTCAAAATTTAATTTTAATATTTTTATTTTGAAAATTTCTTCGACAGATGGACACATCTATAAAAATTGTTCAACCATGGCAGCTGATAATTTTCGCTCGTATCGTATTGTCACTATACGAAAAGTTGAGTCAGTGTTAAAACGATCTCTAAATGCTACCGAACAGGAAATCATTCTATTTCCACGCCTCTGCAATAATGTACAATGTCGAGAATATCATTTAGAGAAATTGCATGATTGCTCGCAATGCGGTATGATTTCCTATTGTATGGAACATCCAGACCATATGAATCCCGAAGATCATGCCAAATGGTGTAAATCGTATCAGCTGTTTAAGGAGTTGGTACAATTTCAAGAAAAATTCGGACGTTTGGAACCAGCTTTGCCAACAAAGATTTTAAAAGAAGTACCACTGACTTGTTTGAATACCAAAGAAATTTTCAATAAGTTGGGTTATGGTGAGTACGAATGATCTTTTACTACAACTGAAATTGAAAATCTAAGGACTTGGACTACAGAACATTCTTTTAGATCTTCCTGAGAACACCGAGTATGCAAGTTTAACACAACTATCCACGGGACCTTTAACAGCGTGGTATGCCTTGAAACTAATCGATCAATTACAAAATCACGAAACTTTAACCATACATTTAATAGGTAATTTCGATTGAGTTGGCATATTAAATTTAAAGTAAAAAATCAATGTTTTTTTTTCTTAAGGCGCTGAAATAGAATTTGAAGTTGATATTCTGCAAAAATGGGAATTATTCTTTTTACATATAACACCTTTTGTACAAAATCTCAATATTGTGTTTGTGGGACCTGAATTAAATCCAAATAATATATCTTTCGACCAGTTACAAAAAACAAAGTAAGTTCTCATTACTTAGGAGAATATTATTTTAATCTATGTTCATATAATGTTGATGTTAAATTTCAGATGCTGTTCCAGTTGCCGAAAATCAAACCGTAATGTCCAATACTTTTTCAAGTCGTACATCTATCATGAATACTGTGGTTCGAATAAGTTCTTAGCTCCGAATTTAAGTGAGTAGAAATTACATTTTTAGTTGTGAAATACGTAGAATTCTTTCCCTCCAAGTGTTTTATAAGCAAACATTCTCCCGATATCCAATGTTGGCTTTGTTTTTTGTTTCTTTTTGTTCAACACAAATATTTAAGAACCCTACGGTCATTTTCTTTTAGTATGTTTTTTTAATGCCGGCCTATATCGCTGTACTGGCTACAATATGGAAGATACCTGGCCTGAAACAATTTTAGCTGCCTCAAATCTTCATGTACCCATAATTGTGACTGCCTACACTGAATATGAAAGTCCTCTGGACTTGGATCGCTTCACCGAGGAGTGCCAGCGCAAATTGCGTTTAATACAGCCACCTACACAAAATCCCTTTGCATCTATTAAACCAGAACGTAATTTTATTTCGGATGATGAAGCTCCCCTTATGTTTAAGAACAACTACTGTTTTGTAGTGGAATAAAAATTTTACAAATGTTTTTCATTACATTTTTTTTTTAATTTAAAAAATACAACTATTACAAATCTAGCATTTTATTTTAGCATAAATGTTTAAAAGAATAAGCTACGCTTTAGTTTTCAATTCAGACATTTTTGCAATTCTAATATCTACAGGATTTCTTAGTTTACGCTGTGGTTTCAACAACTCACTTTCATCCATGGGCTCAATAATTTTACCCTTCTGCGTTATAACCGATGGTCTAGTTAATAGACGGAATGCAGTTTCGGTAACGAAATTGCGTCCCAAAGGTGCCCTTATGCTGTCTTCATAATCTTTAAGGGATGTAAACGGAAAAGGTATATCGGACACTAAGTGATTTCTGAGATGTTTACTGGCCTCCTCATTTATGTACACACCATCTTTATTTTCATCGCGTCTCTTTTCTTTGGGTGCTAATTTTAATAGCAAACGTTTATTGCGTTTTTGGGCATGCTCTTTAGAAATACCCGCCCCAGCCCAAGAGCCCCAACCAGGCATGGAAAGGTCTATTTCGGCATCTTTGATTTCAGAATCTTTCGTCTTATCTTTACCGAAATCAGCCACTATATCATCATCTTCAAATGCCTGGGCTATGGTCATTTGTTGTTCACCATCGGCATCGAGTGCATTTTCCTCATCCATATCGACATCATCTAAAGCTTCATTAATCGTATCGTAACCACTTTTGTATTGTTTTAATTTAACAACTGCCAACTTAGTGGGATCTATGGTATCGCTGAGGCTAGTGGTGACTTTATTTTCATTTATTTTCTTTTCTTCTAAAAGTTTAGCCCTTTCTAAAGTGTCGTTAAATGTTTCAGGAGTTTCTTTCTTTTCATCTAGCTCATTGGTAAGTTCTTCATCTATTATGGGCTTTTTTGTATCGTTTTTAAAACTTAAGTTCTTCAAATTCTTCAAAGCATCTGGGGATTTTTTAAGACGCTTTACTTGTTTTTTATTTGCATTCTTTAACTGTTTGGATTTTTTATTAATAATTTCCAACTTGTTGGATAGATTTTCTTTTATTATATCTTCTTGGGCGTCGAAAATATCATCAATAGATTTAAAAGTTGCGATATCTAATTCTTCTATCCGCCAACCGTTTTCAAATTTTGCCTCATTTTTTGAAGTTTTCAGAGTTTTGCTTTTAGTTTTCTTAGCTTTAGAGCATTTTTTAGATTTCGCTGTCTCATCTTCAGGAGCCTGTTCTAAATTCTCCTCTTCCGTTTTCTTTGCGTCTCCGCTTTGCTCGTCTTCTTGCAAAAGTTTTTTATATTCTTGCATCATTTTCTCATTATCATTCCGTTCTAACCAGTATTTGCGCCAATTGGCATTTTCTTCTTGCTCAGCTGTTGGTGGCTTATTTGAATTTTTACCCACTTTAGTCCAAGGATTAAAAGGATCATAGTCTGTATCTTCATCCTGCACTGGTAGGACACTGCTATCCTTTTCCACTTGCATATTTTCTTCGTTCTCATTATCAGAATCCTGATCTTTTTTTTGAGTCAACTGTCTACTGATTTGCAATTGTTCTGATAAATCCTTGCGCACGTCTTTATCGTATTTTGCTCTAACTTGCAGATTCTTGGCCCATGTGCCAGTGTTTTTGTGTCTCAAATTGGCTCGTTCCAGCACCCTGGATTTTTCTAGAGCGTTAAGCTTCTCTAGGGCTGCTTCAGGATTAGTTTTTTGCAGCAGTTCAAATTGTTTAATTTGTTCTTGCATTTTTTGCCGTTTTAATAATTTATGATATTTTTTGGACTTGATTTTATTTTGCAAGCGGGCCTTGGCTGACTTTTGGGATTCACGCATTTTTAAATAAGCCAACTCTTTACGTTTCGCCATAAGTTCTTCTTTCGTGACTTTCTTCTTTAACAGCTCATTCTCACGTTTTTCCAACTCTTTGGGATCATCGGTGTCACCACTTGCTTCCCGTTTTAACTGTGCGTATTTGCTTTCCAATTCTTCCATTTGTATCATTAAATCACTCTTAATCGATTGCTTCAAAGGCTTGCGTTTGAGCGAAGTGTTGACATATATTGTTCCTGATTTTAAGGGAAAGACCTAAAATGAATAATATAATTAGATTTACACACATTTTGACTCGCACTTATATTCTATTAACCTGAGTTTCCGCTGTCCGGTTTTTGGCTACTACAGCATCCCATTTGGATAACTTCTTTTTAACATTTTCATAACCAATAGTACGTTTTATTCTCTGAGCTGCGGGTTTCTCCAAAGGTTTTGCCAACACTTTTTTTGTGGTAACCACATTTTTTAATTGTTTACCAGCGTTCAAATGTTTCTTGGTATCTTTCAAAATCCCAATTATATCATTTACGCCAACGGGATGAGACTTTTCCACTACAGCTTTTCCCTTTACCAATTGAAATTCATCTTGATGTAATTTGGGTTCATCGCGTGTTGATTTTCGTATGTGCTGAGTTTTGCCCAAACTGCTTATTGCCTGCAGCAGTTGCTTATGGGATTTTGCGTTAACTTGATCTTCATCATCACTCATGTTTATTAACAATTATTTCAAATCTTAAATTAAACTTGTATAAGAAACTTATAAAATTTCACGTTACCACGTTATTGATACGCAAATCGATTTGACAGCTCTTTGTTGACGAATGAAAATAAAAGGAATAAGGAAACCACTTTGATTTGATGTCGTTTTCACCCATGGTGGAATAATAAGGTGCGCGTATCAACGCGACAACAAAATCGACATGCATTTTGTTTGTGTAAAATTAATTCAACATTGTCAAAACAAAGCTGTATACAAAACAAAACAAAAGTTGTTTTGTATGTATTTATTGGTTATGCAAAAACAAAAAGCATAACGTAAACAAAAATATTCATGATGGCGGCCAAAAATGTAAACAACTTTTGACAAGACCGAATTAACTTACCATATTTTTGCAGATTATTTAACGGTCAAAACACAGCCCTACAAAAAACCATATTCCTTCTTGCGCAGACCTGATTATTAGACCATGGTTTTCAGCAGAATGTGGTTTCACAGACGAGATGAATTTTAAAGCTGCACAATTTTTGTTCTTTTAATCACACACGAGTCTAAAGTGCCCTGGAGACGATAAAAAAAAACACGTCAATCAGTGCATATGTGTGAGTGTCGTGTTTTTTGTCGTTTTAAAGGAGACGTACAAATAAAATCGTCAATCATCATTTTCATTTTGACATCGCCGCGTTCGGTTGTAAACATGACGTCATCGGAAGATGAATCTAGGCGCACGGTAGTGCGCCAGGCCAAGTTCGGCCACACAGTGTGTATATTTACACGAAACAGTTCGAGCTGTTTTTACCCCCCTCATAACTTTGCTCCTCTTGATCATAATATAATGAAACTTGAAACATAAGTTCTCCCCACAGAGGTGACCTCACAGGTTACATTTGAAAGTTCTACTGTAGAAGCTTCCCGAGATATTAAGGTGTGAAAAGTCCATATTTTAGTACATACTCACTGACTCACTGACTGACTCATCAATATTATTGGGCACTTCCAGTATAGCTAGAAAGCTGAAATTTGGTACACAGGTAGGTATTGGTGAGAAAATAACCAGAAAAATCTGAAAACGGGCACTTTCCTCCCAGGGGGACCTGAGTGCCCCTTCTTTGTATGGGGCATTTCCAGTATAGCTAGAAAGCTGAAATTCGGTACACAGGTAGGTCTTGGTGAGAAAATAAGCAGAAAAATCTGAAAACGGGCACTTTTCTCCCAGGGGGACCTGAGTGCCCCTTCTTTGTATGGGGCACTTCTAGTATAGCTAGAAAGCTGAAATTTGGTACACAGGTAGGTCTTGGTGAGAAAATAACCAGAAAAAATCTGAAAATGGGCACTTTCCTCCCAGGGGGACCTGACTGCCCCTTCTTTGTATGGGGCACTTCTAGTATAGCTAGAAAGCTGAAATTTGGTACACAGGTAGGTCTTGGTGAGAAAATAACCAGAAAAATCTGAAAATGGGCACTTTCCTCCCTGGGGGGACCTGACTGCCCCTTCTTTGTATGGGGCACTTCTAGTATAGCTAGAAAGCTGAAATTTGGTACACAGGTAGGTCTTGGTGAGAAAATAACCAGAAAAATCTGAAAACGGGCACTTTTCTCCCAGGGGGGACCTGAGTGCCCCTTCTTTGTATGGGGCACTTCTAGTATAGCTAGAAAGCTGAAATTTGGTACACAGGTAGGTCTTGGTGAGAAAATAACCAGAAAAATCTGAAAATGGGCACTTTCCTCCCAGGGGGGACCTGACTGCCCCTTCTTTGTATGGGGCACTTCCAGTATAGCTAGAAAGCTGAAATTTGGTACACAGGTAGGTCTTGGTGAGAAAATAACCAGAAAAATCTGAAAATGGGCACTTTCCTCCCAGGGGGGACCTGACTGCCCCTTCTTTGTATGGGGCACTTCCAGTATAGCTAGAAAGCTGAAATTTGGTACACAGGCAGATAGTGATGAGAAATTACCGAAAATGATTTTTTAACGGGCACTTTTCATCTGGGGGACAATCATGCCCCTTCTTTGTATGGGGCACTTCTAGTATAGGTAGAAAGCTGAAATTTCGTACACAGGTAGGTAGTGATGAGCAATTACCGAAAATGATCTTTTAACGGGCACTTTTTTTCACGGGGGGGACAATCATGCCCCTTCTTTGTATGGGACACTTCGAGTATAGCTAGAAAGATGAAATTTGGTACGCAGGTAGGTCCTGATAAGAAATTAATGAAAATGATTTTTAAACGGGCACTTTTCATCTGGGGGGACAATCATGCCCCTTCTTTGTATGGGGCACTTCCAGTATAGCTAGAAAGCTGAAATTTTCTACACAAAAACAACTTAGAAAAAAGAAGTGAGATCCACACAAAAACATAAATGTGAAAATAAGGCCAAGTTCGTATCCAAAAAGTTTCGGCCGTAAAAAGTACTGAGATAAAAAAAAAAGGACCAAGTTTTTGATAGGTACATTTCCATCTCATTTCTAGGCAACCTGTAAGCTTGGCAAAAATTTTTTGCCTTTCTAATATGGAAAGAATTCTTTGAAAAATTTTGCCAAGCTTATGGTTGCCTTATGTTACGATTCAGTTTCAACTTTCGTAGTGAACAGACGCGTTTTTATAATCGTCGCAACTGAATATAAAAAAAAAATATAAAAAAAATAATTTTTCAAGTCACAAAAAATATAAAAAAAAACAAAACATTTATTGAACAGTTATTTTACTGGTTTTATTTTATTTTTTGCTTGTGTGCAATATATGTACATAAATATTTGCATACACAAACTAATATAAGTGAAAATATAAAAGAGAGAACTCTGATGAGTTCATCTTCTGATAAAAACAACAATAATCCTACAAGCAGTAGGAATGTGCAATATATAACTTTAGTTGCTGATGACGACAATAAAAAAAATGAATTAAACAAAAACCTGAATTTAACAGAAAACACAAATACTCGTGTGCGATCATTATCTCTGAACATGTTAAATAGTGATCAAGAAGCAACAACAATTGCACCCATCAGCAAACTTGTCAGCTTAGCTGTACAAAAAAACAAACAAACAATAAGTAACAAGGTGACCAACGTGCACAAAATAGTAGATGCGGTGAGTACAATAAATGATAATAAAATTCAAACAGGAATGGACAGATACATAACCGTGTTAAAAAGGGGAAGAAGTCCAAAATCAGCTCAAATAGCTTCAACAGCGAAAGTTCCCAGAGATGGAAAAAACAAAACAAAAAATTCCGAAAATCGTTTCGCGATTTTATCTGAACAAGACAATGAAGATCCAACTACAACAAGGTCGAGTAAACCTCCACCGATATATTTAAGAGAGCAGAACTCTAGTTTGTTGGTAAAAAGCCTTATCTCCTTAATTGGAGAAAATGAGTTCTATGTAACTCCAATTAAGCGCGGAAATATTAACGAAACAAAAATCCAAGTAGTGCAAGAAAGTAATTACCGAAAAATAGTTTCTGACATTGAGTCAAAAAACAAAAATTTTTATACGTACCAATAAAAGAGTGCTAAAGGTCTAACCGTCGTAATAAAAGGTATAGACTCTAGTGTGGATCCAGAAGAGGTTAAGTCTGGCCCTGAAAATATTGGCTTCAAGGTTAAAAATGTTTCTAACATCAAAAATAGGGAAAAAATCCCCCAACCTATTTTTAGAGTCGAGCTACAGCCAGGTGACTTGAAAATTAAAAAAAATGAATCGCACCCAATCTATAATCTAAAGTACTTGTTACACAGAAGAGTTACAGTTGAGATGCCACATAAAAAAAATGGACCTATCCAATGCATGAACTGTCAAGAATTTGGCCATACCAAAACTTATTGCAAGTTGCCTACCGTTTGCGTTGTATGTGGTGAGTTGCACAGTACCGCTAACTGTGATAAAATAAAAGGTGATACCAAGGCAAAAAAATGCGGCAATTGCAGTGGAAACCACACGGCTAACTATAGAGGCTGCCCTCTTTACTCTTTTTTTAAAAATTCGTCGAACAGAAAAACAAATGCTACTCCCGATCAGCCCAACACCCCCTTAAACTACCCTCAGTTACCTCAACCGTCGTCTAGCCATAATCAATACTCAAATGTTCTAAAGTCTAACACGACTCTTACTCAGCAAAAACCTAATAGTCAATTTTCATACGCTAATATTTTAAAGAGTAACCAGACTCCGGCGCAAAAAACTGTACCAGCTAATGAAGAATCAAGTTTTAAAATAAATTTATTTTCGTCCGCTCATCTATCCATCACTACAGTTGCAAAATATTGTTTAAAAGTACATACATAGGTGGCAGGATAAATACATTAAATAAAAAAATAAAATGATGGCTGTCAAAAACCAGAAATATACATACGTTTGAAACTTTTTATACACAAAGCTACCAAAGCATAAAATAAACAAGTGTTACTGTGCTGCCATCCTTCTACTTCGATTACAAAACAACTGACATTTGTTATCGTCAATCACAAATGGAGACTATCAAAATAATTTTACGTCAAAATAAAATATCAAAAGATTTTGATTTTCATCAATCAGAGCCGACAACGTATACGTGTACCCGAAAAAGCACGACTGCACGCACACACTTAGAACGTTGATGTGTTTTTTTGATCGTCTCCAGAGGGCATAATTATGCTGGCATAAATTGTATACATGTACTCAGCTTTGTATGTGTTGGTGTTTTTTGTATTCATTTGAAGTTTCCCAGTTGGCCATGTCTTGAAGACATCCTCGATGACGCGTAAACGACAGTTGAAAATCCTCGACGTCGCGTAGGCGACATCCCAAGCAAATCTTTAACGACTTTTTCACACAAAGGGCAGGAAAATCGTTCACGACAATGTGAGCGACATTGTCGCTCAGAATGTCGTTGACGACAATATGGGCGACAATATCGCTTATTATGTCGTTCATATGGGGGAAAATGTCGCCCATATTGTTGTTGGCGATTTATCAATTGGCACATTGGCGCCATAGATATCAAAAATTTTATTTCCCATTTAAAATAAGAGTTAAACGTACGTATAATAAAGTTAAAAACGTTTAATGGCGCAGTTATCAAAATTAGCATTTAATAAAAATAACTACCTTTAACCCGCACTTTTAAGATTCAACTGAATAATTTTACATGTTTTCATATTTGTTGTTTTTTTGTCGTTATTGTCCCGTTATTTTTATTTTTCTCAACATCAAGCATAAACGAGAACTTGGAAAATAGTTCACGCAAATTTGAGATATTGTCTCTCATCTATTGTTTTCTTCTCTCTCTCTGAAAAAGTAAACCAATTGTCACTCATCTTGTCTTGAATAAGACTTTATTGAGGACAACATAAGCAACAATTGCATGCATTTTGTCGTATTTCAAACCAATTTGACGACAAAATGCATGCAATGGTCGCTTATGTTGTCCTCAATGAGTCTAATTCATGACAAATTTAAGATATTGTCGTAAATACGGTTTTAAACACGACAAAATACACGTTTTTGTTACTTAAGTTGTCTTCATCAATAGTTTATGGGCGTCAAATTCTAAAATGTCCTGAGGACATCGTTGACGACATTTGCGTCTATGACCATTTGGCCAACTGGGTTGTCTTTCGTTGCATACACATTATTATTATTATTATAATTATACACATTAAGGTGCCCACACACGATTGATTTGTGCGTGTGATTTGTACGTGTTCGACGTCTTGTTACAAGTTAATGGGGCTGTGCGCGCACAAATCATAAGAAATTGAAAATTTTCAATTTCTTGTGATTTCTTGAATTGTTAGTGGACTTGTGCGCGAACATTTTAGAATTTTTCATTTTAGTGCACAACGAAACGTAAAAGAGACAACATGTGTGCATGTATGTATGTACTGCGGAGATGAGTAGCAAGCAACAAATTTTTAGTTTCTTCTGCATTTTTTATTTACTATTGTTTGTGGTCGAGTTGAATATGTTTAAAGATGGTTATTAAGGAATTTTTAATTTATTTTGTACATTTAATGTGTACATATGTATGTACATATGTATTAACATTTCAAAAGAAGAAAATGTCATTTGGCAAAACAAATTTAAAAATATATTTAAAGGGAGAAATGAAGAACAAAATAATTTGATAAAATTTTTTCTTCTTATATTATATATTTACATTTATTTATTTATTATACCATGACATATTTATGTATATACTCGTATTTTCATACATTCATACATACATGTTTTTTAATAATATTAGTTTGCTTCTATGTACATACATATGTATGCATATGTATATAATTTGGTTTTGCCCATACAAATATATACATACATACATATGTATCCGCTTCACAATTCATGTTTTCTTCTTGACGTATAAGGTTATTGTGATTTGTTCGTCGTTTGTGGAGAAATGCTACGCGAACAAATCACACACACAAATCACTCGTGTGTGGGCAGCTTTATTATTACGGAACATACATATGTACATAGTTGGCAGAAATATTATGGCGAGAATAAAAGATGATGAATTGGCAATTATTTTAGGAGGAATTACACAAGTATAAGAAGCTGAATATTTTTGGAATAAGGGAAAATTTTAAACATCAATATAAAAAATTTTTAAATTGCTTCACATCTTCTACTAATAAAAAAACTTTAGCCAATATTTTTCAAAGTTTTTAATTTAATTGTGTATGTAAGTTATTAATTCTCTTAGAACTTTTGTAGTTTTTTAAGTAAATTCTGAGAATTTTTATAATTAATCGTAAAAAAATTTTATGTTTTTTAAAAGATTTATTGATAAATTTAATTTAGACTCGTGTGTGAATTCACAATGATAATAGAAATTGAGTTGTCATCATTATTAATAAAATGCTACCATCTCTGAGTGAATGCTGCTTTTAACGTAACCGTAAAGGTGGATTCACCCATTCTTTCCGAACAAAATTTTTGTCCGGACAAAAATTTTTTTACTGAGAGTTTTCTGCAGCACGATTCACTCATTTCGAAATATTTGTCCGGAAAATCAAAGCTGCCGTATGTAAGCAAAATCAATTAGTTTCACAAGGTGGCAGTACTTCAGTGACTGATTATACTTTTCTTTGTTCATTTTGGTGTCAAACTACATATTTTAAGTTATTTCCAAAGATTATTGTTAATAATGGACGAAAAGAGAAAATTACTTTTGCTGATGGCAATTGAAATGCATAAAGCATTATTATTAGCAAAGTATATATATATAAATAAAAAACGAAAAAAAAAATCGCATTGAAAAAAATTTTAAAGCAAAGAAGAGCAATTTTTCATTTCTTGTATAAGTTTTTCGGCAATCGATTCATTTAGCTCTATTTTATTTTATTAAATATATTAAATATTTTTCAAAAAATATTACACACATTTATATTTCACAAACACAAAATGAATATTAAAATATTGCATGATGGGGCAACTCAATTCAACTTTGTATGAAAACATTTAACCTATTGGCAGCTCAGTTCAAGTTTGTCCGTACAAAATATAAAATTAAACCAATTCAAGCTGAGAATGTTCCGAACAAAATTTGTTCTCTTTTTCTCTCACTCTCAAAAAGAGAAACGTCAAACTTCATATAAAAAAAAATTTTGTCCGGAAAAAAATTTTGTTCGGAACGAATGGGTGAATCCAGCTTTAATATGTGTAATTGGTTGTTATATGTTTTAGGGGCTGTGCACATATTACGTAATGCTCCAGGGAGGAGTGGGGGGGGGGGGGGTTAAAGATTTGTTACGGATTGGAAATTTTGAACTGAAAAATTAGTAAAAAGCGTTGTGAGGGGTGGTGGGGGGGGGGGGGGGTATAAAATCTCTGAAAATAGCGTTACGTAATATGTGCACAGCCCATTAACTCAATATCCACAATCTGTTTGCAATAATCATTCATTTACGCGACGCGGAGGAATTAACACGTTTTAATTGTTTAATTACAAGTGTATCGTTGGTTTTTTTATTAATAATTTTTTTTTTTTTATTTTATCTACTATGTAGGGGGCTCTTCGGAAATGCATCACTGCGCATGCATCTGATGCGCATGTGTGGTTATAGCCTTTTTCCACTAGCATACATTTTAGAGGATTGAATGGAATATGTTGAAAATGTCAAATTGCATTTCCATTGGCAACATCTAACATCTACCATCTTCTCAGCTGTCAAAAATATCAAAATCCTTACAGCATAATTTAGTGTGGAAAAAATTAAAATAAAATTAAAATGGATTTTGAAGAAGCATTAATAATTGGACTCGTTCATAATTTAGAAGAACAAAGAGAATTGTTAATGCAGTGTTCAGAAAAAAGCATTAACACGAACTTCTTATATGAATTCTTTGGTTTTTTATTTAATTAAAGTTTTTATATGCATAGCAAAAAAAGCGATTTCCTGAAAGACATGAGAGTTCTTTCTTGTGCCTCTCAACTCTTCTATTTTGTCATCCCATAAGTCCAGCAACATGTTTTCCAAATCCTGGTTCCATACTATGCGACGAGCAGTGCTTGTCTTTACTAAAACAAAAAATTAATCATTATATTTAAATATGTACAACAGTGGCACATATGTCATTCACAAAAAATTAAACTGTCAATATGTATGTATCTGTCATTTTGCTAGAGATGACATTAAAATTATCGGAATATGTTGATTGGAACAAAATGATTTAGGAACATCTTTTAAAGATGTAGAAAGATGTTGACTTTTAGTACTGTGTATTTCTTATGGGAAGATGTTAACATCTTCTCAAATTGATGGTAGATGTTAGATGTTGCGTAGTGGAAAAAGGCTATTAGTTTACTCAGCTGATACCAAACTACATATGCAGTGTTACCAGCCGTTGATTTTCAGAACGTAAAACGCATCAGATGCGACGCAGTGATGCATTTACGAATAGGCCCTAGTTCTGTGTTCATTTGCTTAAATTATTTCAATTATTTATCGACTTTTTGTTGTGTTGTGCTGTGTTTCTATTTTTTGTTTAATATAAACGCTTTGTATAATGGTCATCCTAACCATTCGTCGGTGTTAGTGCTCTTTCTCTTTTCCCCACAATGTATGCTGAAATTAATCTTGACTGGAAGCGGTGAATTGTGAAATTTGCGTATGTTTTTTATATTCTATTTAAAGAAATATTTGTTTATTTCTTTTTGCCATGCCGTCGTTTTTTAGTAGTTAAGTTAATAAGGCTAACCTAACTTTGTTACAAACCGGTTGAACTGGCGAGACTTCCAACTAGCTCAGATGACTTATTTCTCCAGGAGGTTCCAACCCTTCTCGCCAGCCGCGTATTTGCACAAAAAAAAACAAACGAGGATTCAATTACAAAAAAAAACAAAACGAATACTATTGGAGACCGCACCACAGGAAGTAGATGGAAATGTCTTCCTGCCTTGCCCACCCAACCTTGTCATGATAAATACCTAAGTGTATAATTTTCTCTTCATGACCCACTCAACCATCTCAACTCATCCTCAACTTACCGTTCCATCATCACCCGTATCTAAATGGATTATTCACCGATTATTTTCATTATAATAACTGAATTTCTTACTTTATTTTTTTATAAAAATTTTAAACTTATAATTATTGAATAATATACCATAAAAATAATAAAATAACTAAGCTCTATTACAAATTTTTACGTTACAAACAGAAAATTTAAGATTTCCTCGAATATAAGTGGCCCAAATTACACTATACCCAAAATTTCTGGATGTTTTCTATTTTCTTTTTACCTTACCCGAAGGAGCTCCCTAAGGTAGTATTTTCGCGAATTTCACTTTTCCGCCCTTTTTTCTTTTTTCTTTAAAATTTTTCTTTTTTTATGTGTTGTGGACCTTTTATATATTAGGAAACGTTATTGAATATTGGCATACAAAACGGAATCTAAATTAACACATGCCCTCTCTTGGCAGCTAGTAGAGTACAATCAAACTTGAACAAAATATAAACTATAACCTGCTTTTAGGCATAACAAAAACATCCTACAAACACCTAACCCTATTTCACGATTTTAAATCTTACAATATTAAATAGATTAAATATACATATACGTAATAATAAATATAAAAATACATTATCTAACAAAAAAAAATACAATAAATTTTTAGATATATTTTTTTTTTGGGACACTCTAGTATTCATAAAACTAAAATTTTCTTTCCTTTTTTTTCAATATTCTATTATTTTGTTTTATCTCTTCAACAGTCGCCTATTTTATGTATTTCGTTCTTTTATAGGCCTCGCATTTCGCATATAACAATCACAAAAAAAAATGGTTACCTGGCCTCTTTTTCTTATCTTGTACCGCACTTTTTCTGGGTAAATCTTTTCCTTTATTTCGGTCCTCAATATCTTCGGAACTTATTCTATCTGGTCGGCGTTGAATTACACCACGGTTTTTTTTTCTTCTCACACCTCTTATGGATTCTCCTTAGGGATCCTTTTGTTGTATCTCGCATCCAAAGCACACGACCAACTTAAGATTCTTGGCAGGATTTTGTAGACACCATTCTAAGCCTCTTGTTTTTTTTTTCTCTTGAATTATCGCTTTAAATTTTCTTTATTATTAAATTTTTTTTTTCTTTTAGTTTTGGATTCAAAAAATTTTTTTTTCTAGTTTTTGCGTACTGTATTCTTCAAGATCTAAATTTGTTCTCCCCAATTTTCTTAATCTGACTCAAAAAAACCTCTTATTGTTTTCCACAAACTTTCCGCTTTTCCAATTTTCATCCAGCCTACATTCTCCCGCCAATTCTCCATCTTTTTTTTTCAACTGTTCTGGATTTTTCCCTTTTTTTTTTTTTTTTATTTTTAAAAAATTTTTTTTGCATATTTCAAACTGAAATATTCATATGACTGTTATTCTTTCCAAAAACCAGTTTATTATGCGACTTAATTTTAATCTTCTCCTAGAATTTTCCTAATCATTCCCCGGAATTTCCGTCCATCAATTTTTTCTACTCTACCAGGGTTTCATAAGATCCAGTAAGATATAATACATTTCAAGTTTCGTTAAAAATTTTTTTTCTTCTTACTACTACTGAATTTATTTATAACGGCCCTTTTCAATGAATGGGCATTCTCTCCCTGTTTTGTTTATTTTTATTTACTACTGTGGAATTCAACCGTACAATGTGTAAGCCCAACAAAAATGCAAGCCTACATAATGACATCCACAAACCATATGTTGCTGGCCTGTTGTCTGCTTGTTTTATTTGTCGATAATACTTGATTGTGGAAACAACAATATAAATTATAATTAAAAAGGCAAATGTGGTCAAACATAAAGGATTTTCAAAAAAAAGGACAAGAAAAGTAAACGGAACTAACACAAAAAAAACTCTGCTATTGAACATCTGCCCCGTGGTTAATGCAGGCACCACCAAACAAACCATTTATGGCATTTAAGCCAAGTACCCCTGCAACAGAACTACGTATAACCGCCATTGTGGACAAGGCATACCAGGTTTGCAAATCAAGCATTTGTTCACATAAATACCGTATATTCTTTTTTTCTTATATTTTCATTTTTTTCTATACATTCTCATCCCGCAACAAAACTCCGGGTCAAACGACTCCGTCGTTGAGAACGGTGTGCGGGATTCTCTCTAATCACAGGCCCAACGTGGGGAACTCCCATGAGCCTGAAAAGTCTCATCTGAGTCTTAGCCGGGCCATACCAACTCAGTGCATGTACTACATCAGCTCACAATGCTTTATGGCTGTTAAATTATCTTATTTGATTTTTTTTTTTTTTTTTGGGATAAGCCTTCACCCACTCTATACATTCCATCTGCATCTTGCTCAAGTCTGACGCCTTCCCAGACCTAGCACTCGTACTTATTTTTTTTTCCAGGGGTTAAAAAAAATAGTAGAGGCAACCCATATACTTTTTATTTCTTGTTACCAATTCTATATTGGTATTGGCACCTTTGGCACCATGCATATTTTAAAACGAACGCCCATTTTAGGCTAAATTTGATCCCTACGTCTACTGACTGCGTCAACAATATATATATATACATATATATCTAATTCGGGTAAAACCTCTTAATTTTATTCAACGCCCGAGGAAGGATATTGAATTTTGAACCCTTTTATAGAAAAGGTTTCAAAATTCGTCAACTTGGCTACATCAGACGGTGTATATTTTACGGGAAGTAATCTATTCTTCATTTTTCTGCTACGATCTGTTACTTTGTGATAAATTTTCTATTCTTTTTCCCAGGTTTCTAACACGCAAGGAATGTTTTCACAATCCCCGCCTTGGCAATGTCTCTACTCATTCTTCACATAAAAGGACATCACTCAGCACTGGGCATATCACAGGTTATATCACAGCTCTTTTGGACTAATTTCTATATTGCACTCTTTGGTATGTACTAAAACTAAGATTTTGTATAATTACTAAAAAAAATGTATAATCACGGGTCAGGTGTATAATTGTACTAGGTTATCAGGTACTTTACTTAAGACTATATCACAGATAAAAAAAAATCGGTCAATATTCCGCTGTTGTTGCTCTCATATTTTAATATCTTTTACGTGATATACTCCCAAAGATTTACCTTGCAAATTTTCCAACTCGTATAAATTATTACCTACGGGACGAACCACTCTACTTTTTAGAAATTTTCGACAGAATTTCGCATTTCGGTTCCTTGCAAAGTCGCTCAAGACATTATTCCGTCGATAAACTTCCTGTCCCGGAGTAAACGTTATTCTTCGGGCTCTTCTATTATAATTCTTTGCGCTTTTTTCATATGCTGTTTTCATGTTTAGTTTTATTTTTT